>CM068717.1:32605953-33278883 GCA_035079005.1 Fraxinus americana | reverse complement strand
GAGACCGATAACAAAGGGTGCTTATTCAAAAAGTGCTGTAGAAATTGTGGTTATTTGATTGGGTAAAACATGAATAATCCAGCAATGAATCGAGTACCACGAATGAAACGACGAATATCCAGGCAATCGAGGAAGATGAAGATTTGCCGACTATATTTGACAGACTAGCTCGAATAGCCAAAGACGAGACATCGATATTTCGGTGAACATCACTTTTCGTAAGGGGAAAGAAAGTGTGGAAGTGACTAGAAAAGGCAAGGGCCGTGCTTGATCACGATGTACATATTGAATAGTTCCATTCAGTTAAGCTCTTAGTGAAACAAATGTAACCTGTGGGCAACATTAACATGTTATTGCTTCTAACTTTTCTGTAATTATGTCAAGACAACTTTATGTCTCGTTAACTAATGTTAATGATTTTTGAAGTATGTTTGAACCTTGTATTGATGATTGTTGTTTTATTGATTAGTCCATTAGCTATAAATTATGGTATTCAGAGCATTAAATATGAAAATTAATTCTAATGGTATGATAAAGGTTCCATCCAACTCTGATGAGAGTCTACCATCAAACTATACTCCTGTCTAGGTTGAAGCCTCGTAACCCTGACTATGACCATCCTCTGTCTTGTTACACTGTGATGGGATACCCACATAAAACTTCAAATGAGCAAGTGCAATTGCTCCACTTAGTATTGCGGGGGATCATCATTACCATACATCCCAATCACCATTATAAACCATAACCATACACAGCAGAAAAATAACCAGCAGAAACTGTAATTAATTAGAAGGAATAAGGTCACGAATTTCATGCTTGCATTTGTGAAAAGTATGACTGTAATGCTGCGGCATCTCTTTCTCCAAGTCGTAACCATCTCACTTGTTCAATGTAGTTGCGACAATCTCTTTCCACAAAAGATATATTCTCATACCCACCTGCTTCAATAACTGCGGAGTTGAAACTTTTGTGCAACGGAATCCCTGCCAAGTCATTCAACTCGAGTTTCCGTTTCACATTTGCAGTCAATCCTCGGTTGCATCAATACAATCTTAACTTCGAAGGGCTTGTTTTGTGATTGTGCTCTAAGTGGACGGTGCTAATTCTCCATATTCCATTATCATCTTCCGATGCAGTTATCTTCGCTTTACAATCAATCTGACTGGTTGGTTGCGGTTTGAAATATGTGCTTGAATTTCTGCTTCTTCGCCCTTCAAGACTACATGTCACTGTCACATATCTAACAACTCCATCATCCCCCTTTTTAGAGTTCCGTTTCCTCACTGGAAACTCTACGGTGTATGCATATCGTTTATAAAAATCCAAAACCTCATTTTCATCATCAAACATCATACCCACCTCCGGCACTTTCTCCTCATCTTCTCCTAACGTTACCTCATCCACAATGTTTATATTTTCCACCATTATCACACAATCGGGATCTTCATTCACGCCTTCCATTCTTTCATAAACTACAACAATGTAGTGATGCAAGTCAGATTACAAACAAAGTAATAACATGAAAATGGAGAAAAAAGTTTTTGTCTTCATTTTTTTCTTAAACACATTTACAATGCACCCAACTTATTCCCTTTTTAAATCTTTTCCCTCTTAACAAAAATGGATAATTAACACTATAATGTAAAACGGTTCTAAACAGTTAAGAGTCAAAGAGAAAAAAAAACGGACATGCCTCATCTCTGAAAAATCTGAAACTGAAAAATCATTCAACATTTCACATACTGCTCATTTCGTGTAATTTTGGGTGCTGATCCGATTTTGTAACAAAGAGTTCAATGCCAGCATTTACCATTTTCAGCTGCAGATTTTCGAATTTTCAGCTATAGATCTGTAAATCAGCTCGGTCTCTGATACTCTTCTAAAGGGGTTGCAATGCTTTAGCTTGGTCGATTAGTTCAATACCAACATTTACCATTTTCAGCTGCAGATTTATGAATTTTCAGCTGTAGATCTATGAATCAGCTCGGTATTCGATACTATTCTAAAGGGGCTGTAATGCTTCAGCTCGGTTGATTGGCTATTTTCAATGGCTGCAAGATCGATTAGCTCACTGATTTAGGAAGAAAAGGGCGATTTTTGCTGTGGGTGGAACTCAGGAAGGAAAAGAGAATATGGATGCCAAATTCCCTCTATTTTGGTCCAAAATCGCCTATTTTGTTTCCAGCACATTGGCACGCCCCTTTCACGTAATTTTTTTAATTTTCTATACGGCTTCGGCTTCTGGTAAAACCCTTATGTACACCCAGCATTTTTCAAATATCAAATGAATGATAGAGTACAATTATTTTTGAAATATTAAAAATAAATTATACCTCGTTAAAACCTTATCAGAAAAAATCCAGTAGAATAAAATCCAAATGAAAGAAAAAGAATAAACATACTCCCCCGATGTTGATCATCGAAAATATTTGAGTCGATGCGTTTCTATTTCATGACCGAGGTTTGTTTCACGGATCTCCACAAAATGTTGTTCCATCATGTATAAACATATATCATGTTTGCGATTTAACTTTATATGGATCAAATAAAAAATATGCATACGCATATCCCACTAAAGAAGATTTCAGTTTTTTACAATAAAATAATCCATATCAATAGTGCTTGTCATGTAATGAAAAATGTGCCATATCAATAGTACTTGTCATGTAATGAAAAATGTGTTTAATATCATTCTAATGTTTTTAAACCCCTATTTCACAACCATTCTTTTAAAACTCTTTAATTCTCATACACATTTTCAATTAAACATTTAGCCCCCGTTTAGCCCCATTATTTCTTATTAAATTATAATTCATTTTTCTCTATGTGCTTATCAATTACATATTTTTCAATAAAATAATATTACATAAAAATCCAAAAACTTTTTCGTCTTTTTTAACCATACATTCTCCAAAAAATTACTATTTTCTCATTATAATATAGAATAATGGGGATCAAACTAGAGTTTTTACAATAAAATATTTTGCACGTAAATTTAATTTTTTTAACCACACATTCTCTAAAAAATAATATTCAACTCCATTTCTCAAAATAATGACCATCAAACAGGGGTAGATTGTGGAGAAATTGTTTGAGAATGACTTGTGAATATATGAGTTGGTTTTGAACTCCATTTTCCTCCCAATGTTGAATCAACTAGAGTTGCCTACTAGGTGTTTGATGAATTGCAATTGTAAACATTTATGTTGAATTAGGGTTTACTTTAGCATTTGACATTGTTGATATATATTTTGGATAGCTTTTAGTGGTGAAATTCCTAGAAAAATGCATTTGAAATCACCAACACCCATATTTATACGCATATGCACGACATAGTTACGCACAATTCACTTCACGTCACCTATTGCGTCCCACTCTCATCTAATCCAAATTATCTCTGTTTGATGTCAAATTTGAATTGTGTAAGAACAATATGCTGTCTTTCATATGCCCGAGATCGCTTGGGAAAATTTCCATTTTTCTCGTCGATACCCGAAGTCGAACTTCCTTGGTTGATCATGGGTTCAAATGAAGAATTTTCATTGTTTGAGTTGATTTTGGGTTTGTGAACCTCACTTTGAATTTTTTAGATAATATTCATACTTCACTACATGTTTTACCAAGCATGTCATCATTCCGTCATTTTATGCTTTGTTGGTTTCCTTATTTGAATTCATTGAATGTGAGCATTGTATACATACATTTTGGCATAAGTTTGGGAGATTTGGTTACTCACACTATTAGCTTATTGTTAAGTGACATATCATTCATTTATGCATCACAGGTATATTAATGCTTTCAATTTTTTTTTTTTACTTATAGAATGCCTCCTAAGCAAACTGTTAAAGGAAAAGAGAAAGCTGCATCCACATATGGTATTGCTCGTACTTGGGGACATGACAACGGTATACGAAGGTTTTTGAATCAAGAGTCCATGACTAGATATTTCGATATCATTAGCCATTGGGCATTACTTGAGGAGCGGATGGTTAAACTAGATGACTTCCCAGGATTTGAGATTGTTACCTTAGTGCAGAATTGTAGATTGGAAAAAAGGTGATAGAGAGACCACACCTATTATACGAAGGACTTGTTCGGGAATTCTATGCCATTTCAATAGTGAGATAGACACCCCTAGCTCCGAGCATTTACGTTGGACATTGGTTAGGGACAAGTGGATTATATTCTCACCAAAGGTCATATATGAGTATTATCAGCTAATCGGGACAATGTTGCCCAATTCCAGGTGACTTTCATTGGAACGAGATGGGGATGGGGATGTTTTGCTTGGGCGAGAGAATGATTGGCCAATGCAAATTTCAGAGTGGCATCAGATTTAGTTTACACATTCAATAGCTATCTTATGGTTGTTCATGTACCACAATATTGAGCATACAACTCATCGAACCACATTCACTGATACCAAGATTGGATTCATATACCACTTGGTTACGGGGCAAAAGATTGACTTGGCGACATTCATCTATGAGCAGATTCACTCTCAAGGGATTTGAGGGGACTGACATTGTTCTTTAATATTTTCGAGTCTAATCAATGGGATTTGTAAGAGCTCTGGGGTAAATATCCCATCTGGGGAGGTTCCAGAGAGACCTGACGTTTTTATTAATCGCGCTATATTTGAGGCTCAAGAGAAGCATAGAGAGCGGTTAGAGAGTGAGCGCCTTAGACATCAACAATATAAGCAGGTTCAAGCAGCCGACGATGTTGAGATGCCTCATGCTCTACCACTACCTAGCTATGTCGATACACATATGTTAAGACTGATGTTCGCTACTATGACCTATTCTAGCCAAGATATTCAGAGTCTTCAGCATGCCGTTGGAGCCATGGGTATGCGAAGTGATAGGTTGACCACCAGGAATTTTGTTACTACTGCCAGTGGGGAGTCTTTGGCTGCAAGAAGAGAGGTTGAGATCCTGAATGTGCTATTGATTATTTATGTGAATAGAGTTGATGGTATACAACTGAGGGCTGATGAAATGTGGGACCGATTAGGCAGCATTGAGACTAAAGTTCAGGAGCAGTCGACACTACTTCAGGGTATGCCGTGGTAGCTTGACGAGGATTTTGGCATGATGAGAGGCTTATAGACCGAGCTCGCCCAACAGTTTGAGTTGATGCGTCAAATTTATATACGACTACCTCTACCTTCAACAGATGGCACATCTGGCTCTACTTTTCCTCCACCATCTTTATCGTCACATCCATATTGATCCATGGAGTATTCGTTACCTCTATTTTGGTACCTAATTATATTTTTGTCCTACCCTCTGCATTTTACTAAATTTGTTATACATTAAACAGTGTTTTGTACAAGCTTGGGGGGTGGTAGAACTTTAATGACGCTTTGGTCGTTCATCGATATTTTTGCATAATTTATTGATTTTTCCGTGTTAAAAAAAATTATTAGTTTTTGTTTATTTTCTAGTAGTTGCTTATTTTTTTGTATGCTTGTGTGGGTTTGATAATCTAGCCAACAATGATATTGAATAAGCATGGGCTATAAATGGTGGAAACGTTGCATGATTAGATTAATCAATACTTGTTTATATGAAACTTGATTCTTTATGCACGACACTCATGTTTATGCACGACACTCAAGTTTTACACATTAAATTGGTGATTTGGCTCATTACTTAGAGAAGAGTTGAATGTAGTAAGTTAGACATGAATAACCTCTATTGTATTTATCCATAATCCATTTATAGAGTAGTTTGTGGTGTGTTAGCTATAATATGAGAACATTGAGATAAGTAGAGGTTCCGTGCATGAAATTATCTTGTATGGGTTGTCTAAAACAAATGAGACAAAGACGTGGTGAAAATCTTAAGTTGGAGGTTGGTTTTGGAGGCTAAACGTCTAACAGAAAATGAGCATAGCACTAATCTATGTGTGAATAAATTCATCTTTTTGAGCATGTATAACTCGGATGAATAAACCTGGGGCCATATGGTCATCTGGTTTGGGAGTTATCAGCCTAAAACTCACTACATAGGTTATATAGAAAGCAAATGAGAAAATGGTTAAAAAAAATAGAAGAAAAATAATAATAGTTAAGAAAAAGCACAATAACATTGATTAAGCTCATAAGACATTTGGTTAATAGAACTATACTTTTGATATGAGACAAGTTACTTAATTTAGTCTTAAAGGTTGATGCAGTGAAAAATATAGGAGAATCTCAATTTGTTGAAATATAAATTTGTGATAATCAGATTCATCTAAACTAAGAGAGGGTACGGAGCAGAATTAAATAAGTTTGGGAGATTTGCATCTCTAAAGAAAAGAAAGAAAATATTTGACTACTCTGGGTTAGGAGTTGAGCCATCATGAGCTTGGTATGTTTACACGACTTTACACACACTCACGTCAAGTTCTACATATAATAGGTGGAGATTGATTTGATTAGTACTATTGAAACTAGTCATTATGTGACTACTGGATTCCAATCCTGAAACAATACAGGTTGTCAAACCATGTTTTGTTTGGAGTTAAGCTATAGTTTGTTTGATGACAAACAATTGTTCAAATTTGGAGGATTTGACAAGTATGTTATATACACTTATTTAGGGTACAAAATATAGACAATTGTTGGTAAATATATCGAAATATGGCTTAGTTCCATATAAATTATATTTTGTAGGATAACATTGATGAACACTATGAAATTTAGAAAAAAGAAGCGAAAAATGACAAAAATGGAAGAAAATCAAAGCTTAGGGACCAAAGTGCAAATATTCAAACGATTATCCAAAATAAGAAATGAAGATATGAAAGAATCAAAAACCAATTGAGAAAATGAATGAAGTGTTAGAAGAAGAAGAAGAAGAAGAAGTGAGAAAAAAGATCAATAAACGAGAAAACGAAGTTCAGGGACTGAAATGAAACTTATGGATTTTAGGTTAAACTATGCGATCGCATAGTGTAAATACCATGCGGTCTCATGTTTAGATTCAGGGAATTGAAGGAGTGAATTTCATTTATTTATGCGGTTGCATGGGAGTGTACTTGGAGAAAAAATCTAGTTTCCTTATATGATTTTAACTCTTATGGAAACAAATCTAGGGACGTCTTTTAAAGATCTAGGACCGTCCAAAGCTGGTTATCACGCATTACAACACATTCTAAGAGAATTCGAGAGAATAGAAGGAGACAAGAAATATAAAAATCAATTCTAAGAATCGAAGATTCAATTTAAGCTTTATTTGGGTAATGTCGATTCTTCAATATTTCTTTTGTTTTCTTTCTCATAACATGTTAGGCTAATTTTTTTTGTACTAGGAGAATGATGAATCGTATAATATGAATTTTGAATCTTTAGTTTTACACACTTGACATTGAAAACACTTTTTTGGATATTAAATGATTTATATGATTTTCTTTTCTCCATAATTATTGTGCACGATAGTTGTGTGAATGTGGTTGCCTATTTTATGTGTTCGAAAGAAGGGAAATGTGTTCGACATATATAAATTGTCATAGGGTTCGATGGGGGATAGAAATATACCACTATACTCTATGTGAATCTTTAAGTATTATAAAAATTCATACAATTCTTGTATATTCGCATCCGTCATAAAAATATAGTTGGGTATTACTCGAGAAAGATTGTTAAATAAAATAGGAATATTGATTCTTCAAAATTCAATCGTGTTGTAAAAGTGTAGAACAGAGGTTAAAATGTATTATTGCATGAAAATTCGTGATCCTATTGCGTTTGTCATTTATTAAACACATCAATTTGCATTTAATATAATTTGTATTTAGTTTAGTTAATTTACTTATAATTGCATAGGTAGATTAATTTATTCATTATTTTATCACAAGCAACACTTCATATTATTCTAGTTTCGATTAACGTTGCGATAATTAAAATTGAACTAGTCAATCTCTGTGGTGCGACGACACTTGGACTCAACTCCACTTAATTACTTGTTAACGGATCGTACACTTGCGGCGGTTATAATTCGAAATATATTTTCGTAAACAGCTTTACTCTATCCAGCATCGATTTGCCTTGGGAAAATATATCAATAATCGGGACATTGAGCAACCTTGAGATTCTCAAATTAGTATATGATGCCTTTGAGGGACCAATATGGAACACAAAAAATGTTGCATTCCAGAAGCTCAAGTTTTTGAAACTTGAACAATTGGAATATCGAGAGCGATCATTTCCCCAGGCTCGAACAATTGGTTTAGCAAAATTGCTACTATCTTGAGGAAATTTCTTCTGAATTAGGCCCTATTCCAACGCTAGTGACGATTAAGGTACATTCTTGTAGTGAAAATGTTTGAAATTCTGCTATGCGAATTCAGGAAGAACATCTGGAATATGGTAACGAAGATCTTAATGTTATTGTATCTTGATCTTAACTCGTATAACCGATCATGAGTTTGCGTTGGTATATACACAAGTAAGTCACATCTCATCATATTATGGTTGTTTTCCATTTTTGCTTCTTTTGATATGTTTTGAACATTGACTTTACAGAAGAGATTCCTTGACAAGTTTCAAACTCGACATTCTCCACGATGAAAAAGGATTTTTCTGCTCCACTGCAATTGCTGGTTATATAATTTGTACGTTGCACAAGAAGAAATTCTAGGTTCATTCCAATGTCGAATCAGTGTCTCTTTTCTTTATACTGAACAAGTAGTTGAGTCAAGTAAAATTAAATGATGACCTAAATGCCAATTGTAATCAGTGAGTTTAATAATTTATATGGCAAGCCAAAGATTGGGTTTTGTCCGTTTACCTCCTCTGCAGATCTTTTCCCTTATATTTTCTTCCTTGTTTGTTGATGTATTTGGTCGAGGTCGACCTTAACCCTCTTGGTGGTGATGATTGGTCCAAGTAATGGAATTTTTAGAAGGATAATGCTGAATGTATACCCCTTGGTGTACATTCAGTTTGACAACCCTCTCACATAGGGATGAGGCCCATGTGGGCTCCGCAATTGAGGACCGCCCCACATGTGAGGGGGCTGTCATCCATGATGTACACCAAGGTGTACATCAAACATGGTCCTTTTTAGAAACAATCATGCTATATATACATAATCATTCACACAATCTTTTACACCCCCCTCACATGGGGGGGTCCCACACACAATAAAATATTCGTGCACACTATTCATGTGAGACATGTGTACATACACCTGGTGTACAAACAACTTTATCCTTTTAGAAATAGGTTGTACTCTAAAGCCAACTAATTTCAAGTAACTTTTAGCCTTCGTCCTTAAAGGTCTGCTTGGGAGTTTTGACGTATCGATTTTGATCGTTTATGAGCGGATCAATTATGAGATGTTTTAGTAGTGATTTTTAAAACAGTCTAACCCACATAGTTTATTTTCCACCGATTTTGAAAGTTTTTTAAGAAAGTAAGGTTACATATATGTGTCATAGTGAAATTTTGAGTTTATGGTTTCCTGTATGAAATCTTTTACTTATAAGTGATGTTTTCTTATATATAATTTTTTAACATATAAGTTAATATTTAACTTTAAAAAATTAAATAAAGTTAAATATTTACTTAAAATTTTATGTTAATATTTCTTAGTTCTATATAAACTTTATAATTTTAAGTTAATTTTGTACTTTTAAATAATTTTTACACATAAGCGAATTTTTTATTTATAAGTAAATTTTTATATTTTATAAGTGATTTTTTGTCTTATTAGTTAGATTTTTATACAAAAAAATAATTTTTATCTTGTAAGTAATATTTTATAATTTTTTAATTATAATATAATTTTTTTGCTTATAAATAATTTTTTTACTTAGTATATTTTTATTTTAAAGTTAGTATTAAACAAAATATGTTTATTGAAAATAATTATTTTATAAAGGGTAAAAGTAGAAGAGAATTTGAGAAACGATAAAAAATCGTTGATTTGATGGGGTCGAGAGAACTGATTAAACTTACATTACACCGGTTTTGGGTGGTTTTTAAACTATTTAAAATCGGTGTCCAAAAAATTTAGCAAGTACCCGTGCTTCCAACCCCTCGTAAACGATGCCACCCAAAACCGGTGAAGCTAAAACTCCCAAGCAGGCCCTAAGACTCGGTTCTTGAAATTTCTTTGTCGTCATGGCTTCAGTGTCGAAGTGGTCTTTATGGATGAAGTTGCTCTTGTTCGGAGCTTGTCTGTTATAGTGGTAATGTTGCCATGTTGGTGGACATGTAAAGAAAGCATTTATGCTCCATCAATTTGAACACAAAGACATTTTCTAGGAATTTATTATCATATCCAAACGTGTTTTCTCAGAATTAATTTAATTATTGAATAATCTGGCTGTTTATAACGCAAAAACTTTTAGCTTCAGAAATCCAAAATGAATAGAGGAAAACCTCTATAAAATCTATCAATAGTTAATTCTCACTTTTATGAACTTCTAAAACAAAAATAATACAGTTCATTATAAACAAACACAGGAAAAAACAGTTATAATCAATATATGCCTCCTCTCAGGGCCTGGACTTTTCTGTTAGGCCTTATACAAGAGAAGAACGAACGCCTGTACTTCTTTGGTTTAGTTCCAAAGATAAATACTCGTAATGGAACTCGAGGCCGGTTCATGGAATGCCTCGACTGTTGTTGAGAACCCGAAATACCAAATTCATTGTTCAACTTCTGTAGTGTGGTTTCACTTTCAAGTTGGAATGCAGTCACGTCATCGAAACCTGCTTGAAGTTCTTTTTCAATCTTCTTATATTCTTGTATCATATTCAAAATCTCGCCTTGAAACTTTGCAGCTCGATAACTTCTTAAGATAATTTCGTCTTCTTCAGGACCATCGAAAGCCTTTTTGATTTCTTCCTCAACATGATATAAAGATTCAAATCTGCAGTTTAGTTCATTTTTTAGGGACACGTTTTGCTCCACCCACGCTGTTAGTTCAGTCTGTATCTCTCTCAGGTGCTTGTATATTAGTTGGCAGTCTGGTTTTAGGTCCGGTTTAATGCTTCCTTCTTGTTTCTTTTTCTCATCAAGTTTTGCAACTTCGTCCCGTAAACCTTGGACCTCAGTCTTGAAGTTCTTGATCTGCTGAGATGCAGTACTAAATGTTAACCAAAAGTCCAAGTTTCCATCTAGTATTGCATCAATATCCCTCTGGAGCTTTTCCTCAACAACTGAAATAGCAGGATCTTTATCAATGAAGACGAACTTGATTTTATCTTCTTCGTTCGTAATGGGAAGATTGGCATGACCATTCAATTCAAAATCATTATTTTCACCCAATTTGCCTTGAAGAAGGTTCAACTTTTTTCGTAATTGTCGAATTTCTGCATCCCTTTTGGCAATAGCATTTTTCATTCCTCTCATTTGCACTGTGGTCTCAAATTGTACGTCCTTGTCTTTCTTCTCCTTGTCACTAAGTTTACGCTTCACGTCTTTATAATTCCTGAGAATCGCAGTATATTCTGTTAGCATAATCTTCTCTCTGTCCTCTAGTCCATTCAAGAGCATCAGCTGCCAGTTTAGCTCTTCTTTTCTCTCTTCATCTTCCTGTGATTTATTGTTGAGAAGCTCATTCCCTCTTTGGGTTGAATGTTCTTTAGAAACTTCTTCCTCTGCTTTTGGGTCCAAAAACGTGACAGTTTTTTTAGTCACCTTTTCACTTTCAGTTTGTGGAATATTATCAGATGCCTCCCGACCCTGATGCATTATATCCCCTGCTTTCACTTGCTCTCCATCTTCTGTTTTTGAAGCACAAAGGTTTTTATCAGGACTTGGCGCGTCTTGCAACTCGACTTTAACAACATGCCCCTTGTCATCTTGCAATGAATCAGTGACCTCCGGTGCTTCGTCTGGCTTCACACTAGTCAGTTTTTCAGACAAGTGATCAAGACTCGAACGAGCTTCAACAAAGTTCATATGGAGATTGTGGTTTTGATCTTCCACATTTTTATTTAGCTCCTGAAGCATGTGAAATTTTTCCTCCAATTCTTTCACCTTGCTACTCCTATTATGCGTTCCATTAATTAGAGTCTCCTTTTCGTTTTCCAAATCCCGAATCTGTGCATGGAGATCATCAGCTTCTGTTCTTAATCTATTAATAAGAACAGTCTGAGATGACATTCCAGTTTCTAGGCTGATCACCTTATTGACAAGTTCATCAATATTCTCAGTCAATTCCATGACAGAGAGAGATTCCGAGGAGCCTGGATCCTCGGGCTCTTTTTTCTCCAGTATTTCCTTGACTTCGTGCTTCTCTTGTATCCCATCGTCCACTTCTTTAGTCGAGCTCTCAGTTGGTGCTTTTTTATCAGTTTCATCATTAAGATACTCGGGCCAGAGGGACTTCAGTAGACGACTAGCATCTTCAATCTTCTTGTATTCCTCTCTCGCTTCTTGGATATATCTTTCTTGTTTCTCATGCAAATGAATCAAAGTTTCTTCACATGACTCCAATGCCGTTTGGGCCATTAAAGTTCGAGCCTCATCATCCTCAACGACGGTTTCAACATTAAACTCATCTCGTAACCTGCAGAGTTTTTGCTGCATTTCCATCATCTGATTCTCGATTCCCCAATATTTTGCAATCCCACTTTCGTAAGAGGTCTTTACAAACTCTTTTACAGTTTGCAACACGAGAATTTCTTTCTGAAGCTTGTCAATCTGTTCAAGAGCTTCACTTTTACTTAAACCGGATTTTTCAACTACTTCATTGCTCTCTACTGCTTTTGAGTACTTATTGGTTTGCAATTGCTCCCAGCCTGTTGTTTTCAGATGTTTCAAATATTTTATCGCTGCCTTGTTAAGCTTC
The DNA here is from genome assembly GCA_035079005.1 of Fraxinus americana. NCBI lineage: Eukaryota > Viridiplantae > Streptophyta > Magnoliopsida > Lamiales > Oleaceae > Fraxinus > Fraxinus americana. The sequence goes on along the minus strand of CM068717.1, from coordinate 33,266,085 downwards.
GGAGCATCAGAATTCTTTCCAAATTCAGGGCTACCGTATTCATCGTCCTCGTCCATTGCAAATCGCAACTTTTCTGGACAAACAGTACCAAGCGTATGGTTGGCATTTTGCAGATCTTTTGATAGGTGGTCATATCGTTCGGCCAAGGCTCGAAAGGCACGAAAAGATTCTTCTACATACTGTATCAGCTCGGGCCGCTTCTCGTAGTACATCTCAGCTCTTTTGGCAAAGGAGTCTCCATCCTCGCTGATGAGCTTAAGCACATCTTGCACCTTCACTTCCATATCTGCATTTAACAACACATTAGTTAGCTAAGCTTATTTTGAAAATATAACAGGTTTTTCATAGTCGGTTGGTTGACGGTCAGCGTAAAGCTTCGTCAAATCTTATATCATACAAAACCCAATATGCATTTCATCGAAAGATCCCCTACTAGAGTTGTGATGCATCAGAGTCCACAACATAAATGTATAGGAAATGATTATGATGAAGTGGATGTGTGGACATCAACAACACAAGATGACACCGACCGAAGACAAGGGAAGGACGAGTTTTGTTGTTGGGAGTTGGGACACGTTTCCCCCTAGACTTGTGTTCATAAGGATGATGCAATCTCAATATAGAACGAAAAGATTCAATCCAGTGAAAGGAAAAATTCAAGAAATTCATATCAACGTAATTAAACATAATTTATTATTTATTAATATCTACTCCTCTCTCTCTTTTATGGAAAACATCATCTTTTGTTGGCTAGTTTTACAAAGTTTTGGCAAAAAATGAAAAAGCAACCGACAATATCAACGACGACGACAACATTCTTCGTAATAGTGTGTGGTCGAAAAAGACTCATAATTACTATTAATAATCGTCAGCTCCTCTTTCTCTTTTATGAAAAACTTTATGTTCTAGGTATCTAGTGTTTGATAGTTTTAGAGTCTGTCTGGTGATCATTTTGGGCCAATTTTAATCAATAAAGTGACCGTTAGTAGGGCCCGCACCACTCATGGCCGGTCAAACATTGCGGCTGATGTGATCCGCAACGGCAGGAAAAACAATTATTTTGGCCAATTTCTTTGATATCAGACAGGCCCTTAAAAAATTTAGGCAAAATATGAAATAACTAATTGAAAAGATTATATTAAAATGTATTTTAGGCAATACCAACAACAAGAACGACAACATAGTATGATCAATAAATTTATGATCGACTATATTAAAATATATTTTGATCATAGAACGATGTCCACGTAGAAAAATCATACCTTGAAGTCTTTGCTCTATCCATTTTGATTGCTTTGTCCTAAGGTGGCTAGCCCACCACCATGAACATGCATCATTTGCAGCACTTTGCGACATCGATCTTTCTTCTGGCATTCTTCTTCTTTAGGAGAACTATCCGAACCCGAAACCTCGAAACTCAAACCCTTTCTCCCCCAACAATATTGAGAAAGAGAAGAGTTTGAAAATGTGAAGAACTCAAGTTTTTTTTTTTTAAATTTTCTTGGGGGAGACCAAAGAGAATGGCAACAAGGAATAAACGTGAAAGACACCATCATAGTTTCATGGTTGGGAGGTTATTTAGCTCCAAAATTAGTGTAAGCCATTCTTAATATTCTGTTAACAGGTTGGCAAATGTCCAATATTTTATTAGGTTATATATTTATTTTTTGATATAGTTTATTAACAATAAAAATAAACAAAATTGCGAATTAAGAGTAGGGTTCGGACCTCCAACTGAAAGTGTAAATAAAAATTTACTTATCGGAGACGAGAAGTGTAATGAAACAGCTAGAAAACTGCACTTTCACGTGCCCTGACTTTACTCTTCGTTATCATACACTAGATCTTTAGAGTAATCTTGAATTTTGAAATAGCCACTAACATTCGATTGAAATAGGAGACATCATATTTGACATAAAAATACAGATATTTAATTAATAAGGAAAATATTAACAAATTTTAGAGTTTTAGAATCTAAGAGCCTGTCTGGCATTGATTTTCATAATTGATTATTTGACCGTTTGCAAGGAAGCTGAGTCTAACCGGTGAGTGAAATGGTCAAAAATGACAGCTGAAACGATCAGATTATTGCTTTTTTTGGTAGTTTAACGGCTGGAATTCTTCTTAAAATCAATGTCAAACATGCTCTAAGTAGCACCAAAAAAAAAAAAAAAATCCTATTTTTTAAAGTGTATGACGACCTTAGAGCATGATTGTCTAATATTAATTTTAAGTCAAATATATTTACAAGTAAATTTTATTTAAATACGAATTTTTATGTGTCTGTAAGTAATTTTTTGGGAGTAATAAAATTTAATTTTGATGTGCTTGTAAGTAGTTTTTTGTGAGTAGTAAAAATTATTTATTTTCAAGGAAAAAATTCACAACTCAGGCTTTATCTATCCCAAAATAAAAAATCAGCCCCCAAGGTTTAAAATTGCAAAAATGAGGTTTTTTATGAATTAATTAATTATATTTCACAATTATTATATTAGATTAAATATTTAACTGTAATATAATATAATTAACCCACCCCCACCCAACCCCATATCAATCTCCACCACCCCACTGCTCCGGCGATTACTTCGTTGATCGGCGACCACTGTTCTTCGGTCACAGATCAAAAATTTTGTAAGTTACAGATTATTTCGAAGTCACAAATTTAAAATTTTATAGGCCACAATTTTTTTATCAGTCACAGATCAAAAATTTTGTAGGTAACAGATTATTTCGAAATCACAGACCTAAAATTTTATAGGTCACAGATTATTTTATTGGTCACATATCAAAAAAATTGTCACATGTCGCGTATCTTCAAAGGTCACATATTCTTTTTTTAGTTACAAATTATTAATTTTAAAGTCATAGTTCAGTAATTAGGTAACAGACACCAAAAAAACCACTACCGCCTTTAAACCCCGTCCCCCAATCCCAGTAACTACCAACACATGGTTACAGATCGACCAAATAGTTGGTCACAGACACTCTTCGTCACATCCGCCCGCCGCTAACTCCTCCATCGCCACAACCGTCCATCAACAATAACACCAATAACAATCACAACCAAACCACCACGGTCGCCGCCTGCACAGTACCACCACCATCATAATCGTCGCCCCGTCACAACACCGCCACAACCACCGCCATAATAATAATAATAATAAAAACAATTACAACTGTTGCAAATCACAACCCACAAACTTCATCGACGCTAAACAACAACCTCACATTCAAAATATGCAAAATTTTAGACAACATTCACTACACACGAGTCGATGCTTAAAACAATTCAGCTCAACTTCATCAAATTCCAATCATAGCAACACGCACATCCAGCTCAACTTCATCCAATTTCAGTCTGGCTCGTTGGCTCAACTCAGGGACTCACGAGTCAGCGCCTCCAGAACTCACCGAGTCAATAAATCGTTGTTCCAGGCTCAAATATGTGCTTTTAGCTTAGATCTATTACAGTTGCTTCCCCTAGCTCGCGTACACAGACCAACTGGCCTCCGTCCTCTCCCTTTTTCTTATCTGGCCGAATTTGTTCGGTGGGAGTGAAAAGTGCTAATAATGAAGCTGTCGGCGCTGTGAATCAGCAGCAGACACTGTCATTCAGTAGCGTCGCGTTTCCAATCATAGGGAGGAGGGAGGGGAAGGGGATGAGGCGGCAGGGAGGGAGGGAGACGATGTGTGAGGTGATGTGAGGAATTGATAAATAAATTAGGGTTTTAATAGATTAATTATTTAATTAAAATGATAAAAAAACTTGATAAATGAAAAAAGAAAAAAAACGTGAAAACCTGATTTTTAAAAAGGCCAAATTCAAGACCTGATTTGGTGTAATTTCTTCTATTTTCAATGGAGGGTCATTTGAGCCCAATAGCATAGCCCATAATTTAGGCTGTTTTTTGTAATGTTTCTAGAGATTTTTGGGTCGTAAAGCCCTAAACATCGGCCCAATTTAAGAAGCCCCTGCTGAATGACATTTGCGTGGGTTAATTTCAACAATGGACATTGAACTCTGCACTCACTGTCGCCTTAGACATTGAACTTCAATTTGTTTGTCTCATCACTATTTCAGTCACACCACCATTTTAGCTTGTGCTCTATTTTTTAACAGAATATAATCCTACAAGAATAACGGTGCGACGACTTGTTGCGTGACACATCAGATTTTGACGAAACGTCACTGTGATTTATTTTTTTAATTGTAAACTATCATTTTCAATTTGTCGTTATGTCATAGCACTAAAGTATTTTAGATTTCTTTGTAGCATTCCAGCCTCGTGATGTGCTAAAACAAGATAAAAATGAGAAATTTATTGTTAGAGAAGTTAGAGAATCATATTCTTTCGTAATCCTTGACTTCACAAGTCAAGCTTTCTTCTAAACAGTGACAGATGTAGGGGGCCGGGCTATAGCCAGGTCCAGTCGCCGGCCTACTGAATTTTTTTAGGTAGAAAAAAATTTATGTAAAAAAATAAAAATTCATGTGTAATTATTTATTTACTTTTTTACGTATTAGCTCGACTTATAATCCGATTTTGAATCCGTTCTACATTGAAATAATCCAAAGAACAAGGGCAACTTTATTTTTTTGTGGCTATCATAATCAAATGCACAATTCTATGCTAAGTCCAACGAACTTTTGAAGACTTTAATTCTATGCTAAATTCAAAGAAATTTTACCCTTCAGAAAAAAAAAAATCCAAAGCAATTTTGAAGAATCTATCACTATAAGTAGAAAACATAGAGAAATGGGGCCATCACTTCATATTTTAAAAGCATTTGTTAATTTACACTAATTGGTAGATCAAGCACTTAGCTATCTACTCCAATGCCTATGCACCAAATCTTTGGATAGGAAATGACTTGAAGATTTTCTTCTGAACACTGGATAACCTTCCAAAAGAAGTGTTGAAAATTTTAACTTTGGACGAAGCATTTATTTTATCAAGAAACCCAGGGACGTATGTAAGGAGATTGAGTCGGCCGTAACCTAGTCCAGTCTCCAATCTATTTCATTTTTTTGGTAGAATATATATATATATATATATATATATATATATATATATATATATATATATATATATATAATTTTTTTTTTTTTACATTAAAAAAATTTTCTTGTGTAATTATTATTATTATTTTTTTAACGTATTAATCCAACTTATAGTTTAGTCCTGAATCTATTCCTTAAGGAACCATTGGTCGAAGTGAAGCAAGTAGTCTCATTCATAGAAAATAAGATAAAAAGGGTACCAAGTTACGCTAAACACCAAATGATGTAGCATGGTACAATACATTGTGGGAGATAATAATTGGTTACAAAACTTATTTCAACACATATTGTAGTGTTTCATGTAACCGGCCGTCACAGATGCTTAAGAGATATGTATGATCTTCTAAACACCGATGCTTGACTTATTCTAATTACTCGAATGACATGGCATGCTACAATAAGTGGTGTAAGATAATGATTAGTTACAAAGCTGATTACACCACCTATTGTAGTGTGTCGCTTCATCTAGTGCTCAGCATAAATTACACCACCTATATATATATATATATATAGCCCCCGTTTGATACACATTTTTGAAAAAAAGAATGCATTTTTACTGTTGATATGACATGGAATATGTGGTTGAAAAAGAAAGAAATGTTATTGAAGTGATGAAAAATATTATTTTATTGAAAAATGTGTGGTTAAAAATGAGTAGAAAAATGAAAAAAATAATGTGGTTCAAACAGGGCCATATATATATATAGTGCATTAAGGACATGTTTGGTACAAATTCTCATTTTTTACAATAAATCAATTCTCATTCTCAACCACACATTCTTCAATAAAATAATATTTTTCATCACGATTATTTTATTATGTGTCAACCACACATTTCCCATCATATTACTATTCAAAAATCAATTCTTCCCCCAAAAATCTCTACCAAACACACTCTAAATGTTTAAGGTGTCGCTATCTAGCGAAATTCATAAGCTAGAATTCACATTACTAAATATTACCATTGACAAAAGATAAATGTATATATAAGTATAAATTTAATTCATAATGCAATTCGGATACAATATTAGGTTGTTCTAGATGTCTCAATGGCGTCAACTCAAGGAACATTCGAAGGGGTCTTAACCCGACACCCTAACACTAACTTGAGTTTTCGTTACTTGCCGCAATTCACATCACTATAAAGCAACGTAAAGAGACAGTAACACCATTGCAGGATAGTAAGCAAAAGATAATGAATTTAAAATAGGAGCAATGCTGTTCATCCAGGGCCAAATCCAGGGGCCGAGGTGGTCGGCCTTTGATTTGAATTCATGTGGGGCCCTATTTTTCAAAATAGGGGCCGCCTAGATTCTGATTGGTCACTGACCTTGTCCGACAAACATTAATTTTAAAATAGAGTGATCACTTAACTCTATTAATGGTTTAAAGCTTAAAAGGAATTTTATGAAATTAATCGACAAACGACGTTGTAAGAATGAAGTTTTTCGAAATTACTGTGAATTGCTCCATTTATGAAGTAATTATACGTTTTGGTCACTTAAAAGTAAGATATTTTCATTGTAAACAATTTTAATTACCTATCAATTAGGAAATAAAATATTTTATAATGACCGTAAATACTAAATACAAAGATATCAGCTGTGGCGAAATTGAAATTCCTAAAATTTTGAAAACAAAAGAACTAACGGGTCTAATTTTCACTTTCAGATATTCATCACGGAACTCCAACCAAATGATGTGCTAAAACAAGAAAAAAAAATTCGTTAGAGAAATTAAAGTAACTAGGGTTAGACAAAACTCTCAAATCGAACCGAATCGAGCGATTGTTTTTAAGTTATATACCTTGATGAGTATCTGAATCGAGAACATAAAGAATTTCATTAGGTTCTCGACTCTAGACCTAGAATCGAATAACCAAATCTCCCCTTTTTTTATTTTTTATTTTAAATAAGTCAAATTATTTTACTTTTTTCTAAATGAATATGCTAACTAATTAATTTAGTTCAAATCCAAAATATGATTTTACTATTTCTAATTTTTAGCTAAGTCAAACTTAATCAAATTGACCTAAATTTATCTAGATCTCTTATTTTATCGTAGTGCCGTTTCTGTCATTCCATTATCGTGAACTTGCTATCTTCATCTTCCTGTGATTTTAATAGTCAAATGTATGAAAAACTCAACAAAGAGGTGCAAAAGATATCATGAGATTGAATTACGTTATTTTGTAAAAGCTAAGATTGAACATGTCATAGTCGAATTAATGTAGCATTATTGTAAATATAAAATAAAAATTAATTATTATACGGAACCCAAGAATCGAATAGAACCGAACCGAACCTAACTGTGCTAAACCAAATTAAACCAAACCCGAACTGTTCCATAATTAAACTTGAACCTGACAGTTCTAATTCTAAATACTCGAAAATTCGGATTTGATTATGCTCTTTTTAGAATCGAATCGAATCAGACCATGTCCAGTCCTAATAGTAACTATCTTCTTCAAAAATCCTTAACACAACTAGAAATTTAATATATCGAGCTATATTCGAGATAATCTTAAGATGAAGGGTCACTTTATTTTTTTGTAGTTGCTCATAATCAAATCACTAATTCTATGCTAAGTCCAAAGAAATTTGAAAGCCATTATCACTATACATTAAAAAAAAATTAGTGAGAGAGAGAGAGAGAGAAATGGGTTCATACTGAGGAAAACCATTTTTCATCCCTATCGGTATATGATTACAAGGGACCACAAAAAAATTAGAGAGAGAGAGAGAGAGAGAGAGAGAGAAATGGGTTCATACAGTAATTGGTAGATTAATCACTTGGATATCATCCCTATCGGTATGATCACAACGGACCACAAAATAGACGAAAAGTAAGGGACAACTACAAGGCCCATTGAAGTTTATGACACAAGTCTCGTTGCATTTAGTCTTTGATTTGTCTCATTTTTAATCATATATTTAATGGAATTTACAACTTTTATCGACTTTTTAACTATATATTTTTATCAACTTTTATTAAAATTTATTAAAAACTGATTTTTAGCAATACCAAACATGGGCTCAGAAAGATTTTCACCAATTTTTGTGGAGAGATACGAAAAAACTCGATCAACTATAACATTCCCAACAAACCAAAGTTTGATTTTCGTATGAACAACTTCGATTAATTTGCAAAACATTTTGAAGACTCGTTTACCATCCTCTTCCATATGACCAAAGGTCGAGTATACTCTATTTATGTAGAGGTAGGACGGAAAAAACTCGATCAACTGTAATATTCTTAACATTCTGGTTTGATTTTTGTGGAACGATCTTGCAGGGTAATTTACAAAGCAATTTTAGACTCATTTACCATCCATCCCCATCATGACCTGAAACTCAGTCTACCATCACGTTTAGTCAAAGTCTACTACGACTACGAACCTAACTTATGTGGAAGGACAACAGACTCAAGAAGTGGGAACGCACAATGTAAAAATCTTCAAGAAAAATAGGTACTTCTTGTCCTATTATCTATCGCAAATTTTCGACTTGAAAACGCCTCTAGAAAGCAACTTATAGCTGCATTTCACCGTCGTGCAAATTAATGAAGAGAAAAAGAACTAAAAAGAGTTCAATGACCAAATTGAAACGACACTATAAGTTGGGTGAGCATCAGTGTCTTTCCCAAAACATATAGCTTATAGGAAGGCATAATTTTTAGAGAGAAAAGTGAGTTCTACCTAGAATTTCTTCACTTTTAGCTGATGTACTATGCAATCTTGCTTTAAACAAACAAAAATCACACACACTAAAAAAAGGAATAATGTCTTTAAGAAAAATAGAAATTCCAGAAAAGTGCATCAAATGAAATCTCTTATCCACAGATGATGAAAAGTAACAAAGTAACATGGGAAGATTTATCTTTTTGTACAAGAGAATTGACAGGCTTCACAGGAAAGCAGGATTTATTCACAATGGCTATATTTACACAGAACAATCGTCGAAGGCTAACACTGGTAACAATATGAACTTACATATTGCAATGTTGAGCTAAACGATTACTTGTCTTCCACCCACACTGATATCAAAGTATTTAATCTTTTCGATAACCGAAAGATGTACTTGTCAATGTAAACGAATATTGATCCCAAATTTGCGACTTGTACTTTAGAGTTTGATTGTAAGAGCATGTTTGGCTAAGATTAAAATCCAATTAAAATTGAAAATATAGCCGTTTTTGGATCCCACTTGTCTAATAAAAATCAACAATAACGGCTAATTTTTCAATTTAAATCCGATTTTAATCTTAGCCAAACATGCTCTAAATAGTAGAAGCTTCAATAATTGTTGAAAGAGGAAAGCCACTGCTCCATGTACTTCTTTCCTTCTGCAACAAAACCAGATTAAAGGAAAAAATAAGTTTCCATCACCATTTATTCTGCATAAAAGAGAGACCAGTGAAATTTTATCTACGACGAACGAACCACGGGAATAATAGAAAAGCACTTTCAACTGAGAGAAACAAATTAAGTACACCACATTCTTCATCAAATGCCATCCACAAAGAATATAAAAACAACAACAAACTAAACCTTCCTAAAACTTGGCTGTATCCTTGCCATTTAATTCATTGGTAAATCTACTGGCAGATTCAAAACTATATCCTTAGCAATCACAACATGTTGTGTTGGCTTTAGTCTATCTCTCCCATTCGCAAAGACTACATTGAAAAAAAGTTCTTCATGATGAGAAATATATAGTTCAAGAATCTAAATTAGGCCAAACATTATGCTTGGTAGCTTAAAAAGACATATTAGTGGCCCCCCATCTCTGGTCTCTCCATGCTACAAACGGATCTACATGTAAATCTAGCCCATGTGTGGTGGTGGGATTAAAATTAGCTGTTTAGTAGATTTTGAAAAAAGTTGATAAAATGTGTGATTCAAAAGTTGTGGATCCCATGAAAATTAATTATTTGACTTTTGACTTATCTTAAAAACTTGATTTTAATCCCCACCAAACAAGGGTCTAATATAAAGCATGTCACAACCAGCATAATGTTCTCGACATCGTGCAAACGGCACTATGTATCGTAATAAAATATGACACGTGGAAAATGCTTATGCCTGGTTAGTACACAACCAGAGGCCTCTGGCTTCTATAAAGCACTAAATATACAGATGGCTAAGGATAAGATTCAAGAACTAAAAGATCTATTAATATTTGAAATCTCTAATTATAAGATTTATTTCATCTATGTCTTCAAGCAATACAAATTAATTTAAGTGCATATGCCAAAGAGGAACGGAGATTTTAAGTACACATGCAATTTCCCAAAAAGTTTCGATCGAGCTTAACATCGTCGGTATATCACAATTCAAGGAGAAAAAAACATACTGTAAATAGAAAGCAATAACATGGGGAAACAGCAAGGACACAAGGATTTGCTTATACAGCTCAACTCTTACTTAATACTAATAAGTATTAATGGATCCATGTTACCAAACATGCCATAGCAAGACATGGACAGCATCTAAAATTGATCGAGTGTTGCATATATAGCTCAATTCTTACTTAATACTAATAAGTATTACTCAATCCATGTTACTGAACTTGCCATAACGAGAATGTTGCATATACATCTCAACTCTTACTTTATACTAATAAGTATTATTCAATCCATGTTATCAAACGAGCCATAGCTAGATAAGGACAATATTCGAAAATGAGCGATGATTACATATAAGGCTCGATTCTTACCAGCAGAGTACTGATTTGGAAGGTTTCTAATTGCACTCAGGAACTCATTAGCCGTCCCCTCCTCCTCCTCCTCGCCCTCTAATTCTTTGCAATCAAGCCTATAGCAAGGGACTAACACAGCAAAACTGTCATCTGCCTCATCATCACTCTGGAAATCGGGAGCATGTGGCTCTAGCCACCCAATGGACCAGTCCGAGTCATCAGATTCTGACCCCGAAAAAGAAACACCATCTGATGGCACCACCACCAAATCATACTCCTTGTCAATCCTCCTCTTCCTCTCCTCCCTACTCTTCCATTTCCCTTTTGCTTTTCTATTCGAACTTGAAGGGGGCATTCTACTATTACTCCCCTTCGCCGTGTGAAACTTCAATGCTTCGGGCTCTCCTCTAAATCCTAACCCCCAATCAGACAAAGAATTTATCGAATTCAATGATGGCCCATTCGAGACCTGCTCTTTCTCTTTACCGGCCAACCACCCCCACGATAATCTAGTGAAAGAAAGAGCCATTTTTCTCCCCCTTTTCTATTCTTTTTACTGAATATAAGTCAATGATAAATTACAATGGAAAAGAAGCAGAAAAAATTCAAATTCAAATCCAATAAATGATCAAAATCTTAAATAAAATAACTCCAAAATAAAGGTAATGTTAGCAATTAATTCGATCCACGCCCCCAAAGGGAATATCAAACAGGGTTTGAATCTGAACATGATAAATAAACTTTTCAAGATTCAAGTAATTTTTTTTATATAGTAATTTAGTTTAATTAACTTCAAGAAAGATGTCTGAAATGAGGAAATTAACATTAAAACTCCAAAGAAAAAGAACCCATAAGGATCTGAACAGTATACTCAAATAATAAATAAATTTTGAGTATATTTCAAGAAAATGATTGAAGATGATGACATTAAAACACCCTTGTGATCCCTCCACGAAAGACTGCAACTTTATGAAGTTTCGGGTGAAAATAAACGGCAACACCGCCGGAAACCCGAAAATATGTTGGGGAAGTTGAAGAAACGAACGGCGATATCGCCGGAAACTTTGAAATCCTCACCGGGAAATGAGAACTTAGTATAAAATTTCCGAAGTAAAGAAGCCCAGAACCCAAAATTCTAGAAAGTTGGTTCTCTCTCGAAGAAATCCATTTTTTCTGAAAACCCACACAAGAACACAGACAGCATTCAAGAAATAAGATATCAACACAAAGTTCATGTGGGCTATATACACTTGATAGTTCTTTTGTTTATATACAAGTAAAAGAAAATTCTAGAATAAATTAACTAGTTAAAAATTAAGATAAAATAGTTATTATAATTTTTTAACGGTTTGCAACGGTATCACGGTGTCCACCCCCCTCACATGGGGATGTATCCGCTTAAATAAAAAAATATTTTATACAAGTGGGTCTCATCCCCACGTGAGAGAGGTGGATACCTTGATATACAAGTAGATTTATCCTTTTTTAAACAAAAATAAATTAGTTATTTTAAAACTATATCGTATGGTATGAATTTTTTTAGAATTGAACTCAATGGGATTCCTGAAATGGAAACATTGATGAGGAAAAAAATTGAATAGGATTGATCGATTATGGTTTAGTTCACTTATATTATTTTATACTTCAAAAAGCCATATATATATATATATATATTCCCCCCCCCCCCCCCCCCCCCTTTCGGCCTTTTTTAATTTCATTTGAAATACATTTTAATTGATAGCTTGCTAAAAATAATTTTAATTCAATTTTGTAGCTGAAAAAAAAAATTAGACTAAAATTGTTTGATTCTCAACTATAAGAAATGGAACCAATTCAATTTTCACTTACCAAATCAAACTGACTAGTTGGATCTAATCTTTTTCCTATGGGATGATTCACCCCTACATTATTTTTTTCATTTTTGTATTGAATCTTTGATTGTTTGACTAGGATGATGGGAAATCAACGGCTGGGATTGAGGAATATTGATGTGGTAGTTTCATAAGATTTTCTTGTCAATCAAAGTAGATTACTCTATATTGTCTTCAGGGAAAACATCAAAAATAGCCTAAAAATAATCACCCACAGTGTTTTAAAAAACACCTTTTTCATTTAAAAAACAAATTTTACATTTATCTCCTTTTATAATTTTTTAAAATATACCTTATTATCATTTAAAATCAATATTTTAATTTTTTTCTAACCAAATATGATATCTCTTCGTGTTGGAGGAGGTTGCAAAAGGGGTGGCAGAGGAAGAAATAGGTGATGGTGTTGGCAATGACAATTGAGGTAAATGGAGGTGATGGAGTCTACTCGGATGGTGGTGGCCATAAATGGTCGTGTGTGGATTTGGGGGGTGGTGTGGTGGTGAACAAGAAGCTTTGGAGATGGATTGGTGGTTGTAGGATTTAAAAGTGTCGATAGTTATGGTATTAATGGCAATAAGAGGTGTTGATAGTGATAGTGGTAGTCACATCGATGCTAGGGTTTGGTAGTGGAGAGGTTTGAAGATTATTGCGAGAATTGTTTTTCTTGTATTTTGTGGGAAAATGGTAAACGATTATTTAATAATATAGGATAAAAATTGAAAGCTTAATATTTTTGTAATCTTTAGAGGAAAAGGACCTTTAAATAATGGAATAATGCTAAGTGTACACAATTTTTTACACAATCTTTTACACCTCTCTTACATGGAGGGGGGCCCACACATAATAAAATAATCGTGGACCCCCCTCCATGTGAGAGAAGTGTAAAAGATTGTGTAAAAGTATGTGTGTACATGTAGCATTACCCTAAATAATGTGGCCCGTTAGATTGGACGGCAATGAGGAGAAATTGATTACGTGGGTCACTAAAAAAACCAATCATTGCGTGTGCTTATGGAGTTTTTTTGACATGTGTAACCTAGGAAGAATGTCGTTTGGTATTGATGAGATTTTAAATTTTTTTCTTAATAAATAGTTTTTATGGTAGGATCGAATAAAAGAATAACTTGCTCGATGTTCAAATAGTTGATCTAATCTTCATTTTCACATTAGACCAGACTTGAAAAATAAAAAAAATTCAACCCACCTCCATGAATAAAATTCGAATCCAATTCATTCACCCAATAAATTTTCACTCTTATTACTTGAGTTACGTCTTGATTTTCAAACAAACTTTCTTTTTAACTATATTAAGTCCCTGTTTGTTTCACATTATTTTAAGGGAAAAATGAATAATTTGACCATTTTTTTTCAAAAAACTGGGCCCCGCTATCACACAAAGTGGTCAAATATTTCGGTTGATGGACTATGCAATGGTAAAATTTCTTCTACAAATGGGAAACAAACATGGTGCAACTTGTTAAACTCTCAATCACTCCTCAAGAAGAGAGGAGCAAACACATGATTGGAATGAAGAATGATTTCCTTGCTTCTTACCGGACACAAAAATTATTGTTATGAAGGACTACGACTCACATAAGAAATCAGCGCATGTGAAGTCTACTTTTATATTGAGGTTTTGCCGATCAATAGAATTTTGAAAAGCTACGATCTCTTAGTCTCAATTTGGGAAGAATTTTTAAATAGATAGAAATGAATGATGAATAGGTTGATAATTCTTACAAGTCTATCGAAATGTGCGATTAAAATTAAAATTCGACAATTTTAAATAAATTATAAATTTGGTCAAAAGGAGATTTAAATTCTCTATGTTTACCACTTTTTATGTGTGTGTGTCTATTTAACTAACGAATAGAAACAAAAATAAAATATTTGTCAATCTTGGAAAAGCTTAATAAAGCATTTGCCAAGTGGGCTACTCTTAGAATAATTAACACGTAAATGACTTCATCAATTAATTGATTAAATTCTACAAAGAATGTGAAAATTAAGTCAAGATTTCATAAATCATATGGAAAATATAATTAAAAAATAGAATAACTTATCAAATGGAAAGAGTTGATTATGCAATGACCACAACAAACTCTCTTAACGTATAGGGAAAATAGCATGGAAGGGTTCCATTCTTTTTGTGATGTACAAATTAATCTTCGACATTAGGTTGTGCATTCGCTTGACATTAAGAACTAACTCGAATTAAATTTGTTTTTCAAAGAGTAAAATGGGTAAATACTAAATACTTAATTAAATAAAAACGAGAAAATTAGGGTTGGACACTTTAACCTTTCCATTAGTGTCCCTATTTTAAAGATCGGGTTCTAAGTCAGCATACTATTTAAATTTACAAATTTGAGTCTCCATACGACGGAAATCATCATTGTGAACATTATAATCGCAAAAAGCTTTCGTGTGACCTAAATCTAGAGGGAAAAATCATAAAATATTTAACACGACGACTCAGATTCACATATTTAATATGACTTGTACGTAAGATTTTAACATATTAAATATAAATATGAATATTTTAATCATGCGACGCCCTTCAAAATACTATGTAGATCAATATACTAATGAAAATGAATATTGAATAATCTAAATGATAAACAACTAAGTATAGGTTGCAAAGTTGGGCTTGAAAAGTTGTGCATTAATCAAGTTTGAGAAGATTTTGAGAAGATTTGGCGTAATAGATGGAAAAGTAAAACAAAAAAATGTGGGCCTCTAGCCGCAAAGGGATTGAATCAAAGAAGAGATTGAACAAGAATCTTTATTTGATGGTACCCTTTTGTTAACTTTTTCTTCCTTCACTTGTGGCATTTGC
This sequence comes from Fraxinus americana, assembly GCA_035079005.1. Lineage (NCBI taxonomy): Eukaryota > Viridiplantae > Streptophyta > Magnoliopsida > Lamiales > Oleaceae > Fraxinus > Fraxinus americana. The sequence goes on along the minus strand of CM068717.1, from coordinate 33,250,614 downwards.
ATGTGCATTAGCCATTCGATAATGCTAAATTTACATTATTTGCTTTATATCGTTTCTGACATTCTCTTTGTTTTCAAAAAAATTATGGGTGGGAAAAGTGTTTCTTCTTGAAACTATCCAATAGTATGTTGTCATATAACACAATGTAAATAATGAAGTAAAAGACGATATATATGTAGCATGGTCGTTAGTCTTGTATTTAGAGGTAGGCATCGAATAGTTGGAACAATGTATTTCGAGACTCAATCGAATCAATCCCACTTAGAATTATGAAAAATGGAACCAATGGTTCCACGAGCCCTCCAATTAAGAAGAGGGAAAATGGTCATTAATTAGTCTCACATCACATAAATATTTCTTGTTATTGTTATAAATATTACGTATACGAGGGATGAACATGGTTCGGTTCTAACCATGCAAATGAAAAAGACGACTGCACAGTTCAAGATAGAGATCCCGGAAGATATAGTTGTGCGAGATGGGCTAAGTTTTGCCAAGGGGAATGAATTTCAGATAGCGATGGTGGAGTACAACTCCCTTAGGGTGATGAGTTTCAGTGCGTTTTGGATGTTATTTTGTCAAATATCTCTATTCATGATGTCAGTTGTGGTTCTTGTTATTGTTTAAAAATTTTAATTCGAAAATTTCTATTACCTCTTAGATAACAACATATCATCATTAACGGCATCCTCACAACCATCAATAATCCAAGATTGTGCATTACTAGAATTAGTGAAACTAGAGGAATATGGAAGGAGGCTCGGATTCGATGTAGATAGTTTACAAATCTGCGAACAATTTGTTTCGATTTTTAATTTTTCTAAACGCCACAACCTACAAATCACCGTGTATAATTCATGGGTTTGGATGATTTAGATTAATATGATATTTATTGGGCTCAATTTGCTTTTTTAAAATTATAAAAATGGATTGAACTTTGCTAGACTAATTTTAACACAATTTCTAATACAAATGCGTGCTCATTTTAATGTTTAAGCATGCATATGCGGTCAACGAAATGTGTTGACCGTATTATCACGCGCATACCACATATGCAAGGTGTTTCGAAAACACCCCAAACATATACGCACATTTTAGAACATCTTTTATTCTCCATTTGGCGTATGTAAGTATAGTTCCGAATACGGGAAAAAGTATTTTTGGAACGAAGATTAGTTTCTTTCGAAAAGTAAATTCAATAGACTTCTTATGCTTGCAGTGTAAAATTGACTGAAATATGAATATACAGAGGTTAAAATTTTCAAGAATATTCATAAGGTGCAAAAAAATATACCAGCAAAACTCTACAAGTTATAATCACTTTTAAGTACCAGACTAGAAGTTGTTGACGAAGAAAGAGACATCCCCAAAAAAAGAAAAAAAACAAATTAGGAATTTATCCACATAAGAAACTTTTACACGTAAATATTACTTATAATCTAAAAAAGCTTTACCAAACATACACTTAAGACTATGCAAGAGAATTTCCTACCAAAACAACAGACTTCCAACCAGTACATGTCAAGACCTCATCTGAGTGCTCCCATTTTATCACATCCTAGCTTCAGTTTGAACAAAATATAATTAACTTATTTCCCATATACTTAATTACACGACAAGCTGGTCTACTCAAGCCATAACAAACAATTGAATCTAGTAATATATTACATGAAAGCTTGTCCTCAAATGCCATCCACGAATCGCATATTGAGATCAGTCAAACGAATAAAACCCCCGTAAGTCACAAAAATCAGCAAACTCTCGAAAAATACAAGAAATACATAAATGGCTGGATAACTAAACAAAAAACGAGCCAGAACTTATTTCTATCACCAGTCTCGAACAATATATGCAGGCACAACTAAAACAAGTATCCTTATGCATTGCACATGCAATCAGGAGCGGGATATGTATATAAAGACTGTCCTGTTTTGCGTAATCTAATCTGCCCTTGTCGGTTTTTGTGCTTTTCCCTTATGGCCTCTTGGAACTCCGGCCAAGACACGGTTTTATTCAAGAAAAGCTGGCCCAACAATGCCATGCTAGGCCTAATAGTCTTTAGATTTTCGTAAGTTCTGTGAGCCACCTGTTAAAATTCAATGTGGAGTCACAATATTGTGGAAACTTGGGAAAATAAAAATAAAAATATTTAGTTCACACTATAAGAGCGAGTTTTGGCATAAAAAAGTTCCAGCCAAGACAACACTATGCCACATATAGTTGATTTGGTAACCAATTCCCACACAGTAATGGAATTCTTAAGAGCCTAAATTCTTAATTTCTTGCCTTGAGCTGCAAAAACCGACCAACGATATTGCCCCTTTTACGAAAAGAATTCAAAATACGATCAATATTGATTAGGCATGAAAACGACTTTTATCTTTTGTCAAAAAATGAAAAAAACTTTTATCCGTAATGAAAAAATACATTTACTTACCACAGCATTGTGCATATTTCCTGGAGAAGCAGAAATGAAAATATCACTATGCATGCTAACATAGTAATCAACTGCCGCTAACAAGGACGCCTTTCCTTTTATGCTAGCTCGTTCTTCTAACGAGGTAAGGCTTTTTTTGTCTTCCATCAATGGAAACAAATCTCTTAAAGTTGAGATCCTGGCTTCCCCGCCATACACCTACAAAAAAATTGAATCAACAAGGAACTCAATAAACTTTATAGCACGATTGTCTAGGCTTAAAATGTTTACTTATAAGTAAATGAGTTACTTATTGTAGCAATAACATTAGAGTTAATCAAGTATATGTTTAAAGTAACATATCCAAACATGTTTGGAAACATTAACATTTGCTTTTCTTTTTAAAAAAAAAAGCTAAGCCAAACATGCCCTCAGCACTAATTTGGCAGGTAGATATTGAGGAAAATTCTCGCCAATTTAGAACCGAAAGAATTTTGTGTCAACCTTGTGGGAGGCAAGATATAGGCGGGTGCTGTTGTCAAATCCCAAAGCTGCTAGCAGCAATCCAATTTCTTCAGGAGTCAATGGGCACCGTCCCTGACTTCTCAACTCTTCATCAGTAAATTGGGAGTTTAAAACCCTTCCTTGCCAAATGACTTGTCGATACTTAGCTAATGCCAGCCTTTCGGCCTTTCCCCCGCCAAAGTCACAAGCTGAATGAGCAGCCATGTCCTAGAAAGGTCACCAAATAAAGAAGAAAGTTACTAAAATAAAAGCAATGATTTCAATTCAAGTATTATTGCAGGCAAATCATTTCTCGAAGACGATCCTAAATACCATAAAATAATACTCTAATAGCTCACTTGGTAGAATGTTATCTATGCCCCTGAAGTATTGACGGATACAAGTGGACATACCTTATCAAACCGGAGGTGGAGAACAACAAATTTGCCGGCTCCTTTCTTGTTTTTAGTATTGTCAACCTCTTGAAGGTAATTAGTGCTAACTTCACTACCTTCGGCAGGATATCTAAGGCGATTGATGAGAGAATTTCCAAGAGCTCTGATATGAGGAACAAAATCTAAGGCTTGAAAGTTGACTTTACAGCGTAACCGTTGGATGTCTTTGGACATGTCGTCAAATGCCAATCGATGAGAAAATGGTGCTATTGCAGCAATTCCATAACTGGTCAATACATGGGTATTACAATCACTTGCCGTATTTGAAACCCGAGCTAAGAACTATTAAAAAAGATATCCACCTTCACTTCAGAAGACAACCATGCCCACATATAAATAGCAATTTATGACATTAATTCTAAAGAATATTAAGAAAAGCAGCAAAATTTTCAACCATTTTACTGCAAATTCTTGGGTCTCAATCCTTTTTCTTGAATCAAATGAAATCAAATTCTTCATTTGACAGAGAAAAAAACACTATTCCCCTACGATGTTTCGAAAGAAGTATTGGACAAGACTAAAAAATACAACGAACAAGATTTTGGCTTCTTTTTCTCTTAATATCGTCCAATCCTCTCTACTAAATACACCACTAAAGTCACTAATATTCGAAGAACCAAAATATCTTCCAAGTATATATACCGATCAAAGTTCAGTAGGACAAACTCTTTGGTGGGAATCATTCTTAAATAAAGGGAACTGAACTTATTAGCTATTATATTTTTTTTAGAGGAAAAATAAGATGCTTCTTTACCTTCGAAGGCAACTAGACAAGCCTGGTTTTTCTAGATTACTTAATTATCGAAAACTTAAATATGAGGCTAGATAGCTCGTGCAACAAATTTGCAAGTAAGAATTCTAAAAACAAATCTAGTTTACATGCAATTGCCCCAATAAGATATACTACTCACATAAGAAAAAAATTGCAATAAAAAACTCCAGTAAATAAATCAGTCTTGTAACTAATCTAGGCGGGACAACTATTCTCCAGCTAAGGAAACTTCAAATTTAAGTCGTTTAAAGTCATCAGATTTGTATATATCGCTTCAAAAAAATACACAAATTTTATTGGATGAACCAAGTTGAATATCGACAAAGAAGAAAATATTTTCTCAATGAACCCACCGCTGCAGGACAGGCAAAACATTCTCTGTATACCAGTTCGCTGAAGCATGAACAGGTGCAGTTTTGACTCTGGTAGCACGAATGCCCGTGGCATAATATTCCCGTGTGCTCCAAAAGAATTCTTCGGGCACCTCTTTGACTATTAAGATATCATCTTTCAATACATTAATGAAGTGATCCACATCAAAAATATCCATGAAAGTGCTGCAACCAAAAAAAAAAAAGAACTAGTGTTATTTAATCTTGTTATTACTTTAATTACCCAAAAAAAAAAAAACATAAAATCTACCTAAGTATCAGGAATTATGTACTCAATGATTCGGACCTTGAATCTTTCCAAACGGGATTTACTTCTAGATGAGGGATCACAAGAGTGGCATTCAGAATTTTCGCAACTGCTACTGCATCGCAAATCTTGGTAAAAAGAATCAAGAAAGGAACATAATTTGAGTAATTAGAAACATATACAGTTGCTATCATCTGCTTGATAACTTAGAAAACGCAACAATTGGAAATTCACAAAACCTACCCCCATTCTCTGCTGATTTAATCCTCCATCAAGGAAAACCTGAATATAACCTCGAGATTTTTCTGGCAATTCTGCTAGAGACGAACAACCAATATTTCAGAAAAAAAGTGGAAATGCATCGATGCATAATCAGATACTTGTCCAATAAAAGTTCATGTACAGCTCATTTTTGGGCTAATTATCCATTACTCACTGAGGGTAGTGTCTGATTCAGCACAAGGTTTCCATCCTTGTTTCGCCAAAGGTCTCCACAGATCAGCCTGTTCTTCATTGGACTGAACAAGAAAGAAATAAGCAAACAAAGAAAGCGTCTACAGCTCTAAAGATAACAACTTCATCATTAAAATGCATGCATATAGCTCATAAAACTTCTACTCACAGCATGGCGTTGCAGAGCGCTCTTGAGTAGACGAGAGTGCCGAGGTTTAGGAGCACTCCATTCCTGCACAAGCAAATCAGACCACGAGTAGCCAAAGGTATATTATTTTTTAACAAAACATAAAAGTGAATGTATGTGTGAACATACATAGAAGACCAACCACTAATGTTCATACATAAAGATAATAGTAAATATGATTTGTGATAAAAATTGCCTATTGAAGAATAGATTACTCAAGAGATACTGAATACGCCTACTCATGATAATCTCTTTTCAAACAGTGGTTTACAAAATGAAGAAAGATATATGAAACATGGTGGATTTATATACAAAGATAAAGAAAATGACTTTAAGTGCATATTTTGAGAAAGAGTTGAATTGCGAAAGTAGAAGTTGTTAAATAAAAAGTTCATTAATATATATATTCGTTGGGCCTTACATGATTCAAAATTATTCTCTCATGCATTTAGCGAGTATCCAAAAGTTTAACTCTAAAGAAGAAGCAAGATTCGGTTGGCAATATGAGTATGCATATGGATGTACAAATTAAGAGCTGTTCAAATCTAAACAAGATTCATCCGTTATAGGTTTGAAAAATAAAGGAAATCTGATATCCTTGAGTTGCTAATTATTTAAGATCTGATTAGAAATTGCCCGAGATTTCACTGAATCAACTGTAAATTCAACACAAAGCAAGGAGCCATTAATGGCACTTTCTTCTCAAACATAGTATATCAATAAGAAAAAGTTCTCTGTATGTGGACAATTTCTTAAAAAATAATGAAAATCCGCCTCAAGATCATTCCTTTTTCTGTGAGATTATTGCAATAGTTTACTATACAGATCTTCAAATACCTGGATCACCAAATCACCTTTTTTACAAAATTAACACCAAAACACTCCAATTAAAACACAAATTTTGTAAATACTTCCCTATTTTGTAAAACACCTATACCTCCGTACTTGCCAAAGTTGACAGAATTCTCAAAAAATCTCCTATTTTCCGACATTCAGAAACACTACTTAAATATCATATTACAGCATTTCCGTTGTTTTTTTTGCATCCACCAGGTATTCACTTTATAGTTTACACATCCTAAATATGAAAAAGCCTACTTTCCAAAGTACAAAAAAAATTAAAATCCAAGAAAGTCTCCTCCTTTCTACAGTCAGCTACACCACCTAAAAATCACAGTACCGCATTAACTCTATAATTTAAATTAAAACATATACTCAAACATCCACAAAATCCCATAAAAAAATTACTAAAGACAATAACAGAAACACCCTCAAGATCAAACCTCATCTGTGAATTTTTTTTTTCTTTTGGCATTCAAGAATTTACACAAGTTCATCAAAGAATAAAGTTTGATTTTTTTCTTCCCTCTTTCTTCCTCCGAAACCACAGATATCAAAAGGCAGAGGGCACCAAAAATGCACTGATAAAACATCAGTATTTTCATGAAAAATTTACAAATGCTCTAGAAAAAAGAATTACCGAGAGAATTGAGGGCAAGGCACGGCCCAGAGGATTGAAGAGACTAGGAAAAAGAACGGGCAGCAATAACAAGAAGGTACCAGCCATGGCTCCTCCTCTGTGGCTATAAGTCTGCTGCCTCATAATAATTTATTGAATTTAATGATAAAAATGCAGTATTGCTAGAAATTAAACGAATGCCCTTCAAGTCTAAACCTGGAAACACTCCTAAAGCAACTTCCATGGAGGCGAGGGAGAATATAATTATAGAGGCAGAAAATTACAATATTGGTCCCAATCTATTGTCTAGATAAGATGTTAGTCCTTACTTTTTAAATCGGAGCAAAACGGCCTATCGTAGTTGTAAATCGGGTCTGTAAAATTGTGAAGTGATGTTTTTGAATCATGTATGGCTTTAAATCATAGATAGGTTTGGGAATTTGTTTAATGCACTTGCATAATCGGTTCGAGTTTGTTCGTAAAAAAATGATTTAATATTTTTTTAATAACTATATAATTGGGATAGGGAAAGACACCAAAACTATCCCGCCATCCTCATCCGGGGTGGGACGTCACGGGGCACAACAAATCAAATTGTCATCCCTATTAACAGCCTGTTTGAGAGTGATTAAAATCCAATTAAAATTGAAATATAGTCGTTATTGAATCTCACTCGTCTAATAAAAGTCAACAATAACGACTAATTTTTCAATTTTAATCTGATTTTAATCTCTACCGAACAAGCCCCTTAAATCTTAAGACACTTAGGTAAATTAGAGGGAAAATTTTAGTTGTATAAAGTTAGACGTATAAGCATAATTTTCGTTTGACAAAAATTATGAATTATCAAATATAATTTTAGGTTATACATTTCAGTAGATTCATAAGTACTATATATTTATCTATAAATTATTTCTATCTATTTATAAATTCTTCCGTTTAAAAACTTGTTTAGTCTACAAAAACATGTAAAATACAAGTATAAGAATTGGGGGGTGTTTGATCCATATTCATAAAAAAATTCATTCTTTCAAAACTGATTTTTAACTACACAATGTTCAATAAAATAATATTACACGTAAATTCAAAATTTTTTCTTATTTTTTAATCACATATTCTTCATCACATAACTATTTAAAATGCATTATTCTCTCAATAACGTGCATCAAACATGAGCTCGACGTATATTTTTCTTTATGGTAAGTGTCTTTTTACATAGAGACTAGTGGTTAGATTTATAGGATTGTACGTGGCAGCCAAAGAATGAAGAAGTATAGCTTTAGTTAAGGTATAAAGGAATAAAACAAAACAAATGGTGGTGTCACTTCAATGGCACTTCTTGTTGTGGAAACCAATGTTCGACATAGTCAAAGGTTGTGTGGGTATGTGGAGCATTGAGTGCGAGTGATTTTGAACTTTTTATTTAACAAAAAATAAAAAATTTGATTTTTAACTTTTTGACTGTAGAATGAGGCACATATCAATTGTAAAATTTGGGAGGATTCCTGTAGGAGTTTTCTTATTTTACTTGTGATGATTTTAGCATTTTTTGCTAGTATTTGATATATCACACTTGCACCATTTATCAGAAGGATTAAACCACAGATGCATTATGACACAAGGGTTCACAGAATTCTGTGGTGAAAAATAATTTGATGGAAAAGATGACTGTATTTTAAAAAATTCAATAATATAGCGTCACGCGGCATCATGTTTAACCATTGTGTCAATTTTGGCATTGTAGCATGACTGTTATCAGAATGGTAAGAAATGAACGTGTAACTAAGAGCATTTTTAAATTAAGCAGTAAATATGATCACAGACAAAATAGTAAAATCGAAATAAAAACATAAGTTGAATAATCAAAGTGAAATGGAATTATAAGGTGGGGTGATTGAATTGAACAAAGAGAACTTGTATCTTAGGGCCCGTTTGGTACCGATTAAAATTCAATTAAAATTGAAAATATAACCGTTATTAAACCCCACTCATCTAATAAAAGTCAACAATAAGGACTAATTTTTCAATTTTAATCCGATTTTAATATCTACCAAACAGGCTCTCAACATAAAAGGATCAATGACGACCATCATCATATCATATGTTAGCATTTATTAACTTAGCCATTGTGTGTCAAAACTTTTTGAGATTATAAGTTGATGGTTTCAGTTAAATTTGTGGAAAAAATGAATAAAAGTTGTCAATTCAATAAAGTATATTATTAAAAATAAAATTTGATCAACTTATAATCTCAGAAAAACTTTGTCAAACAGTGGCTTAGTAGACAGAAGTAGATGGATGCCTAAATTGAAACAAAAATAAAACTTCAGTGCATAATTTAAAACAAAAAAGTTCGATAATTAGTATAAAATAAAAATATATATTGAGTTATTAACACTTATTTTAACCCTTAAAAAACTTCTGGTGCTTCAAAGATTTTTATTTCATTTGATTGGATTGGTCCTCCCTCTTTGATTTCATTGTCACGAATTCATGAACTTATTTCAGGGAATGGTCCAAACATAACTAAAGACATGGCCTGAAATGTTCCAATAATAATAATAATAATAATTTCCAATTTTTACCCCTAATTTTAGTGTATTTTTTTATTTCCCATTTATTTTATGAGTTTCTATTTTAAATGATGATGTATACAACTTGTATTTGTTCAAGTTCTTATATTATTATATACGAGAAATACTTTAAAAACTTCCTTACTTTCTATGATTGTGTTATTTAAATCACGTCTAGAATTAAAATTTAATACTTATCTTCCTTTCTTCATTCTAGTGTTTCAATCATTCTTAATTTTTTCATGTAATTATGTAAATCAATTCTAGGAAAGCAATTGATATGAATATCTAATTAAACAACATAAATGTTTTTAAGGAATTTCAAAAACATTTTAGTGCCTGTGTGCAATTAATAAAATCACAAAAATCAAATCTTTTGGTGCCTTCACGTGGGCACAAACATCACCAGGGTATAGTGTCGAGTAATGTATATGGACCAACCTCATCATCTCCACCCCGTCTATATTACAAGCCGAGTGAAACTAGTTTTTCAGTTGACTATTTGGGTTTGATATCGTACTGCGCTTAGTTATCAGTTTTCAATACATAAATTCATAGTTTCCATAAGAAGGGAGCAAACCGAAACACACGGGCACATATATTTAGAACGTCCAAAATTTGGTAAGCAATCATCCATCCATCAAAAGTTAAAAGCCTAGCTCCTTTGTTTCAGCTAAAGTATGGCAGCCTGCAAGAAAAAAGAAAAAGAAAATTGAAACCACCGTCCATCGATGAAAGGATGATCCTCTTTTGAAATAGCTTATGATATAGGATTAGACTGTACAATAAATACGATTTTAATTTCTTTTTCTCCCCGTCAATTACTATCAATTCCACATTGCTAGTAATGAACTCACCCGAGCTTGAGAGAGGTATCCGAGCTATCCGAATCTTGCGGAGGGCCTATCGAGTTACATGCATTAGTAACAGACTCTGATGATTGACCATCCTCCTCGACTATGTTCACAGAATCAACTGCTATCGTACTTTTCTGGCCTTTCGATATCTTCACCTCACAAAAAACAAAACCTTCAATTTTCACTAAAGCTACAAATACATGCATGCGTGTGGTGCACATAATGCGTGCCCAAGAGAGATTCTTTTCAGTTCATACCCGCAGTCTTAGACGCTCATTCTCTTCCATGAGTTCCTTGCCCTGCACATTTCATACTTTGAAGACTATATTTACATGCAAATCTGATGATTCAAACTTATTTAAATTTGATTATGAACCATGTCGTTGTACCAAATACTAATGCTAAACACGACAACAACTAATTAGACTTTTTTTTCTCTAACGATCGTGTTAACAAGTTTGGTGTAGTGACCTTTCGTTGAAGTTGATTGATCTCTTTCATGATTTTTTCATCCTGTAAAATGAACAACACTCTATCAAGGTGATAAATTTATGAAATCCAAGTAAAAAATCTATAATTAAGGCATAACTACAACACAGTACACAATCTCTAGCACTTGCCTTTTTCTCTATCACGCGGCTCAACCCGGTTTCAAGTGATATCTCTAACTTCTGCAACTCTTCAATACTCAATTCTTGAAGTTCCTCTCCTCTCATGCACCTGTTATTAGCAAATATGTATCAAGCCGAAGTTTTGTACCGACCATATTAAAAAAAAAGAGCTATGGAAGCAACCTCAGTTCATGGCTTCTCTCAGTGACTTCTTTGCTTAATCTGGAGTAGTTGCTGTCCCCTACTAGCTGCTTCGCAATTCCCCCGTTCTTTCAGAAATTAATCGAAAATACAGTTGCTACTTTCAAGTATGCATGTATTCATAAGACGACATAATACAAGAAATATGTATTTGACAAGGTATACTCGACCACATCGGGCAATATTAAGAAATGTATAGTAATGGGTACCATGTGAGTGCGAATTTTTAAGCATTATTAGATCATATGGAATGATGCAATTGTCATAATTTTTGTTTTTTAGTATTAATATTGTTGAGTGCTTCATTAATCCACTTATCTAACAACACTAACACCCAGTGATAACTTCAATTGCTGAGCTTCAATATACAATAAAGAATGTTTAAAAAAAAAATTACCTGAAGTTCAGGAGATGGTTGTTCCAAATTTTCAAGGTTCTTTGTGTGCAAATCATACTTTTCAAGTATGTCCTTCATGCTTTAGAAGACCCCCACAGAAAAATGAAAAAAAGAGAGGAAAATTGTTCATTGTATTAAAACTAAATGCATAGATAGTCAATATTCTTGCATCATCAACTGGAACGTCCCATATCTTAAAAGTGCCAATGCAAGTATTTTTGAAGTATTTAAATGAATGCGTGTGACCCTTTTTACAAGGGCTTAAGCATAAGGTGAAGGATCCAAAAACATCAAACAGGCAATTTGATGTGTTAGTCGAATTTCAAGATTGGGAGCGAGCCTCCATTTCGTGGAGTGCGTTAAAATAAAAGTTCATATCAATTAAATATTAAAATATTATCCAGTATAATAAGAGTTCATTCTTCTTAACAAACTAGACATTTTAAGATGAAACCCAAGACTCGAATATAAATATATCATGGAACTAAAATATATCATGGAACTACAACACTAAAATTACATATCACAAGACTGTAAGCCGCATGTAAAAGTCTCAATCCATATTAACCATCTCATATAAAAGTTCCAAGTTATTAGTGACAAATTACATGTATTCATTTATATCTTGCCTTCAACGCTCCCTCACAAGTTGAATAGATTCATTTTTTACATCAAATTTGTTGCACACAATTTTTTTAATGGGTGGTCACGACATTTGAACATAAATCCTTTTTAGTTACTCTCAAATCATTTTAATCATCTCGTCTAAACATTACGTTATTTAAAAGAAACGACGTGTTTATTAAATCTTATCTTCAACCATTCATGTATAAATCATTAAGGGTATGTTCTCTTTGTCATTTTCAAGTCATTTTCTATTTCGAAAATGCATTTTTGAAAGCAAGTTTAAAATTTACAAAGAAAACTCAAGCGACAATTTGTCGTTTTGGGTGTTTTTAGTTATCACTTGGCCAAAATTTTCAAAACGCGTTTTCGTTGTTTTCAGTTACTATCACCCCCAACCACCACCATGCCGCATGCAAAACACCACCAACCGCCTCGCCGCCCCAACATCACCCCAACCACCACCATCGTTGGAACCACCACCACAACCACAACATTACCCCAACCAATATCGTCGCCAGAACCACCACCACAGCCACCACCACACAACCTCCAGATCACCAACCACAACCACAAAAACTGCCACCACACGGTGCCACCACCATCATCACCAACCACAGCCACCACCACCACAAATTTTCAATTTTCAACCATAAATTCACCTATAAAATCAGCGAGCTGTGGTTGAAATTGGGCTTGACCCATGGTTGGGTTAGGTGAGCCAGAGGGAGATGAAGGTGACCCATGTGGTCCGCGACCATGGGTTGAACAGACATTGCCAGAATCACAGATTTCTTCGGACTGTGCGAAATAGGATCGCGACCCTCATTTCAATTCACTATTGTTTGGACTAAATTAAGTGTTGTTTCTGAGTCGCCCAAAGGTGGGCAATCGACCAGTGGTGGTCCGCGATAAAGACGGTGGCCGGAGGATGGGGTTTCGACAGGTTACAAAGAGGAGGGAAGAAGAGAGAGACGAGTGAGAAAATTCAGGGGAGAAAATAAATGTATTTTGGGATTTTTTATTTTTCAATCAAAACAATTTTTAAAAATGGCAAAAAGAATACGTTTTCAACAATCTCAAAATGGACACTCAAAACACAAAACCCAAAATGAATTCAAAACTAAAAACATAAAACTGAAATACGAAGAGAACATCCCCTAATTGCTTTTTAGAAAGTCAAAATGAGCAACTTAACATGATATAAAATGATAATTCAACCCAAAAGTTGTATTCTCATTAAAACCAATTAAACAAGCAAATATTAGTTTCCAGTCTTAGACCCTGTTATCTTTGCCGTTTTCTGTTTTCGATTTTCCAAAATAGTGAAAACACGATCTCTTTCCTATTTTCCAAAACGCATTATTGAAAACAAGTTTAAAATTTTTAAAAAAAAAAAAATTATCATTTTGGGTGTGTTCAGTTATTAACTTGGCCAAAATTTTCAAAACGCGTTTTCGTTGTTTACAATTACTATCACTCCCAAACTTATCACTTTCCTTCTCCTCTCTCTCTCTAGCCTCTCTATGTCCTCTCCTCTCTTCTACCTCCATTCTTTCTTCTCTCTCCAACGACATCAATGATGACAGCGAACGACCAGAACATCCTTCGTCGGCACCGACGTCGGCTCCATCGATTAAGAGAGCCAAATTTGATTTACCGAACCCGCATCTGATTCCAAAACCTATGCCTGTTTATCGCCCCACCCAGGCTCAGAATCTCCCTGCTGAAGCTTTGATTCTTGGAAGGTCCATATCTAAGCGAGAACGAGTAGCCCTAGTTCCGATCCCTAAAGTACAAAACTCAGACCCGCCACCTCCTTTCAATTTGCCATCGGGCTATTTATTTATTTATTGATGCTGAGCATGAGGATTGTTTTAGATCTAGTTTTGGGGGTCGGGTGGTGCTGGTGCTGGTTGTGGTGCTGGTGGTGGTGATCTGTGCATACGGTGGTGTGTAGTGGTTTGTGATTTTCGGTGGTGATCCGTGTGTGCTGTGGTGTGCGCGGAGATGCTGATGGTTCTGGTACGGTAGGTGATACAGGGAGTGGTGGTGTTGGTGTTGGTGCAGTTGGTGGTTGTGGTGGTCACGATGGTAGTAGGCGTTGGTGTGCGAAGGTTCTATCGTGGTGATATTTGGTGAAGCCATTTCGTCGTTGCGGTGGTGGTGTTAGCAATGGTGCAACCATTACAAAGAAAGAAGATAACACATTTTTCAATTTTGGGTTTTTGAAAATAATTTTTCAAAATAACAAAAATAGCACATTTTCAAAATGGACACTCAAAACGCAAAATTCAAAATGATTTCAAAACTCAAAACGGAAAACTAAAACACGAAGAGAACATCCCCTTAGTTTCTAAACTGATCATGCCAAGCCTAAATTAAACTTAAAATCAATTATTTGTGTCTATGGCCTTCTGTCTTGACATTGCATATCTTAGGACAAAAAGATTTGAACTATCTTGGCTAGAAAAGTAAATCAAACATGGATAAGATCAAAAGAATGAACTCTAACCTATGATTTATTTTATTGTACACATGCTACTGTCTATTAAATAGTAACTTGATGTAATGTTTGGTATGCTAAATTGAACGAAATATATTAGGAAAGGTCAAAAAAATTCTTAAATTGTGTTATAATGCGTAACAAACATGTGTTTGTACTAAAAAACACTTGACATATTAGCTAAGAAATATTCCTCTGACGTTCGACTATACTACATACTAATCTCAACATCATTCAAATTCAACTTAGGATCTGCATCCCCGAAATTCTTGGTCTACCGTGCGAGCATACATTTGTCAAAAAGAAATCAATTCGGCCTCCTTTTTCGAGTATGCATACCGGGATTAGGTACAAAAGGCTTATTGATCCATTTCACTAGTGTAAAACTTCCTATCTGATATAACCCTTTGCAAGAAACTTAGGATACTTTAACTTCAAAATCAAGTATTCTCACCTCGAAGATATTGTAATAATAATTCAATAATTTCTTATAATCTCTTATATCTTAATCTTTTAGATAAGGTAGTTATTTAACTCGATATCAAGATTTTATAGAAAAGAAATCAATTCGGCCTCCTTTTTCAAGTATGCATACCGGGATTAGGTACAAAAGGCTTATTGATCCATTTCACTAGTGTAAAACTTCCTATCTGATATAACCCTTTGCAAGAAACTTAGGATACTTTAACTTCAAAATCAAGTATTCTCACCTCGAAGATATTGTAATAATAATTCAATAATTTTTTAGAATCTCTTATATCTTAATCTTTTAGATAAGGTAGTTATTTAACTCGATATCAAGATTTTATAGAAAAATGAATCCGACCAAGAGCAAAAACTACAAAAAATCTTGCACATCCACGAACTTCAATATTACGTCGAGGATGTAGAAATATACATCACGCATAACGGTTGTGAATTCAAGATTGGCCAAATCATTGCCAGAGCATTTATTTTGGTCCCCTCCAAACTCAATAAAGCAAACTATCAATTCACAAATTGAGGTAGAAAGCAATGAATATTGCCTTGGCTGCTATAAATTAAATTCAAGCTCTCCCTAATGCCACCTTCATGATTCAACCCTCAATCCCTCTTATTTCTAGAAAACGTTCCATAGTTACTTATATTTGCTACCCTAAAAGCCTCTAAAAGCGTCTCCAAGAGACTCTATTATTAAATAGCATATTTTACAAGTTAGAGAGCATCTATAATTTTAGAGAGTAAAAAATTTCAAAGACTCCAACAACCTTTACATCTTAAAAACTTAATTTAAAGAGTCAAACCCGCCCTCTATTTTAAATCGTTAATTTGAAAAGTCTCTTAGAGCATAATTTTAAGGATTGACTCTTTAAAATAGATAGCATTTCACTTTTAAAGAGTCGATGCACTAATTCAATATATACTCACATAGAAGATGAGCATCCCAATAGGCACCATCTTTCTTCATTTTTTTAAAACAAGATACCATGTAGGCGAAGTATGTATTAATGCTAGAAAGAACAAAGCAGAAAATACAAAACTATCAACCCAAAATTTTGATTCCGACTGCACACGATATTAAACCAGAATTAAACAAGAGTTTAGCTTGGAAGTAGGAAGAAATACACTAGCAAAAATATTTAAAGATTCATTACACATTCTTTTAAGAAAAAATTATCAATGCTCAAGGTAAAAGTTAGTGAGGGGTATTAATCAAATAGATTAGCAGAGGGCATACTGTCAAAAGCACAAGAAAATGAATATGAAGACTAATCAAGACAACAAACAACTAAAAACTGATAAGATAAGAATGAATACCCTCTATTCAGGTGACAGTAATCAGAAGATATTTTCTGAATGATTCCTATCTTTCCATCAAACCTGACCACTCTTTATTTTTTGTGACAATATCAAGCAAGCAGATTATCATATTATAACCAAACCAGACTCGATCACCACCATATAGCTAAATAGGCGAGCTTATGGTCTCTTGGGATGAAGAAGTCACCACCGCCTAGGCTCCAAGATTATTTAATTTTATTTCCAGAGTTTTCCATTTGCTGTCAATCCTAGAAAAAACTAGAAGAATTCTGCCAAAGCTGGATAAATCTAGAATATGCTAATTAATAATTTACCCTCATAGAATAATCTAGAATGGATTAAGTCAGTAGCTAACCGACATTACGTCCTATAAATTTAAGCTCCATGTCATTTATGGATCAATGAGAGGTATGATATATGAGTGAGAGTAAATGAATTATGAGAAATAGTGCACGAAGAGTTAGTGGAATGATAAAATTAGTACATAAATGAGGTGCTTGCTTGAGTGAGTTTGTTATAAAATCAAATTGTACAAGTGTTTCTTTTATTTTCTAATAAAAGATTTTTTGTGCTCTAATTTTCCATCAAAATGCATTATTGAATAGTGATTTGACCTCATTACAACCACATTATTCAATAAAATAATATTACACATAAATCCAAAACTTTTTCTTATTTTTTAACCACACATTCTCAATCATAATACTATTACAAAATGCACTTTTTGTTAAAAAAAGCCTCAAACAAACCCTAAATTCAACAATGAGATATCAAAGCAAGGCGATCGAGAACGAATTGTCGAGCTTTTGGCGTTCGTACATAAAGTGAGATTGTAAAGCTTATGTTTAGCTTGCTTGATAGCAAGGAGGTCATTCAAGTCACAATTGGTGAAGTGGTAGGTGGAGTGAAAAAGCCCAACAATAAAAATTACACTACATGGCAAACTTGCATGGAGTTGTACCTCTAAGGACAAAATTTTTGGGATATAGTTGGTGACTGAGACGTGACCACATCAAAGGAATTTGGAGCTCTAAAGAAGTGGAGAATTAAAGCGAGCAAGGCTATGTTTATTATAGAGGCAACAATCGAGAAAGAATTATCGGAGCATAGAAGGGATAAAAACACGTCGAAGGAAGCATGGGACAAGTTGGCCGCACTACTATAGAAGAAAAATGATTTGAGGTTGCAACTTTTGGAAAATGAGTTGCTGTCTATCGTTCAAGAAGAAATGACATTAAGTCACTATTTTAATAAAGTAAAATCTATTTGTCGCAAAATTTCTAAATTAGACATTAGAAGTAAAATTTCAGAAGCTAGAATGAGAAGAATAATTATACATAGATTGAGATACGAATTTAAAGGTTTTATCGCCGCAGTAAAGGATTGACTAGAGCAATTGTCACCAGTAAATCTTGAAAATTTGTTGACCGACCAAAAAGCGTTAACCAAACAAATGTTAGGGTGTCAATAAAGAAATAAGATGAAGCTCTATATAGTTATAAAAGAAGAGGTCAACACCAACAATAAGAATTAAAAGAAAATGAACACGAAGAAGGTTCTCAGACAAGAGGAACCTAACAAAATCGCAACTAGAGAGGCCAATCATCCAAAGGATTTCAACAAACTAATGTCCCGCATTTAGTATATGGTAAACAAGACCATTATACCAGAGACTACCGATTCAGAAAAAGCCAGCAAAAGGCAATATTTTTACTTTCAATGAGCGAGAAAAAAACAATAGTGAAGAAAAGTTGAATGTTGTGGCATCGCTAACAATAATTAAGCAAACTCAAGAGAAGAAATTCAATTCAAGTCTAAAGGACAAATTACCATTTGTAGTGATCCTCCCTGAAAAATGAATTACGAATATAATTGGATCAATGATTCAATAGATGACATCACGTTTCATGAAGAGTCTGCTTGGAGGACTCCTCATAGGAAGGAACTACCATACTCAGAACTCAAAAGAAATGTTTGAAGAAGTATATTCTTGACAAACTCCGTTGATGATGGAGCTAATAGATTCGATCGAGTTTGAACAAGTTGAAGGAAAAGGTACCAGACCAAATCAGCGAAGTAAGACAAAAGCTCGAGAAAATAAAGATATGTGGTGGAGTCAATCAATAAGCAAGAGCATACAAAGGTAACATAAAATTTTGAGGAATCTAAAGATTTAAAATTATTATGTGATAAAGAAGAGCTCACAGCATTGACACAGAATCCTTGGCAAAATGATGCACACCCAAAAAATGCTAGAGGAGGATTGACAGCGTCAAAAAGAAGAGATTGGGGTATCGCACAAATTCACAACCACAAATAAGAAAGTCAAATAGACATGATAAATCAAATACCAAGTGTGCTAACCTAAAAATAAATGAAGAGGAAAGTATGAAACATTCAAATATATTTGAATTAGCAGATGTGTTGAATGAAGAACTGAAGACTTCAAAATCCGTTAGTTTCAGACAAAACTAAGCATGACTAAGAAGAAAAGAGTCAAACTAAAAAGCAGGTGTTGAAGGAAGAATTGAAGAAGTCCCCACAACTTGGCTCCTAAATTAATTTTATTTCCTGATTTTTTTCATTTGCAGCTAGTCCTAGAAAAACTAGAAGAATTCAATTGCTGTCAAAGATGGATAAATCTAGAATATGCTAATTAATAATTTAGCTGCAGAGATTAATATAGAATGGATTACGTTGGTTGCTAACCGACATCGAGTCTTATAAATATAAGCTCCATGTCATTGTATCGATCAATTAGAGGTATGATAAATGAGTGATAGAAACAGTAAATGAATTGAGAGAGAGAGTGCATGAAGACTTAGTGGAGTGATAAAATTAGTATATAAGTGTGAGGTTTATTTTGTAATAAAAAAGGTTTTTTGGTGCTCCAAACTCAACATGGAAGAGCGTGTACTCTTCCACCAAAAAACTTCCACCATGAGTAATCTACTACACCTAGCTATTTATCTACACAAACGCAGGGAGAGTAGAGAAAGAAACCTGGAGCTGGCAAACTCAAAGAGCTTCCCTGTGGAGGAGAAGATGATGAGAGCAACGTCAGCATCACAAAGAACTGAGAGTTCTTTGGCTTTCTTGGAAAGCCCTTTTCTTCTCTTGGAGAAAGTAACTTGCCGGGCCGAGTTGTTGTCGATTTTCTTGATCTGAATCTTCTCTCTCGCCATGTTTATACTTTACCACAATAGTATAATATAAATAGCCCACCTCACAAGAACAAACAACAAATCAGCCCCACAAAGCAAAATTATATATAGTATTTGGGACAAATCAGAGGAAGACAGATATTCTTGAAAAAAGGCGGTTTGTTTCCATATTTAGAGAGGAATGAATGAGAGAACAAAACCCTAGAGAGAGAAGCAGTACTAAAAGCTACTGAGATCCAGATGGATAGAGCGAGAGAGAGAGAGTACCATTCAGTTGGTACTTGGTACAAAGGAAAGAGGAAATGAGGATGAATGCAAGAGAAATTATTGGTTCTTACCAGTTTTGGGGGTGATTGATTTGTGTGTACTGAGTCTTGCGTTGGTTCTGCTGCAGATGCATTGATTTTCTTCTTTGGGAACCCTCGGAATAATGTTTTGTTTGTCCAATAGAGAAATTTGCACCTTGATTCGAATAGTAAGCCCCCGCACATTTTAAATTTTTTTTATTAAAATTATTTTTAATTATACATTTATAAATAAAATAATTACACTTGAATCCATAACTTTCCCAATTTTATAATCGAGATCATTCTTCAAATAAATCACTTTTGTCAAAACTATACAAACATGCCCTAAGTTAATTCTCAAATTTAGAAAGAAAAAGTAGGTCCCCAAGGGCCAAACCTTTGATATAGTTGCAATTGTTTGGATGTATTGTTGGTATACAATTATCATTATACGAGATGAATTAAACAAATAGTAAAGTGGACCTACAGAGTTCAAATTATCATTTCACGAAAATTATTTTATTCGAATATCAATTTAAATCACCCAATCCCTTATTTGGCGAAAACAAAATTTCAAGCAAAGTTTTGATTAAAATTAATATTATCTAAGAAAAATAAATTAAATTAAACAAAAGTGTTTTATGTGGATTATGGATAACTTCGATTAAACGATCAAATGTGATGGTTAAAGCATTAGAACTTGAGATTTCACCATAGTTATCACTTTTAATATCACATCTCTAGTTCAGTTTCTAAAGTTGTACTCAATTAATAAGATCAATTTACTTCTTTCTAGTTCAAATCAATTCTATTTAGTTAACTTACTATCTATACGAATCTGAATAAGAGTTAACTAATTAACACATTACATAACCTCAAACTCCAATTAAAGACCGCAATAATAATAAAAATGTATCTCTTTCTTTTATCCAATGATCCAATTTTACTACATATTTTAGATTTATAACTCACCTCTCGATTTATTACAATTGACAAACTATGAATTAGCAGCAATAAGTAAATAAATCATTAAGAAAAAAGCTAAATCAATACATAAATTAATTAACTACGCAAAGTACGAGAATTGAAATTAAAGATTAAAATTTAGATTACATCGTATGTTCCAACTAATTGAAATACTAAAAGTATGCATGAAACTAGCCACACGGGACAAGACACGGAAAATAGAAATGTGCTTTTACGTATCACACAACCACATCAAAATCAACACCACTCACGTGGGAACTTGGTATTTATTTAAAATCAGTAAAATTTGACACTAAAATCAAATTATTTCGACTTAAATACAATTTTAAAAAAATTGTTAACAAATGAATGGGTCTAAACAAATTTCAAAGTATTTTCCAATCTAAAAATAGGGAGCATTTTAAAATATTGCCTCCAATTAGGTAATAGAACCCCAAAATAAATATTTTGAATTCAATATAAAATTTTAATTAAGTCATAAAATATTTTTTACGTATTTAAAAAATAAATTTTAAACTTGAAATACATAAAAATACTTTTACCATTTAAAAAATATAATATTTATATACTAAGGATCAAAATACCCTTTACACGCCCGAACTTTAGGACTTGTTTGAGGCCCATTTTTAAAGAAAAATACATTTTTGAATAGTGATTTTTTAAAAAAATACTTAATTAAAAATTAAAGAATTTTTTCAATTTATGTGTAAAATTATTTCATTGGAGAAAGTGTAGTTGAAAATGAATTTTTAGAAAAATGGAGGCCAAACACAAGCTAAATTCATAAAAATACTTTAACCATTCAAAAAATATAATACTAAAGATCAAAATATAATTTTCGAAATTGCAAACTACCCTTTACACGCCTCACACGCTATAAGTTCTTTGCTTTTTTTTATATAAAAATATGTGACTGGAGAGTCACAAGTCCTCCTAATATCTCAATCGGTGACATTTGAACCCAAGGCTTTTCTTTCATTTTTTTTCCTCTATTCCACTAATTCAGACATTTTATGTGGTTGTATTTCAAAGAACTCATACTTAACACCGTGATTGGGACAACAAAACAATGAATGGAGAGTGAGGAGGAAAAAATAGGCTCTTCATCTTCTCCAATTTTTTTTCATAATATTGAGATTTTGATCCAAACTTCAAAATCTTAAACTTTTTTGTTTTTATTCCAAATTTATAATGCTTTATAAGGTTGGAAAGCTCGTGAAAATACCTTTTAACCATATCAATCTTACTATATGATAATCAACGAACAAAAAACATTAAAATTTTAAAGTTTTTTTTGTAAAATCAACTAGAATTTCAATTTTCTCCTAAATGTAATAACGAAAATTGATGAAATTTTGTAGGTGAAGTATAATACATGGTAGATACGAAATTCCGAAATTTTGTTAATTTTAAATATGTATATCAAAAGATGTCGTTAAAGATCACATAAATGTTTCAAATTTTAATATACAAGATTCATAACTCACTTAAATCATGTAATAGTATATCTAAACATGAAATACTATAAGAAATTCAACCTTAAAGTTCTTATGTCAATGAGAAAATTTGCAGCATTCTATAACAAAAATTTGGTTCAAATTTTTTACTTGAAAATAAGAATCTCATGATCTTTTTATGATTGAATCATCTTACTTTTCAAATTCCAAAATTTGCATTTTCTTACACTCCATCTCAATTACAATAAAATGAGACTATTATCAATAATTGAAGTACCAAATTTTGTGAGTTTTCATGTGAAATTTAAGGTTCTAGACACTTTACAATTGTAGGGTATTTTCTATACGAATTTTCACCATCTCTCCCTCCCTCCCTCCTAGACAATTGTGGAGGTTATTAGGAAAGTTGATGAGGGTTCAGGAAAGTTATGGGTTTAAATTCATTTCAAAACATTCCCTCCAACCCACTTTAGTATTTTACAGGTCACCTCATATTGGGCAACTCACAACCGAGTTTTTTTGACACCATTATATTCTAAGTGTATGATGAGGATTATGGTTTGCAGCTCCATTGCTACATACCACACAACATTGTTAACAGTCTAGGTAGAATAAACAAATGAAAAGTAGGAAATAGATAAGTTGCTTGTGTTGTTAGAATTGTTGAACTTCAAATCATCGTGTCACGATATGACCAACTTTACCAAAGAGTTGACAAGAAAGTTTGAAAATGTTATTTTAATTGCTCGAGATTAAAGAGAAAAATATTAGCAAAATTACTTAATAATATAGTGTCACCCTCAGTTTCCTCTCACACACCTATATCAATTGGACTAGACCCATATTCAAAAACGAAATTACCAAAAGATTCAACCATTCGTTTGACTTCGTTTTGCATAGAAATTGTCAATAAAAGTGATAACTTTTTTTACCATTGTATCTAGAATTGCCAAAAAAAAATTAAAAAATTTTAAAACTTTTTTTTTTAAAAAAATAAAGCAATTCCATTTTGTCAAGAAAATGGATTCCCATCACAAAGTCAATTCCTTAAAAACATGAAAAATAAGTTGATGTGACACAAGTAAAGAAAGACAATTTCATGGCAAATTTTGTCAATCAAACAAGTCAAAAAGTGAGAAATTGAATTCATTTTCCATTTTCATTGGAAAATTAGACTTATCAAACACAACCTTATAGTTCATGTCAAATTTTTTGGCTTGAATCAGTAAACACATGCTCTTTTTTTTTTTTTTTTTTAAACAGTGGTTTTGCTGACTTGACGTAATAAATAATATCGTTTTTTGATACATTAGCACTTAATAATGCCACTTAAGATTTAATGTCATAACCATTAGTGTAAAAGATAGAAACTTGAACTATTAACGTAAAAAATAAATAAATAAATTGAATGATCATTAACATAATTACTTAAAAATTAAGTCACCATTGATGTAATTAACCCAAATTCATATATACAAATATTTTCAAACATTCTGCACGTACTCGTACGCATTATTCACGAGATTAAGGAATTCAATTACATGAACGACAACGATGGCAACAACTAGGATACCAACTCCGATCCCAATTATAAAACACTAAATTAACTTAAGGAATATGGAACATCAACAAATGGGGACTATAACCATATAAAATAATAGTAGTAATTCAATAGTCACTATCTTTCAATTGCTTCAATTGGCCCCTCATCAATTTAAAACAACACTCCGGTATCTACACTATAATTTCATGAAATCTAATACCCATTAGTCATAATATATCTTTATCAGATCACTTTAATTTACTAATATCATTTAAATAATAGCACCGCACATTTCAATTCACAACGTGTGGCCCCATAAATGTGCACAACCTTATGAGCTCAAAATTTTGCTATTATTATTATTAAGGGTATTACCAAACAATCTCGTCCATTAGTCATATTGATATAAGATCAAAGCGATTTTCGTCACATTTAACGTGACTAAATCCATCAATGGTCACATACACCCATACAACCAAATGACATAGATTAATCATGGGAGTGTAGCATGAAAATTACATGTTATGTGATCCAAACATGTCTACTTCCAGTTGGTCCAACCTTATTTCTTAAGTGAGATCAATACTGAACATAATAACAGAGTGAAATGAACTGAATACTTTATTTCTGTACAGAATAATATCTAAATACACAAATGTGTCCAAAACACAAAGCATTGGAAAAATACAAATTCCCACTAAAACTTGATATCCTCATGATATACAACACACATATGAGCAGTGTGCTCATGAAAGACATTGGGTATCAATCCCTTAGTAAGCGGATTCGCAATCATGGAGTTTGTCCTAATATGCTCTATGGAAATCTGTCCACTCTGTACTCTTTCTTTCACAACCAGGAACTTAATATCATGTGTTTTGACTTAGATGAGCTCCTGTTGTTATTGAAATATAGAACTGCTGAGTTATTGTCACAATATAACTTTAGTGGTCTTTCTACGCCATTCAGAATGTGCAGCCCAGTGACAAAATTTCGTAGCCATATTCCATGATTAGATGCCTCATAGAATGCTACAAATTCTGCTGTCATGGTAGAAGAAGCTATGAGTGTCTGCTTGACACTCTTCCAAGAAACAGTTCCTCCAGCTAACAGATAAATATAGCCTGATCTGGATCTTCTACTATCTTGGCATCCAGCAAAATCAGAATCGGAATACCCTATGATCTCTAACTGATCTGATCTGACATATGTGAGCATATAATCCTTTGTTCTCTTCAAATACCTCATAACCCTTTTGACTGCTTTCTAATGATCCATTCCAGGATTGCTTGAATATCTGCCTAGCATTCTAATAATGAATGCTGTGTCTGGACGTATACAAACTTGAGCATACATAAGACTCCCAACAGCTGACGCATAGGAAATCTTTTGCATTTCCTTAACTTCAAGGTTATTTTTCGGACATTGTTCGAGACTAAATTTGTCTCCCTTAGCGACAGGGTGTCACCTGATTTACAGTTTTGCATGCCAAACCTCTTAAGTATTTTATCGATATAGCTCTTTTGTGACAATCCAAGAATACCTCGAGAGCGATCTCAATGTACCTGAATCCCTAATACAAAAGAGGAGTCACCAAGATCTTTCATCTCAAAATTCCTTGATAAAAAACTCTTGGTTTCATGCAACATGCCTATATCATTAGTGGCAAGCAGTATGTCATCAACATACAAAACAAGGAAAATATGCTTACTCCCACTGAACTTGTGATACACATAATCATCAACAGCATTTGTCTCAAAACCAAACGAGATAGTTACTTGATGAAATTTGTAGTACCATTGACGGGAAGCTTGCTTGAGCCCATAGATGTATTTCTTTAATTTGCAAACCATATTCTTCGGGTCTCCTGACACAAAGTTTTCTGGTTGCACCATATAGATCGTCTCATCAATGTCGCCATTGAGAAATGCTTTCTTAACATCCATCTCATGTAACTCAAGGTCAAAGTGCTCAACAAGTGCCATAATTATCCTAAAAGAGTCTTTCGTTGAAACTGGAGAGAAAGTCTCTTTGAAGTCAATACATTCCTTTTGGGTAAAGCCTTTAGCTACAAGACGAGCCTTATATCTTTCTACATTACCTTTCGAATCCCTCTTGGTTTTAAAAATCCATTTGCAACCAATGGGCTTCGTACCTTCTGGTAACGTGACAAGATCCCAAACTTTATCGTCTTGTATAGACTTATACTCCTCATTCATGGCATCAATCCACTTTTGAGAGTTAGAACCTTGCATGACCTGACGGAAGTTGATTGAATCATCTTCTATCAATCCATTATTTTCCTCATGTTCTTGGAGAAATACTATAAAATCATCCGAAATAACATTTTTCCTTTCTTTCGTGGATCTCCTTAAATGTATTGGTTCTTGAGGTTGTTGAGTTTGTACATCAGGAATAATTATCTCATTTTGGATGGGAGGTTCGACATTGTCTTGTTGAGGTTCTGGATATACTTCTTGATCAATAACAAGTATAGGAACCTGTACATTGTCAAAAGCAATAGTAGGAATCAAAACCGACCCTTCCTCAACTTCTTCCTCAAAGTCAATGTCTGTAACCTTATTTTTCCCCCCAAACTCAACATCCTCAAACAATGTTGCAGTTCCCGTTTCAAAAATTGACTTAAGTGTGGGATCATAGAATTTATAGCCCTTTGATCGCTCAGAATAACCAATAAAGTAGCTGCTCACTCTTTTGGAGTCCAATTTCTTTTCATGTGACCTATAAGGCCTGGCCTCAGCTGGATATCCCCAAATGTGAAGATGCTTTAGACTAGGCTTTCTACCTGTCCAAATCTCATAAGGTGTTTTGGTAGCAGCTTTAGTTGGTACTCTGTTCAGAATATAAGCTGCAATCTTTATTGCTTCTTCCCAGAGTGATTTTGGCAAGGTAGAATGACAGATCATATTCCTTACCATATCCTTAAGAGTCCTATTTCGTCTCTCAGCTACACCATTCATGCTAGGGGATCCTGGCATGGTGTATTGTGGGACGATTCCACATTTATCTAGGTATTTAGCAAATGGTCCTGAACATTGTTCACCTGAATCGTCATTTCTGCCACAGTACTCACCACCACGGTCAGACCTAATGCCTTTTATCCTTTTGTTGAGTTGATTCTCAACCTCAGTTTTAAACACTTTGAACATGTCCGTGACTCAGACTTTTCATGAATTAGATATAGGCACCCATAACGTGAGTAATCCTCTATAAATAATATAAAATATTGTTGACCATTCCAAGAAGCTGTAGGGAATGGTCCACAAATATCTGTATGTATCAATTCTAAGACATCCGAAGTTCTGTGAGCACTTAATCCCTTAGTTTTGGTCTGTTTTCCCTTGATACATTCAATACATACATCAAAATCTGTGAAATCAAGGGAATCCCAAATATCATATGACACAAGTCGTTCAATTCTAGTTTTAGAGATGTGACCTAAGCGCTTGTGCCATAATTTTGCTGAATTTTCATTATTTAATTTGCGTTTAATACCACGTGATTCCACATGCAGGTTTTCATTATATGATGCAACAGTATCAAGCAAATATAGGTTATCATAGACAGATAATAAACCAGTACCAATAATATTGGAATTTAAAGAAAGACTAAACTGATTATTTTCAAATGAACAATAATAACCAAATTTGTCCAACAAAGAAACAGAAACCAAATTCCGTCTAAAAGACAGCACAACAAAAGTGTCTTTCAAATCCAAATAATGACCAGTTTTCAACAATAATCGAAAAGTGCCTATTACATCAACTTTTACCGACTTGCCATCACCTACGTAGATGTATCTTTCACTATCATTTGGTTTTCGGTAGTTCAGACAACCCTGCATAGAAATACTTATGTGAGTAGTAGCACCAGAATCTGACCACCAAGTATTTCTAGGCACTGAAACTAAATTAACCTTAGTACAGACCAAAGTAAGATTTGTATCTTTATTTGCACGTCATGCGTGGTATTTGGTACAGTTCTTCTTCAAATGTCCAGTTTTGTTGCAAAAGAAACAAGTCCCTTTGTCCTCTTGCCTTTTCTGTTGTACTGGACCCTTATGAGCAGCTTCATATTCTTTCTTTCTTTTCTTGCCCTTATCTTTAGAAGTGCTTGCCTTAGCAGTGCTTGCCAAATGAACATTTTCAGTTCTATCTTGCTTCAACCTCTCTTCCTCTTGCACACGATTTGAAATGAGCTCATTTAGAGACCGTTTCTCCTTCCTCAGCTTATAATCGACCTTAAAATCGATCAGGCAGGAAGCGAAATCAATACCAAATGTACGAGCAAGTCATCAGACAGCTTGAGCTTTAGTACTTTAAGTTTAGAAGCAATGTGAGACATTTCCATGATGTACTCGCTCATATTTCCTTTGCCTTTATACCTTATTGAAATCAAGCGTTGCAGAAGCGTGCTTGTTTCAGCCTTATCATTTTTTGCAAAACGTTTCTCAATTTCGGCAAAGAAATCCTTGGCATTAGTCACTTCTTCAGATACAGCGCCTCTAAAAGCTTCCGGAATGCCGCGCTTAATGATCATTAGACTCATGCGATTTGAGCGATCCTACTTCTTAAAATTCCTTTTTTCATCAGATGAACTTTCGTCCGTAAGAGGAGTGGGTTGCTCAATTCAAAGCGCAAGATCTAGATCTATGCAGCCAAGAACAATCAAAACATTCTCTTTCCAATCCTTAAAGTTGGTCCCATTGAGCATGGGAATAGAATTTACATTTGTAGATATGGTAGTAGCAGATGAATTAGCTGTAAAGAGAAGATGATATATTATGTTCATATAGATATTAAGATTCTATAATCAATAAATTCAAATAATGGTAAGTCCCATCTCAAGATACCTACCACATCATTAATATCAAGTTTTTGGACAATAATATTTATTGTAAATGGTACTCTTGGTATAGTGATCAAACATTGACAATAACTCCTGTCAAATAATAAACTCATCTTTGGATTGATTTATTATTCACATGGAAACCTTATAAGTGTCACACGTTTACCACCACAAGTGTGCATGCAATTCGGCCAAATATTAACCTTCCTTTAGGTCGGCTAATATCCACATGAACTAGCATACACACGAAATCCTTCTAATATTCTAAGTTAGTTAATTTTCACAAGAGAGGTTGCTTTGACAACATATTGCTTCAATCAATTCATTTTTGAATATTATATATACTCAAATGAGTCCTTAATACCAAAATTTGAAAAGCAGAATACTTAATTTTATTTATCTTGAAACTTTAAGGGCCTAAGAGTTAATATTTCAAAACTTTAGGGGTCAAAATTAATTAATTCCAAGCTTCTAGGGGTTAATTGTAAATAATTGGAAAGTTTAGGTTCAAAAATAAATTATGCGGAACTTTAGGGACCAAACTAAACCAATTATGAACATTTAGGGGCTTAATTATCAAATTCAGAATTTAAATGGCCCAAATTAATTAATTTCAGAACTTTAGGGATTAAATTATTAAAACCCATAACCTTAAGGCCCAATTAGGATTAACTTTAAAAATTAGGGGCTGAATAGTAAATAACTCAACCCTAACCCTAATTTTAATTGCAAGCAATGGCCCAAAAACTTTAAATTTACAGCCCAAGCCCCCGCCTCCAAAAATTCCATAACCGAAAATATTAATGACCATAAATGAAAACTTAATGGAGAGAGTAACCCCTTCATCTCCTCTCCCCAAAGTGGGGAGGGGAGGTCAGTTTGACGGCAATTTCCACCCGGCAACAAGAATCTCATCAATTACTTCGGCCGCCAAATTTTTTTTCTTAAAATCAGATCTGAAAAATACTTTAATCCAAAAACCAAAATTTTGAAAGAAAATCTTTAATAATTCCAAAAAACCATATTATAACTTGCTCAGATCCATAATAACATGTTAAATTGAATATCCATAATATAATATGCTAGAATTAACAATAACATGCTAATTTCATGTATACCAAACCGAATTGAAGATCATAACATAATATCATGCTAAATTTCTTAAATGACATTAAGATCAAATAACACAAAAATTCAGGATTTTAAATCTTCAATTTCTCAAAATTTCAACTATGGAGTTGCTCTGATACCACTTGATAGAAAAACATAATATGATTATTGATCAAAACAATAATCAAATCTTAAATTCATAATAATATATAACCATAGATCTTACTCTATGTTGAAATCCAAGAAAGTAACAAAACATAAAAACCATACATTGATCCATGACAATCAAATTCTTAGCAGGATAGATTAGGATCTTCCAAATGATTGATGATCTTCCCTTAGGTTTTGCTCTCTATTGATGGGGATGTAGAGTAGTTTGAAGAACACCAACAAATGGGGACCATAACCATATAAAATAATAATAGCAACTCAATAGTCACTATATTTCAGTTGCTTCAAATTGGCTCCTCATCAATTTAAAACAACACTTCGGTATCTACACTATAATTTCATAAAATCTAATACCCATTAATCATAATATATCTTTATCGGATCACTTTAATTTACTAATATCATTTAAATAATAGCACCACACATTTCAATTCACAACGTGTGGCCTCATATATGTTGAAATTATCCAACATTTCATCTTGTTTTCTACCTTCATTTTTGTTTGGATACGACAATGTTGGTGGTGAATGTTGCCGAACAGAGGAAGGGTTGTGTTTTTTCCGGTATTGTCTTCAATTTTAAAAAAATTACATTTGCAGCAATAAAGATTCAGAGTATAAGTTGCAATTTTAAAAAACTAAATACAATGTAATAGGATTTAACAAAGAGTAAATATAGGAGTGATTTAATGGTAATATTTTAAAAAAACCAAGTGGGTGTTCAGTGGGGATTAAAATTAGATTTTTAGTAGACTGTGATAGAAATTTTTAAAATATGTGGCTGAAAAGTTGTGGGACCCATGAAAGATATAATTAATATTGATTGTTTGACTTTGACTTATATTAAAATTTGATCTTAATCCGAAACAAACATGACCTAAATAAAATGTAATAATTTTAGAACAAGCTTCAATTCCTTTTGAATTTTCTCTAGTTTTTAAACTTTGATTAATCATTTCTTCA
This sequence comes from Fraxinus americana, assembly GCA_035079005.1. Taxonomy (NCBI): domain Eukaryota; kingdom Viridiplantae; phylum Streptophyta; class Magnoliopsida; order Lamiales; family Oleaceae; genus Fraxinus; species Fraxinus americana. The sequence continues at coordinate 33,219,610 of CM068717.1, read as the reverse complement.
AGTGATTCTTAGTGAGTTTAATTCTTTTGCCTATATAAGATTAATGAGTTTTAGTTACCTTATGATGTTTCATTTTCCTTACATTTTTTGAATAACCAAAATATTATTGCTTATTTTTTGCTTTTAGTTTATGCATTTTTAATTTCATGACGTGTCCCTGATTTTTTATTTATGTCATTTTTGCTTTTAGTTTATTGTTCACCTAAAAATTGTATTTTCAGCAAAGAAGAAGATCCAATCTATTGCAATAGAAGAAGGAGAAACATCAGTCAGTGGCGGATACAGGATACGAAATCAGCTAGGGCGGTCGCTGATGGTCGCAAATAAGATTGTTTATTAATAATTAATTAAATAATGTTAAAAAAATTCAATCAATATATAAATGCATTGAAACGTGAAAAAGTCATATACATTTGAAAATATAATCAAATACAATATAAAATTATAAGGAAAAAAAATACATTTTTCAATCATATATGTATGATCAAGTTTTAAATTTTTTAAGATTTCAAACGAAACAATTTATACGTAAAGCATGATTAAATAGTAAAGACGAGCTATCGAGTTTAGGTGGAGGTTATGCAAAATTTTGAAAATAATGATTTTTAAAACTAAAACTATTTTTTTTTACTACAAAAGCAAAAGTATTTTGCGAACTTTTAAAAGAATAACGAACACGCTTAAATTGTCCAAATTTAAATTTTATAAAATAAATTAATAAAACCTAACAATAAAAGTATATATATCATAGAATAATAATTTGAGTCGATAAATTTTTTAAAGAAATTATTTCGAAAACGAAAACTAATAATATGTAATTGTTTAGTTATTATTTATTATATTGAAAAATTAAATTAAAAAGTAGAATAGTAAAGAATTGAACTCCATACCTTTAGTACACAATACGACCCTTCTACCATATGAACTACCATTCTTTTCTTTGACAATGGCACAATTAATTAATATTTAGTTATTATTTATCGTGTTTAAAAATTGAAAGAAAAAATATTGTTCAATGGATTCAACGCTGGGCGTTTCCTGTGGAAATGTGCCTTCACTCCCAAACAATCTACACAGTGTTTCTTATTTAAATTTTTTTTTCCCGACGGATCCAGCACGAGCTGCCGCCCCGGCTTGCCGAGTGCTGGATCCGTCCCTGGTAGCAGCAATTTCCCAGAAGAAGAGGTAATCTTGTAAGCAAATTAATGAATTGTTGTTACATTGTTGGCTTAATAAATTATTTTTGAATTGTTTTTGTCCTATTGCCTTGAGAATTTTCGTCGCCGTATCGGCTTAGTGATTTTTTTGAATTGTTGTTGTCTTGTCGGTTTAATAAATATTAAATACATCCTAAATTCTTGGATTCGTTGCTGATTAACACATAGCAATGTTATAACCTATTAAGCCCCTATTTGAGCCACATTATTCCAAAAATGAGAATGAAATGGTCAACCGTTAAACAGTAAAAAGACCCCACTTTGGCAACAATATTTGACTTTGTTGACATCAATCAGGTAGAAAAAATGTGAAAAGACATAAGGCCCCTAACTTGTTTTACACATTATTTCATAACAAGGACAATTTTGACATTTCATTTTCCTAAAGACAGTTGATTTGAGATTAATTGGTTGGAACAAGAAACGGATAGGAAGCATCTTGCATTTAATAAACAATCATGCCACACAGTTCAAAAACAGGGGGACACGTGTCGACACATGATTGGACAGTTTGAGGAAAAAATCTAAACATGTGTTGCCAAGTCAAACTGTCCATCATTTTCCTGTCACTGAGTCTGTTTAATCATCATTATTCTTAATAAAATCACATGTTTTTCAATCAAGTCCATATTTCAACTTTTAATTTAAGGCCTAAATCACATCTTGCATTTAATTGTTTGGCCTTCATTTTCTAAAAATCATTTTTTCTAAAAGGTCAATTTCAAAAATACATTCTTATAATAAAATAATTTTGTAGGTAAATTCATATCTGTTCTTGTTTTTTAAAAACACTTAAAAAAAAAAAAAAACACTTCTTCCAGAAAATTTATTCTCAAAATATCTCTATCAAAATAGGGACACAAAGTCAACTTGTCTCTTGAACAACACAATATTAATCTATTTTTTAATTTTTTTTGGCCTTTATTAATTTAAGTTAATCTTGATGTGGTCATATTATAAATAGAATACTTTTATTCGCAATTGCTCAATATGACAGTCGCCTTATGTGGCATACACATGACATGTAGTCATTTGGTAGATGAGTCAATAAAAATTTATTACATTAATGCATTAAATAACCATATGTCATAGGCATGTTATGTAGGGCGACTGATATAGTGAACGACTATGAATAGTAAATACCATGACTGCTAAAAGGTTTATTTTACAACTAACTTGTGCTTGAAATAAAATGAATTATTATATTTTCAAAGTCTAATCTGTCTACGCAAAATGAGTTATTCAAAAGACATAAGCGAATTTGGTGGATCGTGTATTATTCACAATATAAAATAAAAAAAGAAGTATTTATTCTTTCAAAATAATTGTGTTCATAAATCATTTGACATTGAGCCCCTGTTTGAAACCCATTTTGGGAGAAATAGAAATTTTGGAATAGTGATTGATGTGAGAATGTGTGGTGGAAAAGTGATGAAAAGTTTTTGATTTGTGTGTAATATTATTTTATTTGGAGAATGTGTGGTTGAAATGAAGAATGAGAATGAGAATGAGAATGAGAATGAGAAATTAATGGGTGCCAAACAGGAGCTGAATATATAGTACAAAGCAAAAACAAAAAAAAAAAGGTTTCTCAATTTAGGTTCACGTGTCACTTATTATAAAAGATTTAGGCACTAGGACTGCAAAATAGCATATTGCACAATTATTGGACAGATTTCTTTGTGGGATTGTAAAGAAATTAAGAACAAAATGGAAGCGGTTTGGTTGTTGTTGAACTACATAACCGGGCGAAGCACACGATTTGGGGAGGAAATGGTGAAAAATACCCGATTGACCCGATCACTTTTCCACAATAACCTTTGACTAAAGAAAAAAAAGCAAAAAACTATTAAACACTTAAAAAGGAAATGAAAAGCCCATTTCACCCTCACCACAGTTGGAAAAAGAAAGGAGAGTCCCGTTCGGGCCAGACTACCTAGAACTGGGCGTCTGGGCCCCAGTTTAAATATTTTATTTAATTCTTTATCTGAATTCATTATTCAATCTTAAATTAATTATTTTAATTCTTTATTTAATATTTAATTGTAATAAATAATTAACAATTAAAGTAAACAAAAACAAAAACAATGAAATGTTAAATAAATAAATTAATATTGAATAAACAATTGAAATAAATAATGAAAAATTCAATTAACAATTAAAATAAAAAATCTAAATAAACAATTAATATAAATATTACACAACACAATTAGAGCTTGTTTGGTAGAGATTTTTGGGGGAAGAATTGATTTTGAATAGTGATATGATGAGAAATGTGTGGTTGTAAAAGAATAAAAAATTATTGATGTGATGAAAAATATTATTTTATTGAAAAATATGTGGTTGAAAATGAGAATTGATTTGAGAATCAATTCTCAAATAAAAAACAAACACCCATTTAATGTTTTTTTGTTGAACAACTTGAAAAATTCACGAAAGAAGAGATTATAAATAATAAAATAATATTTAGTTGTAAATAATAAAATATTCAATAATCAATTGTTTATTTAATATTTTAATTTTAATTAAATATTATATACACAATAAATAAAATATAATGAAAAATTAAAATAAGAAATAATGAAATAATTAATTATCAATAAAATAATAATTAAATATTATTTTAGTTATAAATAATAAAATATTAAATATTCGATTGTTTATTTAATAATCTATTAATTATAATTTAATATTATATACACAATAAATAAAACATTGAATTAACAATTAAAATAAGAAATAATGAAATAATTAATTATCAATAAAATAATAATTAAATATTATTTTAGTTATAAATAATAAAATATTAAATATTCGATTGTTTATTTAATAATCTATTAATTATAATTTAATATTATATACACAATAAATAAAACATTGAATTAACAATTAAAATAAGAAATAATTAAATAATCACTTAACATTTAAAATAATAAAATATTTTTTAGTCAAAAATAATAAATTATAAAATATTCGATCGTTTATTTTATATTCTATTAATTATAATTAAATTAATTATAAACAATAAATAAAATATTCAATTAACAAATAAAACAAGAAATAATGAAATAATCGGTTAACAATTAAAATAAAAAATAATAAAATATTATTTAGTTATAAATAATCAAATATTAAATATTCGATTATTTATTTAATATTCTATTAATTATAATTAAATTAATTATAAACAATAAATAAAATATTCAATTAACAATTAAAATAAGAAATAATGAAATAATCGGTTAACAATAAACATAATAAAATAATAAAATGTCATTTAATTATAAATAATCAAATATTAAATATTCGATTATTTATTTAATATTCTATTAATTGTAATTAAATTAATTATAAACAATACATAAAATATACAGTTAACAATTAAAATAAGAAATAATGAAATAATCGGTTAACAATTAACATAATAAAATATTATTTACTTATAAATAATCAAATATTAAATATTCAATTATTTATTTAATATTCTATTAATTATAATTAAATTAATTATAAACAATAAATAAAATATTCAATTAACAATTAAAATAAGAAATAATGAAATATTCGGTTAACAATTAAAATAATAAAATAATAAAATATTATTTAGTTGTAAATAACGAAATAATGAAATAATCGATTGTTTATTTAATATTCTATTAATTATAATTAAATTAATTATAAACAACAAATAAAATATTCAATTAACAATTAAAATAAAAATTATGAAATAATCAGTTAACAATTAAAATAAAAAATAATAAAATATTATTTAGTTGTAAATAATGAAATAATCGATTGTTTATTTAATATTCTATTAATTATAATTAAATATCATATGCACATTAAATGAAATATTGAATTAACAATTAAAATAAGAAATAATGAAATAATCCATTAACAATTAAAATAAAAAATAGAAAATATTTTTAGTTATAAATAATAAATTATGAAATATTCAATTATTTATTTAATATTCTATTAATCATAATTAAATTAATTATAAACAATAAATAAAATATGCAATTAACAATTAAAATAAGAAATAATGAAATAATCGGTTAACATTTAAAATAAATAATAATCAAATATTATTTAGTTATAAATAATCAAATATTAAATATTCGATTATTTATTTAATATTCTATTAATTATAATTAAATATTATATACACAATAAATGAAATATTGAATTGACAATTAAAATAAGAAATAATGAAATAATCAATTAACAATTGAAATAAAAAATAAAAAATATTATTTAGTTATAAATAATAAAATATGAAATATTCAATTGTTTATTTTATATTCTATTCATTATAATTAAATTAATTATAAACGATAAATAAAATCAATTAACAATTAAAATAAGAAATAACGAAATAATCGGTTAACAATTAAAAATAAAAATAATAAAATATTATTTAGTTATAAATAATAATATATTAAATATTCGATTGTTTATTTAATATTCTATTAATTATAATTAAATATTATATAAACAATTAAAATATGCAATTTAATTATAAATTCTTCTTTTACAATTAAATATTAAGTAAACAATTCAAATGCACGATTTAAATTATTTATTTAAAATGAATTATTTCATTTAATTATTTATTTAAATTTTATATTTCAATTGTTAATTTAATATACTATTAATTATAATTAAATATTATAAAATAGGCAATTTAATTATAATTGAATATTTAACGACAATAATTATGCAACATACAAATTATAATTAATAATATACTAATGAGTGAAATGAACTCATTCAACAAATATCTTTAAATGGTAGTTTTTAGCTTTTTTTTAAGCACTTTTGAACGTTTTGATGTGTGTGTTCATGTCGTTTTGTAGTTTAAATACATTGGAGAAAATGATGTATTTTGGAGCTTTAGATGAAGCCGTACGCGATCATAAAAATTGAACTCAAAGAGGAGATGAAACAAAAAAGAAATGAAGTGAAAAATGGTGAATTGGCGAAAATTCGCCAGAATAGGCGGTGATAATAGTGCAATATCACTTTTTCATCCACTAATAATTGTATTTTCATGATTTATTGGCGCCTAAATATTCTAATACACTTGCATTTTGGTTTAAGTTGCAAATGAATGAATACGATGGAAATTAGAAGAAAAGAGCAAAAATGACCAAAATTGAGGAAAGTGATAGTTCATGGATTAAAGTGCAAATATTCTAAACTTGTTTCTAACCTTGTGATGAAGATTCGAGAGTGTAGGAGGTCAATTAGATGAAAAAGGAGTCAAATGGATAAATATAGCGAAAACATTATCACATATTAACTTTCAAGCTGAAAAATTTTGCACCGATTTTCAGTCTCATATTGAGACTCATTTTTGACATGGAAAACAATCGAATTCAAAGATGGTATCTAAAGAAAAGTTATATCCCTTTGAGTTAATTTCCCAACACATCTTGAATTACCTCAATCGGATATCATGAGAGAAAGTTATGGCCCAAAAATACTGTAAGGCGCGCCGGACCCGGACGGGCAGACTGTCTAGATACATCCGGATATCTGGTTGACCATTTTATAGACGATAGTAAATTTTTTTGAAATTATACAAGCAAATGAATTTTTTTCTCCTTTTTGTTAAAAATGATTATAGATCTATTTAAAATCGTAAAATTTTCATATACCTATGTTGAAATAAGATTTAAGCATTAAAATAATGTACTAATTTTACCGAAGCGAAAATTAAAATACGTAAATATAGTCACCGATTTCACTAATCCCTGTGAATAATATTTTTCTATCAAGCGTTTGATAAATTTATCTGTTTTCAAGTTTGAAGTAAAGGAAAAATGAAAAAAAAATCATCTGTGTTGGAGTAAACAGATAAAGAAAGTGATTTTAAAATTTTAAGTGGGAAGTTAGAATTCTTTATAACTTGAAAGATTATTTTTATCTTTTAAACTATACGATATTTTTGTAATTATATAACATTTTGAGGATAATTTTGTCTTTTACACATTAGAAGGCTATTGTGGTGAATGTTAAATTTTTTTTGACAAAGTGGAAAATGGCACCTCTGACTTGGCTAAACTTAAAAGTACCCCCGATTTGGGTGTGTTGTATTGACAATTACATTCCTAAATCAATATTAGCAAAATTGTGTCGTTTTCGCCTTGGATCATACTTGAATGTAGCCACCAAGACCTTCACACATTATTAGTAGAATACTAAACAATTAATTCAAAAACAGAGAGAGAGAGAGATTCATATGTATGTTGCTAATTTCTTATTGAACAAAAAAGTCTACACATTGCTCACTCCTTTATTCAAATTGTTATCCATCCTTCATTTGAGTGAAACCTGTTATAAATTGTTATAATAAAACATTATTCAATGAGCAAATAATAACTTAAGAATAAGTTTTGTTCAAATTCATTTGTTATAAATTATTTATATCTAACCTCACCACCCAAGGGCAATTGGGTAAAGCATGTATCATTTATTGCCAATTCATGTCATTTACCATACAAATTGTTTGAAATATGTGATTGTAAAAGCCAATTGATCTAAAGAAACACGAGTGATTAGAAAAGTTGGCTTTGGAAGCGGATTTGGTGGATCAATGTATTATTTAATGAATAACGCTATGTGTACACCTTGTGGTGTACACAATGCATTACACCCTCTTCACATGGAGGGGGGCCCATAAATATTTTATTGTGTGTGAGCCCCCTCCATGTGAAGGGGGTGTAATGCATTGTGTACACCATTGTGTACATATGGTACAACCCTTATTTAATATAGTATGTTGTAGAGTGCAAACGTGTTCATATTTAAAGTTATTTGGTCACTCAATAATTGATAAAAAGTATAAATATCTGCAAATTTATTCATATGAACTAGAGATTTAGTAGTCTATTATTTGAGTTTCACAAGGAAGGTTGAAGAGAGTGACTTTAGGACTGCTAATAAGAAAATCCAATCTGTGAGATGCCATGAGTGTCAGGGTTACGGTCACTATAGGAATGAATGTCCTAACTTGAAAAAGAGTTCTAATAAAGGTTTTAGTAGTGACCTTGAGTGATGATGAATTAGATTCTAGTGCTCAGAGTGATACTTTTCGTGGTGAAGATAATCAAAAGTTCATGGCCTTCACATCTATAGCTACTATAGAATCTGATAAAAAAATTGAGAAGGTTTATGTTAAGAAGATTGATGTATCTAGGTCCAATGATAAGATGAATTGTTATATTGCCCATGTTACACTTAAGGCTCAAAATATTTATATGTGGTATCTTGACAGTGCGTGCTCTAGACATATGTTTGGTGACAAGGACTTGTTCTCTTCTCTAGTTGATTGGAATGGCGGTGTTGTGACTTTTGGAGATGGGGCTACTGCATCTATACTTGGTAAAGATGTCGTTACTATATCTGGACTACCTACTATCTCAGATATGCTTTATGTAAAAGGGTTAAAGTCCAACTTGTTAAGCATTAGTCAAATCTGATTTTGAAGTTAGTTTTGTTCAAAGAAGGTATACTGTATATGATTTTACTGTTAATGTTGTCCTCGAAGGTGTAAGAACTTTAATTGTTATGGAGTTCTTCCTAATTCCCACTACGTGTGTAGTAGTGCCAAGATTGATGTAACTGAACTGTGGCATTAACGGCTTGGCCATATGAATTATAAAAATTTGTCTAAACTCGTCAAGAAGGAACTTGTAAATGACTTACCTAAACTTGAAAATACTGGTACCACAGTATGTGGCCCGTGTCAACAAGGTAAATAGATCAGAGTTTATCATAAACACACTTCTAAGATTTTGACAAGCAAGCCACTTGAATTACTCCATATGAACTTAATGAGACCATCTAGGATTGAAAGTCTTGATGGTAAACGATATATCTTAGTTGTAGTTGACAATTTTTCTCGATACACATGGATTGGGTTGTGGAGAAATTGAGGTGTTCAATCTTATCATCTAATTGGGCAAAAGGCTTAGAAATGAGAAAGATTTTATCATATCACGAATTCATAGTGATCATAAAAAAGAGTTTGAAAACTCTAATCTTGAGAACTTCTACTTGGAAGAGCGAATCCAATATGAATTCTCATCACTAATCACCCCACAATAGAATGGGGTTGTTGAGAGAAAAAATCGCGTGCTTCTAGAATTGGTAAGAATCATGCTTCATGGAATGGATTATTCATTTCTGGGGAGAATCCATCAACACTGCATGTCACATCGTTAACATGGTTTATCTTGGACCTAAAACTGATATGATACCATATGAGATCTAGAAAGGTAAAAAATCAACTGTCAGTACTTTCGTATATTTGGCAACAAGTGCTATATACTAAGAGATAGAGAAATTTAGGCAAGTTTGATTCTAAAAGTGATGAGGGAATCTTTCTAGGATATTCCAAAAATAGCTGAGCCTATCGTGTATACAATTCTCGTACACGGGTTGTGATGAAGTCCATCAATGTAGTGGTGTATGATATTTGTAGTGAGGGGGAGATTGGAAGCAATGGGGTTGAGATGGAACACCTGAGTGTTGATCTTGTCATGGTAGTTGAACCTAAAGAAACCCCCGTTCGCGATTCCCCACGTGCTTCTAATGGTTTAGATAGTCCTATTAAGGAATCCATATTTGATGATAACCCTAAACCTCCTAAAGAATCCTCGTCCCACGTTAAGACGAATCATCCTAGAGTGAATATTATAAGGGATTGGATGGAGGAATGAGACTCCGTAAGAGGGTTTTGAACAATCTGACATATGTTAGTTATGTGTCTCAGATTAAGCCTAATAAAGTAGAAGAAGCTCTTAGGGATGAATTTTGGGATAACGCGATGCATGAAGAGCTAAATCAGTTTGTGAGAAACAAAGTTTAGGATTTAGTTTCTAGGCCTGATGATTGTAATGTTATTGGTACTAAGCGGATCTTTAAGAATAAAACCAATGATCAAGGTACTATAACTAGAAATAAGTTTAGGTTAGTAGCCCAATGATATACTCAGGTCGAAGGAGTTGATTTCAATGAAACATTTGCCCCGGTAGGTAGGCTTGAATCCATTAGAATTCTTCTGACTGTTGCCTGTACTTTATGTTTTAAATTATATCAAATGGATATCAAGAGTGTTTTCTTGAATGGAATACTTCAGGAAGAAACCTATGTTGAACAACTTAAAGGGTTTATTGATCCTAAATATCCACATTATGTTTATAAGTTGAATAAAACTTTATATGGTCTGAAACAAGCTCCTCGAGCTTGGTATGATAGGCTTACTACATATCTCATGGGACATCGTTTTTCTACATATCTCATGGGATATCGTTTCTCGAGAGGTGGTGCAGACAGAACTTTATTTATAAGACTCGATAGCTCAGATCTATGTCGATGACATTATCTTTGGTTCTCCTATTGATTTTCTTGCTCATGATTTTGCTGAATATATAAAATAAGAATTTGAGATGAGTATGATTGGAGAATTAAATTACTTTTTAGGACTTCAAGTTAAATAAACTGATGATGGGTTGTTCATTTCTCAATCGAAATATGCAAAAAATCTTATCAAACGTTTTGGATTAGACAGCAAGAAACATACTAGAATCTCCATGAGCACCAGTGTCAAGTTAGGTCATGATCTTATAGGTAAGAGTGTTGATCAGTCTCTTTACAGAAGTATGATAGGTAGTTTACTTTATCTCACTGCTAGTAGGCCGACATAACTTTTAGTGTAGGGGTTTGTGCGCGCCTTCAGGCTGATCCCAAGGAATTGCACCCTAGTGCCGGACGACGTATCATCAGAGATGTTGATAGAACTGTAGATTATGGGATCTTGTACTCTCGAGATTCTAATATCGATCTTACTGGTTATTCTAATGTTGATTGGGCTAGCAGTAGATGACAGAAAAATCACTTCTGGAGGCTGCTTTTACATTGAAGCCAATCTTGTTGCTTGAATGAGTAAGAAACAAAATTTTATCTCATTGTCCATAACAGAGGCTAAATATATTGTAGCATGAAGTTGTTGCACTCAACTGATTTGGATAAAGCAGGCGTTGAGTGACTATGGTATTGAACAGGGTATTATGGCTGTGTTTTGTGATAACACTAGTGCTATTAATATTTCCAAAGATCCCGTTCAACACTCTCGAACCAAACATATTTACATACGACATCATTTTATTCGAGAGCTTGTGAAGACTTGTGTTATAACACTTGAGCACATTTCTACTGAGAATTAATTAGCTGACTTATTTACTAAACCATTAGATGGTCTGTGATTTGAATTTCTTCGGACGGCTATTGGTGTTTGTGTGCCTAATTGATTCGATAATTTTGTTGCATGCTCGTTCTATGTCATTGTGTGAAATTGATTTATGCATTTATTTTTATTTTTATTGTCTTTATTTTTGTTAGAGTTGTCATTTTATTTTGTGTTGTGTTCCATGGATTCTGTTTTTAAATTCTACAAAATAACAAAAAAAAAAAAAAAAAAAAAAAGGGAGAAACAAATTTTGTTTGATGCTAACATTACTTTTTCAGCTTACCATATGATGTACTTGATTTTGTTTGTTGTGATCAAGCACGGGGCTATTCGATAAGCTGTATCATAGTTTCCATTACTGGCTTAAGTTATTCATGGAGTACTTAGTATTGGAGTCTTCATGTACCTTCTGCACTGCACACTCTATGATTTTGTTAGTGAGACTCTACCGTGTGTGTGAAACTTGCGATGACAATTACATGTTAGTAACGTAACTTTGAACATGATTTGACTATATGTATAGACCTAATCTGAAGTTTATCCCTGGTATTATCAAAAAATAAAAATAAAAATATTGCCAACTTACCTTTTGAGTATGCCTACGTTGAGATATCTACATGTTGGAGTTGCTATTAAGTTCGAGAAGAAGAAGAGCTAAGAAGAAGAAAGAGAAGAAGAAAATGATCTTCATTCATTGTAAAATAACAATACAGAAGTTAGCTATATAAATAGCCATTAGTACAATGAATTAGTTATAACATAATGCGTAATTAGAAAGCTAAATAACTAACTAATAAACAGATTAACAACTAATCATTATTTACAATATTTACACCCTAATACTCCCCCTTAAGGTGGCTTGTAAATATCCTTTACAGCCATCTTGGATAACAAGGAAAAAAGCTGAGTCGATGGAGGGGGCTTAGTAAACATGTCAACCAATTGGTATTGAGATCTAATGGGCAGCAATTTGAGAACTCCCGAAACAACTCTGTCACGAACAAATTGGCAATCTACCTTGATATGCTTAGTTCGTTCATAGAAGGTAGGATTAGAGACACTATGTATCGCAGCTTGATTGTCACAATATAGCAAAGCACGAGAAACAAACTTGACTTGAAAATCTTTAAGAAGTTGCTGCAAAAAGATAAGCTCACTGGCAGTGGAGGCATGGGCTCTATACTCAGCCTCAGCCGAGGATCTAGAGATTGTGGTCTATTTTTTTGTCTTCGAAGAGACTAAAGAGTATCCAATAAAGATGCAAAAACCTGTAATAGAGCGTCGAGAATCAGGGCATGATCTCCAATCAGCATCAGAGAATGCTTTCAAGTGAACTGGAGCATAAGTATCAGAGTAAGCTCTTAGATGTAAGGAAGAATTGGAAGAAAACAACAACCCTTGACCAAGACTTTTCTTGAGATAACGAAGCAGGTGATGTACTACCTTGAGATGAGGAAGTTGGGGTTGAGACAAGAATTGAGTGAGCTTGTGAACTGCAAAAGTAATATTTGGGCGAGAGAAAGTGAGGTAAAAAGTTTCCCAACAAGCCGTTGATAGTGTGTTATATCAGGAAGCAGTTTACCTTCAATGGCAATTAAACGAAGTTTTGGATCCATTGGAACAGCAGTTAGTTTACAAGCTAAGTAACATGTGTTCTCAAGCAATTGTAAGGTGTAATGGCATTGATAAAGCACAATACCTTGCTTGGACTTAGCAATCTCAAGACCAAAGAAGTACTTGAGACAACTAAGATCTTTAAGCTTAAACAGTTTCCCAAAAACTGTTTGAGCTCATCAATAGGTTGGGAAGAAGGACTAGTTAGGATGATATCATCCATATAAACTAGAAGAGCAACAAAAGAGGATCCATGACCTTTTATGAAGAGAGAGTAATCAGGTTTTGACTGAAGAAAGCCAAACTTGAGCTAAGTTTGAGAAAATGTTGATTACCATTGTCTCGAAGCTTACTTAAGACCATAAATTGATTTGTGAAGCTTGTATACTAGTTTGCTTTGAGATGGAGATGAGTCTCCTCGTCAAAGATAGTCGAGAGGGAGATCCAAATAGACTTCTTCAAAAAGATCGCCATTTAAAAAGTGTTTACATCGAGTTGAGCCAGATGCCAATTATGTGAGACAGTAAGTGCAAGAAAAACCTTCACAGTCACTAATTTTGCCACTAGAGAAAAGGTTTCAACAAAGTCCAAACCTTCTTATTCAGTATAACCTTTAGCTACCAAACGAGCCTTATATCCCTCAATAGATCCATCCTATTTAAGCTTGATCTTATAAATCCATTTGCATCCAATGGTATGCTTGTCATGAGGGAGAGGAGTGACGGCCCAGGTGTTATTTGCTTCCATAGCTTTCAACTCTTCGTGCATAGCCAATCTCCATTCAGGAAATTTCACTGCTTGGTGATAGTATTGAGGCTCAACCTGAGAGGATACACTGAGCAAAAACTGCTTGTGTGAATCAGAAAGGCCATGATAAGAGATGTAGTTAGAAATTGGATAAGATGCAGAAGTAGAAGCATCAGTAGAAGAGCCATCAAGTAAATTGCAATGATAATCCTTCAAGTAATTAGGCTGATGAATCAGTTTGGTAGATTTTCGAAGAATAACACCACTAGATGGAGAAGAGCAATAGCTAGAATATCAACTAATGGAACATTAGCTGGTGAATTAGAATCATGAGGATCAAGGATTAGCTAGAACACCAGAAGTAACAGGTGGATCATGAACATACGAAGAAACAAGGCCTCGAATAAAATGAGCTTGTAATGAAGAACGTGGCAGAACCAAATCTAGAAATGGATCACTAACTTGATCAGAACTAGTTATAGCATAAAAAAAACACTTCCTTATGAAACACTGCATCTCGTGAAAGAAAAACATGTTTGGTCTCCACATCATAGAACTTATAACCTTTCACACCAGGTGGATAACCAAGGAAAGCACAAACTCGAGCACGAGCTTGGAATTTGGTTCGATGAGTAGCTAAGGTGGAAACAAATGCTAAACAGCCAAAAACTCGAAAAAGAGTATAATCGGGAACTATTTTGTATAGCAAATGAAAAGGTATGTTGTGCCTCAACAGTGGAGAGGGAGTTCTGTTAATCAAGAAAGCCGCAGTAAGAACACAATTGACCAAAAAGAAACTCGAATCTTGGATTGAAAAAATAATGATCGAGCCACATTCAAAAGGTGTTGATGTTTTCGCTCCACAACTAAGTTTTGCTTAGGCCTTTCTACACATGAAAATTGATGCAAAACTCCCTTATCTTGAAAAAACTCAGCAAAAGATAATTCAAGTGCATTATCAGACCGAAATACTTTGATTTTGACATTGAACTAGGTTGAAACCATGTTGAAAAACTTCGATATCATAGAGACATCATCGAATTTATTCCTCAACAAATAAACCCAAGTAAAACGAGTGCAATCATCAACAAGAGTCAAGAAACACCGATGACCAGTATAAGAAATAGTTTGATATGGGCCTCAAATATCACAGTGCACAAGATCAAAGGAAAATTTGGACAAATGATTATTAGATTCAAATGACAGCCTTCTTTGCTTAGCAAGAGGACAAATATAACAAGGATCCGACTTATGCAATCTAGTTACATCACATTTCAACTGATCTTTCAAAGAATCAAGTCTCTTAAAGGAAATATGTCCTAGCCTATTATGCCAAATATGAGCAGAAACATTATTGACAAAAGCATTGGAAATAGAATTCAAACACTAAACATTAAGAAAATATAGATCTTGGACTTTGTCACCCCTGCCAATCATCCTCTTGGTTGATAGATCCTAAATAACAAGCAGTCAGAAAGGAAACTCACTGTAATGCCAGATCCAGTTACTAAACCATTGATTGAGATCAAGTTGAATTTGAATTAAGGAACAAACAATACATCCTTAAGCACAAGGTCAGAATACAGTTTAACATCACCAGCAAAATGTACCAAAATCTGAGAATGATTTAGCAAAGTAACTGTTGTGTGATGAATAAAATGCAAGGAAATGAAAACACTAGCTTGTGAACAAATATGTCGAGTAGTTCCTGAGTCTACAATCCAGAACTGATTGGATGAAAATAGAGGACTTAAAGACACGGAGAAGCAAATACCTGCGAGACAGTTGGTTTGAGAAGGATCAGGAGTATTGGTGACCTTTGCTGAGCTATTCAAATGTGTAGAAAGCATGGATATTAGCTGTTGATATTGATTGGAGTTCAGATTCTGAACAAAACCTGCAAAAGAATTAGACTAATAAACTTGATGAGCAGTAGAATTAGAATTGTTGTTGGATTTGAATTTATATCCAGGAGGATATCCATGGATCTTATAGCAACGATCCATAGCATGTCCAAGCATTTTGTAATGCATGTAAGAAGGCCTATCTCTTTTCTGATTTTTGGAAGCATTGGAATTGGAATTCTGAAAACCAGATCCACCATACTTAGCAACATATGTTTTAATAGCAAAGGCTATTATGCCAGTAGAATTGCTCGAATCAAAGGATGGATTAGTCCTCCTTTGTTGTTCCTCTTGAACAATCTGAGAGAAAGCATAATTGATAGGAGGCATCAGATCCGTGAGAAACAACTGACCACGAACTTGAGAGAAAGAATCATCAAGTCCCATTAAGAAGGACGTGATGTACTCCATTTGATGATTATCGTTAAGATTTTTAATTCCACCACAAGAGCACTTTCCACAAGAACAATTAGGTCAGTAATTTCTCAGTTCTTCCCATATAGTTTTCAGCTTTGAGAAGTAAATGCTAACAGAACTCTATTCCTGACGCAAATTCATCAATTCACGTTTAAGTTGAAAAATTCTAGATACATTCCTTTGTTGAAAACGATCCTTAAGATCTAGCCAATTTCTCGGGTAGACGCAGTAAAAATAATACTGGCAGAAATTTCCTTTGAAACCGAATTTAAAATCCAAGATATAACAATATTATTATTGCGAATCCAAGAATTGAGAAAATTATCATCAGTACCTTGAGGCTCGGGAATAGAACCATCGACAAATCCCAATTTGTTCTTCATGGATAGTGCAATTAACATCTCATAACTCCAGTTGGTGCAATTCTCACCGATGAGCTGTTGCGAGACGAGCACTTGCCCAAGGCTATTAGAATGATGAAGATAGTAGGGATTCAAAGGTTCTTCAATGGCAGAACGATACGAATTGGTACGCTCTCCAAAATTGGAATCACTCATCGATGGAAGAGTCACCATATCGAAGAAGCCAAGAACAATCAACGAAGGAAGAAGAAAAAAACAAGCAAATTTGCAACAGATCAAATTTGCTCTGATACCATATTAAGTTCGAGAAGAAGAAGAGCTAAGAAAAAGAAAGAGAAGAAGAAAATGACCTTCATTCATTGTGAAATAACAATACAGAAGTCAGCTATATAAAATAGCCATTATTACAATGAATTAGCTATAACAGAAAGCGTAATGCTAACTAACTAATCTATATATTAACAACTAATCATTATTTACAATATTTACACCCTTATATCCGCACCCAGGCCTCAAGATTCAGTACAAATTGTAATGGCTCCCGAATAAATACCCTACAAGCGATGAAGAAATCTTGGAATGTTTACCAAATCTTCGTAGCTTGAAATGTGTATCTTCAAAAGATCACTATCCTGATCTCAATCTTCTTAGTCAACTTGAATCACTCAAAAATGGTATACAAAAGTAGGTTCAAAGGCGATTACTCAATCGTTAACTTTCCCAAAAATATCAAAAAGTTTGATGTCTATTCTCTTTACCGTTTTCAAGTCGTATTCTATTTTCGATTTTTCAAAACAGTGAAAACGCGTTCTCTTTCCTATTTTTGAAAACGCATTAAAAATTTACAAAGAAAATTAAAAACGACAAATTTGTCATTTTGGGTGTTTTCAATTCAAAACGTGTTTTGGTGTTTCAAAACAATTTTTCAAAATATCAAAAAGAACATATTTTCAACAATCTCAAAATGGACACTCAAACCACAAAATCCAAAATGAATTCAAAACTCAAAACATAAAACTGAAATACAAAGAGAACAACCCCTTACTCTTTCTGAAAGCAGATTTCTTTGGGATAAGATGTCATTAATTGGGATATTGCCCAATTTGGAGATTCTGAAATTAGAACATGGAGCATTTGAAGGAGAAATCTGGAACACAAAGGACGATGAGTTCTAAAAACTCAAATTTCTTAAATTACTTTACCTAGATCTTGAACAGTTTATTCCTCAAGCGATAATTTCTTGGTACTTGAACTATCGATATTGTATTTTTGAGAAATTTTGCGAAAGATTGGAAATGGTTCCTTTTGAATTTAGCAATATTCCATCACTACAGCAGATTGATGTACATTTTTGTGGCATAAATGTTGAAAATTCAGCCTTGAACATTCGCAAAGAACAACAGTATTTTGGTAATGAAGAATTTGAGGTGAACATATATAGCTATCTCGAGTACAACGAGGATAGTGAGCTCGAGTATGATGATTAATTATGTTTCTGATGGTGTACCCGTAAGTTAAAGCTCATTTCATTCTTCCTTTTTCTTTTTCTTTTCTTTTTAATTAAAATTTATTTGAATTATTCTTTTTATATTTCCTAACAGGACATTCCTTAACACCCCACTTGTTGAGAAAATATTTATTTTTCAGATTGTTGATTCTGGATCTTATTCATAGTCACGACTTCTTTTCTTTTTAGTGAAAATGAAATTGTCATGTCTGTTGCGAGTAAAATTAAGCCCTTGTTTGATGAAGATTAAATTTAAATTTTTAGTAGACTTTGATAAAAATTAATGGAATATGTGATTCAAAAATTGTGGAACCAATGAAATATGTGGTTTATATTAATTGATTGACCTTGACTTATATTAAAATTTGATTTTAATCATTACCAAACAAGGGCTAAATAATGGACCCATTTTCAGTTATAATATATTATAGTTATTTTGACAAGCGGTCAAATCCATATATATGATCTAAAGCTTCGAATCTTTCGCATTATATTTTTCTAATACTTTTCTTTCTTTTTTGTTTTTTGATGTATTTCCTCACTTCTCTATTTGGCCAATGTGTAATATTCCATCTGAACATAGGAAATAAAAAAAACAAGCATTATCTATAAGCGATTGATGTTTGGATGAAAAACACTGGAGCATCTAAGTAGTTTACTTTTGAAACCTAGTCCAATCTATTGCTTTCCAATTCGACTGAGAGGGTGGGTTCATAATGCTGGTTGGATGGAATATGAATCTCAAAATCCCCAAATGTTGATCAAAAATACCTATCAAGATCAAATCCTAGTCATGTTTAATTGTTTTATTTGAATTTGTGTTGTTCAACTGTTACTGGAGAGTACACATGGTTAAGAATAATTTTAATCAGAACATAAATATTGATAGCCAAGAACAATAAACTTGCCATCCGTAGCTGAATGAAGACATTCTTGTCTCGAAATTTTAGCAAATAACCCCACATCAACCAATGGAATTGAGTTCCTATCCACAAAAAGATGAAAACCAAGACTTTCCATTTGAAATTCAAATTACTCCATGGAAGTGTTAGAGGCATCTTGTGTATGCGACTCGTATAGAGTGGAACAAATGTATGCTGAAATAAATAGATCAAGACTGGACTAGAGCGGAGCGGAGTGGAGTGGAGTGAGGGGAGCATAATGCACCAAACAGGATTGAATGGAGCGGAACAACGGCACAGTATAGGGGTATTTTTGGGTTTTTCCTTAAAGTCTTTACGGTTCCTAAAGTATGGGCTAGGGTTAGTGTATATATATGATGTAACCTATTATTCACAGATCAATAATATTAGAGTCGTTTCGTTCCTATTGACGTAGGTAAATTGTTGAACCATGTAAATCTACGTTCTAATTTCTTTGTCGATTTCATATTCTTCATTATTATTGTTGCTTAAATTACAACAAGACAATAGACAAAAGAAGTGGACAGAGTATTGTAACTGATAGGGATGGCAACCATGTTATCCATCCCCGTCCCATTTACTAAATGAATCAAGGAATCCACATCCCATTCGGAATACGGTAATACAGGACAGGGCAGGGATGAGTACGAAGTGTATTTACCATACACATGTAATGGAAGGAAATATTCTCCCACTATAGCTAAGTTAGAAACATTGATAATCATTGATTATTTTTATTTTTTTTCCTTCTCTAATTGTCTGGACACTTTTTTTCCCCAAAAAAATTGGATTTATAGATATCTTATAACCGTATTGTAGAATAGAACTAAAAATCTTGGTTTGATTTTGTCCTTGTAGAATAGAATATTTAGGAAAACAGATAAATGTCAAACAAATAAGTCAAATGCCATACCGTTTACAGTTTATCATCAAAAAAAAGTTTCTCCAACTTGAAATTAATCAAGATTTATCTCCGATCAACTTTGTCACAACAAAGATTGAATGGATTAGCCATGTTATCTATTGAAAAAGAAATGGTTGAATAATCCAACTATTCAAAATTAATTAATATTTTTTGTTTCTAAAACTGCAAGACGGGTTGTATTTAAGTCAACAAATTTAGTTCCATAAAACTCTTATAAATGAAAAAAAAAAATTGATTACTTGATACGATTTAGAAGTCCAATTCTGAAATTTGCCTCAAGCCCTGCGAAACACAAGTACGGCCCTTAATGATCCATAGAACAGTTCCCATGGGTTCCTCTATTGAAGGTGAATGGATTGTAGAGTAGGTGCACAGACCCCTCGTAGCTTTAGAATTAGAATTATGTGAATTAACAATCCCACTAGTAAATCTGTAGCATAAGATCCATTATTGTTTGAATATTTTAATCTAAACTAAACAGCTAAAATGAGAACCTTATTTACCGTAACATTGCATTTATCTAACAAGATAAAAGAAATTTTCAATATCTAAAAGCCATGGCATAAAAGATCTACTGCTTCCATCGATAAAAAGTATAGATTTTGTTGACTTCAACTCCGGCAGAACCCAAATGTCAACAGATCTCAACTCCTCTCTAGTTCATGTATATGTCACATGCATACTTGGACAACACATTAGACTGCACATGGCAGTAGCTCCGACACGGATGCAACGGTTGTCGACACTCCGATGTTCATTGTGTGAAATGTGTCATTCCCCATCTTTCATAGGTCCGTAGCCTACCATAGAAAAAAAACCCGAGTTAGGCATATGCTTGTGACATCTGCACAAATGTTGATGAGTTCGAAAAACTCAAATTCCTTAAATTACAAAGCCGAAATCTCATACAACGGAATTCCTAAAGCGATCATTTTCCTGTACTTGAACGACTGGTGTCGAAAAGTTTCCACTTATTCCTTCGGAATTCAGCAATATTCAAACATTATAGAAAGTTGCAAAAATTTCGAAAATTCAACTTTGCAAATTCTTGAAGAACAACAAGACAATGGTAATGAAGAGTTTAAGGTGACCAGACTTTTCAAGTAAAAAGAGAGTCTATTCTACTTTGATACTCTATATTCAATAGTCACTCAATAATAATTTATAAGATTTTGTCACTTTGTCAGAAGAATTGTAACAGATGCAGTGACATAATTTGAAATTGCAGCAGATAATATGATAGAATTGTCGTCTGTGCTTAAAACAGTCCAATAATAAAATGTTATGTGACATTATGACAAAGATTATATCAAGAATTATGACACTATAGCATAATTGTAATTTATAAAGGGCCCGAGAATATCCAAATTAACAATTGATATGCATATTTATTAAACGTGTTGTTGTGTGTGTACAGAAAATAGCATACAGAACAGATACAGAACACTCACATCAAGGGGGTGGTTTTTTTTCAATACTTGACTCACATGGACCTACCCTATATGAGTGTCTGACAATTTTACAGAAGCTCGTGTTCTGTAAAATGGAAATTTCCTTATTAAACATTCCAGCGGTAAATGCAACTACAGATTTATCCAAGTATCTTGTTTTTAGGGGACTTCATTTAAGAGGCCAAGTCAAAACAAAAAAAATTATTTATAAAGCCTAACATCTATCTTTTTTAGTTAGATAGTTTAAAGATACAAAGAAAAGGAAAATACAATTTATAAATTACTAAAATATCATTGTATGTAAAAATACATAAAGCCCTAATTCCTCTTTCAATTTCCATTTACCCCTAATTCAATTTTGGCTTCATTTCTTCCAAAATCGGGTCGACTTTCCCTGCAATTATTCTTCTCATTTTCTTATTATCATCTTCTCTCCTTCATGAAAACCTAAAATCTATCATTGTCATTCCCTTGAGCACTAATTTGGTTGAAATGAGTAACCAAATCTTACAATATTCTTGTTGGACATTTGGAGAAGAAGAGAAGGTAATGTTAAATTTCAATATTTGGACTACTTTTTTTTTTTTTTTCAATTTTTCTGAATCATTTCTTCATTTTTTTTTTTTGTGATTTGTGTTTATGATGTTCATTTGTTAATTATGGATTTGAATTCATTTTATCATTGAATTATAGTTTTGATATGTGTTGCTTTTCAATCTTTCTTATTAACCCTTATTTTTGAAATAAATATGTTGGTAAACACATGTTTGGCTATTCCATTTGTTGTTCTATTGTAAGACATACATTTTCATTTCTTTATGTCTAGAACAACTTACATGTCGTTTTCTACAACTCATAACAACATACATCGCGTTATCAATAATGTACAAAGTTTGATATTTGATAAGATTTTAAAATTTTTGTGTTGAATTGCAGATATGGACATCGTGGATATGTTATGGATTCAGTTTGTTATCTAGTTGAATATGAGCAGTCAGTTGAAGGTGATTAGAAATGGAAATATGTAAGGAATGGCAAAGGGAAAACAACGTTTATTCTTATTTCGAAAACAATTTTTTGTGTGAACTTGTATGGTAAAATTAGAAGGATGTTAAAGGTCGATACAATGCTATAAAAAATTGAGATTTCAACTCTTGTCCCTATAATGTCTAAGGCTCCAACAGTAAGAAAAATGGTCATGTTCGCTCCACTTGTAAGGGCCAACCAGCTGGTAGTGAAACTTAAAGTTATAATATTATCGTGACTTGTAACTTTATTATCTTGTACTTATTGGAAGTAAAAAATGATTTATTAGATTTTATAATTATTGTGCTAATATCGCCTTTGTATTATTGGAACAAAATAAAGTCATTTTACGTTGTTGTGTTTTTTTTTTTTTCATATTATAGAGAAATGACTTTTATATCATTATAATTGATGTATATGTAGTTACAACATGAAAAATGCATTGATTCACATAACAACATCGAAATCGTTCCTGAGACACAAAACGATATTGATGTCGTTCCAGTACGAAAATTGCATCGATTTACACAACGACATTGAAATTATTACTGAGGCACAAAATGAAATTGATGTGTTTCAGTATGAAAAATACAATGCTTTACTGATTTTCATAACGACATTAGACTCGTTATAGACAAATAAAATGGCATGAAAGTCGTTATATAAAAAACTTGCACATCGCACACAACATAGGGAGCCGTCGAGCGCACGTCCAAGCCTTAGGCGCGCACTTGGATGACTTTTACTTTCTCTTCAATTGAGTCCTCCAAGTAATTGCATCACATGTCCTTCCACTATATAGATGTTGTTTCTTTTCATATCAAACGACAATGAAAGGTTTGTAGTGTCAAACCTACGAAATAACGTAATGGCATCCATATCGTTTCAACACAAATTTGACGATTTTGTACTTGTTTCAGTTGAACACGTAACTGAAACGACATGGATGTCGTTTCTTTTCATATGAAACGACAATGATTTCTTTGTAGTATCAAACCCACGAAATAACGTAACGACATTCATATCGTTTCAAAACAAATTTGACGAGTTTGAACTCGTTTCGGTTGAAAACGTAATTAAAACGACATATATGTCATTTCTTTTCACATGAAACGACAATTATATCGTTATAGTATCAAATACACGAAATAACATAATGATATAGTTTTCATTTCAAAACAAATTTGATTAGTTCAAAATCGTTTCAATTCAAATAATAATTATAACGACATTGATATTGTTTCTTTTCATGTAAAACGACAACTATCGTTGTAGTGTCAAACACACTAAATAATATAACGATAACCATATCGTTTCAGTGCAAATTTGACGATCGTTACAGTTCAAATAATAACTACAATGACATTTATATCGTTTCTTTTCATATAAAACGACAACTATATCGTTATGCTTAAAAATGACAATTCGATCGTCCACGATCATTCGACATGCATCTGAAATTATACCAAATTTTAATGAACTAAAATATTGCATTTATTAATAAATTAAAAAAAATTAAACATGATACCGCAAATTATAAAACGCACAAAGAAAATTACATATAACGAGCATAACAACTCGTTTTGTCACTGATTTATCGGAATTAGTATATTCATCCCATGTATGATCAATTAATGCATCTCAAAGTGCAAAGTGCGGAGCTACATCCTTGATTTGTCTATGTCGATCAATGAATTCTTGAAATCGGATATTTTAATCTACAAATATCTTGACTTTCGGAGATGGCGTTTCCATCTAATCTTCAAATCGTGCATTAACATAATTGTCCCTTATTAGTGGATTAGAATCTGAAAATAAACATTAAATAAAAATAACCATCATGTTGAGATACTTATGAATCAATTGAAATCTATCGATACTAAAATCTTAAATAAGGATATAGATGGAATAAATTTTTTTTATAAAGGTAGTTATATTTTCACCACAACTTTTATTTGATACATTACATTTTAATTGCAGTTAAATTCCTCAATCTTTACTTATTGTAGTAATTACTTCTTCAACTTTCCATTGAGTAGTATGTCTCATCCTTGATTATGATTTATATCAAAATATTTTTTTTTTCACTTTTTTTAATTTATTTTTTAAATATGCTGTTTTACATAATTTCAATGAACTTTTGGACATAAAATTGTTATCAAATAACAAATTTGTTAATTAATGAAAAGTTTGAGGATAAGAATGACATGAAAATTTTTTATGGACATAAGCGATATAATGAGCAAAGATTAAGAATTTTAAGTGCAGTTAATAACATTGTGGTATGAATATACTGCTTGTTTGGCACCCATTCTCATCCAATTTTTTTCCAACAGAATTCCAACATTTGTGGGCCCTAGGAAAGATAACATTAAAATTTCGTCTAACAACATTTCATTCTACACGCCAGATTACCTTTAAGCAGTGTTCTAAAATGCGTAATGCGTAGCGAAGCGTCGAGGCCGAGAATCAAGAATCACAAGTTTAGGCGTGTCAATGCGAAGAATAAACGGCATAATGCGTTTCATATTTTTAAGGTATTAAATATATTTATATATATAAAAAAAAATTTACCAAAAAAAAAAGAAAAAAAAAATTTGTTCTAAAATGCGCGCTTAGGCGTCCCTAGGCGCGCTAATGCGGGCTAATGCGCGCAAATGCGCGCCTAGGCGCGCGAATTTTCGAACAAAAAATGTCAAAAACGCATTTTCCGCGCATTGCACCAATTCGACGCGTTTGGTCCCCGCATCGCGCCTAGGCGCGCCTAGGCGGCGCATTTTGGCGCCTTTTAGAACACTGCCTTTAAGTGACATTTACCATTATTTTACTTTCCATTATTGCCCTTCAATTTACAGTAGGTGGCTAGTATGTGCAAAAGTAATAAAACACTTTGTGGTATGTGCAATTTTTTTGAAAAGTCAAAACGTGAGCAATTCAACCAAGCGAGATTGGCAATGGGCATATGAAAAATCCATCAATTAGTTAAAATGCGTTGAAAATGAATACTTGTTTCTCGAACATTGGCATGTTAAGCGAAAAAAATGATTATAGATGACATATGTTTTCCATTTATGCGCGTTGTACAACTCCTAACGTAGTGCATGTGCCATATAATCGCCTAATTGTTGCCACGACATGTCCTCTTCAACTATTGCATATAGCTCGACGACAATTTCATCTTCTTCATCAGGTAAATCGATCTCAACTTGTCGTCATCTACAAAGCAAGGAGCCATTAATGGTACTTTCTTCTCAAACATAGTGTATCAATGAGAAAAAGTTCTCTGTATACGGGCAATTTCTTAAAAAATAATGAAAATATTAAGTTCGCCTCAAGATCATTCCTTTTTCTGTGAAATTATTGGGGTTAATTTCATAAATGGTCACTCAAATTACATCAAAATAACAAAACGGTCATTCAAGTTACAAAATTGCACTAACGGTCACTCAAGTATCACCCGGTTTCAGGAATGGTCACTGAAGGACCAAATGAGTCAACACTGAAACATGAGGACCTACATCGCAAATTTGCCAAAGCCCTTTTTTCTTCCATTTTTCCGGCGACTTTGCACTGAAAATCCGGCGCCGTCCGACCTCCTAAACCGCTGGAAATTAGTACCATTCGAAAGCACTCCTCTTCCTCTTCAATTAACATCCAACATCTCCCAATTTCATCAACTTATGTAATCGGAATCGATGCTCAAAGTTCAATGCCCACAAATCTGAAAATCGCCAAATAAGTCGAGCTCCGGTCGAAATTGGCCATGACCCATGCCTGGGCAAGCTGCTCCAGGTGAAGACGACCACGTCCATGGTGGTCCGAGGTCGGGGCTTGGTCAGACGTCTCCGGAATTTTGGGTCTTAGGTCACGATGTCGCGACATTCGCGACTGGCGAGGATCTTCTGCACAATTACAATTTTCTGATGTTGTTTGTGTAAAATTTAAGCCATGGACGTGGTCGTCTTCACCTGGAGCAGCTTGCCCAGGCATGGGTCATGGCCAATTTCGACCGGAGATCGACTTATTTGGCGATTTTCAGATTTGTGGGCATTGAACTTTGAGCATCGATTCCGATTACATAAGTTGATGAAATTGGGAGATGTTGGATGCTAATTGAAGAGGAAGAGGAGTGCTTTCGAATGGTACTAATTTCCGGCGGTTTAGGAGGTCGGACGGCGTCGGATTTTCAGTGCAAAGTCGCCGGAAAAATGGAAGAAAAAAGGGCTTTGGCAAATTTGCGATGTAGGTCCTCATGTTTCAGTGTTGACTCATTTGGTCCTTCAGTGACCATTCTTGAAACCAGGTGATACTTGAGTGACCGTTAGTGCAATTTTGTAACTTGAGTGACTGTTTTGTTATTTTGATGTAACTTGAGTGACCATTTATGAAATTAACCCGAAATTATTGCAATAGTTCACTATACAGATCTTCAAATGCCTGGATCACCAAATCACCTTTTTTACAAAATTAACACCAAAACACTCCAATTAAAACACAAATTTTGTAAGTACTTCCCTATTTTGTAAAACACCTATACCTCCCTACTTGCCAAAGTTCATAGAATTCTCAAAAAATCTCCTATTTTCCGACATTCAGAAACACTACTTAAATATCATAGTACAGCACTTCCGTTGTTTTTTTGCATCCACCAGGTATTCACTCTATAGTTTACACATCCTAAATATGAAAAATCCTACTTTCCAAACTAATAAAAAAATTAAAATCCAAGAAAGTCTCCTCCTTTCTACAGTCAGCTACACCACCTAAAAATCACACTACCGCATTAACTCTATAATTTAAATTAAAACATTTACTCAAACATCCACAAAATCCCATAAACAAATTACTAAAGACAATAACAGAAACATCCTCAAGATCAAACCTCATCTATGAATTTTTTTTGGCATTCAAGAATTTACACAAGTTCATCAAAGAATAAAGTTTGATTATTTTTTTCCCTCTTTCTTCCTCCGAAACCACAGATATCAAAAGGGAAAGGGCACCAAAAATGCACAGATAAAACATCACTCTAGAAATAAGAATTACCGAGAGAATTGAGGGTGAGGCACGTCCCAGAGGATTGAAGAGACTAGGAAAAAGAACGGGCGGCAATAACAAGAACGTACCAGCCATGGCTCCTCCTCTGTGGCTATAAGTCTGCTGCCTCATAATAATTTATTGAATTTAATGATAAAAATGCAGTATTGCTAGAAATTAAACGAATGCTCGTCAAGTCTTAACCTGGAAACACTCCTAAAGCAACTTCCATGGATAGGGATGGCAACGGGGCGGGTTCGGGGCGGGGCACCCCCCCCCCCCCCCCCCCCCCCCCCCCAACCCCCCACCCCCCCCCCGGCCCCCCCCCGCCTTAAACGGGGCGGGGCGGGGCGCGGGGCGGGGCGGGGCGGGGGCTTGCCCCGTTAAACCGCCCCGTTTAATTTTTTTTTTATTTTTTTATTTTTTTTTCCTTAAAAAATCCACATATATATTTATTTTTTTTTTTTAAATCTTTCACGGGCCGGGTTCGGGGCGGGGCATCCCCACCCCGCCCCGTGCCCCGCCCCGCGACGGGGCACCCCATATCGCCCCGCCCCGCCCCGCCAACCCCGTCGGGGCGGTTTTTTTCGCCCCATTCGGGGCGGGGCACCGTCGGGGCGGGGCGGGGCGGTTTTTTTTGCCATCCCTATCCATGGAGGCGAGGGAGAATATAATTATAGAGGGAAAATATTACAATATTGGTCCCTATTCTATTGTCTAGATAAGATGTTAGTCCTTACTTTTTAAATCGGAGTAAAATGGCCTATCGT
The DNA here is from genome assembly GCA_035079005.1 of Fraxinus americana. Classification (NCBI taxonomy): domain Eukaryota; kingdom Viridiplantae; phylum Streptophyta; class Magnoliopsida; order Lamiales; family Oleaceae; genus Fraxinus; species Fraxinus americana. The sequence continues at coordinate 33,191,452 of CM068717.1, read as the reverse complement.
AGTTGTAAATCAGGTCTGTAAAATTGGGAAGCGATGTTTTGTGAATCATGTATGGCTTTAAATCTTAGAGATGACAATGGGACGGGACATAGCGTTTGTTTCATTAACTCTCCTTCTTTATACTTTTTATAAAAAAAAATATATTTTATTATAGATACGTTTGGGAATTTGTTTAATGTACTTGCATAATCGGTTCGAGTTTGTTCATAAAAAAATGAGTTAAGATATTTTTTAATAACTATATAACTGGGATAGGGAAAGACATCAAAACTATCCCGCCATCCTCATCTCATCTGTGGCGGGACGTCACGTGACACGACGAGTCAAATTGTTATCCCTATTAAATTTTAAGGCACCTAGGTAAATTAGAGCGAAAATTTTAGTTGTATAAAGTTGGACATATAAGCATAATTTCCGTTTGACAAAAATTATGAATTATCAAATATAATTTTAGGTTATCATTTCAATAGATTCACAAGTACTATATATTAATCTATGAGTTATTTCTATCTATTTATAAATTCTTCCACCTAAAAACTTGTTTAGTCTACAAAAACATGTAAAATACAAGTATAAGAATTGGAGGGTGTTTGATCCATATTCCTACAAAATTTCATTCTTTCAAGACTCATTTTTAACCACACAATTTTCAATAAAATAATATTATACGCAAATTCAAAATTTTTCCTTATTTTTAATCACATAACTATTTAAAATGCATTATTCCCTCAATAATGTGCATTAAACATGGGCTTGATGTATATTTTTCTTTATGGTAAATACAAGTAGAGTGTCTTTTTCCATAGAGACTAGTCGTTAGACTTATAGGATTGTACGAGGCAGCCAAAGAATGAAGACTTTTAGCTTTCGTTAAGGTATAAAGGAATAAAAACAAGTGGAAATTTGTCCACTTTTCAAATGACCAAAATTTATTACATGTCTGTTTTACTAAAATTTAGACCAAAATGCCCTTAATGAAAATTTTAAATTCCACTACTATTACAAATGTTCTCATATAATAATTAAAATTGTGTAGCAAATAGAAATTTGACACATAATCTATACTACCTATTTGAAAAAGTACAAATATCAATTCATGCATTAAATACTACCTAGTCCCTAGAAATTGATCAATAACCACCGATTTTTTTCATGATTTTACACTAGGATCGGACCTGAGGAGAGGCCCTGAGGCCTCCGCCTCATGCTCAAATTTTTTAGGAGCCCATGTTTTGTCCTTTTTTTTCTTTAACCTAAAACTTGACTTTAATCACTTCCTTCCACATTTTCGGCACTAAGGGCAGACGGAAGAAGCTGTAGCTGTGCCCCATGTGCGCCCGTGCCATAGTAGAAACTGGAAGGTCCGACCGTGATAGAGAAAACCGTGACTCAACCTCCGTCCTCCAGCGACATACATACAGAGAGAGAAAACCGTGAGGCCTTGAGGCATGAATTTGGATGATTATTGGGTAAGTATTTACTATATTTTGTTTACACACAGACACGGTCACGACACACAACCTTTTCCCTGTTGCTTAATATATGGATGATTAAGGATCGGGGTTGGGCAGTTCATAGTTGGACTTAATTTAGTGCTCTTTCTTTGAAGTTTGAACTGGGATTTTATAAATCTGCATATATTAGTTATGAGATTTTATAAATTGAATCTTTGATTGAATATGTATTACTACTTATCTGGATTTGGCTTCATTAAGTGTGAATTTGAACTGAGTTTTTGTAAATCTACATTTGCTCATGTTATTTGAGCAGTCATAAATATTAAATATTTTAACTTCAAGAAATGATATTTGGGTTTAGGGTTTCTTGCTAATTAATCGAATTCGAATAAATTGTTTACGTTGTTCTTGATTTTCTGTTTAAGTTTTTCTATATTTGGAAGTTCAACTCTGACGGAAAAGAACCTTGTGTTAAAAGCAGATTAAATAATAAGCTAGGGATTGATTGATTTCTAATATTTATTTAAATATTCATTGTTGTTCTAGCTTGTCAAATTATGTCTCTCTTATGGAGTTTTCTTAGAAATAAAACTGTTATCCATATTCTACTATAAGAAAAAGAGCAATTTTGGCGGGGCACATCCAAGTTGGCAAAGGATGGGCACTGCTGGGCTTGCAACCTCAGGGTGGGGAGTTCGATTCCTGGATGGAGCAGCTGAGTGTTGTAATACTCAATTTGAGTGGAGCAGCTTGGTAATGTAATATCCATGGAGGAAGGCTCCCTTGGGGTCAGGAGTATAAAGGGTGCACAGACCCTGGTCAATTTGGGCATATCCCGCGATTAACCTCCACCCATCACTGAGGGGCCGGGGATGGGTGGTCCAGGATATAGTCTAGTGTAAGTTAGGATACCTGGATATCAAAAAAAAAAAAAAAAGAGCAATTTTGGGTCACTGTAGATGCAACAGTAACCCAATGAGATGTTACTATTTATTTCCCACATCTTCACACCTCCGGTCCTCCAATTTTATACTACGTCATTTTTTCCCCAATCTACCAATCTACTATAAAAGTGATGTTTTTGCATTTTCAAACCAACACAAATCTCAATTGTCCTAAGATCATGAACTTAGCTTTCCAACAATGAGCATTTTCAAACCAACACAAATCTCATTTGCCCTAAGATTTTATAAATATATAACTAAATAAGCATGTCTTTTGAATAACTTTAGCAACTAATCGATCACAAACCAGCCTAAAATAGAATAGTTAAAAAAAGTTATTCGCTCTGTCATATAATATCAGGTTTTATACACATTAACAGTGATATATAAGTTCCATAAAATTATTAAACTTTTGCCAAATATTTAAGTTGAAGTAGATAAAACGGAGAGAAAATAAATGAACATACTAACCCACAAATATTTATTGAATAACACTAAAATTTTAAAAAATTCATAACAGAAGAATAGCAATTCTAACAATGTCAAGAATGAACATTAAAATTAATAGATAATGGTATCTGATTATCCATGCTATTGAGAAGATTAAGACACAAAAAGAAAAGTGTAAATTCAATTTCATCATAAAAAGGAAAAAAAATTGTCTCCGAGGTGCGCTCTAGGAGACAATTTTTTTTTTTAAAACTCTTTTGAATACAAGTCTTCCTTTCCCCCTCCAAATTGACTCTTCTTGTTATTAAATTTAGGCGATAATATTTGATTACATTTTACACAAACTAAATACAATTTCACTTATTCATAATTTGATATGTACTGTTTGTATTTATATTAAAATAGGTCGATCCTCGTAGGGGGCGTTGCCCTCAAACCCCCACGAGGGGCGCTGCTCCCTTGACCCTCACGACCTGACCGGGCAGGTGGATCCCCGTCGGGGATGTTACCACCGAGCCCCCACGAGGGGCACTGCCCCCTAGATCCTCGTAGCCCCGACTAGGGGCGTCGAACTTTATTGTTATAAACTTTTTTGTCGTTTAGGCTGTGGTGCTGAAGTTATATTTTCTTTTGTCCTATTTTTTCCATTCCTTGGCTTTGGGAATATTAAGCAAAGTTTATGCGGTTGTTTTGTGAATCATGTCTTTCTGTCATTGGGTATTCATTTTTCTCTGTCCCTTCTTTGGGGTTTGGTTTATAAATGTTATTTGCTTGGGCTTAACGGCATTCATCCCTCTCTTTGTCGATGAGTTGTCGGGAGAGGCGTTGGAATTTGGATACATGATGAAATTATCTGTGCATTTTTCATATGTTTTTGTTGTTGCAAAGTTTATTAATATTGTTTGATCAGAATCAAATAAAGTTTGTAATAGAGAATACAAGAAGATCATAATCAGAATTATCTCGAAAGATTCGAGGGATTCTTGAGTCCTTGTACACTAATCAAAACAAAATTTATACAAAACTCGTGCAACGCACGTAACATCGACTAGCGAGAATGATAATCTCATAATTGAATACGATTTGCAAAAGACTGCTCAGAGATAAGAGAATGGAAATGTTGAACCCCATTTCATAAGACAAAATTCACAGTTCCTAAATCAAGACATAAAATTTGTCTGATTTGGCATTTGTTATTTGGTAGGTAAATTATAGAAGTAACTAATCCATTATGCATGTCCCCTTTCATACATATAGTTAATGTTATGGGTTTGGTTTAATTAGGTGTGCAATTCTAAGTGACCTTATATATAATCGTGATTGCAAACAAGAATTTCGTAATTATGTCAAGATCTTAAGCTGAAAAGAAGAGAGAATTTAAGTGATCGGTTAGAATATCTTCATATTGTCATTTGATTGCAACATAAATATTTTGAACATTTTATTTTTATTTGTTACTTTATTGTTGAATTTAAGTTAACAAATTTAGTTCCGTCTCTTTTAAATGAAAACATGTATTGTTTGCTATGACTTAAAAGCCCAAATTTTGAAGTTCACCTGAGGCCCCCGCGAAACACAGGTACGACCCAAATTGTATACCATCCAATTTTTGATTGAATCATGCAGAGCTTCTACACATTTTACGGTCAGTTTTTATGTCCGTAAAAATTTGTTATGTTTTTTGGTCGATGAATTCTTCACGAGGATGCTTTTCCATTCTCTGTTTTAGATAATACCATAATGGAGTTCAGGAAATTTGAAAATATGAAGAACGAGCAGTTTGCTAAACTTACTACTACTATTATTTAGATATGCAGGAAAAATACTATGTCGCCCTAATGTTGGAACAAGAAGTTATATTCTTCCGTGCTTTGATTAATGTCAGTGAAGAACCACAGAAGTGAACTGTGAAGAAACTATAAATGTGTTCTACTTTTCCAGATGGGGTGAGGGTCTTGAACGGTTATTTAGTGATGAATAAAAATGCAAATGAACTTGAAATAATGATCAAAGACACACTATACTATAGGATCAAGAGTAAGGGCAAGTTTCCTTAATCTTAAAAAAAATTAATATTAGAATAAGTGACTTATTTTGTAAGCAAAGTGTGAGTTACTTTCAGATAAGTTTATTTTTAACATAAAAAGTTAACTTGTTCATAACCAAAAAATGGCGACTTCCGAAAAAGTCAGCTAGAACTCTATTGTGGGTGATTTATTGGATTTGTTGTTTAGTATACAACTTTAATAAAATTAACTGGTACTAATATTTGTGCACATTCCCTTAATGATGCTTGAATTTTGTAATGCTGAACTTGAGTTTTATGGTTATACATTGTAAAAAATCAAGAGTAACACTTTATTCTTGTTTAGTTGTGGTATGTGTGCATCCGTATCAACTAAAATATTGGAAAAATAGTAGTCTTTTTCCCACTTATTCTTACTCTGTTGTCTTACATTGCGTATAAGCTCAACAAACCGCTCATAGAAAATTGTGCCAGTATACTTAGGAGAATTACGGGGGCGTGTGATACTTTTTGCTGTTATAGTTGTTATTTGAGAAATTCACACATGAATGGACCACTTCAAATTGTGTGTTTTCTTGCTTTCGTTTTTTGTTTTGTATTATTATTGCTCTCAATAATATTGGATTCACGATTAATTTATAAGAACTCTTACTTGCTATTATGGTAATGTCCATATTCCTTTTTTTTTTTTGGTTCCGAAAATTATATATATTTCATGACAACATTTCAAGAAATGTCCACTTTTGACAATTTAGCATTTTGTTCGCAGAACATGGATTTTATTACTGCATATCTCATTCTTCTTTTGTAGATTCTTATATTCTTTGTCTTGTTCATTTTTGTTATTTCTAGATATCTTACTCACATTGCTATAAAATTTCGGAGGAAGAGTGCGTTCGTGGACAAATTTTACAAGTTAGCAACAAAAAGTACATAATAATTGTCCTCAACAAGTTCGATGAACAACAAAAGAATATGTTTGAGGAAAGCTGTATAGGTCATGTTGCGAAGCTGTCGGAATCCAAACTATCTGCCCAATTAATTCATGAAATGGTAAATAGATCTGTGATTTTTTCAAAACGTTTCGAGACTTAGTTCAAGATGAACCAAAGGCTTGCAAGATACAGATTGTCGGAGTTCTCATTAATTGCTGGCTTGAAGTATGGTGAATTACCTAAATGGTCGACTTTCGATAAAATCCTCATGAAAACTAGACTACGGGACAAAATGTTTACCAATAGAGACCAAATTACTTATAGCGACCCGGAGAAGGTTTTCCTGAAATGTGCCAATCGTAGCGATCGTTACAAGCTTGGGTTGGGACTAATTATTGAAGAGGTATTCAATTATCAAGATCGGAATGTAGGGATACATCACGATACTCTTTCCATTGTGGACGACTTGGATTTCTTCAATGCCTATCCATGTGGGACAGTAAGCTTCAAGTCTCTTATCAAATCACTGCTCTATGGATGTGGGAGAAAGGCAGGCTTGGCAAAGGTCAACGATTCTGACAGGATGTCTTACACATTGTACGAATTTTCTCTTGCTGTTCAGGTATACATGTGTCCATATTTTATTTCTGTTCTATGCATTGCACATTTTTATGAATGTGGGTGTGGGTAACTAATGTTATAAATGTGTTGCAGTTGTGGGTGTACGAGGCAATCCCGGAGTTGGGAGCTCGATTCTCGAGTAAGATTGGTTGCGACATTCCGAGGATGTTGCGATGGTCTGGCACAAGACAGCCTCAATCAAGAACATATTCAGAATTCTTTGACAAGACACATGTGAGCAATTCACATACATAACTAAACTAATACTTTCGGCATGTATGATCATTGCTTTCGATGACTTTTCCTCATTTCCCAGGTACACTTGTAGGCGACATTGCACACTACTGTTGAAGAAAAATTGCAGCCATACTTTGCCAATTTAGTTCTATTCGAAGATGCTGTAGACCCCATTCTGGACAGTTTCGTTCTTCAATCAACTGAAATACAAGATTGTCTACTAGAAGGTGAAGTGCTACCAAATAATGAAAACAACCAAGGCAAGAAATCCAGGAGAGCTAACACAAGTGGACTTCATCTGAGTGATTTCAATGACGATGTAGGTGGAGAAGAAAGGCATCACGATCCAATCTAGGACTTGCCATCATCTTCTAGCATGGAAAATCGTCCAACGGTGAGGCATGTGTCTTTGGATGAGATAAAAGGTCTACTAGCTAAACAGAAGGAGATGCTTGAGGTAAGGTTGGGCGAACTGAGAGAGGAAATGAATGTGAGGTTCAATGATATCGAGAAGAAAATGGGAGATCATGTGTGTTGTATGAAGGATCATGTGACAGATCAGATAAATATGATGAAATATAAGTTCGAAGATGTAGTGACAGATATTGGGGGACACATGGTGAGTGATGAGTACGGTGGATTTAGTTGTGTTGTGGGCTATGAAGATATACATGTATGTGATGATTATGATGATTTGTCATTTCCGAACACTGCGTATGGAGAACAACATGCTGAGCTAAGCGGAATGGATGCATGTAACGTCGATGGCTCGTTTGGGAGGTCCTCAAATGTGGTTGCCACCACCGCGGATCCACCTAACATTAATGTTCCACTGCCATCCTGACCTCGATCCATCAGAGTTAAGGTGTCTAGTGCTAACATGCCGACTCCGTTTACACGAGCTCGTCGAAAGTGTAAGATGGATGCGTAGTTACTTTACAATGTTGCCGTAGCATGGTATTATTCGTGCAAATAGCATTGACATATTTCATTTTGTTTACCATTATTAGGCATATATTTTGTTTGATTGTATAGTTCTTAGTGTTGATGTAGAATTGAAATGGAAAAAATCGTATTTAATGTCATTCAATTACTTGCATGTTGTTTAGGTCTTAAATTATCTGTACATTTACGAACTGTCATTCATGACAGTTGAAACATCACGCGTCGAGATTGATAGGTATTTAATGTTGAGAATGACATATCAAATGTCGAGAAAATTGTACGAAATGTAGAGAAATATCATGTTTCGGTCGAAATGTCGTTCTAGACAAATGTAATGTCAAGTGTTGAGATGATCCGAAAACAAATGTCGATAACAACTTTTCAAGTGTCAAGAATGACATGAAATGTCGAAAAAAAGGCAATCTAACCAACTGAATCAGAAAATGACAACGGGTATGAAAAACACGTACAGATCCAACCTAAAACAATGGCCTAGGTTTCAATATGAAATTACTAGCATTAACAATTTCTTCCATTGATTATGTCTTCATCAATTCAAGAAACTCCTCATATCACAAGTACAAGGTCTGCACCCAATTATGTGAAATAAAAGTCAATCAAATGTAAATAAAATTAGTTAATGAGTTGGTGTGATAACAATTAATGTATTGAATAACACGTACTCATCCACTATAAAACAATGACATTTGCTTGAATATGAAATTACTAGCATTAACAAGTTCTTCCATTGATTATATCTTCATCAATCTAAGAAACTCCTCATATCACAAATACAAGGTCTATACCCAATGATGTGAAATAAGTGTCAATTAAATGTAAATAGAAATAGGTAATGGGTTGGTGAGATAACATTTAATGTATTGAAGAACACATACTCATCCACTATAAAACAATGGACTTGGCTTGAATATAAAATTACTAGCATTAACAAGTTCTTCAATTGATTATGTCTTCATCAACCCAAGAAACTCATCATATTGATGTTGCTATTAAATTCTCCCCACTCCGGTCATCCACGAACAACCCGATCGTCATCGACTCGGAAGATGATGAAGATGTCAATGTTTTTGTTCCATATGTTCCTCAACTGGGGAACAGTCGTTGTAGGGTAAGCCTTCATCCCATTCCATTTTCTAATCTAAATGAAGAAATTGAATCGTTCAAAGTTGGAATGGGTGATTGTATCGTCGATCGTGAAATCGTCCATATAGAAGTCCCACTGGAAGCACACCACGTCTTGTTGGATGACAATGTTGGAGCGATTCCCGTCGTAAATGAAGATGTAATATCATAAGCTCTGATGACGAGGATTACAGTAAGATGTCTTCATCCCATTCCGTTGTAGAGGATATGTAGAAGATGCAATCGTCATAAGTGAAATGTTGAAGTATATCTAGTGACATAAAAATCCATATGGGTAATGGGTATTTTTTGCCTTGGATCACCATTTTGTATATGTAGTGACCTACAACATGCAGATAGTTATGGCCTGCTTTTGTTGTGATTACTATTTTGTATGTCCAGTGACTTAGGAAAACGAGTCATTCATGGCTTCCTTCATACCCATTGCCAAATTGTGTATGAAATGATTAAGAAAATTCTAGTTATAAAGTAATGAAAGGAAACCCAACCGATTAATATACTAAGAAAATTAAAATTGGAAACAAAAAAGATAGAAAACATGTAATGCTTCGATTTTTTTTTTCAAAACATTTATAATTCATGTTAGCAAATCATTTCACGGTCAAAATACACAATGTCATTCAAGTGCACGTGTTACTAAAAGGTGTTGGGTTCTTACATGTTTGCATGTTGTGTCCAGACCCCTCACATCGACCACATTTTCGTGTGTTAGTCGATCTTTCAATTCTTGACTGTTTACATTGTGTAGGAGGTCGACCTAGTGCTCTACATATATTTAGGGGCAAAACTTCGATCAAACGAATGGCATGAGGAACGACCCAATCTGAATCCATTCCCACGGGGTACAACACTTCTGTGTACGCAGCTCACCAACACTCTATGGTGTACTAAAGGGAGCACATATCATACAGTGATTTACCATTTGCGCAAGCAGCTCAGGATGCATGTGCACACAGAATTTGTCGCATCTGAAACTCTCGGCATGAGCATGTGTTACCTATAAGGTCGACTGTTATACCCCATTCATTTATAGTCAAAATCAAGAAATTATTTAGTCAAAGTCAAGAATCTGAACCGTCAAAGTTATCCAAATAAGGACTTGAGTTGAATAAATGATTCATGGGGCTTAATTTGTAATTATTAATACTTGAAAGGCTAGAAATAGTATCTAAAGGAATCTAGGGATTTACTTTATATTATTGGATATGAAAGGACTAAATGTGATATTGTAAGAAGCTTGAGGACTTTAGTTGCAATTATATTATAGTTATCAATTTAAATTACATACCTATCCATTTGTTTTCTCAATTTTTGGGGAAAGGGAGAGAGAAAACAGAGAAATACAGAGAGAAACGAGAGGAAGTGAGAAAATGAAGAGAAAGGGAAGAAGAAAAGAAAAAGAAGATGAAATTTAAGCTGTGACATAGTTCAACTATTGCAGAAATTGATTCTATGTTTCTTACTTCATCAAGTAAGAACAGAAAATTATTTCATGAATTAATTGTGGTATGCTTATAGTGAACTAAGAATAATTAGTTTAGTCTTTAGCTCAACTTTTGGGGCTATATTAAGTGTTGTCTATTAATTCTAGAGATGAAAGAAATTAATAGTTTATGATCAATAAGGAAATGAAATGGGCAGGATTATGGTAAGTTAGAAATCGATTTTATGGTGCAATGTTGTTTTGCTTCATTTTCCAAGTTAAACCAATACTTCAAATTGTAAAGTATTATATAGACAGAAATTTATATACATTGAATAGAAACGGGAATGAATTGAGTTGTGAGTCATTGAGTGGAATGAGTTAAAGGAGTTTTGATTATGGATTTGGCCAATTGTTATTAATGGACACCTGCAACAAGAGAGAGAAGAATGGGGGACTCTATTTTAAGTTCTTGTTTCATCTTTCAAAAATATTAATTATTTTCAATTAGAAAGGGATTGCAAGTGGATATTTATTGGCCTTAATAAAAGATAACGTGGAAGGAGAAAGGGGATGGAAAATAAAAAAAATGATGAATTTTCTTTCATAGGTGGACTAAATTGGAAAAATAGAAAAGAATGAGCAATAGTTGATCTGCTTACGTCTTCTATTGGTCCCTTGGTTAGGGAATTGGATTAAATTGTTGGTAATATGAAGAAATGTTTCATTTTTCAGGAAATAGCGAGGTGGGGACACTTGATCGAATTAGTCTTGTGAGTGGAAAAACTTAAATATTTTCCAAGTATTGATAGATTAATTATACTATTATACATTTTATGCAATTATGGAAATTATTTTTCTAATTACTTGATTAATTTGGAAATATTCCTTCATTATGATCTGTGTGGAATTTTAAAGATTGTGTGTAGATTACTTGTGAATTGGAATGTGAGACATGTGATATTGAGATCGACCAAAAAAGTATTCATGATTATATACTTATTCTTGTTCATTGAGGGGCCTTGCCTATGTTCTATACTACACTAAGGGGTCTTGATTGTAGATGGAGGGTCTGACCGTATACATATAGTTCACGGAGGGGCCTTGACCGTGTTCTACTATTGGTTATGAGAGGTCTTTGAGACTCATTTTCATTAATGGAGGGGCCAAAGGCCCGAGGCGAAAAAATTTAGCCTGAGGGGTAGATTATAGATTTCAGTCAAATGGTGCATTTTTGGTTGATTACATGTGATGGGATGAGATGATGATATGGATTTGAGTTGAGGAATATATCATGACATTTAGATGATATTGTTCAGTATTATGAGATGAGTCACTTCTTGATTATTGATGTTATTATATATTATTATAATGTGAACTGTTAAATGATTTTCACTTGATTTTCGATAAAAATGTATAAAAGAGAAAGCATAATTATTTTAAAAAATTTCTCTCATTGAACTATTAACTCATATATTTTTCCACAATTTTTCTTACAGGTAGTATTGGTTCTTGATAACTTGAAGAGCCTGATGATTTCAGAGTTATAGTCACACAGTATGATTCATTTTTGGTAGAGCACAAAATATTTATTTTGGGCCCATCGCACTATATTTTTCATAAACATGTGATTCTTGCTCATATTTTGTAGTAACCTATAGTCAACTTTGGTGGTGGATCTGGCATCTAGCCAGCATCCATTATCGGTGCACGTCACATTTTAGGTCCACTAGGGTTATTCAGGATGTGTCATGTTATTGACAGTATACATTTCTACACCTATACCAACCTCGAAAATGAATTCATCCAAATTTCGTACTTGCAAGGTTGCACCGGCGTCAAACGAAATTCTCAATTCCTCCTCCATTTTTGGTGTCAAGGCACTATGAGAATTGGTAGATACATTTCTCCTCTCGAAGAACCATTGTTACATGAACGACGTAATGTTTTCGACCAACAAGGTTATAGGGAAACTTCGTTGTCACATGAGGATTGGATTTAGTGAATCCGCACTTTTATTAGTCATGATGTTGTACCGATTACCAACGAAATTTGCTTGTGACCAGGTGGAGAAACCAGCACATTCCAAATAAGAAGCCACTACTGGTCGAATAGTTCTAATCTGTCATAAACTGCTCGAATTTCAAAAGACGGTATGCTAGCGCTGCACGCTTGAACAAAAAAATGACATTACTACTACTATACCTAGCAATAAGATTTTTCTCGATATGCCATATGCAAGCACCGTGATGAGAAAGTGGGAATAGCTTCGTAATGACCTGCTTAATGCTCTTCTTCCTGTCCAACATAAACACTAGTTGATTTGAGTCCTCAATGATATCTTTCAACTTCGTGAAGAACCAATACCACGATTCATTTGTTTCCCATCGACAACCCCCTAAGCAATAGGATATATTTGAATGTTGACATCTTGCTCTGCAGTTACTAGTAGTGTTCCCTTATACTTGCCATTCAAATGACTCCCATCAACACAAATTATCGGCCTCATGTACTCTAAAAAACACGTAAACTTGGCCTGAATGCTAAGAAGAAGTACAAGAACCTATTGTTGATATCGAGATCAATGTGTGTGACGGTTCATGGGTTTCTATCAGTTAACATGTGATAGTATGACGACAATTTCTGAAAACTTTCTTCAGGTGAACCACGAAGAATTTGAAGGTCATTCTCCTTACCTTCCATGCTTTATTGTAGCTAATCAGTACACCAAACTTACGTTCCATATCGCCGATAATACCGATAGGAACATATGGTTGGTTTGCATCATTCAATCGTTGCATTATGTGATGCCCAATTAGTGCACTCGTTGCATGAATTTGTGCATTCCGCCGAACGTCTAAAGAACATATGTGCTCAGGTATGTACTTTCGAACCTTAAATATGTTTGAAGTTTTTATCTTAGAAGCTCGCACAAGACAATAGCACGTGATATCGACGCAACACACAGTAAGAGATCTAGGATTCGACTTTTTAACCTTGAAATGAAACTTCTTTGTCAAAGCCTTGAGTCTAAACCTTGTGTTTAGCTGTTTCTAGCTAAAAAAGATCTGATTCTCCTCAATGTCCTCTTCATCGATCGACTGAATTTCATTTCCAATATACAAATTCCCTTCACCCAAACTTACATCCGTATTATGAATCATTTGTGACTCTTGTAGTTCGCACACACCCACTTCGTCACGTCTACACAATGCATCTTCTATTGGTGAAAAAGGGTCAACTCCAACATGCACTTCGTGCTCTCCAGCATCATATTGATCTGCAATTACATAGGCTACTTGTGTGTGAACATAAATGTACCATTGCAAATCATCATCGTCGGCTACATCAGCATGGGGTATATTCATGTTTGGAACTTTAAATTTCAATTGAATTCGAAACTTCATTATGTCAATATTCAATTTCTTGAATAATGTGTGTACAAACTCTTCATATCTAATATCACATCGAATAATAATTGATGTTGTTTGGTCTCCTAACCACTTCCAATTGTCATCCATGATGACGAATGTACCATCGTACGAGACAATGAATCTTATGACATCTCCAATACTGCATGCCATAAATGAAAATAATATCAGTTAATAATGAATACCTAAAACGAATATGCTAGCCGCGGTCAATTGCAATATGTGAAACGCTATAACAAAATGGTCTCTAATTTCGTTTAGTGTTTAATGTTATTCTCGACATTTGAAAATATCGAGAATTATATTTAAACTATCATTTTCGACATTTATAAAATGTCGAGAATGACATGACGGGATTCACTTCAACATATGCATGTATCTTCTTATTCAACTTCAACCACCATTTTTTAAAAGAGTTTATTCCACCATTAATGACATTCTCAATAAAGAAGTACCTGAAATTATTATCTACCTAAGTTATTGAAGAATGTTGTTACAACAAATATCTACTACTTGTTTGGATAATCCAATTAAATAAAATCAAATATATAACAACTACTAAACACAACTTATCAATAAAAATAAGAATTAAAAGAAAAATACATTCTACCAAGAAATAATGAGAGTCGAATCAACTTCAAATTTGGACGAGATTAAATTTGTTGATCTGAAATCAAATTATTTCTTCAAAGTTGGAATCATATACTTCTTTGTAGGTATTAATGGCATGTCAACTTTAACTTCTTCAATTTTCCTACAATAATTGATTAATATCTAATTAAAAATGTAAGCAAATGAACTCACTTTGGTAATAGCTACAATTATGGTTGCTTCTTATGGAAGTCACTTGCTCTTTTCGAAATGTGTCAAATTGAAAAAATAATAATAATAATAACATTAAGTAATCTTTTCATTAAGGGTAAAATAGACAATTTGGTATCAACTTTGGCCATTTTTGTAAGAATTATAAGAAAATGATATTTTTCAATTGACATCCATAAAATTGGACATTTTTTAAAATATCCCAAATGGTGGTGTCACTTCATTGGCACTTCTTGTTGTGGAAATCAATGGTTGACATAGTCAAAGGTTGTGTGGGTATGTAGAGAATTGAGTGTGAGTGATTTTGAACTTTTTATTTAACCAAAAATAAAAAATAAAAAATAAAAAAATTTGATTTTTAACTTTTTGAATTTTGAATAAGGCACATATCACTTGTAATTTGGGAGGAATCCTGTAGGAGTTTTCTTATTTTACTTGTGATAATTTTAGCATTTATTGCTAGTATTTGATACATCACACTCGCACCATTTATCAGAAGGATTAAACCACATATGAATTATGACATAAGGGTTCACAGAATTCTATGTGGTGAAAATGATTTGATGGAAAAGATGACTGTAGTTTAAAAAGTTTAATAATAAAGTGTCACATAATATTATATTAACCATTGTATCAATAATTTTGGCATTGTAGCATGATTGTTATCAGAATGGTAAGAAATGATCGTGTATCTTGTTAAGAGCATTTTTAAATTAGCAGGGTTACTTGTTAGGAGTATTTCCTCGAGAGTCCTTGTAAGCCAATGCCAAAGTTCGTTGGGGTGATAAATATTGTTATGGATTAGTAGGTCAAATTGGCAATTGGTATCGACTTTTACAATTAAGCAGTAAATATAAACAAACTTTATTGAACTTGAATATAAGTGTATATTTAGGATCCATTTAACCAGACTTTTGAAAAGTTAAAAATTGTTTATGCAATTAAAAAATTATTTTTGAACATATTTGAATAATTTTTTTAAAAAAACTTTATTTGACTAGAAAAGTTTTTTTTATCAGGCAAAGTCCACTTAAGAATTTCATTGGTCTGGTCTCCAACTCCATTAATTCTGGTAATGATCACAGACAAAATAGTAAAATCGAAATAATAAAAGCATGAGTTGAATAATCAAAGTGAAATGGAATTATAAGTTGGGGTGATTAAATTGAACAAATACAACTTGTGTCTAACATAAAATGATCAATGACATCATCATATGTTAGCATTTATTAACTTAGCCGTTGTGTGGGGTGTCAAAACTTTTTGAGATTATAAGTTAATGGTTTCAGTTAAATGTGTGGAAAAAATGAATAAAAGTTGTCGGTTCAATAAAGTGTATTATTAAAAATGAAGTTTGATCAACTTATAATCTCAAAAAAGCTTTCTCAAACAAAGGCTTGGTAGACAGAAGTAGATGAATGCCTAAATTGAAACAAAAATAGAAGTTCAGTGCATAATTTAAAACAAAAAAGTTTGATAATGAGTATATGTCGAGTTGTTAACACTTATTTTAACCCTTACTTAAACTTCAGGTGTTGGATTTAATTTCTTATATGGGCTACATAATTAATTACAATTATATTGGGCTATCTGAATTAATGGGCCGAACAAGTGATCTAACTATTGGGTAATTATTGGGCCCTAGAAACATCTAAATTGGTATGGGCTTTACAATGTGTAGAGACCGGACTCTAGTCCAATTAGGGTTGATGGAAACCTAATTGGCTATTAAATAAAGACATCTTATGTGGTTATGGTCCCCAAGCCAAATCACAAATCTGTTCATGTATTCTCTACTGCATCCATCTCAGAGGGAACCCAATTGGACACTAAGGAAATTTGGCTGTGGAAGATCTAACCAAGTTGCAGACAAATCCAATGGATCCAGGTAACTTTTAATTTACTTGTTTTGGTGATTTAACATGATTGATCTTGGGAAACTAAGGAATTACAGATTTTGGTCTATCAAGTGGTATCAGAGCAGATCATGTTGAATCATCGAACTTTATGTATTTTAAAATATTGTTTCGAATTCAGATTTGGATTTTGGCATATGGATTGAATAATTAGGTTTTCGGAATTTTAAGATCTGTTAATTAAAATAAGAGGATTCAGATTTTGGATTAAATATGTTTCACGGGAAATCATGACGCCTTGAAAGTTGGGAACTTATTTATTTATTTATTTGGTATTTTCTCATGTTTTGGCATTTGAAATTGAATCATTGAAAGTTTTTTTTTGGATTTTCGGAATTCAAGTTTTTCAAATATGAAAAACTGTTTTGGTAAATTTAAAAAAAAAAAAAAATATATTCCGACTGGGTGGTGCGGTTGGTCGTCGCAGCATGGCATGGCGGTCGTCGCATTTCAGCCGCCGACGCTGGGTGACCAGCGTCGCTGGCAGCAGTGGGCATCGCTGCCGCGTAACGCAGCAGCAGCGCCCGAAGATGAGGAGGGGCGCCGGTTTCGGCCGGCGCTGCTGCTTGGGCGTGAGCCGGTGCCGCCGTGGTTTGTCCTCTTTTGGTTGGGGCTTGAGAAGATGAGTATGGGCGGTTTTGGTGACGGTTTTGGGGAAGTTGAAACTTGAAAAATGCGGTTATGGAAGATGAGGGGGCGGGGCCTGTGGGGTAAATTTGATTATCTCAGGTCCTTGGGTTGTAATTTCAATTAGGTTGAGTTATTTATAAATTCAGCCCCTTGAGTTAATAACTTTTGTTATTATGCCCCCTTAAGGTTAAAATTCATCTATTGGACCTTTAAAGTTCCGGGTTTTACAATTCAGTCCCTACAGTTTGAAAAATTAATTAATTAGGGTCACTAAAGTTTCTGAATTGTTCTATTCAGCCCCTAAAATTTAAAATTTGTTTGAATTGGGCCGGTTTGAATTAATTCAGCACTTGGAGTTTTAAAATTAATTAATTTGGGCTATTTCAGTTCTAACTTTTGCTATTACAGCCCTCAAGTTTCTGATTTTGTTCTAATTGGCCCTGAAAGGTTTAAATTTTAAATTTTTACCCTCTAAAGTTTAAAATTAATTAATTTTGACCCCTAAAATTTTGAATAATTATTTTTTTTGGGTCCTTAAAGTTTTGAATAATTAACTTTTCGACTCCTAAAGTTTCCAACAATTAAATATTGACCCATAAAGTTTCAGATAATTAATTTTCATCCCCTAAAGTTTGAATTGTTCACCCTTAGGCCCTTAAAGTTTCAAAATTCAGCATTGCCCCTTAAAGTTTGGGATTTCTAAAGTTTATCCTTAAAGTTTTTATTTAATCCCTCAAATTTGCCTTGTATTTTGAAATAAATTAATTGAATCGACACGTTGCCAAAGTAACCTCTGTCGTGTAGATTTATTTATTTTAAATATGAAGGTGTGTGTGTCTGTTAATTATGCGAACAGTGATCGGCCCAAAGGAAGATTACTGTTTGGCCAAATAATAGACATATCTGTGGTAATAAATATGTGATGATTATAAAGTTTTCATGTGGACAATACGTCGGTCCAAAGACAGGCCTATTGTTTGACAGATTGATTATCAATATTTGATTACTGCATGGAGAGTACCACTTGCAAGTTGATGTTTCTGTCCAAAGACTAAATATCAATGTTGCACTAGGTATCTTGTAATCGGGCTCATCGTTACTTATATCTATCATGACAATTAATTGTGAGCCATTTTTTCAAATTTTGGTATTAAGGACTCTTTTGAGTATATAATATTCAAAAGTGAAATGATTGATACAATATGTTGTCAAAGCAACCTCTCTTGTAGAAATCAAGTAACTTAGAATATTAGAAGGATTTCGTGTGTATGCTAGTTTATGCGGATATTAGCCGGTCCAAAGGAAGGTTAATATTTGGCCAAATTGCATGTACACTTGTGGTGGTAAACGTGTGACGATTGTAAGGTTTCCATGTGAATAATAAATCAATCCAAAGATGGGTTTATTGTTTGACAGGAGTTATTGTCAATGTTTGATCACTACACCAAGAGTACCATTTGCAATTAATATTACTGTCCAAAGACTTAATATTAATGTTGCGCTAGGTATCTTGAGATGGAATTTACCATTATTTGAATTAATTAATTGTCTAATACGGATTCCGATGTGAACATGTTAACTGGGAATTAGTTCTCTATTCAGTTAATCCATCCACTTCTGCAATATCTGTCAACGTCAACTCTATTCCCATCCTTAATGGAACAAACTTCAAGAATTGGAAAGAGGGCATATTAATTGTTCTTGCTGCAAAGATCTAGATCTTCCTTCGGATTGAGCAACTCGCTCCTCTTACAGAAGGAAGTTCATCTGTTGAAAAGAGAAACTTTGAGAAGTGGGATATCTCAAATCGCACGAGTCTAATGATCATTAAGCGCGGCATTCCGGAAGCCTTTAGAGGCGCAGTATCTGAAGAAGTAACTAATGCCAAGGAATTTCTTGCTGAAATTGAGAAACGTTTTGCGAAAAACGATAAGGCTGAAACAAGCACGCTTCCGCAATACTTGATTTCAATAAGGTATAAAGGCTTGATTTCAATAATGTATAAAGGCAAATGAAATATAAGGGAGTACATCATGGAGATGTCTCACATTGCTTCTAAAATTAAATGCACTAAAGCTTGAGCTGATTTGCTCATACATCTAGTTTTAATTTCTCCTCCTGCACAATTCAAGGTCAGTTATAACTGTCAAAGGGAGAAGTGGACTCTAAATGAGCTCATTTCACACTGTGTGCAAGAAGAAGAAATGATGAAGCAAGAAAGGACTGAAAGTGTTCACTTGGCTGGTATTTCTAAGGATAAGTAATAAACAATACGAAAGCTGCATCCAGTTTGGTTCAAAATTTAGCTGTAACCTTTGTGAAAATTTGAGATATATGAAGAGATACTGTACTAAATACCACGCTTGGCGTGTAAAGAAAAGTACATTTCTCACTTTGGTTTGTTTTGAGGTAAATTTAGTTTCAATACCTATACACACTTGGTGGATAAGTTTTAGTATCACTACTCACATAAGTGTGTCAGTATAGGTTGTCTGAGCTGTCAGAGCCAATTGATGCTGAAAGATTCATCTATGTGGGGTCGATGACAAATCAGTTAAGGTTGAGGCTATGTGGACTTTAGGTTATCATTAAAGACTGATTGTTATTTGAATATGAAAGAGACATTTGCGGTACCGTCCTTTTGGATGGAATTTGGTAGCTATTTCTATATTGGACAAATTTGGTTACTCTTGTTCAATTAGAAATAATCAGTTTGATCTTTTTCTTAATTCAAATATTGTGGATACCAGTCCTTTATCTGGTTACGATAACCTATATTGTGGATCATTCTCTCCGCATTCTTGGAATGATCAACAATCATTTATTACGTTCATAGACAAATTTTTCTCAATATGGCTATCTATATCTCTTCTATGAGGAATCTCAAACACTGGACAAGTTCACGGCATATATGACTGAGTTTGAAAATCAACTCAGTAAAAGAACTTAACGAGTCAGATCTTACTATAGTGGTGAATACTATGAAAGATATGACAAATCAGGAGAACAACGTCCAGAGCATTTTGCAATATTCCTAGAGCAATGTGGAATCTACCCACAGTACATCAGGATCTTTCTAGGAATAAGCACTAAAGACTGCAGCTTGAAGCTATTGTTAAGGGGTTACAAATATTTTAAAAGTCCCACTATTAGGTTAATTTTCGAAACGGAAAACATTCGGTTCCTTGAGGATGTAGAGTTTGTAGGGGGAGATAATGTTATAAGATTGATGATCCCCTATACACAATCAAGAGATTGTTTCAGAAAAACAAACTCAACAACCTCAAGAATAAATGTCATTAAGAATAAATCCACTATAAAAGGGAGAATGACAATTCGGATGACTTTATAGTTTTTCTCCAAGAAAATAAGGATGGCATGAATTGATGAAAAAAGATAGAAGACCTTATTAATCAACTTTCATCAAGCCATGTAAAGGAATAATTCTAAAGAGTGGATTGATGTCATGCATAAAGAGATAAAGTTTATAAGTAACAATGACGTTAAGGAACTCATCGTATTGCCGAAGATGCGAAACTCATTGGTTGTTATTTGATATTTAAAACCAATAGGGATTCGAAAGGTAATGTGGAGAGTTATGAAGTTTTGTCTTGTTGTAAAGGGCTTTACTCAAAGGGAATGCATACATTAAAAAGAGACTTTTTCTTCGATTTTTATGAAAGACTCTTTAAAGACAATTATGACATTTGTGACATATTTTGATCTTAAGTTACATCAGATGATTTACAAATTAAAGAAATCCATCTATGGGCTTAAGCTGGTTTCCCGTCAATGGTATCACGAATTTCATCAAATAATCATCTTGTTTGGTTTTGAGATGAATTCAGTTGATGACTGTGGATATCACAAGTTCAGTGGGAGTAAGCATATTTTTGGTATTGTATGTGATGACATACTGCTTGTCTGCAATGATAAACTCATTGAACGAAACCAAGAAATTTCTGTTGTGGAATATTGAAATGAATAATCTTGCTGATACCTCTTTTGTATTAAAGATATAGATACACAAGAATCATTCTTAGTGTATTTTTTGGATTATCACAAAAGAGTTGTATCGATAAGGTTCTTAAAAGATTTGAATTGCAGATATGAATTCAGGTGATCCCTATTACTATGGGAGACACGTTTAGTCTCTATTAATGCCCTGGGGATAAATTTAAAGAAAAGAAATACGTGAGATTCTCTATGCTTCAGCAATTGAGAAGTTAATGTATACTCATGTTTATTCACATCCGATTATAGCATTCATTATTGGAATGCTAGACAGATATTTAATTAACTCTGGGATGGAAATTTGGAAAGCAGCCGTTAAGTTATTCGGAATCTATAGAGAACTAAAGATTACATGATCACATTCAGGAAAGTCAGACCAATTGGAGATCGTTGGATATTCTGATTATGATCAAGGAATATGACTGCAAAATATTGTCACTAAGCTGCATATTTTGGATGAAATTGAAAGACCACTTAAGTTATTCTGTGACATAGCGGTCTTGTATTCCAACGGGAACATAACGATGTCAAAGTCCAAAGACATTGAGTTCCTAGTTGTAAGGAATGAAATCAGAGTGGTTAGATATCAATAAAGCATATTAAGACAAACTCCATAATCATGGATCCATTTACTAAATGGCTACCACCCAAGGTCTTTCATCAACATAATATTCACATGGGTGTTGCATTTTTATGATATGCCAGTTTAGTGGGAGTTTGTATTTGGATGTTGTCTATTTTAGACACATATTTTTTGTCCATGGATATTCAGTTTATTTCAGAAATAAAGTATTAAGTTCAGTTTCACTCTAATTAAAGTTTATGGTTGATCTCACTTAAGAAATAAGGTTGGACCAATTGGAAATAGGTATGTGTAAGATCGCATTGCATGTAATTTCCATGATACACATCCATACTTGATCTATGTTGTCGAATATGTTGGTGTGGTGACCATTGATGGGTTTAGTTACCAATATGAGTGTAACGAAGGCCGCTTTGATCTCATGCTGACATTGTAGATGAACCAGATTGTAACTAAGGGGATGTTTCAAGACAAGATAGCATTTGGTGCGCACTTAAGGTTATACAATATAATTGTTTCGGATTACTCATGTAGCTCAAGTGGGAGATTGTTGGATTTAATTTCTTATATGGGCTACATAGTTAATTACAATTATATTGGGCTATCTGAATTAATGGGCCGAACAAGTGATCTAACTATTGGGTAATTATTGGGCCCTAGAAACATCTAAATTGGTATGGGCTTTACAATTTGTAGAGACCGGACTCTAGTCCAATTAGGGTTGATGGAAACCTAATTGGCTATTATATAAAGACATCTTATGTGGTTATGGTCCCCAAGCCAAATCACAAATCTGTTCATGTATTCTCTACTGCATCCATCTCAGAGGGAACCCAATTGGACACTAAGGAAATTTGGCTGTGGAAGATCTAACCAAGTTGCAGACAAATCCAATGGATCCAGGTAACTTTTAATTTACTTGTTTTGGTGATTTAACATGATTGATCTTGGGAAACTAAGGAATTACAGATTTTGGTCTATCATCAGGTGCTTCAAAGATTTTTATTTCTTTGGATTGGATTGGATTGGTCCTCCCTCTTTGATTTCATTGTCACGAATCCATGAACTTATTTCAGGTAATGGTCCAAACATAACTAAAGACATGGCCTGAAATGTTAAAAAAAAAAAAATCGGATTTCCCAATTTTTACCCCTAATTTTAGTGTATTTTTTTTCCCATTTATTTTATGAGTTCATATTTGAAATGATGATGTATGCAATTTGTATTTGTTAAAGTTCTTTATTTATTATATACAAGAAATGCTTTAAAGACTTTCTATTATTGTGTTATTTAAATCACGTCCAGAATTAAAATTTAAAACTTATATCTTACGTTCTTGAACATGTCCTTTGAAAACGTTTTATTACATTGTTTATTGTTGTGTTCTTTCTTATTTTGTGGCGTACGAGGGTTCTTCATTCTAGTGTTTCAATCATTCTTAATTTTTTCATGTAATTCTGTACATCAATTCTTATGAATATCTAATTAAACGATATAAATGTTTTAAGGAATTTGGAAAACATTTTAGTGCCGGTGTGATATTAATAAAATCACAAAATCGAATCTTTTGGTGCCTTCATGTGGGAACAAACATCACTGGGGTACAGTGTCGAGTAATGTAATGGACCAACCTCATCATCTCCACCCTGTCTATATTACAAGCCGAGTGAAGCTAGTTTTTTTGATATCATACCACGCTTAGTTATCAGTTCAATACATAAATTCAGTTTCCTTAAGAAGGGAGCAAACCGAAACACACGAGCACATATATTTAGAACGTCCAAATTTGGTAAGTACTCATCCACCCATCAACAGTTAAAAGCTTAGCTCCTTTGTTTCAGCTGAAGTACGGCAGCCTGCAAGAAAAAAGAAAAAAGAAAATTGAAACCACCGTTATTGATGAAAGGATGATCCTCTTTTGAAAATAGCTAATATAGGATTAGATTGTACAATAAATACGATTTTAATTTTTTCTCCCTGTCAATTACTATCCATTCCACATTGCAAATAATGAACACACCCGAGCTTGAGAGAGGTATCCGAGCTATCCGAATCTTGCGGAGGGCCTATCGAGTTACATGCATTAGTAACAGACTCTGATGATTGACCATCCTCCTCGACTATGTTCACAGAATCAACTGCTATCGTACTTTTCTGGCCTTTCGATATCTTCACCTCACAAAAAACAAAACCTTCAATTTTCACTAAAACTATAAATACATGCATACGTGTGGTGCACATAATGCGTGCCCAAGAGAGATTCTTTTCAGTTCATACCCGCAGTCTTAGACGCTCATTCTCTTCCATGAGTTCCTTGCCCTGCACATTTCATACTTTTAAGACTATATTTACATGCAAATCTGATGATTCAAACTTATTTAAATTTGATTATGAACCATGCCGTTGTACCAAATACTAATACTAAACACGACAACAACTAATTAGACTTTTTTTCCTCTAACGATCGTGTTAAAAAGTTTGGTGTAGCGACCTTTCGTTGAAGTTGATTGATCTCTTTCATGATTTTTTCATCCTGTAAAATGAACAACACTCTATCAAGGTAATAAATTTATGAGATCCAAGTAAAAAATCTATAATTAAGGCATAACTACAACACAGTACACAATCTCTAGCACTTACCTTTTTCTCTATCACGCGGCTCAACCCGGTTTCCAGTGATATCTCTAACTTCTGCAACTCTTCAATACTCAATTCTTGAAGTTCCTCTCCTCTCATGTACCTGTTATTAGCAAATATATATCATGCCGAAGTTTTGTACATACCATATTAAAAAAAAAAGCTATGGAAGCAACCTCAGTTCATGGCTTCTCTCAGTGACTTCTTTGCTTAATCTGGAGTAGTTGCTGTCCCCGACTAGCTGCTTTGCAATTCCCCCGTTCTTTCAGAAATTAATCGAAAATACAGTTGCTACTTTCAAGTATGCATGTATTCATAAGACGACATAATACAAGAAAAATGTATTTGACAAGGTATACTCGACACATCGAACAATATTAAGAAATGTGAGTGCGAATTTTTATGCATTATTAGATCATATGGAATGATGCAATTGTCATAATTTTTGTTTTTTTAGTATTAATATTGTTGAGTGCTTCATTAATCCACTTTATCAAACAACACTAATACCCAGTGATAACTTCAATTGCTAAGCTTCAATATACAATAAAGAATGTTTTTTTTTAAAAAAATAAAAAATTACCTGAAGTTCAGGAGATGGTTGTTCCAACTTTTCAAGGTTCTTTGTGTGCAAATCATGCTTTTCAAGTATGTCCTTCATGCTTTAGAAGACCCCACAACAGAAAAATGAGAAAAAAGAGAGGAAAATTGTTCATTGTACTAACAGAGCAGCAAGTACAAAGACAGTTTTAAAACTAAATGCAAAGATAGTCAATATTCTCGCATCATCAATTAAATATTAAAAATATTATCCAATATAATAAGAGTTCATTCCTCTTAACAAATTAGGCATTTTAAGAAGAAACCCAAGACTCGAATATAAATATATCACGGAACTAGAATACTAAAATTACATACCACAAGACTTTAAGCCCCACGTAAAAGTCTCAATCCATATTAACCATCTTATCTAAAAGTTCAAGTTATTAGTGAAAAATTGCATTTATTCATTTATATCTTGCCTTCAACACCCCCTCACAAGTTGAATAGATTCATTTTTTACATCAAATTTGTCGTGCACAATTTTTTTAATGGGTGACCACGACATTTGAACACAAATCTTGTTAGTTACTGTCACATCATTTTAATCATCTTGTCTAAACGTTACGTTATTTTAAAAAAATGACGTGTTCATTAAATCTTATCTTCAACCATTCATGTACATATCATTAATTGCTTCTTAGAAATTTAAAATGAGCAACTTAACATGATATGAAATGATCGTTCAACCCAAAAGTTGTATTCTCATTAAAACCAATTAAACAAGCAAATACTAGTTCCTGGTCTTAGTTTCTAAACTGATCATGCCATGCCTAAATTAAACTCAAAATCAAATATTTGTGTCTATGGCCTTCTGTCTTGACATTGCATATCTTAGGACAAAAAGATGTCAACTATCTCAAGCTAGAAAAGTAAATCAAACACGGATAAGATCAGAAGAATGAACTCCTATGATTTATTTTATTCTACACATGCTACCGTCTATATTAAATAGTAACTTTATGTTATGTTTGGTATGTTAAATTGAATGAAATATAAGTATCGGTCTTATTGGGTAGAATGCCTTCCGCTGTTGGTTATCAACCTACTCTAAGTACCGGAATGGGTACTCTACAAGAAAGAATTACTTCCACCAAAGAAAGGTCCATAACTTCCCTATCACGAGAATATTTTTTTTTCATTGGGGGCAATAGTTCTGAAAAGACAAATTGCCCATCTTTTCTTTCATCTCGGGAGAAATACGATCGGTAGGGGCTTAGGGTAATTTTGTAATTCATTTTGTATCGTATGAGAAACGAATTCCATTTGTGTATGTGCTCCCGATAAAGATATGGTACTCTATTCCATCACATGGATCAGAGCATTTCGTAGTTCAAAAATGCCAAATCTCGTCTAAATCATCATTTGTTAAGACTCTTCGACATAAGTTCCTTGGCTTGGACCGGGCATTTAGTGTATGTCGCTATTCCTGGATCCAGAGGGGATTATGTTCGATTGAATAATTTCTTAGAGGTAATACCACATCCCCAAGGGTTAGGCCCACTTTTTACACGTAAGTGGAATCTTTATGCTCTTAAAATTGTGTTATAACTCGTAACAAGCATGTTTTGTATCACTTAACATATGAGCTAAGAAATATTCCTCTGAAGTTCGACTATACTACGTACTAAATCTCAACATCATTCAAATTCAACTACAGTACGTACTAAATCTCAACACCATTCAAAGTCAACTTAGAATCTGCATCCCCGAAATTCTTGGTCTACCACGCGAGCATACATTTGTCCAAAAGAAATCAATTCAGCCTGCTCTTTCAAGTATGCATACCGGGATTAGGTACAAAAGGCTTATTGATCCATTTCACTAGTGTAAAACTTCCTATGTGATAGAAACCTTTGCAAGAAACTTAGGATACTTTAACTTCAAAATCAAGTATTCTCACCTCGAAGATAAAGTAATAATAACTCAATAATTTTTTATAATCTCTTATATCTTAATCTTATAGATAAGGTTGTTATTTAACTCGATGTCAGGATTTTATAGAAAAATGAATCCGACCAAGAGCACAAACGATAAAAAATTTTGCACATCCACAAACTTCAATATTTTGAGGATGTAGAAATATATATCACGCATAACGGTTGTGAATTCAAGATTGGCTAAATCATTGACAGAGCTTTTATTATGCTCCCCTTCAAAATCAATAAAGCAAACTATCAATTCACAAATTGAGGTAGAAAGTAATTAATATTGCCTTGGCTGCTATAAATTTAATTCAAGCTCTCCCTAATGGCACCTTCATGATTCTACCCTCAATCTCTCTTATTCCTAGAAAACGTTCCCTAATTACTTACGGGAAAATTGCGGCCGCGGTCCCAAACCTTTCATTTTGTTGCAGATTACACCCAAACCTTTAATTTTTGCGGTCGAAGTCCCAAACCTTTTATGTAATTGCAGCGTTGGTCCCCAATCTTTAATTTTTGCAGCCGAAGTCCCAAACTTTTGTATGTAATTGAAGAGTCGGTCCCAAACCTTTGTATGTAATTGCAGCGTCGGTCTCAAATCTTGAATTTCGTCCATAAAACCGTTGGTGAACGTTCAATCAGTAATTTTGACTTGAAAAATTTGCAGCTCCGGTCCCAAACCTTTTATTTTGTTGCTAATTACACCAAAACCTTTCATTTTTGAGGTCCAAGTCCCATACCTTTATACGTAATTGCAACATTAGTCCATTTCACGCATTCCGTCCAAATAACATGTCATAAAAATAATTTATCGATTCGATTATTATAACAAATCGGATCGAATTGTTATCTGATCGGATAGTTATCGATGATGAGAATGTGATAGCTGTGAAAAAATTGAAGGATTTGAAGAAGATAAACATTTTTTTTATAACTTGTTTTGACAATTTTGCTCATCAATTAAGCCCATGTTTGACACCCATTTTTTTCAATATATTTCTCATTTTATTTCTCATTCTTCATTTTAACCACACATTCTATTAATAAAATAATATTAAACATAAACCAAAAAATTCTCCTTACTTTTTAATCACACAATCTTCTAGCAATCACTATTCCAAAAATTATTTTTCAAACAAAATAGGTGTCAAACAGATGTTAAGTTATCATTTGAGTCAAAAATATTGTTTCAACGTTGACTGACGATTTTATGGACAGAGTGCGTGAAATGGACCAACGCTGCAATTACATATAAAGATTTGGGATTTCGGCAGCAAAAATGAAAGATTTGGGACCAGAGCTGCAAATTTTCTGAGTCAAAATTACTGTTTGAACGTTGACTAACGGTTTTATGGACGGAATTCAAGATTTGGGACCGACGCTGCAATTACATACAAAGATTTAGGACTTCTGCCGCAAAATTTAAAGGTTTGAGACCGACGCTGCAATTACATAAAAGGTTTGGGACTTCGGCCGCAAAAATTAAAGTTATGGGTGTAATCTGCAACAAAATGAAAGGTTTGGGACCGCGGCCGTAATTTTCCCTTACTTATATTTGCTACCCTAAAAGCGTCTCCAAGAGACTCTACTATTAAAGAGCATATTTTACAAATTAGAGAGCATCTATAAATTTAGAGAGTAAAAAATTTCAAATACTCCAACAGCTTTTTCGTCTTAAACACTTAATTTGGAGAGTCAAACTCGCCCTCTATTTTAAAATGTTAATTTAAAAAGTCTCTTACAGCATAATTTTAAGGATTGACTCTTTAAAATAGATAGCATTTCACCTTTAAATAGTCTCTTGAAGATGCACTAATTCAATATATGCTCACATAGAAGATGAGCATCCCAATAGGCACCATCTCTCTTCATTTCTTTAAAACAAGATACCATGTAGGTGGAGTATTTATTAATGCGAGAAAGAACTAAAGCAGAAAATAAAAAACTTGTTAGAATTTAGGTGTGACCCGAATTCTTTTGTTTAAGTATTTGAAATATTGAAGAATTCTAATTGTAGTGAACATCAAGAAGAATTCAATTTTAGAATGCTATTGGAATTCTATATCAAGTTGAAATTCTATTTTGGAAGCTCATTGAGAGTTAGAAATTGGCACCTAGGCGCTTGGAGCGTAGCGCCTTGGTGCCACCTATAGATATCCGGGATTTCTGCTTTTTTTATTACTTCATTTTGGACTCGTATTTTGGGCATTCTACTTCATCAACAACTCTACCAAAAGGCTTTAGAGTTTGGACGTCCCCTACATGTTCCCTATAAATATTGGGTTCTATACAATTTTAAATAAATTAAGCGTGAGAAAATAGATTACTCGAATTATAGGATCCATTGTAATTTTCTCATTTTTTCATTATTATTTAATCAATAAAATCTCTTAATTCTTCTATCATATTCTTGCCTTTATTATTCTTTTACTTGATCATATACTTCATTATTATTTGCTACATAAATTCAACATCTTAATCCGGTTATTGGTGTCACAACAAGTGATATCAATTATAACAAGCAACCCCGTTTCATAACAAGTGGTATCAGAGTCCAGGTTCAACAGTTCCACAGCGCTAGGGTTTTTTTTTTTTATTGGATTTGTTTAAAGTTTTTGTTCATGATGGCTCCCATGAAGTATGACATTCCGCTTTTAGATCGAAGCACTAGATTTCGCTATGGCATGTTAAGATGCGTGCAGTACTCACAGCTGGAATTAGATGATGCATTGCTGGGGATTGATAGGATGCCAGCAATTTTGACAGCGAAAGATAAATTACGGAAGGATAAAAAGGCAGTTTCTCATATTCATCTTCATCTATCAAATTTCATTTTTCAGGACGTTTTAAAGGAGAGGCCAACAGCTGCTTTGTGGTTGAAATTGGAGCAATTATGCATAACCAAGAGTCTTACAAGCAAATTGCATCTCAAACAACGGTTATACTCTCATCACATGGCAGAAGGAGGATTATTGGAAGATCACCTAATTGTATTTAAGGAGATCGTCGCTGATTTAGAAACATTAGAAGTTAAGTATAATGAAGAAGATTTGGCCTTGATCATATTGTGTTCATTGTCCGTTTCTCTTTCTTCATTTAGATACACGATCTTATATAGTCGTGATACTCTCATCATTGAGGAGGTTTATGATGCTTTATTTTCAAAAGAGAAGATGAAGTATCTGGTTTCTGAGGCTAGAGATGGAGATGGCCGGTTGCTCATGGCGGTTCTAGAAAGGGCAGATCGAAGTTGAAGTCTAGTAATCAAATTTGTAACTAATGTAAGAAAAATGGGCACTTGAAGAAGGATTGTTACAAATTGCAGAATAAAGAAAAGATGGCTGCAAGTAGATATTCAAATATTTCAGGTGAAGCAGTCCTCGCAGAGAACGTTGTAAGTTATGGAGATCTCTTGGCTATTTCTGACATCGAGTCTAAATCAGAAGATGATTGGATTCTTGATTCAACTTGTGTATTTCATATGTGTCTTAATAAAGACTTGTTTGCTACATAATATGAAACCATTTCCAAAGGTGTCGTGGTTATGGGAAATAACACATCTTGTCAAGTTGTTGGAATTGGTACAGTCAGGTTGAAGTTTTTGGATGGAACAATTAGAACACTTGGCCAGATTCGACATATTCCAGATTTAAAGAAGAATATCATATCTTTGTTTATCCTTGATTCAAAGAGTTATGATTTCTTTGGTGGAGGTGGAGATTTGAAGGTTTGTAAGGGTGCCCAGTTATTTTGGAGGGATAGAAAATGTCTCGGTTATACATCTTGCAGGGTTGTGCAGAATTTGAAAGAGTCAATCAGCACATATTCAGTACCGTGATGGACATTCAATTTGGAACAATACCTTTAGGAGCTCATAAATGGTCATATTTGAAGAATACAGCTCAGTAGAGTGTTGAAGACATGGATAATACCGCTTTGTCACCATCACCTGCGGTGCCATTGTATTCAGTTGCTAGAGTTAGATCCACTAGAACAAGGTATGTGAATGTTAATTTTGTTAAGCATGCTTTAAGTGAAGAAGAATGTGTTCAATCTAGCAAGGAGCCTTCGTTAGAAGCATTTGATGTCGATTCTGTTTTGGGGTGTGTTATAGCCCATTTTGGTAAGTTGTAAAATCTATATGATTTTTTGGGAATCTAAGATAATTCTACAAGGGTGGTGCTTGGATTCATTGGAAAATGTAGAGTTTTGTATTTTCTGTTGGAGAAATTAATTTTTAATTATTGTAGAAGAAGTCAGTTCATTCCTTGAGTAGAATTCGTGTCAAAGTGAAGATTGTTAGAATTTGAGTGACCCGAATTCTTTTGTTGAAGTATTTGAAGTATTGAAAAATTCTAATTGTAGTGAACATCAAGAAGAATTCAAGTTTGGAATGCTATTGGAGACCTATATCAAATTGAAATTCTATTTTGGAAGCTCATAATGAGTTGGAAATTGGTATTGGACTTGAAAAAGAGTTCGGAATGGAGAAGAATTGCTTTGGAAGCACTTTAGATGTTTTTGGCTTGAGACCTGGCACAAGGTCGCGGCACGTGTAGATATCCGGGATTTCTGCTTTTTTGATTACTACTTCGTTTTGGACTCGTATTTTGGGCATTCTATTTCATCAACGACTCTACCAAAAGAGTTTGGACGTCTCCTACATGTTCCCTATAAATATTGGGCTCTTCTATACAATTTTAAATAAATTAAGTGTGAGAAAATAGATTACTAGAATTATAGTATCCATTGTAATTTTCTCTCTTCACCACTATTCTTGAATCAATAAAATCTCTTAGTTCTTCTGTCATATTTTTGTCTTTATTATTCTTTTGTTTGATCATATACTTCATTATTATTTGCCATATAAATTCAACATCTCAATCCGATTATTGGTGTCACAACAAGTGATATCAATCATAACAAGCGACCCCATTTCATAACAAAACTATCAACCCAAAATTTTGATTCCGACTACACACAATATTAAACCAGAATTAAACAAGAGTTTAGCTTGGAAATAGGAAGAAATACACTAGCAAAAATATTTAAAGATTCATTACACATTCTTTTAAGAAAAAAATATCAATGCCTAAGGTAAAATTCAGTGAGGGGTATTAATCAAATAGATTAGAAGAGGGCATACTGTCAAAAGCACAAGAAAAGAATATGAAGACTAATCAAGACAACAAACAACTAGAAACTGATAAGATAAGAATGAATACCCTCTATTCAGCTGACAGTAATTAGAAGATATTTTCTGAATGATTCCTATCTTTCCATCAAACCTGACCACTCTTTATTCTTTGTGACAATATCAAGAAAGCAGATTATCATATTACTACGAACTGCAGACGAGATTGATAAAGAATACAACTAATCCAGACTCGATCACCGCCATCTATTTATATTAGCTGAATAGGCGAGCTCATGGTCTCTTGGGATGAAGAAGTCACCACCGCCTAGGCTTCAAAATTATTTAATTTTATTTCCAGAGTTATTCATTTGCTGTCAATCCTAGAAAAAAATAGAAGAATTCTGCCAAAGCTGGATAATTTACCCTCGTAGAATAATCTAGAATGGATTAAGTCATTAGCTAACCAACATTACGCGCTATAACTTTAAGCTACATGTCATTGTATGGATCAATGAGAGGTATGATATATGAGTGAGAGAGTAAATGAATTATGAGAAATAGTGCACGAAGAGTTAGTGGAATGATAAAATTAGTATATAAGTGAGGTGCTTGCTTGAGTTTGTTATAAAATCAAATTGTACAAGTGTTTCTTTTGTAATAAAAGATTTTTTGTGCTCTAAACCCTTGTTTGAGGCCAATTTTTTCCATCAAAATGCATTATTGAATAGTGATTTGACCCCATTATAGTCATACATTATTCAATAAAGTAATATTACACGAAAATTTGAAACTTTTTTTTAACCACACATTCTTCACCGTAACACTATTACAAACTGCATTTTTTTGTTAAAAACAAGCCTCATACAAACCTTAAATTCAACAATTAGGTATCAAAGCAAGGTGATCGAGAACGAATTGTTGAGCTTTTGGTGTTCGTGCATAAAGTGAGACTGTAAAGCTTCTATTAAGCTTGCTTGATAGCGAGGAGAACATTCAAGTCACAATCAGTGAACTACACTACATGGCAAAGTTGCATGGAGTTGTACCTCTGAGGACAAAATTTACGGGATGTAGTTGGTGACGGAGACGTGACCACATCATAGGAATTTGGAGCTCTAAAGAAGTGGAGAATTAAAGAGAGCAAGGCTATGTTCATTATAGAGGCAACAATCGAGGAAAAATTATCAAAGCATAGAAGGGATAAAAACACATCGAAGGAAGCATGGGACAAGTTGGCCACACTACTAGAGGAACTGCTGAAAAATGAGTTGCTCTCTATCATTCAATGGGAAATGACGTTAAGTCACTATTTTAACAAAGTAAAATCTATTTGTTGCAAAATTTCTAAATTAGACACTACAAGTAAAATTTCAGAAGCTAGAATGAGAAGAATAATTATACACAGATTGAGATACGAATTTAGAGGTTTTATCACCGCAATAAACGATTGACTGGAGCAACCGTCACTGGAAAACCTTGAAAATTTGCTAACCGATCAAAAAGTGTTGATCAAACAAATGTTAGGGTCTCAATAAAGAAATAAGATAAAGAAGCTCTATATAGTTATAAAAGAAGAGGTCAACACCAACAATAAGAAATAAAAGAAAATGAACACGAAGAAGGTTCTCACACGAGAAGCCCAACGAAATTGCAACTAGAGAGGCCAATCGTCCAAAGGATTTCAACAAACTAATGTCTCGAGTTTAGTATATGGCAAACAAGACCATTATACCAGAGACCACCGATTCAAGAAAAAACCAGCAATAGTGAAAAAGAGTTGGATGGTGTGGCATCGCTGACAATAATTAAGAAGACTCGAGAAAGAAATTCAAGTCAAGTCTAAAGGACAAATTACCATTTGTGATCATCCCTGAAAAATGAATTACGAATATAATTGGATCAATGATTCAATATATGACATCACGTTTCATGAAGAGTCTTCTTGGAGGACTCCGCATAGGAAGGAACTACCATACTCAAGACAAGCGTCAAACTAGAAAGCACTTGTTGAAGGAAGAATTGAAGAAGTCACCACCGATTTGGCTCCAAAATTAATTTCATTTCCAGATTTTTTCATTTGCAGCCAATCCTAGAAAAACTAGAAGAAATCAATTGCTGTCAAAGCAGGATAAATCTAGAATATCCTAATTAATAATTTAGCTGCATAGATTAATATAGGATGGATTACGTCGGTTGCTAACCGACATCGAGTCTTATAAATATAAGCTCCATGTCCTTGTGTCGATCAATGAGAGGTATGAGCGCAGGAAGACTTAGTGGAGCGATAAAATTAGTATATAAGTGAGGTGTTTAATTTGTAATAAAAGAGGTTTTTTGGTGCTCCAAACTCAACATGGAAGAGCGTGTACTCTTCCACCCAAAAACTTCCACCATGAGTAATCTGCTACACCTAGCTATTTATCTACACAAACGCAGGGTGAGTAGAGAAAGAAACCTGGAGCTGGCAAACTCAAAGAGCTTCCCTGTGGAGGAGAAGATGATGAGAGCAACATCAGCATCACAAAGAACTGAGAGTTCTTTGGCTTTCTTGGAAAGCCCTTTTCTTCTCTTGGAGAAAGTAACTTGCCGGGCCGAGGTGTTGTCAATTTTCTTGATCTGAATCTTCTCTCTCGCCATGTTTATACTTTACCGCAATAATATAATATAATATAAATAGCCCACCTCACAAGAACAAACAACAAATCAGCCCCCACAAAGCAAAATTATCTATAGTATTTGTAGTAACGAAGAGAATATGGGTTTCTAGGTTGGGACAAAAGCGAGGTTCAGAGGAAGACAGATATTCTTGAAGAAAGGCGGTTTGTTTCCATATTTAGAGAGGAATGAATAAGAGAACAAAACCCTAGAGAGAGAAAAACAGTACTAAAAGCTACTGAGATCCAGATGGTGATGAGATGGATGGATAGAGAAAGAGTACCAATCAGTTTGGTATAAAGGAAAGAAAAAGAGAGGATGGATGCAAGAGAAATTATTGGTTCTTACCAATTTTGGGGGTGATTGATTTGTGTGTACTGAGTCTTGCGTTGGTTCTGCTGCTGATGCATTGATTTCCTTCTTGGGAACACTTGAAGGGAATAATGTTTTGTTTGTCCAACAGAGAAATTTGCATCTTGATTCGATACACATTCTAATTTTTTTTTTTTTAATTATTTTGAATTATACATTTTTTAAATAAAATAATTTTCACACGTGAATCCATAACTTTCCCTATTTTATAATTGCTCATTCTTCAAATAAATCACTTTTGACAAAACTGTACAAACATGCCCTAAGTTAATTCTCAAATTTAGAAAGAAATAGTAGGTCCCCAATGGCCCAACCTTTGATATAGTTGCAATTGTTTGGATGTATCGTTGGCATAAAATTACAGTATAGGAGCTAAATTAAACAAATACTAAAGTGGACCTACAGAGTTTAAATTATCATTTCACGAAGATTATTTTATTCGAATATCAATTTAAATCACCCAATCCCTTATTTGGCAAAAACAAAATTTCAAGCATAGTTTTGATTAAAATTAATATTAACTAAGAAAAATAAATTTAAATTAAACAAAAAGTGTTTTCTATGGATTGTGGATAACTTCGATTAAACCATTAAATGTGATGGTTAAGGCAATAGGACTCGAGATTTCACCATAGTTATCAGTTTTAATATCACATCTCAAGTTCAGTTTCTAAAGTTATACTTAATTGAATTCACTAATAAGATCAATTTACTTCTCTCAAGTTCAAATCGAATATATTTAGTTAAGTTAACTTACTATCTATATGAATCTTATATGAATCTGAATGAGTCTTAACTAATTAAACACATTACATAACATCAAACTTCAATTAAAGACCGCAATAATAATAAAAATGTATCTCTATCTTTTATCCAATGATCCAATTTTACTACATATTCTAGATTTATAACTCACCTGTCGATTTATTACAGTTGATAAATCATGAATTAGCGATAAGTAAATCAAACGTTAAGAAAAAGCTAAATCAATACATAAATTAATTAACTATGCAAAGCATGAGAATTGAAATTAAAGATTAAAATTTAGATTATATCGTTTGTCCCAACTAATTGAAATACTGAAAGTATGCATGAAACTAGCCACATTGGACAAAACACGAAAAATAGAAATGTGCTTTAATGGATCACACAACCACATCAAAATCAACACCACTGTGGGAACTTGGTATTATTTAAAATCAGTAAAATTTCACACTAAAAAAATAAAAAAAAATTGACCGAAATGCAATTAAATTTTTTTTTTTTTTTAACAAATGGATGGGTGGATGGGTCTAAAATAATTTCAAAGTATTTTCCAATCTAAAAATAGGGAGCAATTTTAAAATATTGCCTCCAATTAGGTAATAGAACCCCCCAAATAAATATTCTGAATTTAATATCAAATTCTAAAAATTTAATTAAGTCATAAAATATTTTTTACCTATTTAAAAAATATATTTTAAACTTTAAATACATAAAAATATTTTAACCATTTAAA
Organism: Fraxinus americana; assembly: GCA_035079005.1. Lineage (NCBI taxonomy): Eukaryota > Viridiplantae > Streptophyta > Magnoliopsida > Lamiales > Oleaceae > Fraxinus > Fraxinus americana. The sequence goes on along the minus strand of CM068717.1, from coordinate 33,155,030 downwards.
AAATATATAATATTTATATAATATGGATCAAAATATAATTTTTGAAATTGCAAACTACCCTTTACACGCCCAAACTTTAGAGCTTGTTTGAACTCCATTTTTAAAGAAAAATGCATTCTTGAATAATGATTTTTTTAAGAATGCGTGGTTAAAATTAAAGAAAATTTCTCAATTTACATGTAAAATTATTTTATTGGAGAATGTGCAATTGAAAATGTGTTTGAAAAAATGAATTCTTGGAAAAATGAGGGCCAGGCTAAATTCAAAAAAATACTTTAACCATTTAAAAAATATAATATTTATATACTAAGGATCAAAATATAATTTTTGAAATTGCAAATTACCCTTTACACGCCCTCACACGCTATGAGAAGTTCTATATATATAGTTTTTATATAGAATATGTGGCTGGGGAGTCACACGTCCCACTAATCTCAATTGGTGACATGTGAACTCAAAGCTTTTCTTTTATTTTTTCCCGTTGTTCCACTAATTTAGACATTTTATGTGGTCATATTTCGAAAAACTCATACTTAACACCGTGTTTGGGACAACAAAACAATGAATGGAGGTGAGGAGGAAAAATATGTTCTTCATCTTCTCCAAATTTTTTTTTCATAATATTGAGATTTTGATCCAAACTTCAAAATCTTAAACTTATTTGTTTATATTCCAAATTTATAGTGCTTTATATGGTTGGAAAGCTCGTGAAAATACTTTTTTAACCATATTAATCTTACTATATGATAATCAATGAACAAAAAACAGTAAATTTTTAAAGTTTTTTAGTAAAATCAACTAGAATTTCAATTTTTCCCTATGACGAAAATTGATGAAATTTTGTAGGTGAAGTATAATACATAGTAGATACGAAATTCAAATTTTTTGTTAATTTTCGTTATTATATCAAAAGATGTCATTAATGATCACATAAAGGTTTCAAAATTTAATATACAAGATTCATAACTCACTTGAATCACGTAATAGTATATCTAAAGATGAAATACTATAAGAAATTCAACCTTAAAGTTCTGATATCAATGAGAAAATTTGTAGCATTCTATAACATAAATTTGGTTTAATTTTTTTTACTTGAAAATAAGAATTCCATGATCTTTTTATGATTGAATCACCTTACTTTTTTCAATCCAAAAATTGCATTTTCTTATACTCCAATGGTCCAAATCTCAATTAAAATAAAATGAGACTATTATCAATAATTTAAGTGCCAAATTTTGTGAGTTTTCATGTCAGATTTGTGATTCTAGACACTTTACAATTGTGAGGGTATTTTCTATACGAATTTTCACCATTTTTCTTCTCATCAGATCACGAAGTACTTGATGGGACTTAATGACTGTGAAAGTTTCATCGAAAAAGCTCAAAGAGCATCGGCATCAAAGGTTGCGGTCGCCCAATAGGGGGCTGGCCATGTCATCAAGGAACGAGCCCCAAACCCGAGAGTGAAAGGGAGGAGAAGTTAGGTTGGAAGAGAGCAACAGAAGTCAGGAAAGCACAGGTCAGGGGCAGCACATCAACAAAGCTCTCAAATTACTCTTGCCTGTTCTCTATCTGGGATGCATTATTTTTGGTCATGAGGGATGTTGGCCCAGTGTTAAGCGTTCCTAGAACGGCCTTCCAGAAGAAAAGAAGAGGGATCCACTAAGCTTCTGCTTTTGAAATGGTGGGTATCTAACCCCCTTGAACCCCTGGAAGCACCACTAGAGGAACCAAAACAAAACACTCGTCTTCTGTCGCTTTACAAAAGAGAACAAATTGAAATTCTTCTTCTCTCTCGTCTTGCCCTAGACAATTATGGAGGTTATTAGGAAAGTTGACAGAGGTTTAAGGAAAGTTGTGGGTTTAAATTCAATTCAAAACATTCCCCCCAACCCACTTTAGTGTCTTACAGGTCAGATCACCTTACATTGGGCAACTCATGACCGAGTTTTTCCAACGCCATTATATTCTGAGTGTATGATGAGGTTATTCAGGATCGAGGTAATATGGTTTGCAGCTCCATTGCTACATACCACACAACATTGTTAACAATCTATGTAGAGTAAACAAATGAGTAGTAGGAAATGGATGAATTGCTTGTGTTGTTAGAATTGTTGAACTTCAAATCACCGTATCACGATATGAACAACTTTACCAAAGAGTTGACAAGAAAGTTTGAAAATGTTATTTTAACTGCTCAAGATTAAAGAGAAAACTATTAGCAAAATTACTTAGTTCAGTTTCCTCTCACACACCTAAATCAATTGGGACCCATATAAAATTACCAAAGATTCAACGATTTCAATATGCGTGTATGTATAATTCTCGTTTCTTTGTGCATTTGTATTTTCAATTACATGAACGACAACGATGGCAACAATTAGGATACTAACTCCGATCCCAATTATAAAAAACTAAATTAACTTAAGAAATATGGAATAAATTTTCTTAGTTGGATATCACTATTAATTACTTGAATTCCCATATTTGATTTCAAGGGAAATAAAATTTCATATTGTTTTCTATCGTGGCTACGACAATGTTATATTGATGAACGGAGGAGGGGTTGTGATTTTTTCGGTATGGTCTTCAATTTAAAAAAATAAAAATAAAAAATACATTTGCAGCAATAAAGATTTAGAGTATAAGTTACAATTTTAAAAAACTCAATACAATGTAATAGGATTTAACAAAGGGTATATATATGAGTGATTTAATGGTAATATTGTAGAAAAACTAAATAGAATGTAATAATTTTAGAAGAAGCTTCAATTCCTTTAACCTGCTTTTTTTAATTTTCGATTTTCTCTTGTTTTTAAACTTTGATTAATCATTTCTTCAAGTGATTCTCAGTGAGTCTTATTCTTTTACCTATATAAGATTAATGAGTTTTAGCTACCTTATGATGTTGCATTTTCCTTACATTTTTTGAATAACCAGAATATTATTGCTTATTTTATTAGCAAATTAATGAATTGTTGTTACATTGTCGGCTTAATAAATTATTTTTGGATTGTAATTGTCTTATTGGCTTAAAGAATTTTCGTTGCCATATCGGTTTAGTGATTTTTTTGGATTGTTGTTGTCTTATCGGTTTAATAAATATTAAATACATCCTAAATTCTTGGATTCACGGCTGATTAACACATAGCAATGTTATAACCTATTAAGCCCTTGTTTGAGCCACATTATTCCAAAAACGAGAATGAAGTGGTCGATCGTTATATAGTAAAAGGACCCCACTTTGGCAGCAATCTTTGATTTTGTTGACAAAATTGTGAAAAGACATTAAGGCCCCTAACTTGTTTTACATATCATTTCATAACAAGGACAATTTTGACATTTCATTTTCCAAAAGACGGCTGCCTTTTTTTTTTTTTTCAAATCTTGTTGCAACAGTCTCATTTTTTATTAAAATGAGAAATTAATGTGCACCAAACATAGGCTAAATACAAAGTTCCTCAAATTTCACCCTAAAAAAGTTGCGCACACGTCAAATTTAACTAGATAGTTGTTAGTTGTCTATTATTTGAATTTTAAATGGAAACTTGATATAGAGGTGTAATTCACTGCATTTAAGGGGAGGGGGGAGGGGTGAATTAAACTATTGAAGGATTCCTTCATAAAACTCGATTTGATATTAATTGGTTGGAACCAGAAACGGATAGGAAGCATCTTAAATTTAATAAAACAATCATGCCACACAGCTCAAAAATTGGGGACACGCTAACATATGATTGGACAATTTGAAAAAAAATCCAAACAGGTGTTGTCGAGTCAATTTGTCCATCATTTTCCTGTCATTGAGTCTGATTAATCATCATTATTCTTAATAAAATCACATGTTTTTCAATCAAGTCCATATTTCAACTTATAGTTTAAGGCCTACATTTGCATTTAATTGGTTGGCTTAGGGATGGCAATCAGCTCGGCCTGTATGACTACGAGCTCGGCTCGTGACCCACGGGTTGAGTTTGGCTCGGCTCGTGAGCTCGTCAATTTTTTTTTTTTTAAGATATACCTTTTTTCTGAAAAGAAAATAACCCTTCACAAAGACGAACCCACGAGCAACTAGCTCGTGGCCGAGCCCAGCGGGCTCGCTTCTGCTTGGGCTCATCATTTGACGAGCTCGAGCGACTTGTGGCTCTTTTTTTCACGAGCCGAGCCGACGAGCCGTTCGGCTCGATTGACACCACTAGGTTGGTCTTCATTTTCTAAAAATCATTTTTTTTAAAAGGTCAATTTCAATGAAACATTCTTCTAATAAAATAATTTTGTATATAAATTCATAAATTTCTCTTATTTTTTAAAAACACCTTAGAAAAAAAAACACTTCTTCCAGGAAATTTATTCTCATAATATCTCAATCAAAATAGGGACACAACTCGTCACTTGAACAACACAATATTAATCTATTATTTTTTGAATAAAGCTTGGAGTACAGGAAAGAATTACCAGAATTTTCACAGGAATTCAAACTCTATCTCACATGGGAGTGGGCCCCATGTGATTAAAAAATTGCCAAAACTCCCCCACCCACCCCCCTATTGTGTGTGATGTTTAAGTACAGGATTTTTAAAATCCTGTACTTGTAGCATATCCCTTATTTTTTTGGCCTTTATTAATTTAAGTTAATCCTGATGTGGACATATATTGTTTTATAAATAGGATATTGTTATTCCAGTTGCTCAATATGGTAGTCGCTATACATGGCATACACATGACAGTAGTTACTTGATACATGAGTTAATAAAAAAAATTACTACATTAATGTATCAAATAAACATATGGATATGCTACGTATGGCAATTGACATAGTGAACGATTATGAATAGTAAATACCAGGACTTGCTAAAAGGTTCATTTTACAACTAACTTGTACTTCAAATAAAATGAATTATTATATTTTGAAAGTCTAATCTGTCTACGCAAAATGAGTTATTCAAAAATATGGAAGCGAATTTGGTGGATCGTGTATTATTCACAATATATTATTAAAAAAGAAGTATTTATTCTTTCAAAATGATTGTGTTCTTAAATCATTTGACATTGAATATATAGTACAAAGCAAAATAGCATATTGGTAAAAATAAAAAGATTTCTCAATTTAAGTTCACGTGTCACTTATGATAAAAGGTTTAGGCACTGAGAATGCAAAATAGCATATTGAGTTATCCCACAATTATTGGACTGATTTCTTTGTGGGGTTGTAAAATAATTAAGAACAAAATTGAAGCGGTTTGGTCGTCGTTGAACTTCATAACCTGGTGAAGCACACGATTTGAGTGTGTTGTATTTACAATTACATTCCTAAACCAATATTATCAAAGTTGTGTCGTTTTCGTCTTGGATCATACTTGAATGTAGCAACCAAGACCTTCATATATTATTAATAGAAGATTAAATAATTAATTCAAAAACAAAGAGAGAGATTCATATCGTTTGTTGCTAATTTCTCATTGAACAATTTGAATCGAAAATTGAGCAATGTGTAATCTTTTTTGTTCAGTGAAAAATTAGTAACCTAGAGAAGTTTAATGATCATTTATTTAATTAACACAGCAGTCTCGTGTCGTCAATGTGCAAAGTTTGATTTCCGCCGGGCATGTTGTAATTTTCGTCAAGCGGGAGTACTGGATTTCAATCATGTGATGGATGTCTACTGTCTAAATTGACTATTGAGTAATGGATAATTGAGATTGTCAAAGAATGCAACTTTAGTCGCGCTATTCGTACAAAGCCAATTGACAAACCTCCTTGACAAAGTGACGTGGCGTGCAATAAAAAAAAAAATTTTGAAAATGACAAAACCCACCTCCCTTCTCTCTCTCCACACTTCCCGTCATTTTCCCCAAAATCCTTCCAAAAAACCCTTCCTCCAAAAAACACGAACCTCCAGCAGCCGGTGAACTCTAGCACCTCCGGCGTCATCACAACCTCCGACAGCCATACAAATCCAGCACCTTGATTGGGCTCTGCTCCGAAACTATTTTTCAAGTCGAAGGGCGTAGCGGTCTCATTTCAGAAAGAGGTTCACGATTTGGTAAATACTTTTTACCCAAATTGAATGTAAAAACTTCAGAAGCTTCCACTGACTGCATATTTAACGTAGATGGTGAAAATTTGGATTTTGAAGTTGAACGTCAGTTTTAATTTTTTCAGTTTGCGGTGGGATAGGGGCTTTATTTGCATGATTTCAGATTTTACATTGTAATTAGATGCTGGAGTTTTGGTATTTCAGTTGAACCTTGGATGTAGATTTCTCAGTTTCGACATTTAACATTGATGCTCAATTAGTTGGTTTTGTCAGTTTTGTTTCGGTCTGAAGTTAGGTGCAAAATGTAGAGCTTTAACATTGAATTTAGAGTTTGGGTTTTTCAGTTGGAATTGGATGTTGATTTCTTAGTTTTTACATTTCACTGAGATCACAGAATATTTTGGTTTTTCAGTTGGAATGTGCTGTGAAATGTTTGAGTATGAAAATTGAAATTAGAAGCTGGAGTTTTGGTTTTTCAGTTGCAGTTGGATGTTGATTTCTGAGTTTTGGTTTTCAGTTGAACTTAGATGTTGAGTTTTCAGTTTAATATTTTGTTGACATGCTGATATTTCAATTGCACACTTCACTTCGATGATGATGGTCTTCAGTTTATCATATAGGTTAGATGCTCATTTTTCATTTTAACATATAAGTTAGATGTTGATTTTATTATTTTGACATTTGTAGACATAAATGTAAATTGGTTTGATTCAGGAATATAGAATGCCGAGAAAGAACTCCGGGGTTTGTCACGGTTGCAGGAATGTTGGACACTTCTTCAGTGATTGCCTGATAAAACGTCGATGTCCACTTTGTGTACATGGATATCAGAAGTTTTCGAAGTTGAAAAGAACACTGTTAACAAAGGCAAATTCTTCAAATGTTGCAGTGTGAAGTGTGGCTTTTGGGAGTGGTGCAAAGATGGAGAAGTAAACAGTGAATCTAGCGGTACTAGGGCTAAATCACAAGCAGATGAAGAAGTTGAAAATATGTCGCGAATGTTCCAATCTCAAGTTCGGCTGAATAACAATGAAGAGCTATTGGTTACTGTGACGGTGAATGTGACGGTCCGTCGAGCATGATTAGTTGTTCACGGTGAACTGGTCATGTGTTGTTAATAGAGGGATTTTGTAAATTTAAAATCAGTCGACTAGTTTAGTTTTGTCAATTGGTACATTTTGGTTGTACCTAGTAGATTAAGTAGCAATGGAATTTGTACACAGTCGCCAAACATAATATATTTTTGGAAATGAAGAACTAGCTATTATTGTGCACTAAAATAGGTTGAAAATAAGATCCAAACAAATAAAAAAATTCCAATTTATCAACTGAACGAGAAAAGAGGTTCAATGACATCAAAAAAATTCCATAATCATTTTGAATCCATACAGAAAAATCTAATCCCCAAATGTTGAATTAAAAACGTGGAATGAATAACTACAAGCTATCCTTCGCAAAAGGCTAATTTTTCTTTTAATGATGTTGTTCACCTCCATTTAACATGAGTCACGATGATGTCATTCATATGAATCGCGGTATGGGTTCTCATTTCCTGACATGTAAATTGAAAGTAATGAGAGCCGATTAATTGTCAATTGAACGTGGTTGCGATGAAAATATATACGTACCTTGTGAATTTGGAAAAACATGTGTCGTTGTAGTCTGGATGAATGTGGACGACGGTATTTGTTGTGTGTATACCTGGCTCATACCGTGACCCTACATCATCATGTTGGCATTACTTATAAAAACAGTACATAAAAACCCGATTATTCAAAAATCTTTAATTGAATATACCTACCATTAGGAGTTGTGAAAATGAGTAAGGCGTTGTCATTGGCACTGGCATTGGCATTGGAACTGGCATTGGCACTGGGATTGAATGATGTGGTTGAGGATGTGGGGCAAAATTTCCTACTATGCTCTTCGATCGTTTCTGCATAAAAAACGAAATTTTTTTCTTATTACCATAAAAAAGCGAGTACAAATATTTTTTATTCGAACGAATATACATTTGACTTCTTAGCGCTCGCCTCCAATGGGCCTTTTCTCTGAAATTTCTTCGGGGCTCCTTTTTTCTTCGACGATATGGGATCTTTGACATTCTCGATACTTTGATTGTGAGATGCAGTAGGCTGTACATTTGTGTTACTATCGGAAATCGACTTTGTCAACCTAAACTCTTTGTTTTGAAGTTGTATCCAATCCATGATAACCCGATACCTCCCTTCGTCATCCGCAGCTAGATCTGCCACAGTAGCAAATGCCTGACACATATCGTCATACCTCAATTGTCCAGGTGTACTAACCATACCAGCATAATTCACGGTGACCCGCGTGTGTGCTCTGCTAACGTCCCTCCTCCATCTGCACAGTATATACCTATCTAGCATCACAGCCACCTAGTTGCGGATCAATACTGCAATCGCATGTCTACATACTATACCCCGGAATTCAAACAGGTGACAACTGCATATGACGACCTCTGTCTCTCTATTAAATGCAACCTGAACATTTTTCCTCATTCGTCTCTCGCCACATACAACGTCCTCACATACTTGATATGTTGTCCCCTGATGTCCTTCTGAAGAAGAGATGAGGTCACAGTACACCTTACCTGTAAATTTGACCTGAACTTCCTTGAACTTCGATAGGGTGTACAATTCTTGATATTGTTTCTCCATTTTGTACGTGGTTGCACATGGTATCATTTGAGAAAAAGACCTGAAATTCCTTTTCTACCTTACTTCTTAGCGCTCGCTCATACTGTTCGACGAACTGTTTCAACGATATCTTCGAATGCACATAACCGTCGAAAAAGGCGTTCATACTTTCACTTCTTTGAGTTGTTGACATACCAGCCCATAAATTTTTTTTCAAAAAACATGGCACCCAACGACCTCTGTTTTCGTACAATTCGGATAACCAACTATCATCACGTAAGTCATACGTATCGATCATCACTCTCCAACCTTCCTCAAATTCATCGACAAATTGTGAATCATAAATCAAAACATATATGTTCGAAAAAAATAGAAGCATTATCCACATGATATCCAAACTTTTCAGGCAACTTTTTCAATATGTGCCAAAGACACCATCTATGTTTAGTGTTCGGAAAAACTATCTCAATTGCATTTTGCATCGCTCTATCTTGATCTGTAATTATTCCATGCGGAGCTTGACCATACATGCACTTCAACCATGTCCTAAACAACCACACAAACGTATCTGTGTTCTCATTCGATAATAAACCACAACCAAGCAACGTTGATTGTCCGTGATGATTCACGCCAACAAAAGGGGCGAAAGGCATATCATACTTATTAGTAAGGTAGGTTGTATCAAATGTCACAACATCCCCGAATTCCTTATATGCTTGCCTGTACCGATTGTCCGCCCAGAACACATTTCTCAAGCATGAATCATCATCCAAGTCAATACTAAAGAAAAATCCAGAGCAACGGGATTGCATTTCAGAGAAATAAGATTGTATTGCAGCCCATCACTCTCACCCAATCTTAGTCGTCTCACTTTTTTGATATAATTTCGACAATCCTTTTCAATGCAAGCCATGTTCTCGTAGCCACCAGCCTCGACAACTGCAGAGTTAAAACTTTTATGTAATAGTATTCCTGCCACATCATTCACTTCAAGTTTTCGTTTCACGTAAGCACTAATACCTCGGTTACATCGATACAACCTGGACTTAGTAGGGCTCGTCTTGTGATTGTGCTCAAGGTAGACCGAGTTAATCTTCCAGTAACCATATATATCTAACGATGCAGAGATCCTGGCTTTACAACCCGTTTGAATTGTTGGTTGCGGCTTCAAAGAAGTGCTTGTAGTACCAATTCTTCGTCCCTCCCTACTACACGTCAACGTGACAAATCTCAAAACACCGTCATCATCCTTCGTCGAACTCCTCTTCCTAACTGGAAAACCAATGGTATAAGGATATCTTGCATAAAAATCATACACTTCTTTTTCATCTTTGAACTGCATACCAACTTCAGGCACAACAACTCCATCTTCTCCTATTGTTTCAACGTCCGTAACATTCAATGTGTCATCCAAATTCTCATTTTCGAATTCTACCAATAGAACATCTTTCATACTTGGATCATCCTGCAAGAGGCTGAGGAGTTTATTCCAATCCAAAATTAAAATCGAAATCAAACAGTGCAACTACACAACATTTAATTACTTTGATTCATTACTTTGGCATGTTAATAAGTCATCAGAATTCTTCAAATTTTTTGGGTTACTTCACTGGCCATAATTACATTTTTATGATATTGTAAGTATCATTTATTCCAAATGCTACCACTTCACAGTCTAAAGCTACTTCAAATGAATATTTGTATGCAACACAATCTAGTTAATTACTTTGGTTAGCACTGTACAGTTTGTTTGAATAAAGAATAATAAACCTTTTTAGCCTTTAAAAATCATTTTCTATCAGATTCTTGAAACCAATTTGAATATTCGCTTTTTGGTTTCACACGAACACCACCCAGCTTGTTTGAATGGAAGTCTTCACTTTAGCCTATAAATAATTTATATCAGATTCTTGAAACCAACTCGAAAACTTCATCGTCTTTTTCACAATTAGCAATTTCGGATTTGGGGATCTGATTAAAGACAGAAAAATGTTCAACCCAAACTTCAGTTCAAAGTTACAACACATACAAATTCATACCGTCATTTGTAGTGACCCGGTTCTGGAGACGGTGTTCATAGCTGGTCGTACTGATTCACTTCTCTTTCTCAATTGGGAAATCGAAGCACTGTCAATGTAGTTCAGTTTCTTCAACTCCAGCGAAAATCAAGAGCTCCTCTTCATAAATAAGGCACCTTGATTTGGGGGAGATGGTGACGGAGAGATACAAATCCAGTAGAAGAGAAATGCTATTTAAATTTTCTTGCCAAAATTGGAGATGGAGATGGACAGAGAACAGCAGCTGCACAAAATTCCATTTTATTTCTCTCTCCCACCCATTTCATTGTTTTGGCGCCCAAAGCTCTCAACACATCACAGTCGTCCACTTCCAAGCGATCTTCACCGTACACGTCACTTTGTAAATGACTTTTGTAAAGAAACTTTGTACAAACAGCATTTTTGATTCAACTTCAAATGCTAACTTTTATATAAAGAAGACGTGTAGGTGTAGCAGCACAGGCTGCACAGCATTTGAAGCACATTCACTCTCATTAATCCCTCTGCCCAAACCAACAAAAATACTTACGAAATGGATCTATCTGTCACGTCTGGTCACAAGCCCAGATGTCCTTTCCCGTCTGCGAGATTCGAAGCTTGATGGAGGTGAAAAAAATATTTGCTTTCAATGGCGAGGGTCACACTTTTTACCCTTTCTCCGATATGTGAGACACTTTTCTCTCCTCTCCAACTGCATGCATGGCAGATTTACTGATCTGTTGATGTATATTGATGGTTGCCTCTTGTACGGAGAGATAGAAGATTACAGAAATTTTTTAGAGTTCATTCTTTATATCATGCAAGACTTTAATGAGTTCTTCCAAAACAGCAGCAATTGTCATATTTTTATTACGAATATGAAATTGTCGCGATCTTCATCAACTTTGTTCTTGAAACTATTGGAGAATTGATTAATTGCTGAACGTATTTTAGTGTTGTTGCAAGTAATCAAGTCAAAGTTCTTCCAAAGGAGCTGAATTTTCTGGTCATTTTTTTGTTGATACACTACTACACAACATGCAAGAACAGAACATGAATATATTCACAGAAATTGAAGCTGTATTTAATAAAGTAGGACTTTTCTTGCATTCATTCTTTTTCACTGCAGAGCTGGTTTCCACGACCGAGATGGATCAAACAGTTTTAGTTCTGTTAGAAAGGATTAGTATTGTGCAAGTGAAGATCAAAGATGAATGCATTGTAGTCTCAAAGAAGCTGAGTTCTGGAATTGGAAGCCTACAAGTTGTAGAAGCATCATCCCAAGATAAAAGCATTTCTATGGTAGAAGAGACCATTGTGGGCTTCGAGAATATGACGAAACAAATTGCTAGCCATCTTCGAGGAGGAAAAAGGTGCCTCCAAATTATTTCGATAGTTGGGATGCCTAGTTTTGGCGAGACAACTTTAGCAAAGAAAATATACAATGATTTCAAACTTAGCTCCCATTTTGATATGTTGTCATGGTGTGTTGTTTCACAAACTTATAAAAAGAGAGAGGTGTTAATTGACATTTTGAGCTTCATTAGTAACCTTAACGGAGATGAAATTTTGGAAAAGGAAGATGAAGATTCGGCCTTATGCCTTTACAGAAATTTAAAAGGTAGAAGATGTTGGATTATTTTTTGTGGACTAACATCATATGACATTTGGGCCATTTATGGGATGGACAACATTATATCACTAACCATGCTTTGGGCCCTTGAAAAAGAGAGAGAAAGGTTGAAGAACCGAATTCAAAGAACCCTAGCCTTCCTCTTTCCATTTGAATCTAATTTACAACAAGTTCATTGATGTTCCATGGCTTCTAATCAAGTTTCACCAACACTTGGAGGTAATGTATTTCATTAATGGGTTTTTGTTCTTTTATGCTTCAAAACAATTGGCAATATGCTTGACATTGATGAGATGCAATGGGCTGATTTAGACCTTCAAATATTGTTGTTTTGCTCACTCAAATGTTATTATATTTCAACATTTGGTATCGGAGCCTAATCCAACGTGTTTTGAAGTTGTAGTATTTTTTTTCCTCTGGTTTTCACGGTTATTTTTTTTAAACTTGGAGCTGTCCAAAAAAAAAAATTCTTCTTCTTTTCTGAAGTTTGAGAAGAAATTCTTGATTTTTGTAAATGCAATATTAAAACCTGTTTTAACACACTTTTGTATAATAATTGTTTGGTGTTGTTATTATTATTTTCTCCCAATTTTGATCACTTTTCTACTAAGATCCATACGGGCAATGAAATTATCCTATCGATGAGTTCATTCTTTGGTAGGATGCTTAAATTGGTGAAGGGAATGCATGATGAACCGGCACAATTTTTGCTATCCTATCGATAGTTGATTGATGCATTTGGTTGTAATACTAAATGTATTGCTCTTACCTGTGAATGAGTCAATGAACTCTAGCATTCAATGATCACTTTTGTGGATCATTTAAGAAAGTTGAAGAAAGAGCGAACATCATGATCATGTCTGTCTTTCACATACATGTTAACATCGCTTTTATGTTTTTCTTCAGCTTTGGGCAATCCTCAATTTTCTGCCATTCTGAAGCTAAACGGGACTAATCATAAACAATGGGTTGAATCTCTCATGATGAATCTTACCATCATGAAGTTGGACTTAGCCTTGAGAAAGGACTCTCCGCCTGAGCCCACAATTGAAACTTCTGCTGATGAAAAGAAGCTTTATGATGATTAGGAGTATTCAAACCGGTGTTGTTTAATAATCATGAGGTATCACATGGAGGACTCTATACGTGATAACATTACAAAGACTGAAACTGCTAAGGCATTTCTAGAAGCTATCAACAAGAAGTTCAAAAAGTTCTCCAAAAATGGGAAGAATGAGCTTCTGAGCACTCTACATTCCACTATTATGGTGTTAGTGGAATTAGAGAGCATATTGACAAGATTGTGGCCTGCTATCACAAGATCAAGGCAATTGGTATGAAACTTGATGAGGACTACATTGTATGGTTCATTATGGGGACTCTTCCCTTGCAGTTTGACTCCATTAGGTCCAGTTACAATGCTCAAAAAGAACAATGGACCATAGAGGAGATGACTACCATTCTTGCCAAGGAAGAATATGACACAAAAAAGGGAAGGGCAAGAAGTGTGGCTATGGTGATGAACTAGAACAACAATAGTCAGAAAAGAAAGCCTCTACAAAAGAATACCAATGACAACAAGCCCTTTAAGAAACAGAACATAGGTAACAAAAGGAATGGGCAAGGAGCGCCCTTAGCTTCTAATGCTCCTAAGAATGAGGGCTTTAAAGGAAAATGCAATTATTGCCAAAAGTTTGGGCACAAGAAGGCAGATAACAGGAAGCTCGAGGCCAGGATGGAGAAGAAAGGTAATCTTTTGGTGAAGGTTTGCCTAGAGTCAAATATTGTTGATGTGCCTTCCAATACACTGGTGTAACAATTCATGTTACCAATTCCTTGTAGGAGATGACAAGCAGAAAGAAACCAACTAGTATGGAGCAGTATGTATATATGGGAGATGATACAAGAACTGAAGTTGAATTTTTGGGGTTGGTCAAATTACAGCTTACCACTAGACATTTTTTGGAGTTGTATGAAGTTGTATACATACCTTCAATTAGGAGGAATTTAATTTCTGTGTCTATTTTGGATAGAACTGGTTACAATTTTCTTTTTGGAACTAGAAAAGTTATATTGTACCATGACTCTATTTTGATTGGAAATGGAATTTTATATGGTAATCTTTATAAACTTGATTTGGTGGATGCGTCTCTTGTTACTTCTTCTTCTTCTCTTAATACTGTTGCTACCACAAAAAGGTTAAAATTGGGTGAAAAATCTTCCATTCTATGGTACAAGCAATTAGGACATATTTCTAGGCAACGAATGGAAAGATTGATAAAGGATGGGATTCTACGGGATCTTGACTTCTCGGACTTTGACACTTGTGTTGACTGCATAAAAGGAAAGTTAACTACCAAGGTTAGAAACAACAAAGTTGACTGGTGCGCAAAATTACTTGGGTTAATCCATACCTATATTTGTGGGCCTTTTTCTCCTTCAGTTGGGTAGTTACAAGTACTTCCTCACTTTTATTGACAATTTTTCCCCGTTATGGTTTTGTTGAGCTCATTAGTGAGAAGTCTGATTTTTTGGAAGCCTTTAAAGCCTTCAAATCAAAGGTAGAGCTTCAACAAGAGAAAATGATCAAAGTGGTTCGTTCTGATAGAGGTGGTGAGTTATGGGAGATATGATGAGACAGGACGAAACCCTGGACCTTTTGCAAGGTACCTACAGGAGTGCGGCATTGATGCTCAATATTCCTTGTTCGCTGAAAATCGTACCGCAAGCGCACGGGTCGCGTTCAAGTAATAAAGTGGACCTTAAGAGTCCAGATTGTCGATCCCACGAGGAATGTATACTTTGAATTACACAACTTTAATCGATTTTAATTCTAACGACAAAAAGAAACACACAGTTTTAAAAACATAAGATAAAAACTAACGATCTACGAAATAAGAAAATAAAGGTGTCTTGGCAAATTTCGGAGGGAAAAGTGTGGTTGGAATTTACGATGTCGCTTAACCTATTGTTTCATTGATCTCGAACCAATTATGTGCCGATGCGTATTATCAAAATGCGATAGTTAGACCCGATTCTCCTGTTTTAGCTAATACCCTCTTTCGAGCGCATATTAACCCGAATTAATCAATTCATACCGCATATTTCTATGTCGATACAAAGTTGACCAATTGCATGAATTTCTGTGAAAATAGCTCAATGGATCACATGAGGTAGGTGTATATTTCTACATCACCTAGACGCGCCTGGAACACCAAGCAAACCCATGGCATCAATCATTTCGGTCTAATGAATGTAATCATTGTTCAACAGTCACATAATTACCTAATAATTTCATCTAGTTATCAATTAGATGAATTGTTCATTTTGGTCTATTAAATGCAACTATCCTACAACAATCACATCAATACCTAATTATAACATCTATGTCGTCACAAAAATGAAGTAATCTTAAATATGATGATCGATACACTATGCTTTTGATAACAACTGCATTTATCACTAAACATGTAGATATATCGATAATCAATGAAACAATTAGGTTAAGTTAAATTCATAAATTCCAACACAACATATTTAGCTCATTTTATAGATATGAAAACAAAGGAGATATTGTATAACATTCATTACAATTTTGACAAAATAAATGAGAAAAAACCAAAGTTATAGAATAAACCCTAGTTGACGTGCGAAGTTGATTTCTCCCAAAAATCTTGCCAAAAGCTTGATGTAATCTCCTTGTAGCTCTATGATTTCCTCTCCTCCATGAGCCAAGAACACCAAAAGAAAAATAAAAAGGAAAGAAAAGCAAGAGAAAAGAAAGCAAGAAGAAGAAAAAGAGAGAAAAAAATCTAGAGAGAAAACAATAAAAACTAAACTAAACTAAAATAAAAAAAAAAACAAAAACTAAACTATTCTACTCTATGAAAAAAACGTGCCAGCCACCTTCTATATAAAGGATAGATATTTTGTTTACTTAGCAATTAAGTAATCAAAATATCAAAGGAAAATTGCATTTAAGTCCCCACCTTTTGGAAAGTGGTAAAATGGTCCTTCAACTTTAATTTAGTACAATTTGGTCCTTGAATTTTGACCTTCATTTCAGTTAGGCCCTTTATACATTGCACTTCAAGTCCTTCAACTTTCAGGCTTGTGCAATTTAGTCCCCAACTTCACCTTTTTGTCCATTTTTAGTCCCTTTCTTTTCCTTTTCGCGCCATTCTTCTTCTTCTCGGGGTTTTCGCCTATAAAAGTGAAAAATACATAATTATGCAAAGAAATAAACTCAATTTTATTTCCAATTAAATACAGAAAAGTGTCGAATAAGTGTGTTTTTCCACACTTATCAATGCTCAATATACAATGCCTGGTACACCTTCGCAAAATAAAGTTGTCGAGAGAAGAAATCCCACACTCCTTGACATGGTGCGATGTATGTTGGCAAACTCTTCTTTACCAGAGTTCCTATGGGGTGATGCTTTGAGAACTGCAGCTTATATTTTAAATCAGGTGCCTAGTAAGTTTGTTCCCAAGACTCCTTATGAGTTGTTATCACGGAAGAAACCCACTTTGTGTCATTTTCATGTTTGGGGTTGTAAAGTAGAAGTAAGACCCTACAATCCGCAATCCAAGAAACTTGACCTTAAGACCGTGAGCGGTTACTCTATTGGTTATTATGTGGGATCAAGGGGCTCCAGATTCTATTGTCCATTACATACCACCAGAGTTGTTGAATCAGATCGAGTAATCTATTTCGAGGATGACACTGGTACAAGCCAAGGGCTTAGAGAAATTGTGTTCATACAATACCAAGTTATTGTCCATGTGCCTGTCGCTTCCGCTCCAATAGTTGGCCGTATGGTTGACCAGCGTCCAGTATCCATTCAGGATGAACCCGTTGAGCAAGTAGCACAAAAAGCTCCAGATGAAGCCATAGAAGATGCACCTTTAAGGAGATCTGAAAGGGTTCACAAACCTGAAATCTCTGATGGCTACATTGTCTACTTGCAGGAGCATGAGTATGACATTGGTGACACCTCAAATCTAACTACCTACAAGGAAGCCATCTCTAGTCCTCAATCCAATTCTTGGATGAATGCTATGAATGATGAGATGAACTAAAATGAAGTGTGGAGCTTGGTAGAGTTACCAAAAGGATGTAGACCCACTGGCTGCAAATGGGTATTCAAAACCAAGCGTGATGCTAAAGGTCAAGTGGAGAGATATAAACCAAGGATGATAGCTAAGGGCTATAGCCAACGAGAAGGTATCGATTATAAGGAAACCTTCTCTCCTGTTTCGACTAAAGACTCTTTACGAATTATTATGGCAATTGTGGCACATTTCAACTTGGAACTTCATCAAATGGATGTAAGAATGGCTTTCTTGAATGGAGATTTAAGTGAAGATGTCTGCATGATTCAACCTATTGGTTTTGAGGTAGTTGAAAAGAAAACATGGTTTGTAAGCTCCAGAAGTCAATTTATGGGTTGAAACAAGTTTCACGGTAGTAGTATCTCAAGTTCGATGAAATTTTCACCTCTAACAGTTTCAATGAGAACATTGCTGGTCAATGTATATACATGAAGGTCAGTGGGAGCAAGTACATATTTCTGGTTTTGTATGTTGACGACATTTTGCTGGCTACTAATGACACTGACTTATTGTTTGAGACAAAACAACTATTGTTTGGCCATTTTGATGTGAAAGATCTTGGTGTAGTTTCATATGTCTTGGGCATACAAATTCTTCGTAATAAGGCCAATGGTGTTCTCAGATTGTCACAACGTACTTATATTGATCATATCTTGGAGAGGTTTATTATGCAGTCTTGTTATTTTGTGAAGACTCCAATTGTGAGGGTGACAAGTTCTCTAAGGCCCAATGTCCTCAGAATGATGTTAAGAGAGATCAGATGAAAACAGTCCCTTATGCTTCTGTTGTTGGTAGCCTCATGTATACCCAAGCATGCACACGTCCTGATATAGCCTTTGTGGTTGGTATGCTTGCTAGATACTTGAGCGATCTTGGTCAAAGCCATTGGAAAGTAGCTAAGAGAGCTTTGAGCTTTGCCAAGGATCTCATGCTGACATATCGGTGCACCGACACTCTTGAAGTGGTTGGTTTCAGTGATTCTGATTATGCAGGCTGCATGGATGATAAGAAATCCACTTCTAGGTACATCTTCATAATGGATGGAGGATTGTTTCGTGGAAAAGTGTTAAACAGACACTTACAGCTTCTTCAACCATGGAAACAGAGTATGTGGGATGTTATGAGGCTACTTGTCATGCAATATGGCTATGGAACTTCATTTCAGCATTAGGAGTTATGGACTCCATTTCTAGACCGTTGAAATTATATTGTGACAATTCCGCAGCCGTATCTTTCTCTCTGAAAACTAGGTGCACTTCTTGCTCCAAACATATTGATATCAAGTTCTACTTTGTCAAAGAGAAAGTTGCAGAGTCCCTCATTACCATTGAGCATACGGCTACAAGCAACATGTTGGCGGACACATTAACTAAAGGCTTACCTATTTGTGTATTTCAAGAACACGTCTCCCGCATGGGATTGTTAGGAGCCTAGTTTCTTTGTTTTAGTGGGAGTTTGCTGTTCTTGGTATGTTTTGTAAGGATTGTTTAAATTTTGTGTAATTCGTGCATATTATGGATGTATGTCACTATTTTATGATACTATGTATCTTTGTGATATGATAAGTGACAAAATGATGATATTTATTCCATTGAATTCATATTAATGTTATTGTCATGCTTCTGGATTAGTAGAGCCTGATTATGTATGGCCTATGCACTCTATTTTCGGTGTGTTGGCTATGTGTGATTAGTTTGCCTGTGTAAGTTACTATGAAAGCATTTGTAGTAAGATTATGTAGTCCAAGTAGGAGAATGTTGGATTATATTTTTAGACTAACATAATATGACATTTGGGCCATTTATGGAATGGACAATGTTATATCACTAACCATGCTTTGGGCCCTTGGGTCCATTCTTCAATCTTACCCAAGCTCACCCATTGGGCTTGTGACCCACCAGAAAATAGCATTTTGATGTTTATATATATATATATATATATATATATATATATATATATATATATATATATATATATATATATATATGAAAAAAGAGAGAGAGAGAGAGAGATTGAAGAAACGGATTCAAAGAACCCTAGCCTCCATCTTTCCATTTGAATCTGATTTACAGGAAGTTCATTGATGTTCTATGGCTTCTAATCAAGTTTCACCAACACTTGGAGGTAATGTATTTCATTAATGGGTTTTTATTTTTTATTTTTATGCTTCAAAATCATGGACAATATGCTTGACATTGATGAAATGCAATGTGTTGATTTAGACCTTCAGATATTGTTGTTTTGCTCACTCAAATGTTATTATATTTCAACAGAAGATACCTAATTGTTATGGATGACCTATGGGATAAAGAAGTATGGGATGATTTGAAAAATTTATTTCCAGATGACAATAACCACAGCAGAATTTTGTTCACTAGTCGGCTGAAAAGCATGGCATCAGAAACTTCACATTTTATCATTGAACCTCATCCCCTGTCACAAGGTGAATGTTGGGATTTGTTGGAGAAGAAGGTGTTCGTGAAGGAATGTTGCTCTCAAGAGCTTCAAGATATTGGAAAGAAAATTGCAGCAAACTGTAAGGGACTACCACTTTTAGAAGTGGTGATAGCTTCGGTTCTTTCAAATATGGAGAAGAAGAAAATCTTATGGCAACATGTTGCAATAAGCATGAGTTCTAACATTTCTGAAAAATCCGACGACTATAATTTCATATTGAAACTTAGTTACAAGAATCTACCGACTCACTTGAAGCCATGTTTCCTCTATCTTAGTGCATTCGAGGAAGATGAGGCAATTCCCTTCATAAGCTATTATTACTATGGATAGCAGAATGATTTATAGAGAAAAAGGAGCAGAACAACTTTGAGGATGTAGCTGAGGAATATCTAATTGAACTGGTGAATAGGAACCTGCAGCAAGTTGCCAAAAGAAGATCAAACAATGGAGTACGATATTGTACTGTGCATGATCTGATACTCAAAATGTGCTAGAAAATAGTTGAAGAATAAAAATTTATGTTTCAACAGTAAGTTAACTAACCCTCTTTCTATTTTCTTCTCGTTTTACTTTTATTTTCCAATTTAGCTTACTAACAAAGTGTGATAATTTGTTGAAATTTATATCAATAATGCTGCATTACTGCTGTTGTTGGTTGATGTGGTTAAATTTCTTTAGCAAATTCTTAATATCTAAACGGCGTTGTCACTTGTGTATGGACCAATCTCATCACTAATACAAGGCATTATCCATTCTTTACAATTTAGAAAAAATTAGGATAGTGAATTCGTCAGAATGACATTTTTCTACTGGGAATCAAAGCTACGAGAGACTTGAGGTACTTGGAAATTTCTTCTTTAGATTCATCAATAGAAAGACCCAAGAACCTAGAATTTCTTCATGTGAAAACGAAAGTTGATATACTGCCAACTTACCTTCTGAGTATGCCTAAGTTTTGACATCTACACGTTCGAGATCGTACCGAGGCCTCAAGATTCAGTAACTATTGTAATAGCTTCCAAATAAATACCTTACAAGCAGTTTCTTTTGTCGATATTTTTAATTCGAAAAATGAAGAAATCTTGGAGTGTTCACCAAATTTTCGTAGCCTAAAATATGTATCTTCACCCGTTCACTATCTTGATCTGTTAATAAATTTGGACTGCCTCACTATTGCTTGGCCTGTTGGGCTATTTGTGGAATTGGACCAGTACAATTCCGAGTTACAATTTTCTTATAAATAGGGGTTTAAGTGAAATACGCCTTTTGCTTCTTGAAGGTTGAGAATCCGATCTACATGTGACTGCATTCTGATCCTTGGATTGTGACTGTTGGGTTGGATAGATACGTGACTTAGTCTTGGCTCTTTAATTCCATGATGGTTCCATTCTTTCAGTCTCTTCGTCCTTTCTCCCTTTCTCTAAGTGATAGTTATGTTTTTTCTTTTGTAAATCTAGAATCAATCTTTGTGGGTTTCAATCTATATTCTTTGTGAGTATTTGATTTTGTGTATAGTCATTGAGGGTTGTGTAATTCCGATTTGTTGAACAGGTGAGAAAAAACTCGAAGAAACTGATGGTTTCATCGTACATTCTGTACTAATTCTTGATTTTTCTTAGTGGATCTAGATTTATATCTCAATTTAGATGCTTAACGGGTGATTAAGTTGCAAGACTAAACATCCGGGCCCTTCGGGGTGAAAAATCCTTTGTGTTCTAATTTTCTGCATTTTTTTGGTTGTTATAAACTTCAATCCTTGGAATAAGTCGTTTCGGGGTCTATGATGATCTCAATTTGAATCACTCAAAATGGTATACAAAAGTAGGTTCAAATACGATTACTCAATTGTTAACTTTCCCAAAAAAAATTAAAAAGCTTACTCTTTCTGAAAGCAGATTTCCTTGGGAAAGATGTTATTAATTGGGATATTGCCCGATCTGGAGATTCTGAATTTAGAACGTGGAGCATTTGAAGGAGAAATCTGGAACACAAAGGATGATGAGTTCCAAAAACTCAAATTCCTTAAATTACTTAACCTAGATCTTGAACAATGGAATTCCTCAGGTCATCATTTCCTAGTACTTGAACGATTGATATTGTCTTTTTGCAAAAGATTGGAGATAGTTCCTTTTGAATTTAGCAATATTCCATCACTACAGCAGATTGGTGTACATTTTTGTAGCATAAATGTTGAAAATTCAGCCTTGGAAATTCATAAAGAACAACATGATTTTGGTATCGAAGAATTTGAGTTGAACACATATAGCTATCTCAAGTACAACAAGGATAGCGAGCTTGAGTACGACGAGTGATTATGTTTCTGATGGTGTATACCGGTAAGTTAAAGCTCATTTCATTCTTTCTTTTTGTTGGACTATGGACACCACATATCTTCACATTGGTATGATATTGTCTACTTTGGACATAAGCCCTCATGGATTTGCTTTTTGGGTTTTACCCCAAAAGACCTCATACCAATGGAGATATTGTCCATACTTATAAACCCATGATCCTCCCCACTTCTAGCTAATGTGGGACTTTTGTTGCACACCCGACAATGGAGATATTGTCCATACTTATAAACTCATGATCCTTCCCACTTCTAGCCAATGTGGGACTTTGGTTGCATAACCAACAGTCCTCCCCTCGAACAAAGGACCACCTCCCCTCCCCTCAAACGATCATCCATCCGTCCACTCTCTACCAACCAAGATTCTCCACTCTCCTCTTCAGTATGTTGGGGTCAGGACACGTCCATGAAGTAACAAGAGAGCACTACCTGACTTGAGAGTTGCTTTATCCAAGTCAACTCCTCTTCACCGTGTTGGGATCAGGGCACGTCCATGAAGCATCCGAAGCACACCGCCTGCCTAATGAGCTCATCCACAAATCCCAACGCAAGCAGACCGAGGCTTACCACCTTCGTTCGACATTCCGAGAAATTCATCTACATGGCTAAGTCTGGGGCTTGGCTCTGATACCATTTGTTGGACTATGGACATCACACATCTCCACATTGGTATAATATTGTCCACTTTGGGTCTAAACCCTCATAGATTTGCTTTTTGGGCTTTACTCCAAAATGCCTCATACCAATGGAGATATTGTTCATACTTATAAACCTGTGATCCTCCCTACTTCTAGCTAATGTGGGACTTTGGTCGCACACCCAACACTTTTTCTTTTTTTCATTTTATTTTTTTCTTTTTGAAAAAATCTTCTTTTTTAAATTATAATTTATTTGAATTATTCTTTTATATTTCCTAACAAGACATTCCTTGACATCTCACTTGCTAAGAAAATATTTATTTTTCAGATTGTTGATTCTTGCTCTTATTCATAGTCATTGAGTTTTTTTTTTTTTTTAGTGAACATGAAATTGTCATGTCTGTTGCAAGCAAAATTAAATAACAGCATCATTTTCAATTATAATATATTATAGTTACTTTGACAAGTGGTCAAATCCATATATATGATCTAAAGCTTCGAATCTTCAGCATTATATTTTTCTAATAATTTTTTTCTTTTCTTTTTGATGTATTTCCTCACTTCTCTATTTTGCCAACGTGTAATATTCCATCTGAACTTAGGAAATAAGAAAAACAAGTATTATCTATAAGCGATTGATGTTTAGATGAAAAACACCAGATCATCCAGGTAATCTACTTTCGAAACCTAGTCCAATCCATTGCTTTCCAGTTGAACTGAGAAGGTGGTGGGTTTATAATGCTGGTTGGATGGAATATGAATCTCTAAATCCCCAAATGTTGATAAAAAAATACCTATCAAGATCAAATCCTAGCCATGTTTAATTGTTTTAGTTGAATGTGATGTTCAACTGTTACTAGACAGTACACGTGGTTAAGAATAATTTTAATCAGAACATAAATATTGATAGCCAAGAACAATGAACTTGCCATTAAGTAGCTGAATGGAGACATTCTTGTATCAAAATTTTAGCAAATAATCCCACATCAACCATTAGAATTGAGCTCCTATCCACAAAAAGATGAAAACCAAGACTTTCCTTTTGAAATTCAAAATACTCCATGGAAGTGTTAGAGGCATGTTGTGTACGTGGCTCATATAGAGTGGAATACATATATACTGAAATAAATAGACGAAGGCCGGACTAGAGCGGAGTGGAGCGGAGTGGAGTGGAGTGAGGGGCATAGCGCACCAAACATAATAGAATAGAATGGAGTGGTACGACGGTGTCGACCCTGCGGTACGGTACATGAGTATTTTCGATTTTTTCCTTAAAGTCTTTACAGATTCTAAAGTATGGGATAGGGTTAGTATATATATGATGTAACCATATTATTCATAGATCGATAATATTATAGTCGCTTCGCTCTTATGTCCGTACGTAAATTGTCGAACCATGTAAATCTGTGTTCAAATTTCTTTGTCGATTTCATATTCTTCATTATTATTGTTGCTCAAATTACAACAAGACAATAGACAAAAGAATTGGACAAAGTATTGTAATGGATAGGAATGGCAATAAGGAGCTGGGGTGGCCATTAGTATCCCATCATGCTGTAGATTTCTGGAAAGTAGGGTGGGGATTAAAAAAATCCTCATTTACAAAATAGAATATATGTGCCTTTTTGTGGTAATTAAGAAAAGATATATATACACAGCTTGTTAAATGTCATAAATGCCTGTGTCATAATGGAGATATGTGGTAAAAGTATATAGGAATTTTGCTACACAAACATAATGCTTGACATGTAGGATGACACAACACACATGGTGAGGATGACACAACACACACATGGAAAGGTCAGGCATTATTTAATTCAGGTCGGGACCCACATGCAATGTGAGTGGTCGGTCAACCCCTATGTCAAACATTATATTCATTTAACTTAATTCAAGTATCTAGAGAAATTATGTATCAGGTCAACATGTGTGAGGCAGTACAACAGTGTCTCATGCAAGAAATTCCATCCACATAAATAATTTAGATTGATTTAAAATTTTAAAATAATATTAAAATTAAAAAAAAGTTTTTCTAGGCCTAGGCTCGCCTTCGTCTAGCCACACTCTATACTTTTTAGAACGCTGCTACTAATGGTGAAACGCAAACACAACATGTATAACTAACACATCAATGCTTTAGATCCCGTATATAGCAAATGCTCTTTGTTTTTTAATTTTATTCCTTTAGTTTGTTGTTGAAAGCTTGAGGGTAAGTAGATGCTGAGTGCTTTGTACTTATAGAGGTGAGGCGTGTCCCAAGTTTCCAATCAATCTTTAACATACTAAAGAAAAACAGAAGATATACAAAATAAGGCGACTAAGTTTGTTGTTGTTGTAAAGAAGAGTAATAGGAAGAAAAAGATGCTCAATGCGAGATTCAAGTATGATCATGTTAAGTAGAAATTTGAGATGCATGGCATAATTAAGTGTAAGAAATAGGAAAAATGAGATGCAAAAAATTCTATTAGCAAGTAAATGCCGAAGCTTACCACTAATGAAACACATAATGATCCATAGAACAGTTCCCATGGGTTCCTCTGGTGAAGTTGAATGGATTGTAGAGTAGGTGCACTGACCCCTAGTAGCTTTAGAATTAGAATGATGTGAATTAACAATCCCACAAGTAAATCTGTAGCATATGATTCATTACTGCTTGAATATTTTTAATCTAAACTAAACAGCTAAAATGAGAACCTTATTTACTATAACATTGCATTTATCTAACAAGCTAAAATAAATTTTCAATATCTAAAAGCCATAAAAGATCTACAACTTCCGTCGAGAAAAAGTATAGATTTGTTGACCTCAACTCCGGCAGAACCCAAATGTCAATAGATCTCAACTCCTCTCCTCTTCAATCCATGTATATGTTACATGCATGCTTGGACATCATGTAGAAGGTAATATATATTAAGTTGTAAGGTTTTTGGTCTTTGGGAAAGAATAAAGAACAACCTTGACTGTTATTTTTAACTCCATGTTTGAATCAGTGCCGGACCTATGTTTCACGGGGCATGTGGCGAATTTCACAATTTAGGCTCCTAAGTCATAGCAAGCAATCCATTGTTGTCAACATAAAGTTGCTCACAAACTCAACAATGCAGATGAGGTGGAGAAAGGCGGCGGCCACACGGACAGAGGAATCCTTGCTAGTTGTGGAACTGCTTTGTGGTCACCATTAAAAAAACCCAACAACGAGGTTCGACTGGTCGGGCACAAAATTGTGATTTTTCTGTGGAATGCTCCGATTGCAACTTTCTGATGCGGCGCAATATTTGTGTATGGTGAGAATGAGTTGCTTGGGTGAAAATGGTTGAGGGCGTTTGTGTACATTTCCATAGCATATAAGGGAAAACAGGCAGTTAAGTGCCAACAGCAATATCAAAATTATATTCGTTCTGACACAATTCTGACTTCTTGTAGCATGTTATCATGTTTCCACTGTAGGGAAATGAGATGTAGTCCCAAAAAACTCATTAAAATGAGTACCAAACGAGGGCATATTACCGTTTTTATGAAGTGTAAACAAGGGCAAAATGGTTACACCAAATATAAGGTACCATTCGATAGAGGTGTCAATCCGGGTGGTCCGGGCCGGGTCGGCCCGCCAACATGTGAGCCCGGTAACGGCCCGCGTGAAAAAAAGCCCGCCCGCTGCGGGTTCCGGGCCGGTCACAGGTCGGCCCACAATTTTGGATTACAACCCAGGCCCGCCCGCTGACCCATCGGGTCGAGCCCATGCGGGTCACGGGTCGCGCGGGTCGCGGTTCGTTCCGATTTTGGCCCGTATGATTGTATAAATAAAATTATAAAAATATAGAATTTTTCATATTTATAGCAAAATATATTTTTTTTTATTAAATGTAAACTAAGAATTGAACAAAATGATAAATTCATAATTATATCAAGAAATTTTTACATAGAATTCAAATTTAATGTTACATGAATTATTTATAACTTTGCAAACTTCTACAACATTATCATCTTCTAAATTTATTGGAGAGCAACTATTATTGAAAATAGGATTTTGAGAAAAAGAATCGTGAGAATCTATAATATAGTAGGATTAAAAAATTTAGTAGTGACTAGTGAGAATCGAGAAGAAAGAAATATAATCAAGATGATGATGATATTTGCAATTGAATAATTGTAATTGTAGTAAGGTAGTAACAAGTATGAACTATAAAGTATAAATGTATAATAACTAATGAGAGGGTATTGTAAAAATAATCTCTCCCCTTTTTTTTAATTTTTATTTTATTTTTTTTTAATTTTTTTTTACGGGCCGCGGGTTAACCGCGGCCCGTGGGGGTGCAACCCGCGAAGCCCGCGGGTTACACCTCCTTGGCCCGTGAACCGCCCGCATGGGTCACGGGTCGGTCCGCGGTCCCGGTTTTCACGGGCCGATTTTTACGGGTCATGGCCGGCCCGTCCGTCTTGACACCTCTACCATTCGAGATGCCCTAAGTACGTCAGTTTCCCGCGGAACTCGAACCTTTGTTGACATTTTCTTTTTCTTCATTTTCTGTTGGAGAACTGAAAGAATTTTACAAAGCTTTAATAATTCTAGAAATTAGTTTAGAAATTTGAAATAGTCAATGGTTACATACGGCACACACTGGTCCAATGCTATTACTCCGGTTTGGTGTCCATTAATTATAAGCCGTGTCAACATCAACCTCAAAACTAGTCAAAAAAACTAAAATATCTCACAAAATGTTTTTCTCTTCAATCGAACCATTTAGTTTCGATGTGTCGTAACAGAAACACGAATGACATACTATATTATTATAAATTATATATATTTCTGAATGCAATAGACTCATAATGGGCTAATTTAGATAATTCACACTACTAATAAAAGTTAGAATAATGCTAAGTGTACATTCCATGAGTTACATCTTGGTGTAAATTGTGTCGGAATTCAAAAAATGTTAGGCGGAAAAGTGTTGTTCTTTAAAATTGTCAAATTATGTGTCGTCACGTGGCATAATATAAAAAAAGATGTAAATGCAGCATGATTGTAAAAGTTAACACGTTGATTCTCAATTCACGGTTTCCATTCATGTTCTCGTTTAAACGAGGACTAAGATATTAGACAATTTGAAGGTAACATAAATCGATGCTTAATTTTAATAAAAATAAATAAATAAAATGGGAAAAATATTATTTCTTATCGTAGAGGGAGTTAATTTTTTTGAAAAGATGTTTCATATTATTAATTTAATGTGACCATTGAGTTTGAACCAATATAATAGATTGAGACATTTGACACTCGATCTCGATCTCGATCTCGATCTCCCTATTAAGACTGGAAATTTACAAATCAATGCTTGCTTTAGCCCTCCATCATTGATTGGTCAACGCGTTCTCCCTTAATCACTTGCTAAATTCTAGGGCTTGTTTGTACAACTTCAAGTAGCTGAACGTTAGTTTGTGTACCATACTCAAATTCATTTAATCCAAAATTAATTTTCTTAATACTTATATTTTCTCCTAATTTTGTTTCCCTTTTGAATATAAAATATTTATATTCCATAAATTCTTTTTTATTTCCTTTTTCTTCACATTTCTCCTCTCAGTCTTGGGTGAAATTCTCATTTTCCATACACCAAAAACAAAGTGAGGAACAAAGGAAAATTTGGACTTAACATGAAGCAAGGAATTTTTGGCCCATCAACTCCAAATTATAGTTCCAATGGAGAGAGAATTTTGATATATGGAAACGTTAAAATCTGAGAATTAATGAGTAAAAGAGCATAAAGTAATTATGTAGAAAGTAAAATGAGTGATCCAACTCGTTAAAAAATAAATATGAACATAACCCACCTCATTTCAAGGTGGTTCACAAGTTGTTCGACAATTATGACAAGCTACAATGAGTTGGATTTTACAACCTAACAACCCAAGAAGACCAGTTCAATCAGCTTGATTTATTTAAAAATCATAATATTACTAGTAAGGTGTAATTTTCAAAGTTATCGATTAGAATAATACTGCTTTTCAACTAATTAAATATATATTTTATGGAATTCATAACTTTTATTAACTTTTCAATCTCACATTTTATCAACGTTCATCATAATTCCTTTTGTCACAAATATTTTTTTATTTTATTGTAGATTAATTATGAACTGTAATTCAAATTCAATTTGCCATTTGGGGCAAATATGAAGTGCAGTCCTCCTTCCTCCTCCTAACCTATAACCGCGTAGAAGTTGGAGAGAGTCAATAAAGATTTCTTTCCCCTATAAATTCCTTTCCCCCTGCTCTTATTACTAGGTGCAAGCAACGTGCAATGCACATTTGCCTAGTTTATATTTAATAGTTTTGTTTAAGAATTAATTTGTTATTAATAAAGATGTAATTTTTTGGTTAATTAAATAATTAATGATGTAATGTTTATGTAATTGATAAATAATTAGATGTTTGATTTTGATGTTGTGATGTAAGTTGGTGAGATCGAAGAAAATAAGCAAAAGTTGACAAATTTGAAGAAATGGCTAAATTGTAAGGGATCCAAAGTTCGGGGACTAAAATGTAAATACTTAAAAGTTGTGCTGAACCTCACGATGAAGATTTGAGAGTGCTCGGAGTCAATTAGATAAAGGAAGACGTCAATGGAATCAAATTTAGTCAAAAGATGATCACAAATCAATTTCCAACCGAAAAGTTATGCTCCGATATTTTAGTCTCATATTGAGACCTATTTTTGGTATAGAAAGTGATCGAATTGGAGAATGATGTCTGAATCAAAGTTGTAGCCAGATGAGTTAGCTTTCCAACGCATTTTGAATCGCCTCAATCGGATATCGAAATACAAAGTTATGATAAAAACACTGAAAGAATGTGCATCTGCCTATTTAAAACAAAAAATTCCATTACATAATCCGTTAAAACAACAAATTTCGTTAGTTTTTCCGTTAAAAACAAGAAATTCCGTTATATAACCACTTTTAATATATAGAAGATTCACAACATTTTTTCTTCCTCTGCATATGTCACAAAGGCCAAACACTCCCCACTTTTCCTCTATAGCTTTTGGCCTTCATTCCCATTTCTTGATCTCCAGTAAACTAAACTCTAATCCCAATTGGTCTTCTTAATTCTTCTCCTAATTTCATTTTTTCATTCTTTTAAAGAAGAATCAATCAAATACACTTTTTGTTAAATCGACATGGGTTTTAAGGGATTTTTTGAAGGAGGAATTGCTTCCATTGTTGCAGGATGCAGTACTCATCCTCTTGATCTCATTAAGGTCCGAATGCAACTCCAGGGCGAAGCTCTGGCCCCGCCGCAGACGACTTTTCAGACTCTCCGCCCTGCTTTGGCTTTTCCCACCACCACCGGCCATGTCCATCCTCACATGGGCCATATCAGCCTCCCTCCACCACCACCACGAGTGGGGCTCGTGTCAGTTGGGATGAAAATTATTCAGCAAGACGGTGCTGCCGCTATGTTCTCCGGCGTCTCCGCCACCGTCCTCCACCAGACACTCTACTCCACCACCAGGATGGGCCTCTACGACATCCTCAAACAAAAATGGACAGACCCCAATTCCAACAACATGCCATTAATGAAAAAAATCACGGCGGGTCTCATAGCCGGCGGTGTTGGCGTCGCCGTGGGGAACCCAGCAGACGTGGCAATGGTCCGAATGCAAGCGGACGGCCGGCTCCCTCTCGCGCAGCGGTGGAACTACAAAAGCGTGTTGGACGCCATATCCCAAATGGCTAAGAACGAAGGCGTGGCTAGCCTTTGGCGCGGCTCGTCTCTCACAGTAAACCGCGCCATGCTCGTCACAGCTTCGCAGCTGGCTTCATACGATCAGTTCAAAGAATCTATACTTGAAAAGGGATTGATGAAAGATGGGCTGGGAACCCATATCACCGCCAGTTTCGCCGCAGGGTTCGTGGCGGCGGTGGCGTCAAATCCGGCGGACATGATAAAGACTAGGGTAATGAACATGAAGGTGGAGGCCGGGATGGTCCCACCATACAGTGGGGCCATTGATTGTGCAATGAAAACTATTAGAGCAGAGGGACCCATGTCCCTTTATAAGGGATTTATTCCTACAATTTCAAGGCAAGGTCCATTTACAGTGGTGCTCTTTGTCACGCTAGAACAAGTACGAAAATTGCTTAAAGAATTTTGATGACGACGAAGAAGAATTAAAAATATATATATATTTTTAAGTAATCGATTTCAATTTTGATAGAGAAAGTTGTTAGAAATGCAATCCAATATTATATGTAATTTTTTCTCTTTTCTACTTATACTATACCAATTAATGGGTTTAGAGCATCTCCAAGAGACTCTCTATTTTTAAATAGCATATTCTATCATTTGGAGAGCATCTATAAATTTAAAGAGTTAAAATTTTGATGTACTCCAACAAACTCTTTATATTTAACACTTAAATTTACTATTCCCAAAAAATATTTATTATTTTTCTTTATCTTTTATTTTAACTAGTTTTTCTATAGATTATTTTATTGCTTTTCTACATTGAAAATTGAAACTTTTTGAATGCATTTAATTATAGAGAGTGAGTTTGGCTCTCCAAATTTGGAGAGCCAAACCCACTCTCTAAATTAAAATCTTAATTTAAAGAGTCTATTGGAGCATGATTTTAAATGTTGACTCTTTAAAATAGAGAGCATCTCATGTTTAAAGAGTCTGTTGGAGATGCTCTTATATTCTTAAGACATTGTTATATGTACGTAAATCAAAATTTATATAATGGATTACATAATGTCACATAAAATTCTACTAATTGCTGGTCTAAAACATAATCAATTTTTTCATTCAATATTTTTCCTCCACATCATTTTCAGTTATTGTTTATGTACATTTTTTTATATACAAGTAGCAAAATTCATGTTCTTATTACTTCACTTCTTAACGTTCTTATGATTGTGTTTGATCATGAATATTTAAAATTAAAAGACGATGATTTTCGGAATATTAATTCTCGGGTTAAACCTCTCTTAATTCATTAAATCTTGGCCAAGAATTGTCATCAATAGGATGTGTTCTAATGTGGTAAGGAATCTTAGGCTCCGTTTGGTAGCCTTAATTTTCCATGGAAAAAGAAAATATTTTCCTTTTCCACCCTTAAAAAACTGTTTGATAGGTAAATTTTTTCATGGAAAACGTTTTCCACATTTTTCTAAGTACAATCATTTGATGCACAAAAACTTGATTTTGTTTTCCCACCTATTAGTTGGGAAAACATTTTCCACATTTTTTTTTTTTTTAGCAAAGGCAACCAATTCTATCAACTATTATAAAAAGAATTTTCACTTTTGTTGACAATTTCTATATAAAACAAAGTCAAACGAATATAGTAATTTTTTCTAATTGTTTAAATTTTTATTTTTTTTACATTTTGGTAATTAGAACAAATTCTAGACATATTGGTAGAAAAATTATCATTTTAACGGACAATTTTTATAAAAAAAAGGAAGCCAAACGGACACCAAACT
This sequence comes from Fraxinus americana, assembly GCA_035079005.1. NCBI lineage: Eukaryota > Viridiplantae > Streptophyta > Magnoliopsida > Lamiales > Oleaceae > Fraxinus > Fraxinus americana. Next base: position 33,122,613 of record CM068717.1, on the reverse strand, counting down.
TTCAACATTTTTCAGGTAGAAAATTATACCAATCAAACACAATTAATTACAATTCACAGGAAAACATTTTCTAGGAAAATCTTTTCCCTGTAAAACATTTTCTTTCCACTCATTTTCCACCCTTGCAATCAAATGGACCATTATTGTAGTGTCTTGTGCGTAGATGCATCGTAGTTCAAACTCAAAGTAGTTGATATGTTTTAGAGCGCCACCATTATGATAAAGTGTCCTAACTCATGAACGACGGGACATTACTTTATTTTGAATGTTGGCAATTCTTGATGTCGAATAGCTAATCCCATTGCAGAAATTTCTCGATTAAGTGCTCGTTTGATATAATTTTGTTATCAACTTTTCAACAAGTCAAACTTCAATTTTAATAACATATTTAATGAAATCCATTACTTTTTTCAGCCATCCATTCATCACTTTTTTTTTCCTCATAATCTGTTAAAACTTATCAAAAGCTTGAACTTTACTTCACCTACAAATTCTACCTACAAAATCGGGGCCTGCCAATTTGGCACTATGGCATGTACCTAGATTTGTTCGGTTGAAAAAACAAGTGAAATACAACAAGAGAAATACAAGTTTACAAGCTTTCAGCAACAAGTTTTATTTCCGGTTTATATTTTCCTTTTTCTGAATTCTTTGAGAGATGGAGAAATACACAACTAGTTCGTAGGCGGTTAATGTAGTGCAGCGGGAACCGACAATCGATTGTATCCTGAGAATCGAACACCGATCAAAACCTTGTGCACTCCGGTGAGACGGCGAATTCGATTTAAGGAAACCGTTTAAACACGGGCCTTTGGTTTGATTAATATTCTTTGATTCTCCAATATTTTTCCTACATAAGGCTTGTCCCCGCTTAAGTACATTAGGTTTCCAACGAGAGTTTGAATATTTCTGGTGGCATTTTCTATTGAATAATGTTATCTAGCAATACCAATCTAGGTAACAACATTTGTGACATTAGATTACAAGTTCAAATAAATACATAGATTTATGGTCTATTTAATAGAACTTATTATATATTGACAGTTAAACTAATGTTCAATATCACTGATATTAAATAGCATTGCTCTTTCTTTTTCCTCCTTTGCTGTTTGAAAATTGAGAGAATTTTCAAAGTTTGAATAATTCTAGAAATTAGTTTAGAAAATTGACAAGTAAAACAATACATGCAGCACACACTGGTCCAGTGCTATTACTAAGGTTAGGTGTGCATTAATCATGAAGTTACGACGAGGGAAGACTTCAACTTCAAAAATAGTCAAATTTTATTTTCGTGCACAAATTAAAATATAAAAGGTCAAGCAAAGATAATTTGTACTCGTCACGTCTGAAAGGATGGTTTAGTTACAATTTTTTTTTTCCAAGGAAAAAACATGAAATAATTTTTAACATTTAAACTCTCAACTTAGTAATATTTTAACACGATTCCAAATTCACGGTTTCCATTAATATTCTTGTTCAAACGGGAACAAAGATATCACACATTTTAAAGATAGTATGTATCAATGCTTAGTTTTAAATTTTCAATATGAATAGATAAACGTAAAGGGAAAAATTAAGTTCTTGTCTGGGGGAGTTGTTTTTTGAAAAGTAGTTATTAATCTAAATGACCGTTGAATTTGAACCAATTTAATGTATTGAGACATTGACACTTGGCCATGAGTTTCTATTTTTAAGACGGGAAATTTACAAGTGGATGCTTGCTTTAGCCTTCCATCATTAATTGATCAACGCGTTCAAATACGGGACTGAGCTAGAAAATGATGTTGAAATAGCTAATTTCAAAATAAGATTGGCTACAAAAATATTTTGAAGTAATATATTAATTTTCTTTTTCCCACACAGTTTTTGAGGCTAGGATGCCCTTGACTATCGCCGAGCGAATTACGTATGAGTTGGAAACTATTTATCCTAAATTTTTATTAAATTTTACTAAAAAATTGATTTTAATCTCTACCAAATATGAGTTATAGCTTATAAGTTCTAGCTCAGCCTAGATCCTCTTAACTCGGTAAAACTTGGGAAAATTATGTCGTACACTTCTTTCAATCTCAGAAAGTGAAACATCATGTGAATGTGATAATTTATGAAAAATCGGGTAATAATTGTTGATATGGGTTAATTAGAGTAACGGTGACAGAAATTTTCCCTTAATTTCAAAATGGTCATTAAAGTTAATTTCTTAAAATAATGGTAACTCAAGTTTGCAAATTGTTTCAAAAATGATCACTCGGTTAACAACATCAGCTTAAAGTCTTTGTGGCGCCATTATTTTTGAGAAAAAAGAGATTGTAGTTGCAAATGAACTAAGTGAATCGAAAAGATCGAAATAACTATCCTCTGACGAGTTTAGAAGTGTGCATTCTAACATTGAAGAGAAAGTGATTTGTTATCCTAAATGTAACTCTTAAAAAGGGTTGATGCATCACATAGTTGAGGTAGTCTCGAAATTTAGGTCGAAAGAGGAATTCAGGGTTGTGTTTAAAAATTTCAATATCAATAACTAGCTTGAGGTGCATTTTTCGGTTAACAAAAAATTGAGAGCAGAAGCTCGTTGCAAAGAAGATAGTTATCCATGGCGGATGCAGCCTTGCTATTGATGGAAACATTAGCGAGACGGGTTAAATTTTATGGGTGGAACCATAGCTGTAGTAGAGCATTGAAGAATAGAAATGTGTTGGGTACATGGTTAGTCGCATGTTCAAGTAGAAAATAATGCTAGTTTGCCGCGGTTTCTAAAACTATTAGGGGAAGATCTGAATATTGAAAAAGAATATTGGTTGAGATTTATGTCCGACAGACAAAAGTGTTAAGAGAATATTGGGGCTGATTTGTTTCCACTGGTGGAACGTAGATTATGGGTTCCATGCTCGAGAAAATCTCATTTTTCATATACCAAAAACAAAGTGAGGAACAAAGGAAAATTTGGCCTTGACGTGAAGACAAAAAGGAAGGAATTTTCGGCACATCAACTCCAATTTATGTTCCAACATCGATTGGGTATACGAAAACGTTTAAATTTGAGAATTAATACTATTTTAAACATATGGAATCAAGGATATGGCTACGAAATACTGATCAAAGTTTAAGTTAATAAATCTATAAAATCCCTTTTTTTTTTGGGTGAGGGAATAATCTTCATTAATTGTACATTATTTCATTAAGGATTTCACGCGTGAATTCTATAAAAATTAAGTGGCCGACAAGATTTATAATTGAAATAGTTGCTCTCTCTAATATCATGTTTGTTGATGTCCAAAATTTTTTGAGGTTTTAATAGAAATTAAAATTTTACGGGACCCCTAACTCCTCTAATATCTCAATGAGTAAAGACAGATAAAATAATTATGTAGGAGATAAAATGAGTGATTGAGTGTATTCAAGTGAATTTATTCGGAAGGGTTAGAATGACACGACTAGTTTCAAGGTGGTTCACAAGTTGGTTCGTCAACGATGACAAGCTCTGATTTGTTGAATTTCAGCTTGATTTATTAAGAAACCATATTATTGGTAGTAAATTTTAATATGTAAAATTATCAATGAGAATAGTATTGCTTGTTTTATAAATAAAAACAAAAATAATTGCTAAACTTTTATTTTAACTATACATTTCAAGAATATAATTTTTTTATCAATTTTTCAACTAAAGCTTTTACTAAATCTATTAATGTCTAGCTTTAAGAAAATTTTGTTGAAGATTAATTATGAATTATGAAGTCGCTCGTAAAGTGCGAGTGCAGCCCTCCTTCGCGTAAAAGTTGGAGACAGTCAATAAAGACTTCTTTCCATAATATCCGTTATTTTCTTTCCACTATAAATTCCATTTCCCCTTCTCTTAGTATTCACAACATTTCTTGTTCTAATTTCATTTTTTCATTCTTTTAAAGAAGAATCAATCAAATTCTTCAATTTTTTTCTGACACTTTTTGTTAAATCGACATGGGTTTTAAGGGATTTTTTGAAGGAGGAATTGCTTCCATTGTTGCAGGATGCAGTACTCATCCTCTTGATCTCATTAAGGTCCGAATGCAACTCCAGGGCGAAGCTCTGGCCCCGCCGCAGACGGCTTTTCAGACTCTCCGCCCTGCTTTGGCTTTTCCCACCACCGCCGGCCATGTCCATCCTCACATGGGCCATATCAGCCTCCCTCCACCACCACCACGAGTGGGGCTCGTGTCAGTTGGGATGAAAATTATTCAGCAAGACGGTGCTGCCGCTCTGTTCTCCGGCGTCTCCGCCACCGTCCTCCGCCAGACACTCTACTCCACCACCAGGATGGGCCTCTACGACATCCTCAAACAAAAATGGACAGACCCCAATTCCAACAACATGCCATTAATGAAAAAAATCACGGCGGGTCTCATAGCGGGCGGTGTTGGCGCCGCCGTGGGGAACCCAGCAGACGTGGCAATGGTCCGAATGCAAGCGGACGGCCGGCTCCCTCTCGCGCAGCGGCGGAACTACAAAAGCGTGTTGGACGCCATATCCCAAATGGCTAAGAACGAAGGCGTGGCTAGCCTTTGGCGCGGCTCGTCTCTCACAGTAAACCGCGCCATGCTCGTCACAGCTTCGCAGCTGGCTTCATACGATCAGTTCAAAGAATCTATACTTGAAAAGGGATTGATGAAAGATGGGCTGGGAACCCATATCACCGCCAGTTTCGCCGCAGGGTTCGTGGCGGCGGTGGCGTCAAATCCGGTGGACGTGATAAAGACTAGGGTAATGAACATGAAGGTGGAGGCCGGGATGGTCCCACCATACAGTGGGGCCATTGATTGTGCAATGAAAACTATTAGAGCAGAGGGACCCATGTCTCTTTATAAGGGATTTATTCCTACAATTTCAAGGCAAGGTCCATTTACAGTGGTGCTCTTTGTCACGCTAGAACAAGTACGAAAATTGCTTAAAGAATTTTGATGACGACGCAGAAGAATTTAAAATATATATTTTTTTTTAAGTAATCGATTTCGATTTTGAAATAGGAAGTTGTTAGAAGATGCAATCGAATATTATATGTAATTTTTTCTCCTTTCTACTTATACTATACTAACGAATGGGTTTATATTCTTTATATCAAGATTTATATAAGAGATTACATAATATTGCATGGATCTCTACTAATTGTCAATTTAAAACATAATCAATTTTTTCATTCAATTTTTTTTCCCTTCATATCATTTTCGGTAACAGTTTATGTATATTTTTTTTATTTACAAGTAGCAAAATCCATATTCTTATTATTTCATTTCTTAACCTTTTTATGATTGCTACTTGTTTGATCATGAATTTCCCCTTTTAACACATTTCTAGAAAAATGAATATATAAATATATATATATATATATATATATATTTATATATATATAATAAATTCGAAGCCCCCCCCCCCCCCCCCAACTTTTATCACATGCCATTCAGATTATAATCAACTGTATAATACAACACCTTCCAATAGCAACTAACAACCAACTTCACTCGAATCAAATCAACGTATACTTCACCTAAAAATTCTACCTACAAAATCGGGGCCTGCCAATGTGGCACTATGGCATGTACCTAGCTTTGTTCTGATGGCTTGTGTTAGACAATAAGATCAATAATAGAGTTAGAGCTAAATTCATTCACCTTAAGCTATGCCTAAAAGGTTTAGAAAATTGTGACCGATCAAACTTGGCTGATCCATAATAAAATCCTAGTCAATCTAGGTCTACGCAGTGTTCTTTTAAATTTCTTTTACAATTTTACTATCTTGAGAACACAGTTCGAAACATTGCAAAAGTGGCTCAAATTTATCTCCAAATACTATTGAGTCTCGTTTCTTAGACTTATAATCTACCGCCACATATGTAACTAAATATGTTAGTGTTAGGCCAATGGTTCTTGTTGGACATTTGGTGTGAAATAGCGTGTGGTTGGCACACCCATAATTCCAATGTTATTCACCCTTTTGGAACATTTTGCGTGTGGACCGTTTCTAGTTGTCCTCTCAATACTTTATTATTATAAGGTTTTGGGGCCCAAAATGTACCTTACATCCAAAGGTTCATTAGAAACAACCTGCACCGGACACGTGGTAGATGCTTAAATAAGTGAATTTTGATTTTTCAATTTTCTTGTTTTTTTCTACTTTGGTTTTATGTTTTAAATATTGAGGAGTTCTTTTTCACTGAAATGGGTGAATACTTGGGTAAAGGAGAGAAACAGAGTGATCGGCAGAATCATTCGGATTAGATGTATGATAACTTATATGATTCACGGTTTCAAGGCTCATGATTTGAGTGGACAGTTCTATTACATGCTTTTAAAAAATCATTGAAGCATTTCTCGTAATTAAGGGAACTAAAGAAAGTGGGTTCCGTTCTTTGAATCAACTTATGATCCTAAAAAACAAAGAAGGTTGCAATTTTTTTACAATACTAAGCTGCTTTTTGGCCACAAGGTCTCTAGGACAAGAAGGCGTCACTCAACGTCCACTCTTGATATTCATATTTGACCAATTATTCTATAAGTGTTGTTACTTTTGTTAAGTAAACTCGCTCAACCCATGGGCAGCCAAGATCCATGTGCTAGTACTCCTTTCAAAAGTGAGGCACGTTGAGTTGGATTTCAACACGATGGTGAAAAGTAATATGATGCTACAATCTTCGTAGCCCTTATTTTGCCTCTACGACCATCGTAAATTTGTTTTCCTTCGAAAAAATCTTCTTTGGATTGGGTTGGTTAAGATTTTAGCTTTGACCATGTTATGTGTTGATGCACAAATTATAGTTTGATTGTGGAGATAAAATCAACTAGCTTTCTTAGAACTGCAAATTAATTCGTTTAACAACCATTTCAACCTATTTTTATTCACGCGAAATTTGAAGACCGTTCGGAAAAAGTGTTGCAAGTGTGAATAGTAATGCCCTTTGTTCTCCCCTCCCTCCATCCCTCCTTCCGAATAAGAAGTGGCAGCTAGCTCTAGTCTGGATGCTTCACCTCCCCTCTTCTATATATCACCACTTGATGGGTTTGTCAATCCTACCTTTCCTAGGCATCTGTGCAAGCTCAATAAAGCTCCATATTGTTTGAAGCAAGTTCCACAAGCTTGATTTGACAAGTTAAAACAGAGTTTGCTCGCAAGGGGTTTTCAAAATTCTTGTTATGAAACAAACAAGATATCAAAATCGCACTGATACTAATTGTTATAAAAAGTGAAATGCTCTAATACCAATTTGTTGTGAAAAGATAAAAAATTATAACCACAATATGAAGTAATGATCACAAGAACAGAAGAATAAAATAATTTCTAGAGAATGAAGATTTTATTATAATATGAAAAAGAATACAAAAATTATGTGTTTACAATTTTTCTAACTTCATCTAAAATATAATGAAGAGATGAATATGTATAGGGAACAATTAGGGGACTTCCATACCCTTATATTAAAGTTACAGATGAAAGAGAATGCAAAAAAATGGAGTCGAAAAAAAAACCGCGTAGGGACGAAACAGGGGGCGACGGTGCAGGGCTAGTCTCCGAGCACCGCTGCCCCGGCTATTCTGCTTGCTTTTGTGCAAGTGGCGCTTAGGCTCTAAGGCTCCCCTTCTCCATCCAAAAAATCCTTTCAAATGTGTTTTTCTTTATTCCAAAGTTTTCTTCAAGTCTAAGACAAATTCTTACTCTCAATGGGCTTCCAAATAAAACTTCAATTTGAATTTACCAAATAGACTTGAAAAGAATTTCACAATTTCTTACTCTCAATATGATTCTTCTTAATGTGCACTTTAATTAGAACTTCCAATTATCTTCAACAAAGAATTCGGGTCACACTCAAATTCTAACAATCTACACATTAACACAAATTCCACTGCAATGAATAAGACTTCAAAAATTCTCCTCCTGGAGACAAATTCCACAATAAGGAATAAACTTGAACTCTTCAATGAAAAACACAAACAAACTTCTCCATCAACAATTCCAACTGGAATTATTCTCTACCTCTACTACCCAAACTAGGGGCAAAAGTGATATAATAACCATCAAACAAGGCTAAAAAAAACCCCGTAACATAATCAAAACTTAATGCATCAAAAGAAAGTTATTGGCTAAAATCAACACCCTTAACCGTATTCAAACCATCAAAAAAATTAGCAGAATTGCACCAATGTGGAATCTTATGACAAAAAATGGGTCTATTTCTAATAATTAAATACGATGACACCATCGATAATGGCGGCAAGACAGATTTACCCATATCTTTAAAATTCAACTAAGATGTATTCTTAAAAGAAGACCCCAAATTAAATTCCAACGGTACAGAAGCCAAACTCTAAAGCAACCTGAATTCTTAAAATATGTTGATTACTTGAAAATTCTGTATCACCTTGCAGGATACATAAGTGAGATTTTCTATGTCCTATTAGCACAACACGAGCTCCTTTGATAACCTTCAAAATTCCACCTTCAACAATGTACATGTATCATTTTGTATAGAGTACTTAAGGAGATAAAATTTGTCGTCAGATCTGGAACGTGTCTCACTGTATCAAGTGTTCTAACCATCCTATCAAACATCTTTATTCTGACCCGACCAATACTAATTATCTAACAAGGTGTGTTATTATCGATCATCACAGCACCTTTTGAAACTTTTTCATATGTTGAAAATAATTCCTGATTAGGTAACATGAAAAGTGCAAGCCATATCCAAAATCCAAGCATCATCAGGTTTAGAGTTATAGTCAAATATAAGTAGAAGCTATCCATCACTGTTAAGATTTTATGTAATATTGCTTCTCCTGAAATTTCTAATTGTTGATATGCAGTTGACTTTGATATATTCCAAAATTTCTAACAATCATTTACCAAGTGCCATTTTTTCTTACAATAATTATAAAATTTGAAGTTAGATTTTGACTTGCCCCTCAAGCGACCACCATGAACAATCTGACCATCTCCATGATCCTCTGATACATCATCTTCGCCTTTAAATATATAGTATCGTAGACTTTTCAATGGTGAGAGTATCACGAATATATAAAATTGTATCTCTAAAAGACATTTATGAGGCAGGCAATAAACACAACAAAATCAATCCCAAATTTTTTTCATCATATTTGACCTCAAAGGTCTCCAAATCGGTGACGATTTCTTTAAAAGCAATTAGATGATCATCAAGATATGTACATTCTATCATAGGATAAGAATATAGACGTCGTTTCAAATGCAATTTGTTAATAAAACTCTTTGTCATGCATAATTACGCCAATTTTAACAATAATACAGTGGTTGACTTCTTTTTCAAAACGTTGTGAAGAATATTATTGGAAAGATGAAGATGTATTTAAGATAAGGCCTTATGATCCCTCCTTTGTTTCTCCTCCATAGTCCAAATTGTTGGCATCTTGTCAAAACTCAACAACACTTCATACAAATTCACCTGAACAAGTACTTCTAGCATCTTTACTTGCTACAAAGAAAATATTGTATTACGATCTAATAGTGGAATATCATATTTTATTGCTGCTATCACGAAAAACCTCGATCTTTTCAAAAATTTCAACACCAAAAGTTTTGATACCAAAATGTTTTGAAACAAATAAGATACTAGAATCGCTTTGATACCAAATGTTATGAAAACTGGAATGCTCTAATACCAATTTGTTGTAAAAAGATAAGAGATTATGACCAGAATATGAAGTAAAGATTACAAAAACACACGAATAAAATAATTTTCAAAGAATTAAGATTTTATTATAATATAAAGAAAGAATACAAAAATTATGTGTTCACAATATTTCTAATTTTTTCTAACTTCATCGAAAATACAATGAAGAATTAAATAAATAAATAAATAATATATATATATATATATATATATATATATATATATATATATATATATATATATCAATTAGGGGACGTTCAAACACTTATAATAGAGTTGTAGATCAAGTAAAATATCAAAACGGAGTCCAAAATGGAAATGGGCAGGAAAAAATCGGGCAAGGACAAAAAGGGAACGGCGCTGCAGCGTTGTTGCCGGAGTCGGCTAATCAGACTGCTTTTGCTGGTGGCGCTTGAGCACCACAACTCGGCACCTAGGCGCCTCGTCTCTATCCAAAAAACCTTTCAAATGTGTTTTTCTTTATTCCAAAGTCTTCTTCAAATCCAACACAAATTCATACTCCCAATGAACTTCCAAGTAGAACTTCAATTAGAATTTTTCAAATAAACTTTAATGGAGTTTGCATTTCAAATATGGTTTTTCTTATTGTACACTTTAATTAAAACTCTCATTTATCTTCAACAAAATTCTTTTCTAACCATTCATTCTCCCAAAAATTTACTATTCATCTCATTATAATGTGGAGACACCTAATAAAAAGTGATTGTCCCATTTAGTACTGATTTAGAATATAGGGCACTAGCACATGTAGCCACAGACGTTATTTGGCATCAAAGCTTGTTTCTGGAGTTGTGTCTTTCTATTTTTGGTTCGAGATAGACATACAATTTAACTGAATAAAATGGTGGCCAAACAGTTGGAAGTCCGGTATGTGGCTTTTTCCGATCAAGTGGCAGACATCCGTAATAAGGATCTTGCAGTTGGTCAATTGAACTATTTGTGCGAAGCTATTGGTAGCTTCTCCCAAATACGCTTGAGCGTGTTGAGACAAAGTAATAGTCACGTTTTTCAGAAAACACGTCTTTTTGAAATTAAGGAAGCTGCAACCGTTACTTTGGCAAAGAGATTAAGGCTTGTGCCCACTTAAGTACATTAGGTTTCTAACGAGAGTTTGAATCTTTCTGGTGGCATTTTCTATTGAATAATGTTATTTAGCAATACTAGTCTAGGTAACAACATTTGTGACGTTAGATTACAAGTTCAATTAAATACATAGATTTATGGTCTATTTAATAGAACTTATTATATTTTGACAGTTAAACTGATGTTCAATACTATTGATATTAAATAGCATTGCTTTTTCTTTTTCTTCATTTGCTGTTTGAAAATTGAGAGAATTTTCAAAGTTTGAATAATTCTAGAAATTAGTTAATAAAATTGACAAGTAAAACAATACATACGGCACACACTGATCCAGTGCTATTACTAAGGTTAGTTGTTCATTAATCATAAAGTTATGACGAGTGAAGACTTCAACTTCAAAATAGTCAAATTATATTTTCGTGCACAAATTAAATACAAAAGGTCAAGCAAAGATAATTTGTACTCGTCACGTCTCAAAGGATGGTTTACTTACCTTTTTTTTTTCCAAGGAAAAATCATGAAATAATTTTTAACATTTAAACTCTCAACTTAGTAATATTTTAAATTAATATTCAAACGGGAACAAAAATATCACTCATTTCAAAGGTGATATTTATCAATGCTTAGTTTTAAATTTTCAATATGAATAGATAAATGTAAAGGGAAAAATCAAGTTCTTATCAAGGGGAGAGTTGTTTTTTTTTTTTTTTTGAAAAGTAGTTATTAATCTAATTGACCATTGAATTTGAACCAATTTAATGTATTGAGACATTGACACTTGGCCATGAGTTTCCTTATTTTTAAGACGGCTAGGCTGCCCTTGACTATTGCCGAGCGAATTAACACTAGGTTCCACCCCAGGTACGTATGTGCTAAAACCTATTTAGCATGACTTGACCATGTTACGATACAATGCCTTTAGGATGAGTTCAAGATTATTCGGTGATTAATCTCAACAAGGGAGCTCGACAATTTTAAACCCTTATTTGGTACTGATTAAAATTCTGATTTTAATCTAAATCAAAATTCAACAATTAATTTTAACCACATATTTCATGGATTTCACAACTTTTCAGCCACACATTTTATGAACTTTTATCAAATTCTGCTAAAAATCTGATTTTAAACTCTACCAAATAAGGGTTAAGTGAATTATAGCTTATAAGTTCTACCTCAGCCCATCCTCTTAACTTGGTTAAATTTGAGAAAATTATGTTGTACACTTCTTCTAATCTCAGAAAGTGAAACATCATGTAAATGTAATAATTGTTGATATGGGTTAATTAGAGTAACGGTCAAACAAGTTTTCCCTTAATTTCAAACTGGTCATTAAAGTTAATTTCTTAAAATAATGGTAACTCAAGTTTGCAAATTGTTTCGAAAATGATCACTCTGTTAACAACATCAGCTTAAAGTCTTTGTGGCGCCATTATTTTTTAGAAAAAATTTCATCAATAACATTGAACTGGACATGAGAAAAAAGAGATTGTAGTTGCTAATGAACTAAGTGAATCGATAAGATCGAAATAACTATCCTCTGACGAGTTTAGAAGTGTGCATTCTAACATTGAAGTGAAAGTGATTAGTTATCCTAAATGTGACTCTTAAAAAGGGTTGATGGATCATATAGTTGAGGTAGTCCCGAAATTTAGGTCGAACGAGGAATTCAAGGTTGTGTTTAAAAATTTCAATATCGATAACAAGCTTGAGGTGCATTTTTCGGTTAACAATAAATTGAGAGTGGAAGCTCGTTGCAAAGAAGATAGTTATCCATGGCCATGGGCGGACCCAAGGGGGTTCCTGGGGGGCAGGTGCCCCCCAACTTTTGTGATTCTATTTTTTTTTTTAAATCACGTTTGTTATCGATTGAAATTTAAATTTTAATCTAAATTAAAGTTAACAATTAATTTTAATAACATATTTTCATGAAATTCATAACTATTTAATTTGTACCAAAATTTACTAAAAATTTGATTTTAATCTCCACCAAACAGGGATAAAATAAAAATAAATTTGAATTTCGAAATATACAAATTTTAAAAATTCTCCGACGATCGTACGCTAATTGAATCTATAAATTGTTTGTATCATTTCGAACATTATTTCAAGAGTTACATTATGGACATATCGAATAGTTCAAACATATATCGAAAATAGTTAAAAATACGTTAAACGTGAACCTTTAAAAAGACGTCTAAGTCGCATTTAAAAAAAAATTATTATTTCATTAACATTTATTATTTTTGCGATACAAATTTCTCAATATAATTTTCATCTTTTAATTATGAAATTTTCAAAAAATTTCGAAATTTTACATCCGAAAAAGTCATATCTCATGTAAATTTTTAGATGTAAAATTGCATGGAGTATGATTTTTTTGGACGTAAATTTTTTATTGTAAAATTTCTACCAACTTCTTTACAAGTTCGATTGTCCCCCCCAACGTTAAAGTTCTGCGTCTGCCCCTATCCATGGCGGATGTAGCCTTGCTATTGATGGAAACATTAGCGAGACGGGTTAAATTTTATGGGTGGAACCATAGTTGTAGTAGAGCATTGAATAATAGAAATGTGTTTGCTACATGGTTAGGCGCATGTACATTGAGACTTTTATCATGGCACCAAAATTGTACATGAAATTACTCAAAACCATGGTTTTGAAGGAGTATGGTGTTGAAATTACTCAAAACCATGGTTTTGAGACTTTTACCATTGCACAAAAAAAGGGTTTTTGGCTGCATGTAGACCTGTAATTTGCATAGACTTGGCGCTTCTTGATAGGGGAATCAAATAATCCTCAAGTACAGGGAAAATTTCACAGAAACTTGACAGAATACTCACATGGCTGGCCCCACCATGTATTAAAAAATTATGCAGGACCCACACGTGTGAGCGTGCTGTAAGTTTTATGTGAAAAAATTCCTTGTACTTGAAGCAAAACTGTGGGGAATTAGATGGTCAGTTACTAGCTGCAATAGATATTGATGGGAATGATTGTATACTCTCTATCGCACACGCCATTGTTCGAGTAGAAAATAATGCTAGTTTGCCATGGTTTCTAAAACTATTAGGGGAAGATTTGAATATTGAAAAAGAATATTGGTTGAGATTTATGTTCGACAGACAAAAGTGTTAAGAGAATATTGGGGCTGATTTGCTTCCACTGGTCGAACGTAGATTATGTGTTCCATGCTCAATTTATTTAACCCAAAATTATTTTTCTTAAAATTTATAATTTTCCCTATTTTTTTTCCTTATTCAATTTAAAATATATATATTATTTCCTTCTTCATGTCTCTCCTCTTAGTCTTCAGTCTTGAGAGAAAATTTCATTTTTCATATACCAAAAACAAAGTGAGGAACAAAGGAAAATTTGGCCTTGACGTGAAGACAAAAAGGAAGGAATTTTCGGCACATCGACTCCAAATTTTTGTTCCAACATAGATTTGGTCATGGAGAGAGAATTTTGATATACGAAAACGTTTAAATTTGAGAATTAATACTATTTTAAACATATGGAATCAAGGATATGGCCATGAAATACTGATCAAAGTTTGAGTTAATAAATCTATAAAATCCCTTTTTTTTTTTTGGGGGGGGGGGGGGGGGGGGGGGGGGGTGGGGAATAATCTTCATTAATTGTACATTATTTCATTAAGGATTTGACGCGTGAATTCTATAAAAATTAAGAGGCCGACAAGATTTATAATTGAAATAATTGCTCTCTCTAATATCATGTTTGTCCAAAAATTTTTGAGGTTTTAATAGGAATTAAAATCTTACGGGACCCCTAGCTCCTTTGATGTCTCAATGAGTAAAGACGCATAAAGCCCTGTTTGAGCCACTTTATTTTTTTCATTCTCATTTTTAACCACACATTTTTCAATAAAATAATATTTTTCACCACATCAATAACTTTTCCTTGTTTTTCAATCACATATTTCACATCATAGCAACAGTAAAAATACATTTTTTTCTAAAAATGTGCACCAAACAAGGGTTAAAATAATTATGTAGAAGGTAAAATGAGTGATTGAGTGTATTCAACTGAATTTATTCAGAAGGGTTAGAATGACACAACTATCTTCAAGGTGGTTCACAAGTTGGTTCGTCAACGATGACAAGCAATTTTTTTTTTAATTGATAAAACAAGCAATACTATTAAGAAACCATATTATTTTAATATGCAAAATTATCAATGAGAATAGTATTGCTTGTTTTATAAATTAAAAAAAAAAATTGCTAAACTTTTATTTTAACTATACATTTCAAGAATATAAATTTTTTATCAATTTTTCAACTAAAGCTTTTACCAAATCTATTAATGTTAAGCTTTAAGAAAATTTTGTTGAAGATTATAGATTAATTATGAATTGTAATTATGAAGTCACCTGTAAAGTGCGGGTGCAGCCCTCCTTCGCTCGACCGCGTCAAAGTTGGGAGACAGTCAATAAGGACTCCTTCCATAATTTCCGTTACCGCCGAAAACATTTTCTTTCCACTATAAATTCCTTTTCACCTTCTCTTAGTATTCACAACATTTCTTGGTCTCCAGTTAACTAATTTTTTTCATTCTTCAATTTTTCTGACATTTTTTTGTTAAATCGACATGGGTTATAAGGGATTTTTTGAAGGAGGACTTGCTTCCATTGTTGCAGGATGCAGTACTCATCCTCTTGATCTGATTAAGGTCCGAATGCAACTCCAGGGCGAAGCTCTGGCCCCGCCGCAGACGGCTTTTCAGACTCTCCGCCCTGCTTTGGCTTTTCCCACCACCGCCGGCCATGTCCATCCTCAAATGGGCCATATCAGCCTCCCTCCACCACCACCACGAGTGGGGCTTGTGTCAGTTGGGATGAAAATTATTCAGCAAGACGGTGCTGCCGCTCTGTTCTCCGGCGTCTCCGCCACCGTCCTCCGCCAGACACTCTACTCCACCACCAGGATGGGCCTCTACGACATCCTCAAACAAAAATGGACAGACCCCAATTCCAACAACATGCCATTAATGAAAAAAATCACGGCGGGTCTCATAGCGGGCGGTGTTGGCGCCGCCGTGGGGAACCCAGCAGACGTGGCAATGGTCCGAATGCAAGCGGACGGCCGGCTCCCTCTCGCGCAGCGGCGGAACTACAAAAGCGTGTTGGACGCCATATCCCAAATGGCTAAGAACGAAGGCGTGGCTAGCCTTTGGCGCGGCTCGTCTCTCACAGTAAACCGCGCCATGCTCGTCACAGCTTCGCAGCTGGCTTCATACGATCAGTTCAAAGAATCTATACTTGAAAAGGGATTGATGAAAGATGGGCTGGGAACCCATATCACCGCCAGTTTCGCCGCAGGGTTCGTGGCAGCGGTGGCGTCAAATCCGGTGGACGTGATAAAGACTAGGGTAATGAACATGAAGGTGGAGGCCGGGATGGTCCCACCATACAGTGGGGCCATTGATTGTGCAATGAAAACTATTAGAGCAGAGGGACCCATGTCCCTTTATAAGGGATTTATTCCTACAATTTCAAGGCAAGGTCCATTTACAGTGGTGCTCTTTGTCACGCTAGAACAAGTCCGAAAATTGCTTAAAGAATTTTGATGACGACGAAGAAGAATTCAAAAAAAAATATTTTTTTAAGTAATCGATTTCGATTTTGAAATAGGAAGTTGTTAGAAGATGCAATCGAATATTATATATACTACGGAATGGGTTTATATTCTTATTAATGCACGTGTAAGGTTTATGATCTAATGTTTCTCAAAGTCAAACGAAGACTGTTTAGTAATTTATCAATGGGATGCATTCCTAGTGTGTTGAAGTATCTTGCTTTAGTGTCCTGCAAGTGGATGCATTGTAGTTCGACTCTTGCCGAAGTTAATTAACTTGTGAACGAATTAAGAATGTCGGCAATCCTCAAGTTGCGAATTCCATTATGAATTAAGTGCTTTTTTGATAAAATTTTGTTGTTAGCATTTAGCAATTTATCAAATTTCAATTTTTACCGTACATTTTATGATATTCACATATTATATCAAAATTTGTTAAATTCTTTTATGAAATAGCAAAGTATAAGTGGTTAGTCTAAATAATAGATAAATATGGACCTTATGAAATCCTATTTGATTTGGCACAAAATAACATGTTGGAAGCTTTAGGACCATGCAAGTGCCAAAGACATATTGAGCACTTTGAATTTTCACCTTAAAATTCAATAATGTGAAGAATTCAACGGACGAGATTTGGAGAAATTGTCTATGATGAAAAGTCAAGATTCTTTTCAAAGCCTCTAAAAAAAATTAATATGTTTTGATTTCATTTGATTCTTATTCGAGTTTTATCTTTTTCTTTTATCGTGAAATTGAGAAAAAAAAAAATCAATATGGGATTTTGGATATGACTAAAAATCAAATGTACATGGAGTTGTAAGGAGCTTAAGATTATTTTGCTTCTATTAGTTTTGATAAATAATTTGCTGTTTTAACGTTTAAATTAGATTTGTGGAATAAAATAAATATATAGTGAGTCAATTTAATTAAACTCCTATTCGGTGGGGATTAAAATAAAAATTTTAATAGATTTTGATAAAAGTGGTTGAAAATTTTTGGGTCCCATAAAGTATGTAGCTAAATTAATCGTTGACTTAGTTAAATTAAATCTAAATCTAGATTTTACTCTATACGACTATACCAAACTGGGACTAAATATTTCATCTTTTTCTTTGGCCTAACTTTGTTAGGTTTGGCTTTAGTACCCTAAGTACTCCACTTGCTCGGTCGGGTTTAATTGGAGCTACACGCACATTTTGCCCCAAAAAATGTATTTTTTCAAATCTCATTTTTCAGCTACAAAACTACCACTAGTGCCAACACCAACACTATCGACACCGTCAACACCACCACCATCTCACCATCAACATCACGGCCAGAAGCAACAGCACCACCTCCTGTACCAAAAATCACAACAATCATCTCCATCACACCACAACCACCACACCCACCAAAAAATCCCCAAACCCGATGTCGTCGTCGCCACCACTGCATCACTACAATCGCCTTATGAACAATTACCACCACAACCTCCTCAAATCCACAGCAGATAGCAGTCCAACAACCAAGGCATCGCTACGCGCATCAGTGTTGTTGCTCCTCGTGCAACGGTCGCACGACATGGCTGTAAGAGGAGATGACCTCCGAAATAGAGATGATGAGTAGGTAGAGAAAGATGGATAATAAATATTATTATTAATATTAATAGATAATTATCATCTGATTTTTGAACAAAAATTCTTTCAATCTTATTTTTGAATTGAGAAATTAAAAACCCTGTGTGGATATAATTTCCACCAATAAGATCTATAATATAGAATTGTAAGTTCATCCACCTTAAGACATTAGACATGACTAAAAGAGTCAGAAAAATATGACAGGTCGAACTTGGTTGATCGATGATAAAATTGCAGTTGATTCGGATCTACTCTTCTAAATTTCTTTTTAGTTTTACTATATCGAGAACACAAGCATTGCAAAAGTGGCTCAAATTTATCTTTAAATGCTATTGAGTCCCTGTTTGAGCTCCATTATCAAAAAATCATTTTTCCTCAAACTCATTTTCAATCATACATCCTCCGAATAAAATAATTTTGCACATAAATTCAAGATTTTTTTCCTACATTTTAATCACATATTCTTTTAAAAAAAAAAATCACTATTATAAAATTTGCTCTCTCCCAAAAATAGAGCTCAACCAGAGCCTGAGTCTCGTTTCTTGGAGTTATAGTCTAAAGACGCTAAATACATGGTTGTCAAACATATGCCATATATTTAACAAGAAAAATGCTACTGGAACATATTTTTATAACAGATGAGGTTACACATGTTGACCTATCAACATTTCGTTGGCTAGTTTAACTTTATTTTTTGGTCCAAAATAGTATAAAATCTTGCCATCTCATACTTACGTAAAATCATCTATTAAACCAATATGTATAAGTGGCATTTCTCATTTTACAAATATCTTAGGGTTAGGTTAATGGTTTTTGTTGGCCATTTGGAGTGAAAAAGCGTGCGGTTGGCACGCATACATTGCCAACACAATTTTGGAACATTTTGCGTGTGGACCGTTCCTTCTTGTCCTCTGAATAATTGAAGCCTGTAATTCCCAATTATTAAAAGGTTTAGGGTCACAAAATGCTCAATCACCGCAATTCCTAAGTCGTTATCATATATATAAATATCTTTGAATGAAACAACCTGCACCGTGGTAGCCGCTTGAATAAGTGGACTATCTTCATTGAATTTTGATTTTCAATTTTCGTCTCTCTCTCTCCTTGGTTTTTATAGTTTAAAATAACGTACAATTCATTGAAATGGACGGGATAGGTGAGGAAAGAGAGAAATAGAGTGGTGGGCTAACTCATTTGTCGTTAGATATCATGACATATGGTTCGAGATCTAAAGAGTCATGATTTGGATAAACAATCTTGCCCCGTACGCCATATAAAACCATTTAGGGTGCATTTGGTTGCGAGTATGAAATTTTGCTTGAAAAGAAATAAATTCTATACAATTCAATTGTATAAAACTTATTTGCATATCTGCATTTGATTGATTTAGTTTTCAACCTAAAAAAAAAAAATTATACTTGCTCATCATTTGAATTCCAAATGCATTGTTGTAATCTCTAAATTGGATAATTAATAAAATGTTTATGTTTAAGAAAGCAAAGTCAAAGTGCAATGCTGGCAGATTTGAAATCCTTAATTTGTAAAGTCAAAAATCGAAGTGCATATTCAAAAGTAGTGCACGTTTTTGTTAATTTCGTGATATAATAATTTAAAAAATCCACATGGCTCAATTTTATTTTTCATTTTTTCACAAAATCATCTCAATTATTGAAATATTCATAATGATTATTAGGAATATTAGCTGCGGAGGCCCAAAATCTATCACAAGAGTTGCATTTTGTACATCTAACTTTTCAAAGGAGCATATCAGTTTTCAATTTTTCACTTTTATTGCACTGTCGGTCTCAATTTCCGTTTTCCCTCGATAATTTTGTTGTGTGAACTAATTTTACCAAGAAATATCATGAATTCTTACACCTAAGAACATCAAGGGCCACACACATAGCAGGTAAACTAGGCGAACATCTACCGAAATTTGAATCAACTTGAACTCAGATTTGTACAAGATGTGCATGATCTAAAATTCCTATTCATAATAAGAAACCTCTATGTATCATTACAGTTGCTTTATGTAATATCAATCCAGAAATCTGCTATTCTACATCAGTCCTCCTATGGACCAATAACCTGATCCTTGATTTGTTCAATTTTAGCAACCAGTTCTGCCCGATTTTCCTGGAAATAAAGATCAACCAATTATTTTTCCACAAGACAAAGAAATCATAAGTCGTCATACGGAACATTCTCGAATCCCAACCTTGAAAATTAGATAGCGGGTACTGAACCAGATCACGTATCCAAGACCAACAAGCTCCAACACTTTAGGAAACTACGATTTATAAAATCAAAACCATATTGTAGTTAGCGAAATGCCTAGTAGACAGCTTTTAGTATTTGAATACAAATCAATGCACAGAGAAACGAGTACTCACCACTGGAATAGAATCAATAGCACCAACAACAGCAGATGCCAGCCAAACTGCAACCAAAGCACCACCGCCAAATGCTAGGAGTGAATATGTATCATCAGAGTCGAACTGAAATTGATGAAAAGTATGTCATATTTCAAAATAGTTAAAAGGAATTTGAATCCACTATTAGATCATTCCAATGTAGAAAACAAATCATAGGCACTCGGAATAGAAGTGAATATGTATCGTCAGAGTCAAACTGAAATTGATGAAAAGTACGTCATATTTCAAAATAGTTAAAAGGAATTTGAATCCGCTATTAGATCATTCCAATGTAGAAAACAAATCATAGGCACTCGGAAGTTTGAAAGCCCGAGACTGCAATTGATGTAATACTTTCCCTTTCAGACCATTTAAGAACCTCAATTCGTTCCGCTGACGAGAACTATCAGCATTATACGTAAATATAATACTGTGGCTGGCCAACTTTATTTAGCAGGTGTCAATCCACTTATAAGTGCATATTGAGCTCAATTTCACCAAGCATGTACATAGAAATGCCTAGTAATCTGAAAATTAGATTGTGCGCTCGTCACAAAACTGAAATAAAGTGTGTTTCAGAGGATTCAGAAGAAAACAAGAAACACTGAAATGGGGAACTTACAACTCACATAAAAGGGAAAATTTGAACAAATCAAGGCTTTTGTTTCTCCCAATCAAAAGTTGAAGTGTCAACATTGTAGGTATCATGTGTTAAAATAACTTTACCAGATACCAATTATTTTTAGGAAACTCTCAAATAAGAACAAGGGATCTAAATAGAGAACGTATCAGCATATAAAAACATGAAGAATACTTTAAAAGGGGAATACGGGTATTGTGTAGTTGATGCAAATACATGTCTTCCCTCATATGCTTTGTTTGTCATTCTTTCAAAGTGAAAAATTAAATAAAGCACAGGGGAAAAGATTTAGTTGACGTATGGGTGGGCATGATTCAGTTTCTGAAGAGAACTAGAACCGAGAATAATTGGTTTTCTTATAACGGAACCATTGGTTCCAACACTAATTATGGAACCAAACTAGAACCAAAGTGTATGTGTATACTGTACAAAGTTCTTTAGCCAAAAGTGAAGACCCACATCCAAAATCGAAACAATAAGCCTCGTTCAATGCAAAGAAGCTCCATCTTCATACTAAATGTCATTTTAAAATTCATTCACCAAAGAAACATAAGTAATTAAAAACATGGTTGGATTAAAACCGGTTCTTGGTTCAACCAAAACTGACTGGTTCTTAGTTCTAAGAACCAAAACCATTTAAAATTGAACGAAAACCGAAACTGATTCAGTTGATTCGGAATCTTTTGCCTGCCCCCAAGTCAATGCATAATATAACAAACAGAATATTCAAAAGACAATATCAATACAAATCTTATGAGGACATTAAAAATAGAACACAGATATAGAAAAATGTATTATAAGGTTGCTCAGGTAACCGCTCAGTATTGACAATGACAGTCAATGTTTCAGCAAGCCTCTATAAGCTTTCAAGATGTTGAAGTATTCATCATGGCAACCAAATTCATATCAACTTACTTATTTTGGAATAGACACTTCGCATGTTTAGTTGAGCTTCTAAGGTTCTTATAACTTAAAAGCATCTTATAAGCCCAACCCAACATACTAAGTGCGAAGATATAACAAAGACACAAAATTGAAAAGACTAAAATGTAAAAAAAAAAAAAAATATATATATATATATATATATAGAGAGAGAGAGAGAGAGAGAGAGAGAGAGAGAGAGACAAGTAGAAAAAGTTGTAAAATTGAAACAGAGAGAGAAATTACTAGACATTAACATTGACAAGCATACACAAAACTAAGGAAGAAAGCATGCAAGGGTCAATATTTAGCTGGAAATAATACATAAATAAATATGAACAAAGAAACGTGTGCATCTCTACTTAATAAACAGATCCATAGTTCAACCCTACAATCCTAAAACACCAAACAAAACCATTTTGAGTAGACTGAACAAGCAAATGTAGGACTAATATTATGTAATTAGTCCAATGTCTTTAAACAGAGAATGCTGGAAAACCTAGAAACCTTAATGTTTTGGTCATATGATCTGTCTGTTTTAATTCAATCAAACACAGAATGCAGGAAAACCATAACACTTAAAAACAATGATATTAGCCTATTTCAATTCTAGCACCCCCATGATATGAAATAATAAACCCTTCATGTCAAACAATATATTCCAAACAAAAGAAATCAGCATTGTATCCGAAGAATCAAGCGAGCTCATATACAAATGCAGGTAACAACCAAAGAAGGAATTGCTGAAGAAAGCTGAGTCAATGTACTGGTTGACCTAATATACTTTGTCATTTCAAGTGACATGGTTACTGTGTTAAATATATGCTTTAAGGCAGATTAAGTTTGGAAGATCTTTTTAATAAATTATGAAAGAAGATTTTATTATTTAAGTATAAGTTAGATTCACACTCAGTTCAAACACAAAGAAGGGTAATGCACGACTAATAAAAGAAATATGAAGAAACCTTACATCAAGGTTTTCCAAGAACTCGAACACCTTCATTGGGTTATCCACAAAAGAATCTTCTTGTGGCTTTTCACTGCTCTGAGTTGCTAGATTGTACTCTTCATTATTTTCAACTGGTCGAACGTCTTCGACAGTTATCACACTATCGGGGCCATCTTTGACATAAGAGGGTGCTTCAATTGAAGTTTCCTCTGATGTCGGAGATGAACTTTTATAGCATCGCAACCCTGAAAACAAAAACCAAAAAGAATTCTTTAAAAATCTCATCTTTCATCTCTCTTCCTTCTGAAGATTAAAGACCTCACAGAGCCCTAAAGTTACATACACAATACTTCCATAGATAAAGAATAAGGAATTTCACGAATATTGCAAAATCAGGAAATTCAAAAACCGCAAATTTAAAATTATCAACATCTATTCACATTTAACCTCGAAGAAACATTTTTCTTTTAACGTTGCAAGCCTCGTCAATAAAAATCAAACTCTGAATCTCCATAGAAGAACAACAACAACAACAACAACAATAATAATAATAATAATAATAATAATAATAATAATAATAATAATAAATAAATAAATAAATAAATATGAAATCTATACATAAAATGAATTAAAAATCTATAAATTAGAAACCCACAAGCTCTATTGCCTTCTTTACATAAGGACAATTACCATAACACAAATAAGGAATCGAAAAATTACCTATGTTCAAGCGATTATGCTTGAGCAGCGGAGAGTAACGGGACTGAGTGTGGACTGGATTGATAGACCTATGGTGCGGTATAGGAAGGTTCGAGATGGCTCGAATTGCGCACAGCTCCATTCCTTGGTGTTTCACTGTTTTACTGTGTTCTAGGGTAAGGCTTCTAGAACTTATTTATAGAGGCAATGGATGAAAATTAGGGTTTGGGCCCTTGGCGGTGTTGGGTGTCTACAATAGTTTGTTTGGGGTAATCAACTTTGCAATTTGTTGCATTTTACACCCTGGAACTTTCTCTTTCACTGATTTCGTCCTTAAAAATAAATATATGGTTGAATGTATAACGAAGTAGTTAAATACATCTTAAAAGGGCCATCGAAAGAATTTAGCAATGTAGGTATATTTCATAACAACATTTTGTGATTGTTTTTTTTATTTCTTTGTTTATTAAAATACGAACGACCAAATTCTCGTGTCTAACAACAAAAAATTTAGTCATAAAAAATTATATTAGTAGATTCGTCAATATATTCAATGTTAAATCACGTTAGGAATAATGCTATGTAACATCATTGGAGTTATAACCACAATCTAAATAGCAATAAATTAAATGAAAGGTGAAATTAAATAAATCATTTAACTCCACTTATCATTTAATATCACATCAACACCATATAAATTAGGGTTACAATCTCAGTTGACTAAATAGAATTACTCTAACGATAAGATCTTTTCCCTTTAAAACAATTTTTTCATTCTTGTCGTTGAATTATTAATTGTTATTTTTCATTAAAAATGCTTTCGAAAATTAATTTTTGAAAATGCTTTAAAGACTTTTTTTTTTTTTGAAAGTATTTGTAGCTTTTGCCTTGCTCTTTTTGTCCTTCTGCCCCTCAATCGATAATTGTAGTTAACACAGACAATAACATTATGGACATGGGATGTATTCGATATTATTAATAAGGACCCAAAATGTAACTAATTAGAACGTGGGATTGGGAGAAAACCAAGGCATTACTTTATGGTTGGCTAGGGTGAGTATTCTATGCTCCCTAATTGGACATTTCTTTTTGTTCTTCGAGAAACACTAATAATTTATCCACCTCTTTTATTTCAATATTTTTTTCATATGCCAATTGTCGATCAATTAAAGTATGATTTGAATAATTTAAAAAGTAGGGGATGTTCTTTTTGTATTTTAATTTTGAGTTTTGAATTCAGTTTGAATTTCGTGTTTTGAATGTCCTTTTTAGATTGTTGAAAATGTGTTCTTTTTTTGATATTTTGAAAAATTATTTTCAAAACTCAAAAATTGGAAAACTCGTTCTTTACTTCCCCCCTCTCTATCGTTGGCACCTCACCTTCATCGCCACCGCACCACCACCACCACCACCATCTGCACCAATATCCATCACCATCATCACAACCCAAATCGTACCCCATAGACACAAATCACACCAAAACCACTATAACCACCAGACATACATCCCTCCAACAGTAACAACCAACACTATTTACAAAAGATAAGGTTTAATAAATTTAATAGTGTCGAAATCCATCCACTTATCAAACGACTTGTTTTACCTCTTGAACCTAAATATACTTGCTTAGTATACTTTTGGTAGGGTTGTTATCATTGGTTGATTTAATTAAGGAGTTTCAACCCTATCGTACTTGAAATCAATCTTACTAACTCTCTCGTGAGAGGTTTAGTAAACAGACTAGTTAAGTTCTTACTAAACTTAACATTTGTAAGAGAAATTATTCCATACTTTATTAATTTTCTTACATACTCGTGTCTTAGACTCGTGTGTCTAAACTTTTCATTATATACTTCATTATATGCTCGAGCAAGAGTTGCTCGACTATCACACAAGATAAGTATTGAAGAAATATTATTTATATCTAAAGGTATTTCATGTAACAGATCTCTTAGCCACTCAGCTTCTTTTCCAGTTTCAGCCAATGCTACAAATTTCGACTCCATTGTTAAGTGAGTAATGCAAGTTTGATTCTTAGACTTCCAAGAAATTGTACCTCCTCCAAAAGTAAATACTCAGCCTGAAGTAGACTTATTTTCTCCTACACTCGATATTCAACTAGCGTTAGTATATCTTTCCAAGATTTTAGGGAACTTTGTATATTGTAGTCCAAGATTTTGGGTTTTCTTTAATTAACATTTTGCTCAACCAAAAAAGTAGGCTCGATCCGAAAGCAAGTTTGATCAAAGCTTTCGCCTCGAGCCTTATCGTATCGAGTCGAGTCGAGCTAGCTTACAATTTTTTTAAAAAAATATCAGGTAGTGCCTGTTATTGTAAGCAACTGCCTGTAACTAGCTTTTAAATTATTATTTTTTTAGGCCCGGCTCGTCACGGGTCGAAAATAGCCCATGACACGAGTTGGCTCGCGTGGCTCGACGAGACACACTGACTGGTGTGGGCTCGAGCTAATGCCACAAAATGGGCTTGGCGCAAGCTGCAGGCCTGGCCGGCTCGAGCTTCCCCCAGACCGAGTCACGGGCAACCGAATCGAATAGCTAAATTGACACCCTTACTTTAACATGAACAATAAAGAAATATATGGGTATAAACTTCAACATTTTTTATAGGACATGTATTTATCTCTGTAGAGAAGAGTTGACACATAAATTTAACTTTCTTATCTATAACTGTTATACAATAATTCTATCATCTTTCAGTAAAAAGTAAAAGAAAACTCTATGTAACAAGCTCCAAAGGCGACTTCGTTCATATTTTTAATATATTATAACCAGTCAATCAATAAAAGGCACGTGTCTTTCAATGAGTTCTATCTTTAACTCAACGATCCTTCCATCCTCTTGAAATTAGCATAACGTCATATGCTATCTCCTTTATTTAATATTTCTGTGACAGAAACTGAAAAATTGTCGTTTCATGGTAAAATTGCAAATAAGATTACACACAAAATAGAACGGGTTAAATACAAATTTGGTTCCTAAAGTTGCAACAAAATTTCAAGATCGTCCTTGAAGTTTATTTTGTTCCAAACCAATCACCAAAACCATGTGTAGCTGTTAAAACCATTGTGTACTAATGGAACATTTAATTTCATTGTCATGTAAGCTTAAATCTTGCTAATAATAATAATCGATGAAACTAACTCAAGCCTTGTTCAAATCTATTTCAGTAATTGGACCTAAACGAATTCCATGGTTTCATCGTTCCATATCGACAATGAGAATAGTACGTAGTCGTGTTAAAAAAGTAGGTAAACGTGATTTGGTGTTAATCTAACTAATAGAGTGATTTAGTTGGAAGTGTTCAAGAAACTTATTGTCTAATCTGGCACTTACAAGTTTTTAATAATTTTCTGTATTTCTACTTATAAGTTCTCACTTACAAGTATTGTGATTCGGTAATCGAATCGTTGATTTTAATATTTTTATCGTCAGGTTACGTGATTATCAATTTTTTGAATTTTGCCGCTGGAAATTTATGTCTTGATGTTTTCAATTAATTTTTAGCTAAATTCATCTTTGTGATTTTGTTTTGGAGGTCGAATTACCAAAAATATTTTTCATTTTCAACCTTTTTCAGTTGAAATTATGTTAAATGTTTAAAAATCAGTGTTCTTACACGGCCGAGCTTTGTATATTTTACTGGATAGCCTCCATTTTTGAAACAAAAATGTGGATTGTGGAAGGCAATCCATGCAGATTGTGTAGTAGTAGTGCCAAATTATTTGTGGCATGTTACTTATTTGTGATTGCAGACGTAACGTTTAGATGTTAAAGAAATAATCTTTTTATAATTGACATCATCAGTAAAGTTTTTAATATTCGTCTCTCATTTACATTTAGATCTTTTCTTTTCCGACATCCTCTGAACTAGAATAATATTTTCCTCAAGTGTTTGCATTTGTGTGTCACTTAATTTGGCATTTTTCCTCTAATAATTTTACCACTCTGTATTTTTCCTCTCAATAATTTCTTGCAAGTGTTTTAAGGAACTAATTCTATCTCAATCACCTATTGTCTTCAAACAAAGAATTGGGGAGGAATTTGACTCTCGAAAGACTCAATAGAAGGAATGAAAAATTGAATAGAAATACCAATAAGAAATTCAAGAAAATGTTTCTTTAATTCAATTCTCGCCTTTTTCACAACCATATTGAGTCCAAAGGATAGTTTGGAGGTTGAATTCTTGAATGAATTTATATTTCAAGAAATTTCAAAAAAGTGGTTCTTGAAATCGAATTAGACACTTTTTGGCTTCGAAATTTGATTTTCCCGTTGTTGAAACTTTTTTTCAAACTGCTGATTTTTTTTTTCTTTTTTTGCAATTTTCAGATTTTTTTTTTATACTGAATGTGCGAAAATTCAACAAAAAGGCAAAAAAAAAATAATAAAAAATCGAATAAGAATTGATTTGGGCACTAATCTAATGAACAAACACTTCTTGGATATTTTTGATATTTTTATTGGATTGAAAAATTCAAGAGTGTTGACATATGGTTGATTTCGAGTTTTGATTATAACAAAAAAATTCTTCTTAGCTCTAACATTTATATTCGAGTCTTCGTTGTTACATGTTGCAAACCTGATGGAGATCGAGCATTCACAATCAAGCTTGAAAATTGAGCACTCGCGTCAAAACAATATGAAACAAATCAAGCACTCACGCCAAATTCAAAATCGAGCAATTAAACGTGCACTCGCGTCAAATCAATTGAAGACATTAGATTTAGATGATTTGAATCCATATGTAAATGTAAAACACTTTAATTCTTATCAATGAATCACTGCAAACTTGTAAGTTATACTTTTTATAAATGAAATAAACTTTTCACGAAAGCACTCGCATAAAAATTATTTTCGATGTGACAAAAATCTTCACTTGACTTTTGAATTATTTACCAATGACACTTATTTTGAAAAAGTTAAGTGAAAATATCCCTAAAAGATTTACACTTGCAAAAATAATCAAGAAAAGAGTAAACCAAAGATTTCTGCTCTGGTGGACGTTCGGTGAAGTCTTGCGGACATTCGGTGAGTCTGGCGAACGTCCGGTAGCCTAATGGTCAAATTTTTAACCGTTCTGATTTCTAATGCTCAGCTACTAGTTCAGTCATCTGGTACCGTGGCGGACGTCAGGTAAGGGTCATCCGATTGGGCATAACTTTTTGACATTTTGGCTACTATAAAAATACCGCTTCACTTTATATTCATGAACACATTTTAAGAGTATTCATAGGAGATTCTGTTGAGCAAATTTATTTCTCATATCATTTTGGTGTTGAAAAACTTTTGATCAAATTAACTCTTGAAAATCATTCTATATATCAAAAAATTTCACACCTAACACTTAAACTTCATTCATTACTATTTATTAAAGTGTTAGCTTATTTCTCTCTTGGTACTTAATTGCGACCATATCATTTATTAAGAGAGAAGTTTCAATTTGTAAATTCAATTCTCTTTAATTATGTGAATCGTGTTGAGGTTCTGTAAAGCTCAATGTTGTAGAAAGATCGGTGTTCATTACTTTTAAGTCACTGAAAGTTTTGTAAAAGAGTTGGATTGTATCACAAGTTAATCAACATAGTGAAATTGGCCTTACTCGTGTCGGAAAGCTCAGTAAAGGAGGACGTAGATCATTGCGTTGAATTAAACATCCACAATTATATCGTTTGCATATCCCTCTTTACTTGTTGCTTTCATATTTGTGCTTGCCATTTGAATTAATCTATCTAGTTATCATGTGATTGATTTTAAGTTTATTTTTCGAAAAATTTTTTAAAACCAATTCACCTCCCCTCTTGATTAACTATTCTTTGGGCTATTAAAAAGATGGAAGAAATCTAAGAAGACTCAAGAACGATGAAAAAGGTGAAGATTTATAATTAAAAAAATGTGGAAAGTAAAGACATAATCTAGAGTTTAGAGCTAAAACTTTGATACCAATTGATGTGAAACCTACAAAAGATTGAATCACAACTCAAGAAAGCTAAAATCCTGGTTTGAAACTTGACCAAATAATTTATTGAATCACGAAACCAAAGTTATGAAAGAGCTTAATCCCTTAAGTACAAAAGCTATGAACTTTGCTATAAATTTGTTGAACATCACAAAGATGAAATCATTGATAAATTCGAAATGGAGTTCAATGAAGAACAAGAAGAAATCAATCTTGCTTTGATTTAACATCTCAATAAAATGTGTTTTTTAATTTTTACAATGAAAAGAATGAATCATATTTATAGCGAACCCATAAAAATCTACTAAACCGGAATTATATAAAAAAAATATCATAGCAAGAGTTCTACGATAAATAGACTTCTAAAAAAAATCTAGAAAAAAGTTCCGAAAATGAACTATGCTACCGTATAGTTATAATTCCTGCAACAACATAGAACAACCAAAATTTCAATTCTTTGTTTCGGGAATAGTATATGCTATAACGTCCTGTTTTATACAATGCGACAACATAGTTGTTCGACTGGATTCCAATTTTGTTTTCTTGATTCCAATGCATTTAACTTATTTTCGCCTTCATGCCTAACATGAAACTAGTTGTTTGTTTTGTTAACTTCAAACTTTTGGCCTCCATAGTTTCATAAGTAAATGCATGGCTTCATTGATCCTATTTGCTTGCAATCTCGTCATTGATTTCTCTTTAAGTTGAGCCGAATCTTTGTAAGTTTGTTGCAATCCATGGGTTCTATCATGAAGCCCTTACTTTAATCAGTGGTCAAACGAGGCACTTTCATCATGGACCATGAAGTCAACCGTGGGGGTTGAAACTTGCGATGAGAATGGAAGTGGCTAAATATTTGTGACTGTAGCCGACATTGACTAGTTGAGCAATGACGAACATTAGATTTTGATAGACTGAACTATCACTAGATACTGAGAAGGAATGAGAAATTAATTAAAGGGGAAGGAATGAGAAATTATATTTTGGAAGCAAACTCGGGAAAAAAAAAAATCAAAATTCTAAAATTTTGAGGCAATAAACCCGACCTCGACCGTTCTCACTTCACTTCATACTTAACAATATTATATATTTCAATAAATATATTAATAGTAACAAAAATCATAATTTTCATATAGGAGTAATGTGCTTTAAGCCTGTGTTTGATATACATTAATTGGCCAAAATAATAAAAAATTCGACCATTTTTTTACTATTCTAGTCACCTTTTTTGGCTCGTGCTCCCACGCGTGGATCCCACCTACAGGTCCAACGGTCAAAATTTTTCTTCTTATTTCTTGTAAAATGTATACCAAACACAGGCTATGAAGGTGGCACTTAAGACATGTCTTGCCTCTTCGTCTATCCGCCTTCGGATCTGTTAACAAAATCTTCATGCACACATCACGTAGCCTATTTTTTATTCCAATTAATATTTTTTATTTAATACACCGCACGACAGTGATTCTGAGGTGTTTTGCTTAAAAATCAAATAACAGCACTACACTTAAAGTCATTAGAGGGCTGTAAATTTTACAGTCTTCTAATGACTGTACAAGTGGTTTTTTTGAAAATGAAACTACATTCTCAGGGTTCAATGTCTTGGCCAATAATTACAATACTTCAAAACCTACACGCCTATTTGTCCACGATGATTTGACAAAGTTTTTTGGGACTACAAGTTCGTCAAAATCTCATTTTTAATCATATATTTTATTGGATCAACGATTCTTGTCTATTTTTAAATAACACGTTTTATGATATCCATCAACTTAAAATCTAATTTTTTTTTATTTTTTTTGGTCAAATAGGGACATAATCTTATGTATGCATCCACGTTAATTGTTATAGGAACGATCAACTAGTTCGACTACAAAAATCAGAAGCCAGTCCCATGTAAAGAATTAAAACTTGTAAAAATAACTTTAAAATAAACGATTCACTTCAAACTGAGTGGCTATATTGCACTACAATCTACTTATTAATAACAATAAAGATTTTTAATTTTACTTATTGTCGAAATTGTGTTCTCGCATTTTATCATCGAATTATTATCTTCAATCTTCTATCAGATAGCAAATTGGTCTCGAAAATTTTTGAGGGACGGGATCAAAATCGCAATCATGTGAAGGTGGATTCATTCCAAAACCCGTATTCAATTAATATTACGTGCTGCAATTCACCACCAGGAAGCTAGAGTTTTTTCATTTTAGATTGAATAGAAAATATTTTTGTTTTTGAAAAAAAATTGCCCTTAGATAAAGAGAAAGGTTATTCATCCCCACTGGAGATGCATTCCCAGTTTATGTGGCGTTAATGTGACATTAAATGATAGGTGAAATTAAAATCATTTAACCAATCATTTACATTCACATAAATTGGGAATGTATCCTCACTGGGGATAAATAGCATTTTTCTTAGATAAATAATCCAAATCTGAAACCTCAACTATTTATTCTTACAACCTCAAAAACTTCAAATCTCTCTCTACTGTCCGAATTTTCGACTCCTCCGATGGCTCTGACCCGCGAACAATACCTGTACATGGCTAAGCTAGCCGAGCAAGGCGAGCGCTACGAGGAGATGGTCCAGTTCATGAACAAGCTGGTGGTCACCTCCGCCGGCGCGGAGCTCACGGTGGAGGAGCGCAACCTCCTCTCTGTGGCCTACAAGAACGTCATCGGCTCGCTCCGCGCCGCCTGGCGCATAGTATCATCGATTGAGCAGAAAGAGGAAAGCCACAAGAACGGCGACCACGTGCCACTCGTTAAGGATTACAGATCTAAGGTCGAGAGCGAGCTGTTTGATACCTGCGCCGGGATTTTGAAAAATCTGAATGATTTTTTGATTCCCTCGGCTTCTTCTAGTGAGTCCAAGGTTTTTTACCTTAAAATGAAGGGAGATTATTACAGGTACTTAGCGGAGTTTAAGGTTGGGGATGATCGTAAGCAGGCTGCTGAGGAGACTATGGTCGCTTACAAAGCCGCTCAGGTATATCTCTCTTTATACATGTACATACCGTATAAGGACTTAAGCTTCTCCAAATCTTGATATTGTATTAGAGCCATTATTCTCGAACAAATAATTTCCGACTAAGACTCAACGAGCATATAGATTCTAAGATTGGTGTCTTCAAACGAGCCCAATTGTTAATATACACATATATTTATTTGTGTGTATTGCTTAATATGCTTTGAGACAAATTTAAGAGTTGTTATATTTCTAGTTTTCATGCCTTGTTTGTGTTATTTTTGATAGAAATAAAAAGATGTAAGGATTTTTGGGATTGAGGGTTGAGATATTGGGGCATAATTTGGAGAGATTGTAGGACTTGAAGATTATGTGTTAGGTTGGAGATTTATTTTTCAAATCACTTATGAAATGAATCACCTTGTTTAGAAGCTCGAGTTATGTTGTTAGTAATTAAGTGGTTAGAGAGAGACATATTTAAATAAATGTTGTCAATTCGCCTCCTCACGTGCATATGGGGTTTATCTTTTCTGTCATAGGCCTGCCGCGTGCAAAATTTTCATTAATAGATGGCGGTTAGACTTGAACCTCTACAACCATTACCTTTTATACCAAGAAAATATAGAATATATTTTGGTTTAGTAACTAATTTTTGGTATGTGTCTATTCTTTTTTCTATTTGAAAAGATTTTTGCACTTCTGCAAGGTTTACAAGCAAAAACTTAAAGCTCTTAACACATTTTCGTTGAGTGGTAAAATGCTTGTAGATAAATGGAGAAGCTGCTCAGGTTCATGTCTAAACGTTTTACTTGGAAATTTAATGTAAGAATTGTGATTGACTATTCTTCTTGGGTATTGATTTCTTAACAGGATATTGCAATTGTTGATCTTTCTCCTACGCATCCTATACGATTGGGTTTGGCGTTGAACTTCTCTGTTTTCTACTTTGAAATTCTAAATGCATCAGAGAAGGCGTGCAACATGGCTAAACAGGTTAGTCGACCTCACATTTGACTGAGTTGAATAATTTTATCCTTTTCCTTTTTGAATGGTTTATACATTGGAGCAATCTCTGTTTTCCCGTTTTGTTCCCCTTTTCAGTTTTGTAGATAATTACTTCAGTTTTAGGTCTGAAATTGTCAAAGACTACAAAAGAAAGGTCGTAACTGCAGGGATCCGGTCCATCTAGATTCAACATGACACCAAATTTGACTATGGAAATTATAGATAACTTAGAAGATTTAAGAAAAAATATTTTGTAAAAGTGACCAACATGCCGTAACCACACCAGTTTTTTAATGTTTCCCACAAAAATAATCTTTGTGGAAATGGAAATATTTTATTAAATGTCTTTCCATGAAGGACCTGTTAAAGTGTCAACTATTTATGTGGGTAGTTTTAAGTGTTTTTATATATTAGAACTTTCCACGACTGACAAATCATTCACGGAAACTTACCATGAGGCTCGATACTGTGCTGGTTACGAGCCAACATGGGAAGGCTTCCATGACCTTTTCTAGCTGTCTGCAAAACCCAAAATCCATGTAGTGATTCAACTTATATTAAAGAAATTCTTGAAGTAAGTTGCATCATAATTTATTGACCAGATAAGAAAATCAGGATGGTGTTAATTTGTATATCATATGAAATTTAGAGAATGGATTCAATTCATTAACATCCATATTATTACACCTATTCTATGGATATCGACTAGCACAAAAGATGCATAATGTATTAACTGCTAAACTAATTGATTTGAAAGCGTAAGCCATAAGTTAAGACCAAGTGTTTATTATTTAAATACTCTCTTCAACACGAGCCCTCGCGTGTATGTAGAATTTATTTTTTTCCAGTGAAAGTGTGATATGTGGACAATTCATTTAAATAGGCGGCGGCGAGATTTGAAATTAGAACTTTTTGCATACCCTGATACCATGCTGAAATAATGGATCCAAAAGCTTGAATTATTAGATAAGACTACTTTTATATCATTTTGAAGATTAACTACACCTTAAACCACTTATTTTACCGCACGAATATGTTTGCATCTATTTCTAAACAATACTTAGTGATGGTGCCAACATAAAGATCGACCAATATTTTAAACTTGATTTTATATGTGCAGGCTTTTGAGGAAGCTATTGCCGAGCTGGACACTTTGGGCGAGGAATCGTACAAGGACAGCACTCTTATCATGCAACTTCTAAGGGACAATCTCACTCTTTGGACCGCAGATATGGAGGTAAAGTACTTAGAAACTTAGCCCTTGTTTGATTTAGATAAAAATCAAACTTATAGTAGATCTGAAAAAAGTTGATGAAATGTGTGGTTGAAAGTTTATAGAAGTTGTGGTTCTATAAAATATATGGTTGAAAATAAGTTTTTAAGAAATAATGAGTTTTAGAAAATTGTGGCCAAACAAGGGCTTAATGTAAATCCAATTTTTTTGTAAAAGTCTATGAAATATTCATTTGATTGCAGACAATATTTTTATTTGATACAAAGTGCAATGTAATCCTAAAACCTATTCTCAATAAATTTAAGTTCAAGTTCTTGAATTGTATTTTACAATGATTCATGTCATAAGATATTACAAAGTTTTACATTGGTTATCGACTAATGCAACTCTGTTCTTTTGTCCCGATACGGGATCGTATATGTTAAAAATGAAGATAGTCTTAGTTAAATGTATGTATTCAATACTACCGAGTACTGATTTCATCAGTTTTCCTTGAATTGAAATGAATTTAACTCAGATGTACATTGATGCAGGATCTAGCAGACGATGCTTGAGGTGATGGCTAAATCTACTAATGAATTAAGGAGGTGGGCTTTAATGTCACAATTTGTCTTGGGATTTTCATATATACAACCAGTCAGGGTTTTTTTAATTGTTGTGTTAATACAATGTTTTATTTAAATTTTATGAATTTCATTAACGATTTGCATGTTCCAAATACATCTTGGAATGTAGAAAATTTGTTTGAAAGAATACGAGGTAACAAATCCAAAGTTAAGATGTTTGGTCGTGCTTAAAGTCGTATGTTAATTGCTTTTATGAGCAACATGTACTTTTAAATTTCCTATTTTATTATATGGTCTTGTACATATTTGGTCGCTTTTTGGTTTTATAATTTCGGCCATAAACTATTGAGACAATATGAGAGACAAATCGTCACGATTCCTTTAATAATAAGTTCATACTTACATACTTTGTGCATATGCAATTTTGAATATGCATACTGGAGAAATTTCAACTTAGTATTTATCGAAGAATGTGGTAATGTATGATTTGAAGCTTTTTCTAAATTAATTATATAGTATGTACCCATAATTTAAATATAAATAATTTAAGTTATCAACAACATTTCATATTTGTAAATTTGTAAATTCAAACAAGACGTAAAAATTACGTTTTACAGTAAAGTAAAATTTAGCTAAAAAATAATATATGTTGGTGCATTCAAACATTATACACTATTAAAATTTCAGAATAATATACTAATTGTCGTGAAAAGAGAGGAAATGAGAAGATACAATAAAAGTTAGGAAATGAGAACAAAAGCCTTGTATTTATATGGCAGGATTATGGATACAATGGTAATAATTTCTAGGGTTGCAATGGTACAATTGTCATTCACTAATAAATTTAATATTTATAATTCTCCCACTTGAATGATACATTATAAAATATCTTCCTCGTTAAAAACTTATTTGATAAAAATTCAATGGACAAAAAAATCAAACGAAAGAAAAATAGTACAGTTATTTTGGAATATTAAAGATAAATGATGCCTCATTAATACATTGTTACGAAAATCCAGTGAAATAAAACTAGATATTGATCACTGAAAATTTTTGAGTCGATGCATTCCACTATTGTGAACCAATTTCTTGAATGTAGATGTTGACAGTGCTTTTGTAAATAATCAGTCACATTGTAACTTGAGTGAATTTGTTAAACATCGATGTCGTCATTCTTTTGAAACTCATGTGTATGAAAGAATTTTGAAAAAATATGTTTCGTCATGTCACATTTGATATAACCTTCTTTGAGTTGTGAAATACAAGCAGTATTGTTTTCATACAAAATTGTTGGACTATTTTTTGTTGAAATTAATCTGCATAATACTTGGATATGATGGGTCATGTTCCTCAACCATATACATTCTCGGCATACTTCATGAATTGCAATAATTTCAGAATAATTTGAGGATGTTGTCAATGATTGCATCATAGATCTTAATGATATAGCCGTTCCTCCACGTGTAAACACGCATCCTGTTTGTGATTTAACTTTATGTGTGTCGAGATAATCTGCATCTGCAAATCCCGCTAAAGCAGATCCCGACTTTTGAGAATAGAATAATTTCAAATCAATAGTACCCTTTAGGTAACGAAAAATATATTTAACATCATTCCCATATCTTTGTATTGGTGTAGATCTATATCTTGCAAGGAGATTTATAGAAAAAGTTATATCGATAGAGTACAATTTGCAAAATAAGTTAATACTCCAATTGTACTAAGATATGGTATTTTAGGATCAATAACCTTTTTTTTTTTCAAGTGGACGAAAAGGATCACTTTTCACATTAAGTGATCGAACAAACATATGTGATGCTAATTGATATGCATTATCCATATAAAAGTATTTTAAGAATTTTTTTTTCTGATATGTAGATTGAAGAACAAACAATCCTTCTAAAAAATACTCAACCTGCAACTCGAGACAAAATTTGATTTTTCTCAAATCTTTCATCTCAAATTCATTTTTCAAATAATTTACAATTTTGTTGAACTTTTCAAAAGTTCCAATTACATTTAAATTATTAACATAAATTGGCACAATTGTAAATCCAATATTTGTATTCTTTATGAAAATACATGGACATATATTGTCATTTTTATAGGATTCCTTAACAAATATTCGCTAAGATGATTATACCACATACGTCCGAATTGTTTCAATCCATATAATAATTGTTGTAATTTAATTAAGAACATGGTTCTCGGACATGTATCATTTGTTTCTCACACTTTAAGTCCTTCAGGGACTTTCATATATATAAATGTCACTATTAAGTGAACCATACAAATATGCAGTCACTACATCCATAAAGCGCATATTGAGTTTTTGTGACACAATCAAACTAATTAAGAATCTAAAAGTGATGGTGTCTATTACGGGAGAATATGTTTCCTCATAATCAATTCCTAGTTTTTATGAGAA
This sequence comes from Fraxinus americana, assembly GCA_035079005.1. Lineage (NCBI taxonomy): Eukaryota > Viridiplantae > Streptophyta > Magnoliopsida > Lamiales > Oleaceae > Fraxinus > Fraxinus americana. The sequence goes on along the minus strand of CM068717.1, from coordinate 33,084,833 downwards.
ATCTTGAACTACGAGTCGGGTTTTGTATCTTGTAATATAATTATTTTTATTTCTCTTTCGTACAAAAACCCATTTGCATCCAACATTGATTACATTTTCGGGTACTACAAGTTCCAACACTTTCCCTTTTTTTAAGGAATTCAATTCCGTCTGTATGACTTCTTTCCACTTTGGCCATCATTTCTATGTTGACTGTCTTTAACAGACAGTAGTTTATGATCCTCATTTTGCATAATATCAAGAGCCACGTTAAGGTCCAAAATATTGTCTACAACAACATTAATTCGTTCCCATAATTTGAGATAACATATAATTTATTGAAATTTCATCATTTTCAGACATTTGTGGTTCTTCATGAACCATATTTCTAATATTTGATTGATCAATCTTTTCTAATGCTAATTTTTCTAAAGTTTTTGGTTGATTTTTCTCTCGTACTTTTCTTTTTCAATGTACAAAGTCTTTTGAACCAATTGGTCGAACCAAGCTTCTTGCGAATTTGAGATTTATTTGGTACAACAAATTGTCATGCAAGGACATCAATTTTTGCTGAAGTATTTTCTGCCGGTATATATAACTTTGTTACTTTTCTGTCAATAAATACACCTGATAATTGATTTGTAACTCTTTGCAAATGAATGATTTTTTCAACATCTTGTTCACATTGATTGTTGTGGAATCAAAGTGAGATAGATTTGTTTCATTTCAAGAAATTCTACCTTATTTATCAGTATGTAGTTTTTCCACTCCCAAATTGGGGAAAGTCATTTCATCAAAATGACAATATGCAAAATGTGCAATAAATAAATCACCCGTTTAATGTTCAAGATACCTAATAATATATGATGAATCAAAACCCATATAAATCCCAAGTTTTCATTAGGGACCTAGTTTAGTCCGTTGTGGGGGGTGAAATAGAGACTTAAACAGCACAACCAAAAATTCGTAGGTGAGAAATATTAAGTTCATGACCAAATGCCAGTTGTAAAGGTGAATATTGATAATATGCAGTTGATCTGATACGAACCAATGACGCAGCATGTAATATGGCATGACCCCAAATAGAAGTTGAGAGTTTTGTTTTCCTAAGTAATTGTCTAGTAATAAGTTGTAGAAGTTTAAGAAATGACTCCGCTAAATCATTTTGTGTATGGACATGCACAATAGAATGTTCGATAACAATCCCAATTGACATGTAATAATCATAATGCTCGTGATTTAAATTCAGCAGTATTGTCAAGACGAATAGTCTTGATTGAGTAATTGGAGAATTGCACTCGTAATTTAATGATTTGAGCAAGTAGTCTAACAAAAGCTACATTCCTAGTGAAAAGTAGACAAAACATGTGACCATCTAATAAAAGAATCAATTAATAACATAAAATAACAAAATTGTTCGCATGGTGGGTGTATTGGCCCACATATATCTCCATAAATTCTTGTCAAAAAAATTGGAGATTTCATATTGACATTTGTAGCCGAATGTCTAATGACTAATTTGTCTTGCGAACAAGTTACACATAGATAATCATTAGGTAAAAGAATCTTCTGATTATTTAAAGGATGTATATGTGAGTTATTTATTGTTCGACCCATCATTATAACTATGTCAACGAGTCGAGCCGAAATAAAAAACCTCGGGCTCGACTCGAGCTTTTTTGGGCCGAGTCGTGCCCGGCAAAAAAAAAAAATGAGGCCCAGCCCGAGTCGGCTCAAGTTTTTTTTTTTTTGTAAAATCTACATTTTCTACTTAATGAATTTAAAATTCGTATAGTTTATGCGTGTTATAAATTAAATAAATTATAAAATTTAAAACCCTCCTCTTTTATCAGGGTTGGGAACCGGTTACAATTATCGTAGGTGGAGTTAAAATTGTACACGAATAAAATATTTCGTGTACAATTTTTCTTGAAACAAAAAAAAAATTACGTATTTTTTTTTGAAACAATCAATTTAAAAACTTACAATATCTTATACTTTAATCTCCTGTAACTCTTCAGTCATTATACTATCAACTTGTTCTTGAAAACGTAATTCCGCGCATTCCCAGTCATTCAAACATATTAAAGCCTCCAATATATCTTCTTTTAGTTTTGATCGTTCGTCACTTAAAACTCGATCACCTAAACTAAATGCAGCATCTGATGCTACTGTAGACACCGGCGGTGTTAGTAGATTGCGAGTAATTTTTGATACAATTGGATACTGCCTTTCGTTACACCTCTACCATGATAAACGATTAAATTCCTGTAATTCTTGTGGTTATAACATACTACGAACGTTTACGCACATATACATAGCTAACTCGGAGGGAATTTCAAGATTTGTACTACTGACATCTATTGCTGACGCGAACCCGGGTACGGGATCAGCGTGAAAATCGCGGAATTAATTGAAAATGCTGGGGAAAACCCAAATTCAGGTTGTGACGGTAGAATATCGATCCGCAAATTATTGAACCAAGTAATCAAACAAAAACAAAGTTTGAATGACCTCTTAATTACAAAACCAACGAATCTCGATTTGCGAACGCCACAAAGGGTGCCAATCCTTTGATAAATTCGGTACATGTTTAATCAAGAACAAAAAAAAAAAAAAGAGAAATCTCATATTTAATTCATAATTTCAAAAATCTTTTTTACAATGAAATAAAGTTTTCTATTTATACTAAACCTAGGAAATATGGAAAAACGAAAATATCACTTAAAGATTACAAGAATCTTACCTAAACTAAAATTCTAACAAAATAAGGAAATTCGCGTAAAATTAAGATTCTTGGCAAATTGTTCTCGGAATGTTTATGTGTGATCGCAAGCCCAAAAGTATTATGAGCCCGCATTGTCTTGTGCAGAATTTCGTGTCATTTCCAGAATGTACTCATGGCCTAAAATTAGACAATCAAACTGAAAGTTATGCCCGTTTTCATCCACGCTACTCGTTTTCTTTCCAAATATCTTCCAAACCTTGGATCCAACTTGTTTTGGCTCCCGGGCCCTTCTCGAAACTTGAACCTTAGTTTGTCAACTTCTTCAATTTAGACTCCAAAACTCAACCAAGTGATTGCCTATCCTGGATCATATCAATTGCTCTAAATATTGATGAACTAGAACTAAATGAGGGAACACTAGTATTGGTCTCTAAATAACTCCATATATTATCTGCATTTGTTAAAGTATTTTTTGAAAAAGAACTTTTGTAAGTAGAACTACACTGACTTTCTTTTTCAGTATAATAGTTATACATTTCACATAACATAGATTCTATATGGACATGTGATAATTTTACATTCATGAAATATGAAATCCCCTTTATAGTAGCTAATAAAAATAAAGAGGATATCTCTTCCCAATATTTATGAAATTTTGACACCACAGAATAAATTATATCAACAAAAAATGACAAATTCCTATATTTTTGAAATGATTGTGCAAAATAGAAAAAATGTTGTAAAATAAGTGAAGATGTAGGGTAAAAAACACCGCTACATTCCTTTGTGGTATCGAAAAAAAGTTTTAAAATTTTTTTCACGACAAATGCAAGAGTCCATTCCCAATTTTCCAAATTATGTTATGGGTCCATATGTATGCCTACCATTATAATACATTGAAATAACTTTATCATAATTTTCACACGAGTGTAACATAAAATATGTAAAGTTCCATCTATTTGATACATTAGTGACAAATGATTTATCTTCTAAGACATACTCTACACATAAACTGTTAAATGCTTGCTTTCTTGCTGGTGATATAGTAATAAAATTAATTGCTTACCTAATTTTATCCAACGGTGATTTTATATGTTTTAATCCTTCTTTTACAATCAAATTAATAATGTGGTATACACAACGTTGATGAAAAAATAAACCTCCAAATGTAGGGTTCAAATCATTAATAAATTTTTCGACAACAACTTTGTTTACACTAACAATATCAAAAGTAAAATTTCGAACAATTTCTTGCATACCATATTCTTATATAATATCTTTTAAAACAATGTATATGTTAGTCGCATTATGAGGATATTCTATACATCCGAATGCAATAATCAGTTTATGCATAATCCATAGGTGATCAATGTAGTGAATTGTAGCAGCTATATAACTTTTTTTATTAACACCATTCTATAAATAAGAGGTAAATGGTATAACAGAATTAAGCGCCTGTTTGAAACCCATTTTTTTGCCAAAATCTCATTTTGCTACAGTATTCTCCTGCATTTTTTAGACAAATGACTGAAACAGCAGTCAGAGTGAAAGAAGAGATGATAGAGCCGTTGTATTACTTGGATAAATTTGTCCTCTGATGTACTATCAATATTTACGTATTTGCCCTCCATCAATTGAGATAATGTTTGAAGGAAACAATCAATGACTTCAAGGGCAAAACTGGAATTTTCAGAATATGAAAATTTGACTTCAATTGCAACGTCTCTTTGTGTGCAGGAAATGTCAGATAATTAATTTCATTTTTAGACATGGGTTCCGCAATTGGTGGAAAATGGTTGGAAAAGTACTGTATAAAAATGAGAATTTGGCAAAAAAATGGTGTCAAACGGGGGCTAGAAGTTTTTATATTTTCAATAGCAGTTTGTTTTCTTCTGTTATATAATTTTATAGCATCATAACGAATAGTTTTTCTACAATAATAATGATACTTGAGTTGGAGATAATTCTGCACAAGACGAATAAAGTGTGCTGACTCAATCATCATTAGCGGCATCTCTGCTGCAGTCACGTAAGTAGCCATTCCTTCACGAAATCTTTTCTGTAAATATACAAAAGTGGAAAGAATAGAACTGGAACCAGTAAATGTTAGTTCGGTCTGCTTCGGGTCAAGACCTTTTGGTTTCGCTTTACAATTTCTTAATATGTGTCTATTTAAATGCGATGTGTTCGAACTGGGCTTCCTAGGGATGGCAACGGTTCGGTTCGGGGTCGGTTTGGCCAAAACCATAACTGCACCACCAACTTTTTGGTTATACCATAACCACGTAAGTCGGTTCGTATTTCGGTTCGGTTCGATTCGGTTAACAACCACGAAAATAAATTATTTTTTATAAACTCAAACTCCAACGATCAAATTGAAAAAAAAAAATTATGAAGAAAAGTCAATAAAAACAAAAACACAATATTAAGCCAGTTTAGCAAACTATATCCCAAATGAAAATGCAAACAATGTCTCAACTCCCAAATGCAAAATTCGAATTTAACAAACAATATTATTAACATAGATGAAGACTCTTACTAGCATATGTCAATCTTCATTCTTCCCCACAACTCTTACTAGCATAGATCAAGAGTCAAGACTCAAAGTTGATTAACATAAGGAAATTCATAAGCCAGTGCAAACCTCAGATAAATTCAAACAACTAAAAAACCCCAAAAATCACAAAGAAACAACTTTAAATAATTAATAAATTCAGATAAATTACTTAAAACCCTCTTATAGAAATACAGAAAATCAGTTTTTCATTGCATTTTAGTATCCTATCAGAGTAGGATTGCATATTCAATATCAAAACATATTTTTATCAGAATCAAAAATCCAATAGTAAGTCTCATGTCTAAGTACAGGAGAAACCACGAACTAAATCAGAACAGAAAAACAAATAAGTAAAAATATAAAATTACTACATTAACATAAACCCACAAAAAAAAAAAGACAATAATTCAAACTACCCACTATAAGCTAATCTAGATGAACCTAAAAAGATCCAATATTTCATACTGTTATTGTCATAAACGCACTTTTTGTAGCTAAATCTTCAATACACAAAAACTAAAAACCCAACAAATGAAAAAATACACCGTAAGAAAAAGAGGGATCACAACAGATAAAACTCTGACTTGAAGCTGGTAAATGAGGGTAGAGAAAGAAAGATAAAGAATATATGTGGGAGGTGAACGTCTCTATTTGTGGCCTGAAGATTTTGGATTCGCACAGAGACGCGATGGAATCAGGAATCAGCAGTCGGCTGCTTTGAAATGAGGATTTCCAATTTTTAGTTTTAACGTGGTGAATGATTTGATATATGGGTTAGGGCATAAATGAATTGGGTTGGACTTGTGGTTAATGGGCTCAATTTTTTAATTGGGTTTGTCCAAAAAAAAAAAAAACTAAAATTCTCCAATTAAATTTATTTTTTTTAGCGGGTAATCGGTTCGAGGCGGGGCACCATTGTTAAATACTATACCCACCCCACCACGAATCAGGTCATTAAAATCAAAACCATAACCATCCCATTGAACCATCGGTTTGGTTTTTTTTCCCCCCATTCAGTTCAGTTAATCGCGGTTTTCGATTTTCACAGTTCGAATTACCATCCCTAGGGCTTCCAACTAAGTTATTTACCACAATAATGCAACATTCTTTCCAAATATCAACTCCATTTTGAACTCCAACTTTTTTACGAGTCATATGTTGCCACAATCTACACTCTTTTTTCGACATTTTAACATCGGCTACTTCTTCCTCTTCGATATCTTCTAAATCAATTGGAACATTTTGAAATGCATTGTACCCGGATAGAGTACTTGAACTACCTTTAAACTGATTAATCTCATCACTAGTAAAATTCATGTGTAAGTATTATAGTAAAAAATATCGAAAAATAGAGTAAAAGAAATTGTAGAGTATAATACTGAATATTGCGTAAAGAAATTTGAGAGTATAATAGTATAATACTGAATATTGCGTAAAGAAATTTGAAATATATTGATATGAAGTTGTAAAATTTTTCCCATATTTATAGACAAAAAAATATATTCGTTTTAACTATATTTAATTTACAAATTCAAATTTTGACAAGATAATTGTATGCACGAATTTTTTATTCGTATCTAATTTTTTAGTTGCGTGCACGCAACGCCAGCTAAAATAGCAGGCAACTACAAATTGTAGCTGCCGATAGAATTCTGCCTGCTGTAACTTTTAATTCAAAATTAAATTTTTTTTATATGAGCTGGACACGGGCCGGCCAGCCCCGGGTTCGGGCCGATGCCCCAAAACGGGGCTCGGCCCGAGCCTTGGCTCGGTGCAACAGAGCCGAAGCCGAGCCTAGCTCGGGCTTTTTCCTAGCCGAGCCCACGAGGTTTTTTGCTACCCCTACATCATTATAGTTCTTGGATGTCCAAGTCGATCATGTCAAAATATAAAAAAATTGGATCAACAAACTTATGGTTCATGATAATATTTGAGTCGACCATTTTTATAAATATATAATACATGTCAAATGGAAATGCATTCTTTTATCTACTTCTGACTAGATACAAAAGAAGTTATGCAAATATATTCAATATTATTTTCTTACATCGTCTCAATATGCTATCTATTATAGCGGATATATTTAAAATTAAGTAAATTTCTTCTGCATTTGCTAGAATAATGTGCATCTTCAATATGTAATTTTGTATTATTTAGTAAAATAATACAAGCTCTTCCAGAGCTTTCAAGAATATTCGATGCATCTCGTATCGTATTAACATTATTTATGCTAATATTAAGTCCAGAAAATACTTTTTGTATTGATGAATAGTGTGCATATTTCCACTATCAACTAAACAGATATCTCGACAATTCATCTCGAATTTTGTGATATTTATTATTTGAGTAACTTCACCATTAAATAAAATACAATTAATCTCGAAAAATATGATTAAATATCATACAATAATTAATCGAGTAGTCAATATCAACATGACATAAGTTACGCGTTTTCCTTTAGGGATAAAAACTAATTTAAAATAATATATTTTTCGAAATATATGCTATTTCAAGATCACGCTGTAGTTTACTATTACTTATTCAAGAGCAATATATCAATATTCTTCTTGAATATTGAAAATTATAATTCATGCTCTTTAAGAGCAAGTAATATTCTTCTGAAATATTAATTATAACGTTGTGTTATTTCAGGAGCAATAATATGATAAATTATTAATTTGAAGTTTATAAAAGAATACCTAAAAATATTTAGGGTGTGTTTGAGCCACATTATTTTGGAAAAATATATTTTGGAATAGTAGATTTATGGAGAATGTATGGTTGAAAAAGAAGAAAAAGTTATTGACGTGATAGAAAATGTTATTTTATTGAAAAATAGGTGGTTAAAAATAATAGAAAAAATGAGAATGAAAATTTTAATGTGGCTCAAACAGGGACTTAATCAAGTTTAAGAAAGTATTAATTACCATACATGTATCAGGAAAAAAATTCCATATACATACAAGACATGATTAAATTCTCCAATCATGCATCAATACGTTATTAAAGGCACTAAAATCTCTAACCATGCATTAAGGCAGTGGTAATTTGCGACATAATTATAAATAGGAATATTTTAGAGAAATTTCATGTCATAATTATAAAGCGGAATATCTTGAAGAAATTTCAAAAGTATTCCAAGAACAAAGAGTGAATTATAAAGAATTATTTAACATCATATTACACATATAATAAATCAGAAAGTGGCAATTTGCTGAAGTGGAAAAAGAAGACCTATAGCCATCCATTACTAAAATCGTTGACGTGCCAATGAAGCTATTTCAACAAAACCAATACACAAAATTATGGTAAAATCAAAAAGTTGGATACAAAAGATGGTATATATAATTAAAATTTGAGTGAGCAGGAAAAAAACAAGAAGCTGGGTACAATTGCAGTGCAAAGTCAAAAGTTGCAATACAATTATGAAGAAATCATTCCACCGTGTATAAAAAAATCATTCACTTTGTATACAAGAAAAATCACACTAGCAATATATGTATATATAAGAAAAATTCGCGTATTATCAAATTGATTTCGGTACACGTGATAGATAATTATGCTTAAAAAAATTACTACATTCAATAAACTTTGAAAAATTAAGCTATCGTGCTAATAACGTGTTATGAAAAGAGAGAATAAAAGTTAATAAACTTGTATGTATTATAATAAGAACAAAAACCCTATATTTATAGGATAAAGTTAGGAATATGATGGTAATAATTTCTAGGACTGTAGGGGTACAATTGTCATTCACTAATAAACTTACCATTTACATCTTATTAATTGTAAACGGTTTTAGTTTATATTTGTTTGTTTTAATTGTGTCTTTTAAATTATGTTTTTAGAGTTTTTCAAAGTTACAGTACAAGTAATGGAGCATTAAACGATTAATGATTGTCAGATGGTAAGGACTAAATTGTTTTCACCAACCCTATCTATACTATCAAGTTTCAACTTTATATTTCAGTTTCATTTTTCATTTTTCTCATGTTAGTTCGATGGCTTCATGTAAAGGAATTGATTGGGCGGAATGAAGTTAAAACTTGATATTATTAACTCTTGTCAATGACTCATTCATCTATACTAGTAAATCGTTGTTATTAGACAATTTTTTTTTATGGGAATAGAAATTGATCTGTGTATTCAAATTATGACTACATTTTGTTTGTTAGTTTGGACTTTTGTAATCTTGATGATAGATAATTTGAACTTCCTGAATATTTTATGTTTATTTATTTGATTTAGGTATATATATTACTAACTTATAGATATTGTGCAAGTCTGAAAATTTAAGTATTGGAACTAGAACCAAATCAAACCAGAATTGAATCGTTCGGTTCCGATTTATTTCTATATTTTTTTGAAAAAAAAATCATTTAGTTCCATTATAAAAAAAAAATCATTGGTTCATGATTTTGTTCGATTATCTTGGAACCAAACCAAATGGAACCATGCCTACTCGTAAGTAGAGGATTTATGAATGTGGAAGAGAATTTTTTATTACAATATTTTTCTTCAAATAGAAGATCTTCTCTCATTTTTCTTTTCTCACAGTACACATTGAAAAACAAGAGTTTTCACATATTTCAATTGTATATTGGAGTTTATGGTGATTTGGGGAAATTTAAAGTTTGAAATAGGATTCTTTCGCCTAGAAGACCGCTTGAGCGGTTCCATGGCACGTGATGGATGGCTACTTGGAATATACGGGGAGCACGAGTGCCCTTCAGGTGCCCCAAGGGCAATCACACTCTGAGAATTGTGCTCGAGCGCCTTTCTAGCAATCCTTGAGTGTAGACATGCATATTTATTCAACTTCCACTATTTTTGACGCTATATTCAAAATTACTTCTAACACTCATCAATACAACCCAATTACAACTCCATTCAATGAATTTGGACACTGAACAAGTCAAGACATACTTAGTCCTAACACTAGAAATATATATGGTTTGTTTGATTTTCTAAATATGAGGGGATATCTCTAATATTGTCATAAAGCTCATACAATTTGTGCTAAAGGTAGCTTGAAAGTTGTGGTTATGGTCATAGATCATATTTGCAGGTCTAAAGTCACAATCCACACTTGGTGATGATAAGTTACAGTTCACACTACCAGATCATAGGTCTTTTCCATAAGTCATAGATAAATGTAAACGGGTTAAAAATCAAATAGAATTAGTCACATGTTACACTCTACTGATCATATGTCATATTGTATAGGCCACAGATCAAATATGATTGGTCACATATAACTAATTTATATTCAAAAGTCACAGATTATAGTTCACAAGTTACAGTTCAAGTCATAGATCATCATTCACATGTTAAATGTTATTTTGTATAGGTTCCATATTAATTTCAGCTAGTCACATGTCATTTTGTATATGTAATAGCTCAATTTCTACAAGTCACATATATAAGAGAATTGTTCACAAGTCATTGGATCAATATCATAAAAAACTTATCAATGTCCATAAGCTTACATGTCACATGTAACTGTCATTTGTCAAAATGCATAGATCACATGACACAAATTCAAGAGATCTGATCACATGTCATTGATTTATCCGATCCCAGTTCTCCGAATTGGTCACAAATTCAATTAATTAGATTTCGATGGTAAGCATTAAAGTTATTTGCTTTGGTGAGTATTCTATAAATTTCACTTGAGGCTATTTTTCAATTCAAATTTTTAAAAATAGTTTTAAATTATACAAAGCACCGTTGAGTCATCATTGAAGAAGATGATCAATTGTCGGTGATGCTCAATGGATGTTCTCTAACGGTCGCTATGTTTCTCCCTCTATCTCTACTATTTGAGCCAACTATGCTCATTAACTATTGAACGCTGATCAGTTCGTTGGTAAAGAAATCGTCGTCGAGGTGCATGCCGACGACGGGTGAATGCCGACGACTATAAGAGAGGATGGCGACGAGCAGATGCTGTGAGGATTGGGGTAGGGGTGGTGTGATGTGGTGTGGTGTGGTGTGGGTAGATTAATTTAATTTGATAATATTCTTATTGAAAATTAAAATAGAATCTACAATTGACTTTTACATTTTTAAACTTAATGTCTGGAATTTGATTTGGTGCATACTTAATACCCAATTTATGATTTTTTCCCCTTTTTTTCTAAAATAAAAAATTATGAAAAAGTTTGAAACACCCAACTGCCCAACCTTAATTTACACCCCTATTAGTATGTTTATTTCTCATGGGGTTCGTATAAATAGAATGGTAACAATGGTGAGAGTTCTTCCCTTATTCCTTCATGATGGGATCCTCAGTGCTTAAAATATATCTATTTTCTATTTCATTTAATGTTTACTTATTTATTTTTTAATATATATTTTAAAATATTATGGGCTTGAACCATATTCCTCTCGTTTCCTCGAATAATTGGAAAATTCCCACCTTATTCTGAACTGGACAACATGGGAACAAACCATTTTGCGATCCTATGTGCAATGGAATGCTATCTCCATTTATGTTCTCTAACATACTTGCCTTCTCCCCTCCAAAAAACATAAAAATAAAATAAAGGATGAGATGAAGTGGAGTGGCCACCTTGTGTGACCTTTTGCTTTACATTTACTTAGCTGGTTACCATGTAAGTGAATTTAGAAAATAAAGAGCAATTTCAAAAGTTGAAAGAGATTGATATCTTTTCATCCATAATAACTATCCCATTGGTTAAAACTACCTTTTTTCTTTCTTAATCCTTAATGGCGTTAAATTTCTTATTTTTTTTCCAATTAACTCATTTATAAGAGCAAGGATTACTTGTATCAAAGGTGTGTTAATTCACTTGAAAATAATCATAGATAACTGTATAATCATGTGAAAATACTAGACAACATTGATAACATGTTCTCGTTTCAATATAAAAATGAAAAGCCTGATCTCGTTTCAGTAAATATTTACTAGGACTAACTAATAAAAGACCTACAACTAGAAGTGATCTTAAAAAACAATCGCATTCAAATTTAGAAACATTTAGGAATAGGGCTGGGCAAAATGTCCGAACCGAACCGAACCGAACCGGAACCGAACCGAACCGAACCGAGCGGGTTTTTTAAAATGAAATACCCGAACAGGTATCCGAATCGAGAACCGAATGGTTTGGTTCGGTTCTCGGTTCTCAACCAAGAACCGAAGAACCGAATAAGAACCGAACTTTTTTTTTTATTGGATAAATTAATTTCTTTTATTTTTTCTAAACAAATTAATAATTTTTTTCTTATTAAATCTTATTAGTTGAACAATTTAGAGTTTATTTATATTTATTAGTTGTGTTTTTTTCAATTTTTTCTTATATAGTTTCTTAATAGTTAGTATGGAAAGTCAACCAACTAATAATTACATTAAATAGTTGGTAAGTATTATCAATACTTTAAAATATTTTATATTTGTGACTTCTAATTTATATTTCACTTTTATGTAGATTTGAAGGTTTGAAGCAAATGAATTATTGATATGAATATCGAAGTTTTATTAGTAATATTTACTTTTTGGTATTTGTATTTGACAACTTATTATTTATATGTTATTAAATTAGATTACGTTAATTTATAAAAGTTAAGATTGAACTTGGTATTTGTATCTACTTTTTGTTATTAATATTGGTATCCACTTTAAGGTATATTTATGTAGTATTATTTTAAATGTTAAAAAATTTAATTATAGTACGGAACCGAACGGAACCGAATAGAACCGAACCGAACCGAAACCGAATGGTTCCAAAATTATATTTGGAACCGACGGTTCCATTTACTAAATACCCGAAAATTTCTGGAACCGAAAAAAACCGAACCGAACCGAACCGAACCGACCCGCGCCCACCCCTATTTAGGAACAACCTTGTATTTAATTCCCTCTCTTTTACATTTTTTCTAGCTCAACCTTTTAAAGGACGCCATATTAATATATTGAAACTTATGCATCTGTAGCCCACCCATACACCATTATCTTTATTATGACAACTATCTTTGTTGACCCTAAAAACAAGTCAATAGAGACTCGAGCCCCCCACTCAATTCCATTAGGGATGACAACGGTTTGTTTCGGGGTCGGTTCGATCAAAATCATAACCGCACCATCAATTTTTTGGCCATATCATAACCGCACCATAACCACGAAAGTCGGTTCGGGTTCGGTGCGGTTCGGTTCGATTAATAACCACGAAAATAAATTATTTTTTATAGGTCCAATCGTCAACTTGAAAAAAAATAATTTACGAAAAAAAGTTAATAAAAGTTAATAGTACTAGATATAAAATTATATATAGAGCCAATTTTTGTTTCTCATTTTCTTTTTCTCATTTTAGATACGTACTATACATGGTCAAGTGAACTATACACATTCAATACAGTAAAAATGAAAATGGTAATATACTTACCCTTGACTCATGAACTAAAACTATTCGTGCAAGCAAAATGCAAGAAAAATTCAAATACTGAAAAAAGTATTTATAACGTCAAAGTTGTAATAATTAATATATAGAGACATCTTATTTTAAATTATAAGCAAAAATAAAATGTTTACAATAATCAATTATTCAAATCATGTTTGTGTTAGAAGACTCGATTTTCCTTAATTTTTCACAATAAGATGAAAAGAGAATTTATAAAATTACTTTTGAATTTATTAGGAATAACTCAATTTTGCTTTATTCTTTAGTACAGTTAGAAAATCTTGAAATTTCTCCGTTTATGTCAAATTTGTTACCAGTTACTACCCACGGCACTTAATTTTAATGCAATCATAGCTATTGAATTCCTGACAATCTATAAAAGGGAAAATCATTACCGTAGATGACGATTCTTTCACCCATAAATACGGTAGAGCCAAAAGAAGGAAAAAAAATTTCGCTTCTACTCTCCAACTCATTATTTGAGTAATAACTTGATATCTAACCTTTTAAGTAGAAAATTAATAGTTAGTCACACAATATTCTCAATATGAAACATTTAAATTTATATAAAATTATCATGTAAACCTCACATATATAAGTTTGTTGAGCTGTATTTTGTTTTCGAACTTGAATCGATGCTTAAATATCTAAAATAAGTTATGTTTAGTCATGGATAATGATATATAATCCTTATTTGACGGTAATTAAAATCAAAATTTTAATAGATTTTGATAAAAATTAATGAAATGCGTGGTCGAAAAGTTGTGGGATCCATAAAATATTTGATTAAAATTAGTTGTTGACTTTAACTTAAATTAAAATTAGATTTTAAATCCTAACAAATACGGACATAACATTATTTATACTTAGCATCAATTTAGGCGGTATTGGACCTACACATTTATTTATCATTTTTTTAGATTTGTGACCTCGAAATAATCAGTGACCTATAAATTTTTTGATAAGCTATGACCTAAAATTATTTTTAACTAATTAATAAGATATTTGTGATCAAATTGCACAATTAAATATTTAATTAATTAATAAAAAGTAAAAATTTGATTTTTGCAATTTTAAAACTTTAGCACCTGATTTTTGCAAGTGTCAAAGTTAATACCTGATCTATGAACTTTTTCATTTTAATTACGTGTAGGGTACATTGACATTGAATTGGGCTACTGGGCTTGGGTTATTGGGTTAAAGTTAATTAATATTAATTGGGCCAGAATTTTGGAAAGTCCCAAAAAAAAGTTGCCCAATTAATTTTGAGAAATAAAAATGGAAAGCCTATTTGTCCAAAATTTTTTTTTAACGGGTAATCGGTTCGGTTCGGTTCTCCATAGCTAAATACCATACCCGCCCCTAAATGAAGCGGTTCATTAAAATCAAAACCATAACCGCCCCATTGCACCATCAGTTCGGTTTTTTCGCCCCATTCTGTTCGGTTAACCGCGGATTTCGATTTTTACAGTTCGAATTGCCATCCCTAAATTCCATATGTTGCCAAGTGTAAAAAAAATCACTCCTTGAGTCTTAAAAAGCCACAAAAATGTTCAAGCACTGGGGTTAATCAACACAATATAACATTTGAAGAAATATCTTTGAACATGTAGAAACAAACAATAAATATTAGGGAAAATTGCAGCCGCGGTACCAAACCTTTCACTTTTTTGCATACTTTGCATAAACATTTGATTTGTGCTACCCACGGTACCAAACCTTTAAAAAATTTGCAACTACAGTACTTATTGACAGTTTTCTTCAATTTGACCATGAAAATCGTTAGTTGACCCCAGAATTAAAAAAAAAATTAATTTCCAGCAAATACACAAGGGCATTTCGAAATTACACTATTTCCCTATCTATTATTGCACTGCACTGTTCACTTTCCCTCCATTTTCATCACTATTATTAATATCCTTTTCTCCCCCACGCAGCTTTTCAGGAAAGAACATCACTCAGATGGAGATGAATATATACAGGTATGGTTCCCCATCGCAGATGAAGACCTTATGGACGAACCTGAACTCAGGAAGAAGATTTCTCACTTGTCCTCGAAGCCAAAATCTGGGTGGATGTACCTATTTCGTGTGGTGTGACCTTTTTATGTGTGAGAGATCTAAGGAGCTGATTCCAGGTGTATTACGAGCAAGGAGGGAAATGAAAGCTGAAATCAGCAACCTCCAAGCAAACAGACCAAATACGTGGAAGACATGGCTGTTCGGCTTTGTGTGTGGTGCGTTTGTAAAATGGGTTTGTACCTAGGTATTTCGGCTGGGTTTGTGGGATGGACGTTTTTAGTTTCAGAAATTTAGGCTTGTTTAGGTGTTGGGGGTTTTGCGTTATATGCTGTGAAAAGTGGATGTAAATGTGGTCGTGTAATGTGCCATTTTCCTTCAAATGAAGTGCTCATTTCTGATTATGTTCTAGATGGTGCTCACTTTCCCCACATCTATTTTTGTTCCTACTCTTGTTTAATAAGAAGTTAAAGTTCGAAGCACGAGCCAAACTTTTCGTATATAGTGCATTAGAGGTACCAAACATTTGTCATAGTTGCAGTGAAAGTACCAAATCTTATATTGTAGTTGCAGTGAAAGTACCAAACCTTTGGTTATCAATGCACCATTAGTACCAAACCTTTGGTGATCGTTGCATAACGAATACCAACATTTTTCACACAGAAGGTCACACTAGTGTAATGCAATGAATTCAACATTAACAGTCCAGAAAAAATATGAAATAACAAGATTTGCTGCATATGCTTTCAATTCCATTCCACATTTGAACAAGTACAACATTGCCAAAATAATTACAGTTCACTTTTACAAAATCATTTGATACCATTGATAAAATAAGTTCACTTTCCAACAACAAAACGTGAAACGAGAAAACACATCGTGTTTAAGATTTTAATCCTTGAGTCTTGGTCTTCTTCAGCCTTGACTTTGAAGTTGTTCCAGATGGTGCTCTTTTCTTCCCCTTAGACGTACTTGACTGTGTATCTTGTTGAGACTCCGATTGTGTGCTTGCTTCTGCTTCTTGTTGTGAACGAGCTTCATCAGGCAACGGTCCCTTGCAACTTCTTTTGTTATGTCCAGATCCCCTGCAACGTTTACACTTCATCTTCTTGCCACTCCGTCGCAACTTCATTCCTGCAGGTGGCTCTGTCTGTGACCTCTTTCTCACTTTGTTTGGTTTGCCAACCTGTTTTTTCTTTTACGGTTCATTCAAATGGTGCTTTCCCAGCTCTGGCCTTGACATATGTTGGATTACTGGGGAGTAACACATGAGGTATTTTTCTTTGCTGTAACAAGTATCGATGTAGTCATATATGCCTATTTCCCTTGACAGCATGCCTGATATTGCATGGGGACATGGCATTCCAGTCAGCTGCCATTTTCTACGTGCATATTCATGTTTTGTCAAATCAACACTCCACCTCAACCCATCTCTGCTGGTTATCTCGAACTTCTGACTACCTGCGTAGTCTGCCTTCAAGTATCTCGCCTCACCCTTAGCCATCTCAATGATTTTCATTACCCTAAGCCCGAATACATGATCCCACCTCTGTGCTGATTCCCTTTTCGCATTCATTCTTATCATTTATTGATATCTTATTGTTTCCAGCATAGAGATGTTGGGCTTCTCTCTAGCAACAACAATGGAAGAATTGAAAGCTTCGCACATGTTATTCAGAAGAATGTGACACTGGGAATGATCTTCAAAATGGGATCTGCTCTACTGGGAGGATGGTTTCTCATTAAACCAGTTGTAAGCATCTTCATTAATGTCTTTCAACCTATTCATCACATTCCTCTACTCAGGCACAGTTGCGGCCCTTGCTGCAGCCTAAAACAAGCTCTTAAGTGTCAGTCCTTTGTGGGCCAAAGTAAAATTACTGTATAAATGTCTTGCACAACACCTATGATCAACCTCTTCATATAATTGACTTATACAATCCACCAAATCCTTTTATTTATCAGAAATGAATGTCCAAGCTCTAGGGTTATACATCCCTAGTCATCAACCAACAATTGTAGAACCATTGCCAGTTTGTTTTGTTCTCAGCATCAACAACTGCCCATGCTATGGGGAACATACAATTCTTATGATCAATTCCTACAGCGGCCAGCAACTATCCACCTTGTGTAGACTTTATGAAGCACCATCCAACCCAACAACTGGTCTACATCCAGCCTTAAAACCCTCTTTACAAGCCCCTAAACAGATATACAATCTCTTAAAGCTAGGACTCGCCCCTTCAACATGCACTGTACTACCAGGATTTGTTCTCTTTAACTCATCTCCATAATCCCATAAAATCTTGTACTACTCAGCTGCAATCCCATGCAAGACTTTTGCAAATTTGGATCTTGTCCTGTAGAACTGATGCTTTGAAATCTCATACATGCAATCTTCTTTCACCGTTTCCACAAAACTGCTCATTGGCATATTGTGATCAGACCTAAACTTTCTAATGTATTTTTTTGCCAGATAACCTGCATTCACCCTTTTATTTTGCCACACCATGGTGCATGTGTGCTCATCTCTGAAGGTGTTTATTCTGAGGCTCTTATCTGGTTGTTGGTATGCATATAGCACCCAAGGGCAGTTCTCCTGACATCTAACCCTCAGCCGTGTTTTCATATTTTTCACATATTTGAGTTGCCTGGAATTTTTAACTGAGTACTGAACAATTGCAGCCCTTAGAACCTTGACATTGTCAAACTTCATCCCTAACTTGAACTTTAGATCATCTATATCAGTGGTAGGGTTAAAGCAGCACTCATTCATGCTCCGGCAGATGATCCATCACCCTCATCGTCACTGGATAAGCTCCAAAACTCATCTGAGTCGTCATAATCTGTTCCAACTTCTTCTTCAGGAGCTGCCTCACCATCATGTTCACTCCTTCTACTATTTATATCAATCCCAAACCCTTTACTCAACCTGAAACCTATGGTTGTATCATCATCATCATCATCATCTATGAGTATATTTTCTTTTTGCTTATACTCCGAGTCATGGAAATCCTCCAAATAACCCTCTTCATATTCATATGTTTCAATGTCAACATGTACTTTAGTTTCTTCTGGTTGCTCTGTTATACTCTGTTGTACCTCAGTTTCTTCCGGTTGCTCTAATACACTCTGTTGCACCTCAGTTTCTTCTGGTTGCACATCACAATGTGGTTCACTTTGCTGCACTTCATTGTCCCCAGATTGCACCAATGATTCACCATGTTCCATTTCAATTTGTGTAGCCTGCACATCTGATTGATCATGCTGCACTCCAGGTTCACCAGCATGAACATCAGTTTCACTAGCCTCTAATTCTGATTGACCATGTTGCAAATCATCTACTTCTTCGACAATGTATGACTTATCACCTTCTAATGAATCATCATATACCTCAACGACATATCACGATTGTTCATCGACCACGGTGCCTCATGCCTACTAAACTCTTCAAAATGTAGCAGCTCTTCCCCAGTCTCACAATCAACCATAGAAATATTTCCATACCATGGCAACTCTAATACCTCAACCACAGGCAAGCAATATACTTCAGCAATCCTATTTTCACCAAGCCACTTCACCACATTTATGAAATCTGAATAGTTCACCAACCAGAATGATGCCTCGCTAATCCTCATATTTTCCATCTTGTACATATATCTGACTATACTAGAATATCCCATCATCTTCATGGCTTTGTTAAGCAGAAATCTGTTGAAGAAGTCCGGGTCGACATAGTCTATGTAACTTACTTTGCCATGCTCGTACACGAAATTTGTCATCTTTCCCAACAAAGTTCTACCATGATGCCCTGAAAAAATGAAAACGAAAAAAATCAAGCCCTAACCCTTATTTGTTCGATCAATGCACAGATACAGAACGATCGATTACACAGCACGATAACTTCTAGGTTATCAGCTCATGCAAAATTTTCACATTTTCCAGTACTGGACGATAAAATATATACACGGATTGTAATCACATTGTTTCATAGCGCAAATGGGGATTCCAGGGTGCACGCTTAGCGTATACAGGTTGGGGAAGCGAGCCTCGAATATGGGCTCCAAAATTTGATTGAATTTCATCATCTTCTTCGTGGCGGTTGTCTTCTTCTTCGTGTGTTTTCAGAGGTTCCATAATGGATGATGGATTGGAGTGTAACTGGCGTTTTTTCATTTCAAAAGGGAAATAGTGTAATTCCGAAATTGCTCTTGTGTATTTGCTGGAAATTATTTTTTTTTTTTTTGAATTCTGGGGTAACTAACGATTTTCGTGGTCAAACGGACGAAAACCGTCAATGAGTACTATAGCTGCGAATTTTTTAAAGGTTTGGTACCATGAGTGATATAAATCAAAGGTTTGGGTAAAGTCTGCAAAAAAGTGAAAAGTTTGGTACCGCGACTGCAATTTTTCCTAAATATTATGCCAAAACTAGAGAGAAGAGTTGTATTGCTTTTTGTAACTAGAATTGCATTGGCCTTAAAATGATACAAGAGAGAGTATTTGTAGTGTTATAATTGAGGCTATGATCGTTGGATGAAGCACATGTGGCTTCATTCGACCCTCTTGGACGTCGCACCACCCATTTGGCCTTATTGCACTCGATTAACCTTGAAAAAAAGAAAGCAGGCCTACAGTTTATTCGAGGCACATGTGGCTTCATCCTACCTTCTAGGACGTCGCACCACCCATTTGGCCTATATTGCACTTGATTGACCTTGGAAAAAAGGAAACGGCCCTACAGTCTATTCATTCACTCCTAATCAGTAGGCTAAAATGATTGGACATGTTTGAGATGTAGGCTGTGACATCAATTGCTTTCACAAGATCTTTATATAAAAGATCTTATTGGAAAGCATTTCTGATCCAAAGCTCTTAAGAGCTGGGGCACTTCATTGAAAGGCGCTACAGATATTGGGTGCCAACAAGTGCTTCAGCCAATAGGTGCTTCGACCAACTTCCTCTCATTGATCAACTCCTTCTTCATGGGCTTCGATTGTCTTTATCGCGATGACGTGGATTGCTCCTGATAGGGTTCCACGTAGGGTGCCACAAGGGTATTAACTTGAGTTTCGGTGACAAGCGTAACAATCTTCCTCATCGATCAACCCTGAAATCATAATATAAATTAGGGTAATTAGCACATAACTTCCTTATCTTTCACTATTATTGTGGAAAACGTTGTTACATTTTTAACATTTTCACCATTATTTCCACCATTCATTGCGCGAAAGACTATTTTTCATCCATTTTCTCAATTAAAAGTTGTGAAATGACGAATATACCATTATATTTAAATAAAACAAAAAGAAAAAGAAAGAATTAACTGCAATTAATGTCCCTATCTTTCACTATTATTGTGAAAAAGTCCATATTTTTTTTTCATTTTCACTTATAATTACACTTTTAACTGTGCAAACCATTATTTTTATCAATTTTTATCCAATTTTTCAATAAAACGCTGTGAAGGGTATATTCGTCATTGCACATATTTTAATTGAAAAATGGATAAAAATGACTTTTTCTGCAATGAAACGTAGAAATAAGGGTAAAAGTCAAAAAAAAAAAAAAAATGAAAGGTAAGGACGTTATCTACAATAATAATAAAAGGTAAGGACGTTATGTGCTAATTACCCTATAAATTATGATCCTATATATTTCAAAAATTCATTTGCGTGTAAATCCTTTGTACATGCGAAATTAATTGTATTAAAGATGCCATGGTATGGGAAATTTAGAATGATAAACATAGATTGAGATTTTGAGGATTTACGAGCTTTGAGATGTTAGTTGATCAACGCTCTTATCTTCCGAGTAAATTTAACTCATTGCAATAAATTGCTTTTGTCCATGATTTACGAACTTACTTTTAGATGTCAGTTAATTAATACTCTTTATCTTTCGACTAAATTTAACTCATTGCAATTAATTATTTTGGCCCTTGTTAGTTTCCCATTCCATATCATTAAAATAAAGAAATCTTTTTGACGATGCAATAAAAGTTACAAAAATTTTACATCATGATAAAAATACCCTTTGGTGCCTTTATTCGAAATTGTAAAATTGGTAAGGGGCATAATGAAAATACATTTATGACTGATATATTAAAATAAATTAAAATGTAATATCTGTCCTATGAAAATCATCATTACATCATCACCATCTGTCACTTACCACTCAATTCTTTTCAATCTATTCACATTTGACTTGTAACCAGTAACCACCGCACTACCCATCTCAATTTATTTTTCGAATTTAAGAAATTAAAAACTGAATTTGTATTACCTTTTTCTTTTTTTTTGAATAAATATAAAATAATTATTAACAATAATCTAATTATAATGCACTCCCATGACTAATATACTCTAGTTTTTGCCTCTTATATCTCAAAAAAAAAAAAAAAATTGATATAGAATGTGTGATTAATAAATAAGTAAAAAATTGAATTTACGTGTGTTATTATTTTGTTAAAAAAAGCGTGATAGAAAAAATAGAGAAAAATATATTTTAAAAATAATGAGAATCAAAGGACTTACTCTTTTAAATCTTAACGACTATGATGATTTCTCGTAAGAAGTGCACCATTCTCACCTTCACGAAGTCTGAAAGGACAATTTTCACGATTAATTTTAAAACCATCATCTATTTTCCCATTTATAAAAATTATGTTCTCTCTTTACAATATACCATAAATCATATGAAAGAAAAAAAAAGATCGTATTTTATTTTTTATTTATTTATTTTACTCTCCTTTAACCAACCATTTGCCCTTAAAAGGCAAATGTCCATTTTCTCCTCTTTAAGGACAGTTTATTAACACCCTACACACTACCCCACCCTACTCCTCCATCTATGAACACTGTCTCTAAACCTCTGAACTTTCTCACTCTTGGGGGCTAATCTTGACATGCATCGCATAAAAATCCATTCTTTATGAGATTTTTCTAATTTCCATTGACAAAAAGAATATTGATTGAGAGCGATTTTTCGATGGCTGATGACAAAAGCTTTGAGTGTGCATCACCGGAACTTCTCTGCAACGAAGAAACCAAAAGCGCGTTCCGTGATGATGACGATTTTGTGGATCCTTCCATTGGTTTGATGATTGAGAAAGAACAGGAATATTTGCCTAAAAATGATTATCTCAGAAAACTGACAAGTGGGGAGTTGGATATGAGTGTAAGAAAAGATGCATTTGAATGGATTTCTAAGGTAAAATTATTTTTTTGGTCAGTTATTAATTTAATGAAATTGTTTTTTTTCCCTTGGATTACATTGGTTTTTGCCATTTTCCTGAAATAGGTTTTGCATTTTGTTCCATTTATTGAATTGGGTTTTGCATTTTATTCCATTTCGATCAACATTCTTGATGATGTTAGTTTTTCTTTCATTTATGCCCTTTTGGTAATTCTTGATTTTTTCAATTTGGTTTCTGTGATTTTCTACAGAGGGGGTTTCCGTCATTAATGAATTTTTCATCTGAAATGAATATTGGATTAGCTGTACTTATGTCATTCATTTAATGGTTTCCTGAACATTTAAATTAAAATGTGTAAACATTTAATGGTTTTTGATTCATAATTATATATATATATTTGTGATTAACAGGCTCATGCTGAGTACAACTTTGGAGCAATTTGCTTCTGTTTGGCTATGAATTACTTGGACAGATTTTTATCTGTTTATGACTTGCCAGTAAGTTCATTGGAAAGTAAAATTTGATTTTTACTTTTGATTAGCAGCTTGTTTTGAAAGTAAAATACTGATTTCCTGCACTTCAATTTTCATAGAGAGGTAAAACATGGGCAATTCAATTGGTGGCTGTGGCTTGTTTATCTATAGCAGCCAAGATGGAGGAGATTGAAGTCCCTTCCACTGTGGACTTACAGGTGAAATTAACATATAAGTGATATGCATTATCTCGGTCTTTCAATTTTTAGAACAGATAGATGGAAAAGATTTCAACTCTATATACTGGGAAGGTGATTCAAAGCATCATTTTAATACGAGGGTGATCCTATTTTGTAAAGGATAAGTAAATGCCCAAACTATTAGTGCTTGGGGTGATTCCCGGGCATGATCGTGGGTGATATAGGGCTACATTGTGGCCTTGCACCTCTCCTATGCTTTTGGGAAGCCTTGTAACAAGTTTTGTTAGGGAAGATTGGATAGGACTGGATAGCATGAATAATGAAGAATGAAACTAAAATCTTGTTCATTGCACTATCCAGTTCATGTTCAAAACTGCTTGTTAAATATGCTTGTAATTTGTTGTTGTATTGAGGTCTTGTGTTACTTCTATTAACGGTTTTGAGAGTTTATTTGAACGTTATAGGTGGGGGAACCAAAATTTTTGTTTGAAGGGAAAACCATACGAAGAATGGAGCTTTTGATATTGAGCATCTTGAAATGGAAAATGCAAGCTTATACTCCATGCAATTTCATAGACTATTTCCTTAAGAAGATCAATGATGATGAACTTCCGTCAGGGCCATTGATTACTAGATCAAATCAACTCATCATGAATATAATCAAAGGTCCCTCTTTCACGTGTGATATATATTACTATTCGTACGAGTATAATGTACTATTTGGTCCTAAAATTATAAGCGTTTGATTCAGTGTTTGGTTGGGAATTGAATGCAGGCATTAATTTCTTGGAATTCAGGCCTTCCGAAATGGCTGCAGCGGTGGCAATGTATGTTTCCGGGGAAATTCAAGCAATGAACATTGATAAGGCACTGTCTGGTTCCACTGGACTGACTGGAGTAGCAAAGGTGATTTATTTTGGTCCCCACTTCAATAAAACCTTAGACAAGACAATCTTTTTTTGCTTGCTTTAGTCACTTTCA
Organism: Fraxinus americana; assembly: GCA_035079005.1. Taxonomy (NCBI): domain Eukaryota; kingdom Viridiplantae; phylum Streptophyta; class Magnoliopsida; order Lamiales; family Oleaceae; genus Fraxinus; species Fraxinus americana. The sequence continues at coordinate 33,060,279 of CM068717.1, read as the reverse complement.
GCTTTAAGAGCACGTTCGATACGCAATACTAGACAACATTTTACATGACAACGAACAAGATATACTAGACGACATACACATACCCACTTGAGACACCTTAGACAACACAATTTTTGTTTCTTGCTTTAGTCATTATCAACTTCACGACTGCATTTGGTATGCAGTACTAGATAATACTTCGAAGAACGAGGCAAAAGATTTTTCAACTTCATTTTCTTCCTTAACTCTTTCCGGTGCCGCATACCGAACATCATATATATGTTTAATAACTTATTTGTTGTCTAATCTACTGTCAATTTCTTTTCGTTTTGAGGTTGTTCAGTACTATTCAGTCTGTCTACCCCTTGTGGTATATATGTTTAGCAACTTCTTGTTTGTGAGATTTGCAGGAAAGAGTAGTGAAGTGTCTTGAGCTGATTCAAGATTTGACAACAACTAGTGGGACAAGTGCTGCTACTAATGTGCCACAAAGCCCCAACGGGGTGTTGGAGGTTGCATGCTTGAGCTACAAAAGTGATGAAAATACAGTTGGGTCATGTTCAATTTCTTCACAGAGTAAAAGGAGAAAATTGGACCAACCAACTTCAGAAAGTGGTGAATTCAAGTGAAATATATATTTTCTTTTACACCCCAATAAGTCCAAAATCAGTTTTAATGAATGAGACTAAAAAAGTGCCCATTGAAAAACAAAGACTTTGATGGGTTGAAAAAAAGAGCAAGAGGTCCCATTTGCTTTGAGCATGAAAAGAAATGCTCTTAGCTGTCAATGATCAGACCTGTCAATAAACACAGTAATTATAGGGTGGTGGAGAGAACAATTTTTGGGAATTAGAGCCACATTTTGTGTTTGTGGTGAAAAGGGGAAAAAATGAAAAAGAAAGAAGAAAATGAAGCTATGGAGTTGAAGTTGATTTCAATTTTTCTATATTTGTTTGAATTTCAAGTGGTAGCATGTTTCCCCTTTCCTTAAAGTGGACTCAATGGGTACTAAATAAGAGCATTACAGTTCTCTCTTTCTCGTCTTATTCTTGATGATTCTCGCATTATAATGCCGTATTGGATGAAATATAGTATCATAAAAGACAAATATTATTTTATGCTTTTTTTTTTCCTTTTATCTCGTTCAGCATATTTAGCACTTGTTTGATTTTCCATTTTTTTAAAAATACATTTTTCTCTCTTTTCAACCGCATATTATTCAATAAAATAATATTACACGTTAACACAAAACTTTTTTCTTATTTTTTAATCACATTCTCCATCAATTTACTATTTCAGGCACCGTTTGGTAACCATTATTCTAGAAAAAAATGTATTCTTTGTGTCAAATCACACCTTTTTTGTGGTTGAAAATGAAGGAAATGTTATTGATGTGATGGAAAATATTATTTTATTGATGAATGTGTGGTTGAAAATTAGTAGAAGAATGAGAATGAAAAAAAGAATGGATACCAAACAGAGGCTCAAAGTACATTCTAACTTAAAAATGGGGTTCAAAGTTCAAACATGCTCTTAATCTGCCGTACCCGACGTGTTATAACTTCCCATCTAATAATGTGCAACAATAATGTTTCATGTCCTTGTCCTTGAAATTATATGGTATATAGAAATTTTCCATTTTAACAGCCAGTTTATTTATTTATTTTTAATCCATTTTGTATTTTTTAGGGGAAAATTTCACTTTTGGTCCTTAACTCTTAAAATGTAACAAGTTGGTCATTAGAGTTGCACAACAGCCAGTTTATTTATTTATTTTTAATCCATTTTGTATTTTTTAGGGGGAAATTTCACTTTTGGTCCTTAACTCTTAAAATGTAACAAGTTGGTCATTAGAGTTGCACAATTATTCCTCAATGATAGAAATTGTTTAAATATGTATTGAATCATTAAATGATGTTTACATCTAATTTTATGATGTTCGATATTTTGAAAATAGATGATTTTATGACGGTCGCGTGACAATCTAACATAGACGTTCACAATTCTCGTCTAGATTATAAGGCAACTAAAAACAGAATGACGTACAAGAAGACATGTAAAATCTTCATTTTGTTAAAACGTTGTACATAAAATTATATATATATATATATTTATAAATTTATATGTAATTTTGGAAATTGTCAAGATTAGGGCATGCATGTTAGGGTACACTTATGTACCCAAAGCATTTTCCAATTTCTAATTGGGCTATAACAAACAAACAAACAAAGTGGTGTCGTTTAACATTGATTTGGGGGTGCTAATTACTTATCAAGTTTTTTTTGGGACCTGAAAATGGGCATGTGGGCCCAGAGTCCAGGCCCAGTAACTTTTTTATACTGACTCTAAAATGTGTGTATGACTGGTCAACATCTGGGTTTCTGTTCTCAAACAATATAAAGGAGAGTAAAGGATAACTGTAGGATCAGAGACCTGGAAACACAATGGGGTCAAATTGGTCCGGACTCTGGTTCATAAAATTTAAAGATCTGTCAATGAATTGAAATCATTGACACAATAGGTGGTTGGCTTGATTGATGATTCATTAATAGGAACTTGCTGACCATTTGTATGGTTATACGTGCGGTGCATGTCGCGATGCGTGTGGTGTAAGGGGAGTCCAAAGCAGCACGATGGTGTGGTGGGCCAAGGAGCAGTATTCGGCAATGGTATAAGACTTGGAGTCGTATTTTAAAAAAGTCAACATTATTAAAGGGCGTAGTGAAAACACTTTCACATTAGTTAATATCTTCATTTTTATTCGATTTGAGATTTATCCCTTAACGTATAATGAGTGCGAGGGATGATAGCCACGGATGATGGTATCCGAAGTGGTATATGATGAAGAGACGGAGTGCGACACGAGTCCTTTCACTCTCGTTAATTCCAATCAGTGTTCTAATATGCGCGTATATGCTTCACACATATTTGCATATGATCAATGCTTTTTCGAAACGTATCGCATATGGGTTATGCTTGAGATGATGCAGTCAACCTATTTTGTTGACCGTATATGTACGCTTAAATGTCAAAATACGCATATATTTGTGTCAAAATTAACTTAGTAAAGCCCACCCCATTTTTGTAACTTAAAAAAAGCAAATTGAACCATACAAACACCAAATTAGTCCAAATCACTCAAACCTTTGAATCATATATAGCAATCTTAGGGTTTTGACGTTTAAAAAAATAAAAAAAAATCACAACAAATTTTTCATAGAGTTGCAAATTATCTACGTCGAACCCGAGTATCATCCATTCATCCTTCGATCTTTCTTTACTTTTATTAGCAAGTGATGCTAGTAATGAACAATCTTGAATTATTGATGGTCGTGACGATGAGAATGAAGTTAATAATGATATCCTCCCATTTATAAAATATAATAGAAATTCTCGAGTTGAAATAAAGGAGAACCCAATGAAGATGATTTTACATTGGATGACACGAAAGATGATTTGGATGAAGAGAAGTTTGAATTGGAATCTGATAAAGAGTTAAATTTTTTTAAAGCCGATGTTCGTGTCTAATCTAATTGTAGAAATTAATTACCAAATGATTGAAGTTTTTATGATATTGAGCATTATGTTTTTGGTAAAAAAAAAGAAGAATATGTATAAAATTCGAGTAATTATATATATATATATATATATATAAGCATGCATATTCTTGTAATGTTTGATATACTCGATCGAAACGTATTACCACGCATTACGCATTTTAAAACATTGATCCCAATGCATAGAATATTCAAGAGGGAGAAGATTGTTGTCGATGGGGACTTATGCAGGTGTCAAGTGAACCTTATGATGGTCCGCCTGTTTTTAAAATTGACGGTAAGTTAGGTAGGGTAATTTTTAGATTTTGATGATGATTGTTAAAGTAGCTTTGTAATATTAATAGTGTTTATCATCGATCTACGTGGTAATACAATCACTACCCTAACTATATTGAGTAATATGACATTGATCCACTGTCGCATAATCCATGCTAATCACTATATGCTCCTATTTGGTATCGATCAAAATCCAGATTTTAATCTAAATTAAAGTCAACAATTCATTTCAACCACATATTTTATGGGTCTCACAACCTTTTTAACCACACATTTCATCATATTTTATCAAAATTTACTAAAAATCTAATTTTAATCCCTACAAAACAGGGCTATAACATTAGTCTTGTTCAAATGTCAATTGGTGATGCATTTTTCAATCATAATGTTGAAACTTAAGCAATTCGTAAAGAAAATAAATGTCAAGTTTTCACCAATAGTGATGTTTCTGAATTTGTCAAGAAAATAACGGGCATACATACCGGGGATAAAATCAAACACATGGGTGTAATTAGTAGGGGGCACCAAACAGTCATTAGTCTATTAGATGATGAATCAAGTATCACTGTCATCTAAACCAGTATTCATCTCTATTAACGATGAATATCATCATTCTCTTTATTGAGGTCGGAGTTGTTGGTGTTGATTGGTACAAAAATTCTAATGATTATCAAGTGGATTTCTACCATTATGGATATTGGATGAATATATGATGCAAAATTTGAGGAAGAATGTTGTCCAACTCTTGAAGAATGATGCAAACATGTTAGGGCAATTTTATATATTTTAACTTTCTAATAACTATTTTTTTATCAAAGGGCATCTTAGTCTTTATATAGCCTAAGGTTTTTTTTGGTGATTATATTCACACCAAAATTTTTGCTTGGTGCACCATATTTTAATTGTAGTAAAAGTTCTCATTTTTTACTAATTATAGCAGTTATGGTCTTTAACTTTTTTCATCACATTCTAATTTATAATCTTCAATTAATTAGCATATCTTGTTCCCAATTACGACTCATGTCCAAGCATTATGCGGCATTAAAATTATATTTTGTTGAATATATATATATTATTTTAATTTTTTTGAAGTTTGTTTATTTAAAAATATGAGGGGCAAATATGTTTTTATACGATTTCATGATAGTCTTTTTAAATATAAACTACCATTATGAACAAAATGTGCTAATTATTTGAAGATTAATGATAAGAATGCAATAGGAAAAAAGTTAGGAATATAAATGCAGCAACAAGTAAAGGTTGGGAGACCCTAATTATAATTAAAATGTGGTGTACCAAACAAAAGTTATCGTGTGAATATAATTATTCTTTTTTTTCCTTGGATTTGCCACTATTTTTTTTTTTTTAAAGAGTTAGCTGCTTTGAAATATTGAATAAAATAATATTGATCTTTCATTGAAATCTTAATATTCAACGATGTTAGATCGCTTTGATTGTTAATTGACACGCTTTATATGTGCCGATGCTTTACAAGCAGATATGGTTGGGACGGAAGTCCTAGGTAGAATTAAATGCGTCCAAAAACGGTGCAGATGTTATAAAAAATTGAGACAATTCAAAGAGGGACCGTTCGCCATAATTTTATTACATGTATCAACGCCATAATAAATAGGGAAAATTACCTTGAACCAGACATTTAGTTTCACATTTTAAAATTTCAGGTTTTCACGTTTTTTTTTTCTTCCATTTATTAGGTTTTTTATTTTTTCAAAAATTTGTTTTTCATCATTTTAATTAAATAAATAATCATTTGAAACCCTAATTTATCCATTTCCCACACAACCCCCCACCCTCGTTTTTTTCTCTCTCTCCATCATTTATCTCCTCCACCGGCGCCTCTTCCCTTCCTCCCTACCTTCTCCCTGTCGGAGCGTCGACCACAGCAGCATCGATGCTCAGTGTCAACGCTGCTGTGATTCACAGCAGCGTCGAACGCTGGACGCTACCTCCTCCTCCCTCCCTACCTACCTTCTCCTCCCTGTCGGAGCGTCGACCACAGCAACAACGATGCTCAGTGTGGACGCTGCTGTGAATAACAGCAGCGTGCAAATCATGGGGCACTGCAGATATTGGTTCTTTCTTCCATTTTTTATCCAGTAAATGCTACTCTGCCCCAAATTAGCTCCAGATTGTATGTGGCAAGGGGATTTTTTGAAGTTTTCTTGAAATAAGAACTCATTTTCTCGTGAGTTCACTGGTGATTAGCTGGTCAATTACTAAATCATTCGATATTTGTTTTTTGGTTTGAATGAAGCTTTTGGTGCTGCTCCATCGTGGTTGTGATAATAAAGTGGGCGGTCTGGGAGAGGAGGTGGCGGTGGTGGCGGTGGCGGCGGTGGTGGTGGGATGGGATGTGGTGGTGGTGGTGAGTGTGATGCTAGAGATGGTGTAGGGGGCTGGTGGTGTAGGATGTTGGCTGTTGGTGGCGAATGCGTGGATCTAATATTTTGGGGGTAGTTGTTCTCTCCACTGTTCTTGAGGTTTTGTAACTAATGAAGTTAACTGTGACCTTAATAAGACATCTGTGACCCTAGAATCGGGTCGTCGTTTTTTGTTCTTGTTGTGACTAATGAAGTTAACTGTGACCTTAATAAGACATCTGTGGTGGAGGTAGTTTTTGGGGTTTTTTTGGTTGATGGCGGATCTGTTGTTGGTGGAGGATTTGTGTGTGTGTCGGATTTGTTGGTGGTGGTTTGGGCTGATATTTTTGGTGGGTGGATTAGGGTTGGCGGCGGATCGGACAATGTGTGTGACCAATTATTTGGTCGTTCTGTTACTTGGTATTGTTAACTATTTGGTTGTTCCGTGACCTGTGACCAAGTATTATTGGTGTACCGTGATTGGGAGACGGGTACGACGGATGGGTCGAAGTGTCTGACTATTTATTTGGTCGATCTGTGACCTGTGACAAAGTGTGGTCATGTACTGGAATGGGGGAAGGGTGTTTGGGTGACTGTGACCTAGCTATTGTAGTTCTTTTTGGTGTCTGTGACCTTACTATTGAACTGTGGCTTTGAAATTGAAAATTTGTAACTTAAAAAAAGAATCTGTGACCTTAATTTTTTTGGTCTGTGACCTTGAAATAATCTGTGACCTATAAAATTTTAAATTTGTGACATCGAAATAATCTTCGATCTACAAAATTTTTTATCTGTGATCTCGAAATAACCCGTGACCTACAAATGTTTTGATCTGTGACCTCGAAAAAGTCGCCGGATCGGAGCAGTTACCGGAATTAAGTGTTGCCGGAGCAATGGTAGTCGCCGGAGCAATGGGTGGGGTGGGGTGGGGTGGGTTACCACAGGGATAACTGGCTTGTGGCAGCCAAGCATTCATAGCGACGTTGCTTTTTGATCCTTCGATGTTGGCTCTTCCTATCATTGTGAAGCAGAATTCACCAAGTGTTGGATTGTTCACCCATGGGGTGGGGTGGGGTGGGTTAATTTTATTATATTACAGTTAAATATTTAATTTAATATAATAATTCTGAAATGTAATTAATTAATTCAAAAAAAACCTGAGTTTTGTAATTTAAAACTTTGGTACCTGATTTTTAATTTGCTGAAAGTAAACTCCTGAACCATAATAAATATCATTACTCTTTTTATTACATGTATCAACGCCATAATAAATATCATTACACTTTTATATAAGACCTTCTAATTTGTTTAAGGGATGTGTAAATGGATCATCAACTTGGGCTCGATCCATGGGCCAAAATTAAGGCCGTGGGTCTGAAATTAGACTAGTCTTGGGCTTCTACAAGCCCGATTATATTTTTTGCAAGAAAAATAAAAAAAAACAAATATTTTATTTTTATTGGAAAATCATTCTTCATTATTACCCAAATAACACTTTTTATTTCGTACAAAGGCCATTTGCTCGAAGTAGGTAGAAAATCAATTTTTACTTGTTCCCATGATTTGAATTGCTGATAGCACTAATCACGGTTGGTCACCAACGCAATTGTAGTGATGAGCGATCGACCTCTAAAGGAGATCTTGGAGTGACTCGACTGCTCACACAAGATGCATAAGTGGTAACAAAACTTTTAACATCTAGTTCAAGCCTAGGCCGTCCACATTGATTGCTTGTTATTATTACAACACTTCAAACATTTCACCTGAAAAAATTAAACACATCGGGTTGGACCAATTGACGAGTCCACGAGTCACTCATCATATTCGAGGAATGATCTAAACTATATGAATTAATCTACCTGTACATTATTTTTGTACATCCAGTTTGACATCTCCCGATATGTGAGAAATTTGACCAATGAATTGGAGGAGAGTTATTTAAATCAATGACCATGATTGCTGTCATGTCAAAGTTAATGTAAGCCAAAATGTACATGTAGCAAAATTGTAACTATATCTCGATCATAATTTAGACGGATTTATTCCTGTCAGCAATGGACCTCAAGTCGCCGATTTGGTCCAAAACACCCATTATGAAATAATATGCAGTTCTTTAATTTCTTTCAATAATTTGAATAAACCTCAATCTTTTTGATGTCTTCCAAAAAAAAAAAAATTCATAGTCTGAATAGAAAAATCACTAAGACAATTAATGACATAGTATGATAGAAGCGTGTTTTCCGTTCTCGCTTATGCAACTCTTTCTCTGAACATTCACATCAGCATGTGCAAAGGTTACTCTCAAATCTTGATTCTGCTTTAAGAGAACACAAAAAAATATATAACTTCCGCGTAAAGTGATAATACCCACAAAATTTCCTTCAAAATTTCTACCCTAAATTCCCATTTTACGCAGACACATTTAGAGCATAATTTGATTCAGTTTTTTGAGATTAAGACATCAATCATCTTCTCTATCCTTAAATATTCCATCCTATGTCGTATTCATTTCTAGGCGACAGGTAACTGGTCCTAAATCCTTGTAGTCTCTTTCACTGTATACTTTTATATAAACGTTTTGCATGAAACAAAGCAAATCATAGCACATTCTTGTATAAAATATGGAGCATTACTCTAAAGAATATATTGAATAGGGTTCATCAAATTTCTGGAGCTGGGATTTTCGTCTACTTCTCATTTGCTGTATTACATCACAGGTTTTTCCTTATGTCTCTTTTCATTAACTTTTATCAAACTCGGAGTATTTTTACTTATCTTGTTCGAGATCCTTGTGAAGTGCGGTGTAAACCCTTGATCGGTTTGGCAAAAAAATCAATTTTTTAGTAGATTCTGATGAAAGTTGATGAAATTTGTAGTTGAAAACTTTATAAAAGTTGTGGGTCGTGTGAAATGTGTGATTAAAATTAATTTAGATTTTTATGAACTTTTTTTAATTAAACCAAAAGGCTATAAATGTTCTGAGCTACGTTGCGCAGAAAGTTTAATCAGAAACTCCTCCGAAACTCTAAAAAGGTTTTCTATTATTCTTTTATTAAATTTTGAAATCGTTGAGAAAACTCTTCGAAATTTTTTAACAAATTTTTTGAAATCTCAATCAATTAAGAATTTCACATTATTATGGACTTTTTGTGTATTTTGACTAAGAAATAATTTAATTACGGATTTCAACTACAAATTTACACACTTTCATGCTTTAATTCTTACTTCATTTAATTAAAAAGTGATTACTTTGTGAATTAGTATTAAAAATGTTATTTTAATTAAATATTTATATTTTTTGTACGATGTTTTCGCACCACCATTTTTCTTAAAAGCATTTTCATGTGTCATGTCGCATTGCATTTTGTTTCCATGCAGTATGTATTTCGAGCAATAATACATAGTTTTCAATTGCATGTACATTCAACTTGATAAAATTGTACAGCACAACTAATAAATTTTGTCACGTCTCTCTTCCTTAACCTTAACCGAATCAATTTTGTATCATGTCCAGCATTCCACACATACACTGATGGAATGTTTCGTAAAGTGGACTAGACCGTACAAACAAATAAAAATGATTTTAGTGTTTCATCCTATGTAATGGTGCAGGTCGATCTAAACATGTCATAAAGGTTATTGCCCTAATTATTTGAAAATTTTCAGGAGAAAGAAAGTCTATATTTCCACTCTTAACAGTATTAACATGTCGATCGAGGAGTTGAAGATTCGTAACGAGCTGGAGAACGAAGTTGAACAAGACTTGGAGGAAGAAATCAAGGATGGAATTTACCATCTTGCTCTGAGATTGCATAGGCTTTATGAGCACCAGAAAGAAAGACATACTAATACAGAAACCAACCCTAAATCTACAAGAAAAATGCTGTCTGAAGTTAACATAAGCATTAAAATGGAAGGAGGAACCCCCATTCAAATAAAGGAAATTAAAAAACAAGCAAATATTCAAGAAAAAACACCTCCAAATCCAATGACTGCTACACCGGCAAATAATAAGAAGTTTGATTGGGAAAAGACACTTCGATCAAATCGAGCTCACCCTCCATCCATTAAAAGTAATAAAACTGAAAATAAACGCGTTAGCCATTTGAGGATGAAGCCTCAGAATATTGGCAAAATCAATATTTCAAATGCTACAAGGCAGAGGAAAGTGGACACGGGAGCCAAAACTGCACTGCTGGAGCTAGGATGGAAACCTTAGGGTTTGCTTTGGATTTGTTCAAATATTGAGTGTGTTAATGTATATATAATACAGGGCTTGAAGGAATTTCTGTGTGTGAAATAATAAGCCTTTTGAGCTTAGACTGGAATCTGCCATGAATCACAAATTTGTGAATTTATCAAAACTTTTTTTTCCTTGTAATTTGGATTTGTATATTATGAAGAAGAATTTCTTCAACATACAGTACTGGGCTGGGGCAGCCCAAGATTTGGTTGGCCCGATACAAAATGTGGCCTGTGTTGATCATGTAGTCAACTTGGATCTGGCCCATGGGAAATATTTTGGCCGGGCCCAGTTGATCAGCTTTACACCTTTAAATTTTAATTCTCGCAAATAAATCCTCTTGAACTCTCTTGCAATATGTTATTTGTTGACGTAAAAACAATGAGGTAACAATTTTGAAACAACATTTTGATATGTTTAATGGTAACATCTGCAAAATAACTAGGGATTAGCTTTTTGATGGTTTTGAGGGTAGGGGAGTGCTATGGTTGAATACTCTTCTCTTTTTACGTGAATGTGGTTGAAAATAAGCTGCAAAAAGAAAAGAATAAGATTGGGGAGTATATGCAACTTACTCAATTTTTAAGTATGTCTACTATTTGTAGAAACAATAATGTTGTTTGTACAAAATTCATTGACAAAGTTGGATGACAAAGTGACGTGTAATGTGGAGATCAAATGGTAATGGACGGCTGTGATAGTAAAACAAATAAAAGAAATAGGAGGCGCCAAAATGAAAAAGAAAAGGTACAGAGCCCCCACTTTCATTTCATTTACCCGGTTTCCTCTTATTCCAACGCTGCGAAGGCGGAGCCCAAAAAATGTGAATCTCCGGCGTTAACATTCTCATCTTCGGCATGTCTTGTAGATAACCCAGCATAAATTATTAATTATCGAAATTTGCCAAAAATAGCAAAATTCTATTATTCAAACCAAAATGAAATACGTAATGAAAGGAAGAAGATCCCAAAAATCCGGCTAAATTTGAGATCGTAATTTATGTCAAAAAGGAAATCGAAATATTACTAAAAATGGTAAAAAATAACTTAAATTGATGATTTGGAAGGGAAAACAGCTGAATTTGGCCTCAAAATCGATGCACACCTAGCATAGCTCGGTGCCCACGACGTGCGCGCCGGAAAGAGCTTTCCCAATTGGGGTCATGGGCGTGATTCTAACAACCGTAGCCAAAGTTATAGCCAAAATATCGAAACGTGTCCAAAAGCGACCCCAATTAGGAAAGATCGATGATTACTTGCCATTCTTGCGTTGATCCGCCAACTCATGGTATCTCAGCGCCATTAGCGAACTATCAGATAGCTCGACCTCGTCTGGCTCGGATCCCCCTGCATCACAAAAGCACCGATTATTCTTCATCATAGCACTCCGGAATCTCTTTTGTTATTTGTCTTTGCTTGTTTGCTTATATATGCAATTTGGCGCAACACAACCAAGCTAGTGAGTTTTCACTGCCCTCTGATTCAAATCATCTTTCTTTAATTTACAGATCTCACTGTATATTGAGTGTTGCAGGTTCAGGTTTTGTCCAACACTTTAACGGTAATATTACTCGACGGAAGCGAGATTTTTCTAATGGGGATGATGCCGGAGGTGCGGAGACTGCCAGATCTGAGCGGCCGTCGAATGTTAGTAGGCTGTCGAAGGTTAACGCTTTGGGAGGAAGGAGATGGGTTGAAAGAGATGCCGGAGGTTAATGCGAAATTGGGATCTTAAAGAGTGATTCAATTGCTAATAGAACACCGCCTACGATCATTATTATTTTAATACTGCCACGTCACTTTGTAACCCGGTTTTGTCAACCTTCTTTGTACGTATAGCGCAGTTGTTGTAGAAATTGGGAAATTCAGCATCACCCACAGTGCCAAAAACAGTCAAATCGAAGTGATTTCGCTTAATATGCAGTTTCTTAATATCATGTACATGCACACCCCAATCCTTAAGTCTGAAAAGTTGTTTCCTTGCTTATCAATTGGTCATATAATCAATATTTGATCTACGAAAAGTAAGAAATAGGGTTGCTTGCTTTCTGAAATGAGCTATATGCTATTGTAGTTTCTGTAGCGCGTTGAGCTAATTAGACGTTTTACACCATATTGGTATTGGATTGGAGATAATCCTGGCAACCATTTCGCACAAAGAGGAAGAAAGTTGAATAAACAAGGAAGCCCAATAAAATTTTCCCAGTAGAGCCAGTATTGTCACATAATCAAACTTACAAGAAACTCAACTTATTCTTTTTTATCAAATTCAGGTTATCGTTGATTTTATAATAGTAGAATGCAGATCTTAACCAAGATTCAGTGTATGAATAGTGAGGAAACGTCTAAGATTTCTTGCAATGTACTGCTGATAAATTCACTGGAGAAACTATATTTCCACACTTAAATAGCAACACAAGATTGTGCCTATTTGTAACTTCTGAACTAAATGGCAAGGAGAAATAGTGGAGAAGCATAGTTTTTGACAACATTAAGTTAACTACTCAACAACCAGAACGCAGTTGTAATACAGCATGCAATTATACATATGGGCAAATGGTCGAGGTCCATTATAATCAGGTCATTTTTCCCCAAGAAATTTCAGCATAATAATGCAGATGAAAGTACCAAGCAAAAAGATGTGCAATTCATATTCTCTTCCAACAAGCTGAAATAATTTTTTTTTTGATGGGGGGGGGGGGGGGGGGTGTAGGGTGTTAAAACCACTTGAGTATTTATTGATTTTATATAAAATTACAATGAAAGGAGGGGACTAGGCCAAGACCTCGTGGAAAAGAAAACAATGCAAGCACAAAATTCGCCTAGTTAATTACATTTAGAGGTTACAAAAGAACATGCGTTACTTAGTCTTCGAGCAATTCCATTTAACTTCCAAAATGTGACCGAAGAAAGTGGCTGTCATAAAATCATGACCCAGCTTTAGCATATCATAAGATCTTTAAGAACCAATCAAGCAATTCCATTTCATGCTATAAATCTCCAACCTTCAGAAATTTTATGGAATATAATTATGTTTAAACTAGCAAAATTAATGATTACAATGACTCAGTTACCTATGCTATCTCGAATATAAAACGTTACACAACTTATATTAATGACCATATGTAAAACCGAGTAAGAAAGATCTTAAACAATACACACATGCATTCCATCGTTTGAAAGTTTACTAAATCTTTTATAAATATATATGTATCTTCTAGGTACAAGGAAGAACAACCTTTTCGGGAAAGCGAAACCTGGGACGACTTTACATGGATTGCATGTCATGTGCTTGTAAGGAATCTAGCAGGCACTTTACCGCACCATCATAATTCAAAAAACCCATGTACCAAAATTCATGGTTATCAACAGATATAAGCTGGATATACTTTTCAGCTGTATTAGATCTGCCTGCTGAAGGGTTAACAGCTTTGAGTTGATGTAATGGGATAACTACCTGTTCACAATGTTCGAAAACATGAAAATAATATCAGTAACTATGACACAATTTAACCAATCAATAATTATCTGAAGGCATCAGAAATGTACAGATGAATCCAGGTAACTCGGTGATCAGAAGATGAGAGGTTCAAGAACAAAATCTCTCTCCACAACAACAAATATAATCTCAAATATTCATCAATCTACTAAACGTTTTGATAGTGGTTGCAACAATTTTTTTCCCGTGTCTTCTACCATAGAATATATATTTACATTGAAGTTGAATTTATCAAACTGAAGATCTGAACTTCAGAATTGAAGTTCACAACTCTCTCCATATACAGAGATCGTTAACAGGTATATATACTCAAAACAATACTTCCACCCCATGTTCATGTTCACCAAAGCAATACTTGCGCACTAAATAATTCAAAAGAGAAATTAAGAAAGCATGCAATCAAACAAATGTACTAATGCGAAAATAGAAATGCAATTAAAACAATGAGCTTTTTAGCTTAAATAAAATAAACCATAAATCTAGATATCTTGATTGAGTCAGACAGGCAAAGATTCTAATATCCTCAAATGTTTTTAGGAAGATTTGTCCCTTCTACAACATATACTTCACCCTTGCATAAGGAAAGGAGAAGGAGGAGAGACAATATTATTGAGAATATTATCACGTCTAACACCTTCTCCGCATAACTTTTGTAATCAGCTCACCCCTCCCGTTTATGCCATGGAGAAAGAGAGAGATGGGAATAGTGTTCAAGATGAGAACAAAAGGGTATGTCTTGGAGAAATTGACGGCCATGGAGTAAAACATTTTTAGTACTTGATGACTCCTGATTTGATATATCAATCATATGATCTGAGTGCAAGCAATGTTTTATAACATGCATTTCCATAACGGTAAAACAAAGTAGATTAAACAATTTTTCCATCTTCCAACGAGAAAAAAGCAACCAAATAATAAAGCCATTTGCACCTGTATCAACAACATCTAAATACAAATGAAGCAAGAAGTTCATGTAAGTTTCTAATTCAATTTTAATTTCATATGCAGGTACAATATATTGAATTTATTCACTTGAACATATATTACTCGAGTACTGATCCAAGAGAATTGACATGATGCTTGTGAGTAAGTTATATGATGAATTTTGAAAAGTAGGTAGACATATACTATTTCAAAACCCATATTATAATTTACTTACATGCTCCACCCAAACATGCTCATATCAGACCACATAATCCAAAGCAACCAAAAAATACCTTATAATAGCTCCATTCTGTCTTGTCGCTGGCTTTGTAGGAAAGTGGATTATCACTACAAAATGCGAGCTTTGCAGTTGAGACATATAAAACACCCATGACAGGACCCGCCGACGTGGATAAGTAACATGCAAATGAATTACGGAGTTGCTCCTCAGGAACAGTCTCAAATGTTTGCCGAAATATTTTCTCATATCCACCTTCTGCTAGAACCTTTGATCCCTGTGCAATTCTTCCCAGAGCAGCATCAGCTAGAGTAGGGCTTGTTTTCACTAAGAATACAAAAGGACATTTAGCGACTTCTATGCACAAAGATTAACCAGAAGGAGAGGAACAGAAAGCCTATGGAATATTGGAAAATCTTGAAAATCAAGAGCTTGGTAATGCTTTTATCTGGGTTGTTGAAATTAAATCCATTCCAAATTTCCAAAATGTATAGACAACAAGCACTTTTAATGATCTGAGATTAGTTTTCTCTTCTTCCTTAATCTTTCTTTTGAACGACTTGTATCTGAAGCAGGGACTGTTAATATTTACATGATGATGTTTTGAAACAAATCAAAACAGATATGTCATTATTACCATGATCAGTGAAAGATTCTTAGACTTACACACATAAACAATTCAATCTGTCTAAGCAAAACATTATCTAACATTTGCCTTCAACCACATGGCTTCTCATATTTTTTACTTTACACCCATAATTATCTACTATCTACTGTCTAAACAACAAGATCACTTTGACTTCACCCATAATCCAGTAACCCATTGCCCCCCCCCCCCCCCCCCCCTCCCTTCCCCAAAATCAAGGTCCAACTGTAATGGTCATGATGATATCGTCCATAAAATATGAAGATTGCCCTTAAGAAGAAGAACCTGCAGTTCACCAAATAGGAGAAAGTAAAACATATTTGAAAATCAACCTACTACTTATTTTCTCACAGAGATATTAAGAACCCATTAGGAACTTAAAACATTTAGTGGTCAAACCACAAAAGAAGGAACCTACATGTCTCATTTACCCTAATAATTATAGTTATCCATTAGAACTAGAGTTCTTTTCCATCCCATCCAAGGATTCAATTTGATGGCAATGACTACATGTTCCAAGGGGGATCATTTTGAGTTTGATGCGATTTGCCTAATCAAAGTCACAAATCAAGCCCTTGCCTTCCTCATCATCTTATAGTAAACTATTTTCTCAGTAATAATGTTTTCCAAGGCATTTTCTGCATGCCGCCTCACATCAGGGTGTTATAAATTTTCAACAGCAACGAAGGGATATAGGTGTTCGGGGTTAATGCCTTATTTATGCAATCATGCATCTAATAATATTGCAGAGCATTTTCTGCGTCAAGGTCACGACACGTCCAACACAGAAATTTCTTGTTGATAAGAAATTCAACTTTAGAAGATGTAAGCAACACTTCCTCGATAAGGATTAGCATTTAAATTAAATTTCAGCCTTACAAAATCAAACCTGCCAGCCAGATAAAAAGAATAAAAAGAAAAGACCCCTCACCACTAAGAGCTGAAAAGGTTGAAGGATTGATTGTGAATCATAAGCATCTTTCTCATCATCAAGATTTGAAAGACACAGGTTTACCTAGTTGGCGTTGTTAATATTTCTGCCTTTTCTTTTCCTTTTCTAAATAATTACAGTAAAAAAAAATTTTTTGGCCAATCATTGCTCAGTATCTCATGGGGTAGCCTAGAAATTTACTAAAAAAGCTCCACTTCTTGCAACTTCTTTCAGGTGCTCTGTTTAAACTTTTTCCCTTCAGTTACTTTTCTAATACTGTTATCATTATTTACAGCCAAATGGTTCATAAGCATGAGAATATCTCTTGATCAATATGTAAGGTAGCTCTTTGACTGCTATCCACTATGGAAAAGTTGAAGCTGAAAATGAATCTGTGAAAAGGGCCAAAGAAGAAGAAGGAGATGTGCATCTCCATAAATTTCTTTATGCACTAGTAAAGGTCATAAAATATTTGTAAAGATACGTAGTAAGTTGTATCATGTATGTAAGTATTTTTGTTGCTTTGGTATGATGTCGATATGCAAACACATTCATTGAACGAAACAGCTTGCTAATAGAGTTGTATTACTTTTATTTGTAAGCTCTGAGGTGCTTCTGACTTTCTCAATGCCTATAAGAAGAGGGCTCTTAATTTTTGGCTATTTCTACGTGGATGGTGGTTGTGAGAAAATAATTGGTGGGTGTTATAAGAGATATCATGATAAAGGTGTCAAGACGGACGGGCCGATCAGACCCGTGAAAACCGGTCCGAATCGACTCGGGACCGCTTGCCGACCCATGACCAGAGCGGGCGGTTCATGGGTCAAAGAGGTATGACCCGCGGGTTTCGAGGGTTGCACCTTCAGGGCCGCGGTTAACCTCGGTGGCCCGTGAAAAAAATTAAAAAAAAAAAATAGGTACCAACCTAGTTAGGATGTACTTATACTATAAATATTTGAAAATAGTAATTAGAAATGCATTTAGTTGTTATTTGTTTAAATTAAATTTAACTTTGCAAAATTATAAATAATTCATGTAACATTAAATTTGAATTCTATGTAAACATTTTTTGGTACAAATATGAATTTATCATTTTATTCAATTCTTAGTTTACATTTAACAAAAAAAATATTTTTTGCAATAAATATAAAAAATTCTATATTTTTATAATTTTATTTATACAATCATACGGGCCAAATCGGAACAAACCATAACCCGTGACACGCATAGGCTCGACCCAGATGGGTCAGCGGGCGAGCCTGGATTGTAGTCCAAAATTTGTGGGCCGACAGCCCGGAACCCGTAGCGGACAGGCTTTTCTTCACGCGGGTCGTTATCGGGCTCATGTGTTGGCGGACCGACCCGGCCCGGACCACCCGGATTGACACTTCTATGTCATGTGGTGGCAATTGAAGGAAAAGACGAAGTTGACCTAACATGCTTTTCCATCATATTAAAACTATCACCGTCTAAATGGAAAGCACCTAAAGGAGAGGTCAAGTAATTTAAGAAACAAGAGAGAAGTAGGGATGGCAGTCAGCCCCCAGCCCCATCGGGTATTTTTCCCTCCTAGCCCCGAGGCAGGGTGGGGACCTTGCCCCATTTACCTTCCCATTTATGTTTTGCTTTTTAATACCGTATTAACAAAAATAAAGGCTAGCCATCATTCAAATGTGCCTAAATGCATATGAAGATTAATATGCTCCATGCAACCAGCCTTATACTTGGCGAATAGGAAGAAATGCCTCAAAGGAACCAAGAACAAGATTCTCTTTTTGACTGATTATGAGTTCAAAGGTTAAAAGTGATCATTTGCTCATTTGTGCATTCAGACTATGTCTAGACGAACATCTTGATCCACCAATTCAGTAAACCCCAGTAGATTGTAGGGGCAAGTTAATCAAATTTCTCTGTGGACAATATACCTACTTGATCCACTTATCAAATTATCAATGTAGGTTCTTGGGGACTTGGGCCATTTTCGGAAGGGGCCTGGGGTTATTTTTGGGTTGGGCACGTGTTAATCATGATTTTTGAGATTGGAATTTAAATGGAGCGGGTAGTGGACGGGGATCGTGTTCCCCATCCCCGGTCTGGGGTAACATCTGTCGCCTGCCCCCATCTCAAGTACCTGATTACGAGTGTAATCCCTGTCCCATTCAGGGTGGGGCTCAAGGGTATCGGGGTTAACAGATTCTATTGTTATCCTTAGAGAGAAGGCACCTTGACAAGAGTAATTTTATCTTAGTCAATTATAAAAAATTAAGACAAGAACAGAACAAAAGGAAATTGGATTTGCTATGTTTGGCATGACCATGAGGCCATGAATATTGTTAATGTCCAAAACTAACCCCATCCTCCCTATTGAATACACATCTGCACTTCCCGTGTGAACTCCGAATCAAGCCTCACATATCAGCCCAGGCGTCCAACCACAACCACCCACTCATCCCTGTTAACTATCCACTAAGTGATGTATGTGTTTGTGCGCATATATGTAGGATTAAATTTCTAACTTTCTCAATCTTCATTTACATATATTGACATCGACGTACTCCTATTCCATCTACAAGGATTTTCCCCTAAAATGGTAAAAGGACGTAGTGGGATGCATAAAAAAGAACATCCTGCTCACCGTTTTCATTCAATGTGCTTGAAAATCAAATAATAACAACTAAAATATCTGAAAACTTACGGTGCTGCCAAGTATTCCCAGCAAGATCCTCAGCCTTCCTTGTTGCTTCCCCCACCTTCTTTCCCCATCTTCCTAACACATCCTTCACATTTGCCATTGTACCTAAAGGAAAAAAACAAACATTCAACTTTTTACATAAGTTTTCTTGTGCCATTAAATTAACAGCTTTGTTGTCAATCAATTCCATCAAAATCCACTTCATAAATCCTTTACAACATCAAATTCAAGACAAATTTAAAATAAAAATTATAATAAAAAATTTACCAACTAAATTAACAAAAAATAACATAAGCAAAAAATAAATAACAATGAAAACAATGCAAGTTAGATTTCCTGAATACCTTGTAATTACAAGAAAAAAAAAAGTACCAACACCTGAGCTAATTTAGCTCTAGTCCAATAAATATGGACTTCAAAATTTCAAGAATAATGCTAAGTGTACACAATTTTTTACACAATCTTTTACACCTCTCTCATATCTCGGGGCCACACATAATAAAATAATCGTGACCCCCTCCATGTGAGAGAGGTGTAAAAGATTGTATAAAAGTGTGTGTGTACATGTAGCATTACCCAAATTTCAAATACTGTGCATGGAACTTAACAATTGAGAGTCAGTATTCATACTAAATTCAAACAAATTCATACAAATAACATTCATTTTTATGCACACACAAAGGACACACAAATAGAGTAAAACCTACCTCAATCCAATCGTAAAATACATAAATCTCAACAAAAACCCAATCTTTAATAGCATGAGCAGTTCAACAAATAACAGTAGCCAAAAATTTTCATAACAAATAAACAAAAATACACAATATATGTATGTATTATGAATGCTGACTTTTAAAATTGAAGGAAGAAGATTCATTGGAAGGCGCCGGCGAGTAAGCAACGTAAGGATTGGATCCACGATCGCTGTCCCTCGACACCGGCGATTCCGTCACCAATTCCTCGCTCCACCTCACCGATTTTTTTGATTTCAATTCTTTATTATCATGATTACTCTCCTCATCTATATTCACATTAAGATTGGCATTATCTCCTTGTTTTACTGCCTCCACTTTTTCTTCGCCCTTAGGCTTGGGATCCGGGTTGGGTCCGGGAACCGGATTCGGATCTTTAACTGATGGAGTCTGATCCGACTCCAATGGTATCGGTTCCATTTCACCATTGTCGTCTTTATCGATCGGGTTCGGACGCTCCATCGCTTTCAATTTGGAAATTTCAAGAACTCGGAGAAAATTTGGAAATTGAATTTTATGAATCGAGGCGCCTGACTTGGCACGTGGAATATAAAGATTTGTCTGCTGGAATGGGGACGGGAGTACCGGTAATGATGGTGATTTTAGTGGAGTGAGGAGTGTCGAGGTGACCGGCTAATTTAACGGAGGGATGTGACGACAACTATTGGACAAGCTATGATAGGATTCCTCGAAAACTTTCCTTGGATAAAATTGAATAATTGGTCCGCATATATAGTTTTTTGAACAATTTGGTCACTGATCGTTTTTTAGGACAAAATCCTCCCTCAAAAGAGCCTCGTGTATACTTCACTTTTCAAGTGATCATTCTTATTTTATTATTTTTTCAACCTCACTACAAGCAAAACGACATCGTTTTGCTTTTAGTGATGTTCGAACGGTGTCGGCCCGGCCCAGACGATCAGCTCGGAAAATTTGCAACTCGGACCCTTGACCTTGGTCCGGCAGATTAATTTAATCGAAATGCACTTGACTCGATCAAAATCGGGATTTGATCGAGTTAACCGGCGATTTAGCCAACCCAGTTGACCGATTTGATTGGATTTTAAAATTCTCTTACAAAATTTTAATGTCCAAGGGAATTAAACATTGGATCTCTAAGGAAAATAATGACTTCCTCATCACTTGAGATATAATTTCTTAGTATTACTTATGTGCAAATAACTTATATCTATTTAATGAATAATTTATAGGTTTAATTAAAAAAAAATTTAAAAATTTTCATTCAACCTTTTACTTTATTTTATAAACTTAAATAATTAGTAAAAAATAAATTAAAAATTTTAATTTTGTCTCTAAAACAAAATTTATACTTTATATTTTTTTTTGTAGGTTCTTACGCAATGACCTACTGGTTGAACCACTAACCCATTGATCCGCTGCATTGTCCGGGTTTGTGTTCTGATCGAGTCGACAACTATGGTTTTGAATGTCCATTTTGAGATTTTCGAAAACGCATTATTTTTGTTATTTTGAAATTGTTTTAAAAAATTTTTAAAAAAATGAAGTTTTGGTTTAATTTTAACTGAAAACAGACAAAACAATTTTTTTTTTTAGGGTTTTTCATTTTCTTTGTAAATTTTAAACTCGTTTTTGGAAATTCGTTTCTGAAAATAGGTAAGTAAACGTGTTTTCTATATTTTCGAAAACTAAAAACTGAAAAAGACCCGAGAACAGCAAAAAGTACTGGCCCTTAGCTTTTGAAAATAATTTATTATGCTTTATAATGTTACTTTTTGACGGTTTGTTCTCTCTATTTCAAGTAAATATTTTATACCAAGTTTTAAACTGTGATTTTTTTGTAATTAAATAGAATAAAACAAGGAATTTAAAAGTTAAATACCTACTTTTTGTATATCTATACCATATTGTTAAATCAATTTGAAAATCATTTTATGAATGAAATCAGAACGATTTGATATAATATTATTTTTTGTTTCAAATAAATGTAATGAATGAATAAAAATCAATGTATAATTTAGAGCATCATAAAATTGTATTCGACCGAGCTGCTCGTACAAACAATATTTGACAACACTTTTTACCAGGCTGATGTGGCATGTGTTGAAGTTAAAAAACGGAAAAAAAGGGAAAGGAAAACAATAAAAAGAAAAAGAAAACAAAAATATAGATATAAAGACAAAACAATCTCTCTCATCCACTTTCTCTCTCATCCATTTCTCTCTCATCCATTTTCCCCAAAGAGAAGAGAAAACACGAACAGAGCCTTACTCGCCGGACAATCTCTCTCACCGTCGGCCTGCATCATCCCGTGGAAGAATAAATGAACTTCAACATACTTACCCCCAAAGCAGAGAAAGGGATTTGAGGAAGAAATTTGTTACGAGCGGTCCGAATTTGTAGATCGAAGACCAAGTGAGAGTTGCGAACTTCCAGCCAATTTGAACTCAAAATTGGAGAACACTAGCTAGAGAGTAAGCAAATGTTTTGGTTGTTGCTATATTTTTGTTCTTGCGATTTCTTCACATTTTACCGTTGCTATAGATATTTGCATTGTATAGAAGTCCCGAAGTTGAGGTTTGTTCTTGGACATTAAAAATGTTGGTGAGAATTATACTCACATTTCCGGGTTTTTCGTTGCTAGACTGTAATTTGCCTCCGAGTATGGTTTGAGCTTCGTGTTTTTACTGTTATTTGTTGCTAAATGTAATTTGAGCTCTGTGGTTCTGGGTGTTTCCGTTCAGGCAGCTGAATTGGTGGGAATTTTATGAAATTGGCGAGAATTATAGTTATTTTGCTTTGTGGTTTTTGTTGTTTTCATTCTGGCAGTGAAATTAGTGCTAATTATATGAAATTGGTGGTGAGAATTGTATGAATTTTGCCTTGTGGTGGTTTTCGGTGTTTCCGTTGTGGCTACTAAAATGGTGTGATTTATATGAAATTACGTTCTTAATCCTTTATCCAACGGGAAACATTTTGACATTTTGTATGGTTAATTATATGTTAGAATGGTCGGGAAGAATTCCGGAATATGCCATAGCTGTAGAGGCAAAGGGCACTTCTTCACTGATTGTCCAATTAAACAACAATGCCCATTGTGTAAGAATGGATTTAAGAAGTGTTTTGAGGTCGAAAAGCCGACTGCTAATAAAGGGAGATTATTCACATGTTGCAGTAATAAATGCGGCTATTGGGAGTGGGTTGTAGAAGGACAGTCAAACGGTGAATCCAGCAATGCTAGCTCCAAGTCAGTTACAGCTGCGACGAACGAAGCTGTTGAAGCTGTGTCTCGTATGTTGGAATCTCAGGTTCGACTAGTTGAAGAAGCGGACTTCGAGATATCTGTGAACGTGACCATCCGAAGGGGCAAGGGAAGCTTCGAAGGAAATGCAAAAGGAAAGGGGCCGAATTGATTATGAGATCCTCTTTGTGAACGTGTTATGTATAAACTTAGCTAAGGGTTTTATTTTAATGTTGTTCGTATCAACGAAGTATGTAGTTGTTAATGGATTATGTAGTTGTTAGCGGATTATGTAGTTGTTAACGGATTATGGTTTTCTCCCATCACTTGCAATAGATGATTAGATAATGTCAAATATGAATTACATCAAAATGGATTCATTGCTAACACATGCTATAGATAAAGTCAATTAAGAATTCACTGCCATCATTTCCAGTACATAATGCCTAGTAGAATTACATAAAAATGGATTCATTGCTAACACATGCTATAGATAAAGTCAATTAAGAATTCACTGCCATCATTTCCAGTACATAATGCCTAGTAGAATTACATCAAAACGGATTCATTGCTAACACATGCTATAGATAAAGTCAATTAAGAATTCACTGCCATCATTTCCAGTACATAATGCCTAGTAGAATTACATAAAAATGGATTCATTGCTAGCACATGCTATACATAATTCCAATTAAGAATTACATGAAAAATAGATTCACTGCCATAATTTCCACGTAGAAAATGCCTAGTATTACATCAAAATGGATTCACTATTATATGTAATTGTTGCCCAACATTCCAAAGAAACTGGATCCATCTTCGTTTTTTCATCATCAGAACAATGCTGCCTCCAAAATGCAACAGATAATATTTCCAAAAAGGCTGGCTCCATCTTGATGTTTGCCACATAATTAATGCTTGCCTGTGTTAACAAATAGTCAAATTCCCTTGATCAGATCCCTCAATTATCTGGTCGAAACTCACTAAAATAGGGAGAACTCACAAGTTTCACAGAACATCAATTCAAAATGTGAACAAAATCAAAACCGTCCAAAGAAGTTCTTCGGATGAAGACATGATATCGCAGTACACCTTACCCGTAAACTCCTCTTGAACTTCTCTAAACTTTGAATGGTGTATACTGACTGAAACTGCTTCTCCACGTCATAAGTTGTTGCACACGGTACCATTTGTGAAAATGATCTGAAATCTGCTTGCAATTCCTTCTCCACCTTATTCCGTAATGCCCGTTCATACTGGTCGACAAACTGTTTCAAAGATGTCTTTGAATGAACGTATCCGTCGAAAAATGCATTCATACTTTCACTTCTCTGCGTTGTCGACATCCCTGCCCAAAAAGTGGTTTTCAAAAAACAAGGGACCCATCGCCCTCGATTATCATACAGGCCTGACAACCAAGTATTATCCTGCAATCTATATGATTCAATCATCGATATCCAACCTCCTTCAAATTCTTCAATATTCTGAGAATCATAAACAAGTCCATGAATAGTCGAGAATATCGAACCCTTGTCCACGTGATAGCCAAACTTTTCAGGCAACTTTTTCAATATATGCCACAAGCACCATCTGTGCTTCGTATTTGGAAACACTATCTGAATTGCATTCTGCATCGCTCGATCCTGATCTGTAATTATTCCATGTGGAGCTTGACCAAGCATGCACTTAAGCCATTCTGTGAATGGCACACAAAAGAGCATGTGTCCTCATTCGACAACAAACCACAACCAAGCAGCGTTGATTGCTCGTGATGATTTACGCCAACAAAAGGGGCGAACGGCATGTCATATTTATTGGTCAAGTAGGTGGTATCAAATGTGACAACGTCCCCAAACTCCTTAAATGCTTGCCTCGACCGATTATCTGCCCAGAATACATTCCTTAGACGCGATTCGTCATCCAAGTCCATGCTAAAGTAAAAACCCGAACACGTTGACTGCATTTTTGAAAAGTAGGTTGCTGCCGCGTCTCCTGCTCCAAGTCGTAATCGCCTAACATGTTCAATATAGTTTCGATAATCTTTTTCGTTGCAAGTCATATTCTCATAATCACCTGCTTCCACCACTGCCGAGTTGTACGATTTATGCAATGGAATGCCAGCTAAATCATTCACTTCAAGTTTCCTCTTCACGTGTACACTTAGTTCTCGATTGCAACGGTACATCCTGGACTTTGTAGGACTTGTTTTATGATTGTGCTCTAAATGGACTGTATTGATTCTCCACGAGCCATGAATATCCGAAGATGCAGATATCCTAGCCTTGCAACCCGTCTGAATTGTAGGTTGCGGCTTGAAAGAGCTGATTTTAGTAGAACTTCTATTGCCTTCCCGACTACATGTCAATGTCAGATATCTTAAAAATCCGTCATCATCCTTCTTTGAAGTGCGTTTCCTAACTGGAAAACCTACGGCATAGGCGTATCTTTTG
This sequence comes from Fraxinus americana, assembly GCA_035079005.1. Lineage (NCBI taxonomy): Eukaryota > Viridiplantae > Streptophyta > Magnoliopsida > Lamiales > Oleaceae > Fraxinus > Fraxinus americana. Next base: position 33,034,492 of record CM068717.1, on the reverse strand, counting down.
TAGAACTCCCACATTTCGTTTTCATCCTTGAATGTCATTCCTACCTCGGGCACAATACTACAATCTCCTTGTTCAATTATGTCTCCCACTTGGTTCATACTCTCTTCCACGTTCTCATTGTCGGAGATGACCAAAATATCATCATCAACGTCATCCATGATTTATTCAACTGCGAAAATATAAGCACTCCAATTCAACAATACATTAACACCGCACAAATCATTCATTTCAATGTAGATGTAAGGATTGCAGAATGAGTTAGGTAAAAATATCAATTCTGACAATTCACTCCCGACGAAGCATGGTTACAATTTAATCAAAATTTCAGTACCCCAGTTTGGGGAAAAACATACCAATGTAAAGTTTCACCTATGGATGCATTGCATTTTGGATGATGCATAATCCATAGCATACAAAGTTGGGAAATTCGAACAATCTATAGCACGACGGTGCTCATACCTTAGTGTGTAATGGGTCGCTGTTTCTTTGTTTACACGAAGCAGAATTACAAAGTTGGACCTTCACATTCAGAGGAAGCTCGTGCTGAGCTGATCATGCCGCTTACACGAAGCTGGACATACGACGAACGATTGAAGCTGCTGGAAGGCTCGATTGATGCTAGAATGAAAGACGAGGATCGATTGAAGCTTTGACGCTGCTGGAAGGCTCGATTGATGCTAGAATGAAAGACGAGGGTCGATTGAAGCTTTGAAGCTGCTGGAAGGCTCGATTGAAGCTAGAATGAAAGACGACAATCGATTGAAGCTGCTGGAGTTGATGGGCTGGACAACAAAAGCTCGATTGAAGCTACAATGAAAGACGATTGGACTTTCAACTGGAAGACGGAGACTAGATGGCGATCGATTAAAGAAGCTGGAGTTGATGGGCATGTACAAACGAGGGTCGATTGAAGTTTGAAAGACAAACGTTCACGTGGAAGACAGAGACGTAGCTGGGTGAAACATGGAGACGGGCGAAGCTGGGTGAGTGTGGAAATGGATTATTCAGACAAGCAGCTTTATTGTATTGTTTATTGTTAAAAAACCAAATGTGGGGCCTCCTTCCTTATTTTCAAAATCCGGTCATCTATTTTGTCAAGGCCATAAGTACAAATAGCATTATTCAATTGTATTAGATTTGAATTAAACGAGTTCGTCAGAAAATATTTGACATGCTTTTTGACATCCTCTCACAAGTGGTGGGATCCACGTGGGACCCATATGAATTAAAAAAAGACAAAAAAATTCCCTTCCCTCCCCCAATTGTGAGGGGCTGATAGGGAGGTTGCAAACTCTCCCTGCAGCCTAGCAATGTTCATTAGATTTTTGATTTGGATGATTATATAGATTATCCAGTTTACAAATGTCAGACAATCATTTGGGGCTATGCCAATCAAGTAAGCTGTCCTTTTAGGATAATTCTATTTTTACAATCAAGGTAGACAACCTCGATTGACAACCTCTCACATGTATGTGAGATCCGCGTGTTTAAAAAATTCAACAAAAAAATGGACCCCCCACATGATTGAGTGTCAATCAAGGTTGTCAACCTCTATTGTACAACTAGTATGATTCATCATTTTATTAATTTCTGAATTTGCAAAGAAAAGAAATGACAAAAAGTTGAATCTTCCTACGTATACATGAAAGTTTACACAAGAGATTACATAATACCACGTGTCACTATATTATTTACGAGTTTAAAACACGATCAACTTTTTCATTTCATTTTTTCTCTCCACATTATGGCCCCATTCGGGAGGGATTAAAAGCCAATTAAAATTGAAAATATAGCCGTTATTGGGTTCCACTCGTCTAATAAAAGTCAACAATAACGGCTATATTTTCAATTTTAATCTGATTTTAATCCCTCCCATACAAGGCCTATATTATGTAATCCTTTATGTACCATTTTTATGTAGAAGTAGCATAATCTAAGCCAAGTCTTGAATTGGACCAGCGAATGCCTAAAACCAAGTCATGCATCTAAGTAGACATTCACATGATTTTGGAAAAAGTATGAACCAACTGATCTGCCAAACTATGTGGATCGTCCTTTAGAATCTGTATAAAAGAGTGGACAACTCGGCGTTCCCTTTCAGTTGATCTCAAGCTGAACCACGTCAGAAACTTCTTTCTGAATTCCGTCTTAAGATGGCCCTCGCATTCCAGCCAACGAATGGTTTTAAGACAGTATTCAAAGTCATCACCCAAGCTTCCGGCCATATTCCCGACTTGGGATGGTGATGCATTGCTCATATTGCTACCGGAATCCTGCATCTCCATGGTGTTATGGGTAGTCTTCGGGCAAGCTTCCACCTCAGAGTCAACTGGTGCTTCATCAGTTTTTGTGTGGTTCCAGTTGTCTCTAGGTGGTTCGACTGGAGGCATAAACTCTACATTCAGATCAGGCACCGGAAAAACATTCAAGTCGATGTCCCTTGGAATGGATTTCAACCTGTCTTCAAGTACAGCATCTGATTTAAGAAAATTACGATTCCCTTGTTCTTGACCCCATGGCAGCCTTGAGATCTTCCCTAGGTCTTGAACCCTGAATGAGGATTCAGGTTCAATGTCTGTTGCAGTCTTGGAACGCTTAGCACCAGATCTTCCCCCATCTTCTGAATTCTCCTTTTGTAGATTTGCTGCTAAGGTACTAAAAGTGTTTATTCATACAACCGCAAAATTTCATATTTCAAGAGAATAAAAAGTAAAATCTCAGAAAAGCATTACCAATGCTATTTAGACTTGTGCTACACTTTGAGGCTAACCATCTATTAGCTTTCTCAATAGCAAGAGAACAGAGATTCTGCACATCACTGGCTATTGAGAGCGTGCTGACAATTCGTCGCACCAGTTTGGCTGAATCATTCACAGGACCCACCTCTGTCTCCAATTTGTCCTTAGCTTCTTTGACAATTTGATGGAGTTCTTTAAATCTGGAGGTCCCTTCCAAGAGCCTGTAACTCAGAAATATCCTATAACAGAGAATATCTACACGACGAGCATCCTTAGCTATAGTTAACTGCTTCTTCCAGCATCTGCAAACAATATTCATGTCAAATAGCCTCTCTCAAACCACGATAAAATGAAGTTACAATTACTTCTAGGTGGACCTCTTCTTTTCTATGTTATATCTTAGCTTAATTCACAGTAAGGAGCGATATTCCCATCGCTTGAAAACTTAATGGCAAGGCCATACACTTATCTTTCTAGGTGGACCTCTTCTTTTCTATGTTATATCTTAGCTTAATTCACAGTAAGGAGCGATATTCCCATCGCTTGAAAACTTAATGGCAAGGCCATCCGCTATCCTAAGTACCGTTGAAAAAAGGCGCACAAGCTTGTAATTGTAAGTGACTATTACGAGAGAAATGAATTTCAAGACACTCAAGCACATACAGAGGGTGACTTCCGCAAGACACCCTCACCCCAAATCTAGTGATGATGATCCTGGGAAACTTGTCTCAAATGGAGTTACTTGGTGATTGCACTTAAAATATAATTATCTACAAGTGCAAACCCCCCCCCCCCCCCCCCCAAACACCACCACCACTGTACTTAAAAAGACACCAGGTCTTCATTGTTGCACTTAAAATGTTAATATTCAAGTGATATTCCTCCAATTTTACCAACTTGTCGCCGTAATCCTCAAGTTCAAAAAATATAATTAAATAATTACAATATTTTGCTAAAAGTTATTTCATTGATCTGGATAAAGAAGAGTGGGGTTGTAATAGAGAAAACATGTTAAAAGAGAATAGCTTACCCAAGTATCCCAGAAACATTGCCACAGGAAGCACAGCAATAGCTCCCATCCAGCTGCATCATCTGTCCAAGAGTAACAACTCCCACCCTCCCGCATTGGAGGGCACATTCAATGTGGCAAGATAAGCCACAAGAGTCCCGCGCACCAGATCCAGACATGCATTCCAACCAGAGACTTGGATCCTTATTGTTGTCAAATAAATGACAAATGCAACAAGAGCATCTCTTGCAAAATTTGTCATCTGTTGAATTAGTGGCTCGACATGCAGAATTTATACAGATACATGAATTAGGACATTTAGTATTAGCATATGGCTCTGTGGCTGGCAGAATTCGAACTGGGTTTTCCGCCTTCCGTTGTTTCCTAGAAGGCCGATCCTTCAAACTGGAAGATGCTCTCTTGGGTTCCTGAACCTTTGATGTATTCTTACTAACCATTGGAGTATTCATTCCAAACTTCTTTGCACACAAGAAAGAGTTGACCACCAAAAACTGCAAAAAAATTAATGGCATTACCATACAGAAGTACCAATAGCAATTTCAATAGTAAATGATAAAGATAAAAGTTGGATACCCACATACACAGACAGAAACACATACTTGGAGGCAAAGTAACTCAGCAGGTCAAGAAGATCATCTAATAATGTTCAATTGATAACAACCAAGCAAGAAGAGAAGAAAAGGATATCAAGAATCAACACATTCCAGATATACTAAGAAACAGATTTTTACTAGACCCATATAACTTATTCCTGCACTTGCCAAGAAAATTGGGGAATGTATTGTTTTTAGGCTAAATTTTGAGTTGTGGCTATGATTATTTAACATGATTTTGGCTAGAGGTTTTTGATTTGATTATGGCTTCATATTTCATAAACTTATAACCACTATATCCCCATTGAATGCTTCATTTTCTTTCCCGGATGTCCATAAATAGTACTCCATTTCGAAAAATAATTACTTTCCAAAACTACGTGTACTTATAGGATGGAATGATAAAATGACAATGATTCCTGGCCATTAGATTTAATTAAATATTAACATATTCAATTCGCACCTATAACACCATGTCAATTCATTAGTGAACAGGATAAGTAGCAGATACAACAATAAAGATGTATTCCACATATCTAGATCCTAGATGGGCAATTGATCTATATGCATTCGCCTTGATGATCACAATCCAATTATTTTGATAAATAATTAGTAAGCACCGAGGCATAGAGTAACCGTGTCTGAAACACATCTGAAACGGATACATGCCAGGCACATGTTAGACACAACAGTGAAATGTCCTATTATGTGTTTATAGAACATAATTCGTCACTGATGGGCGAAGGCAAATACAGTTAAAATAATCAAAACAAAAAAGGAAAAGGAGAAACTAACCTGAACAGGAAATGGCGAATTGGCACAGCAAGGAGGCAACTGGGAAGAAGAGGAGATATTGCTAGATGGAAGAGGAAACCTTGGTGCAGCGCCGTATGTGCTAGGGAGGAAAGAGGGCGGCGCTGAATAAAGAGAAACCCTAATCAGGGTCTTTTAAACAATGAATAAGCGTGTTTTGATTATGGAAGTGACACACGATTTTTAGGTAAAAGAAAAACATGCCAAAATCTTCACTTAAAACAAGTACACAATTGATCAAACAAGATTTTATTAGCAAAAAATCATAGAAGAAAAACCAAATGAAACTTAACTATTTAAACCTTCCAGCCTTGAATGGAAAAGAATGCGTAGAACATCTATAAAAGCTGTCTTGAACCCAACTACCCTTCCTCAATTCCTATTCTGCTTGTTTTGCATTCACTTCGGCTTCCTCAAAATGTCACATCTCCATTTCAAGAAGTTGTTAGCAAGTCGATGATAATATATCTAAGCCTCGTTGGAAATACGTGACAACATATAAGACTCAATGAAGGTGGTGGAAACATTACCTTCAATATTTGCAATGCAACTAAGAAAGGTCGTATACAAGAGTCAGAGCACATTTCTTTAAATTATTGGGTTATGTTATTCCGTTTGTCCAGAAGCAACTAAGAAAGATACAAGTAAAATGCAAAATTAAGAAGATGCAGCCAAGTTGAGAATAATAAATAATGGGCCAAAAGAAGTGCCATTGTCAACAGGTAGAATTTCCATTGGTAGTAAAACTCATACTGGATTAGTGATAAATAGGCTTTTACATGGATTAGTGATAAACAGGTAGAATTTCTATTGGTAGTCAAGGATTTTTGTATACCCATAAGAGCTCAATGTTTGGATCAGTGTTGTCACATGCTTGCCAAAATCCTGCGTTTTATTAGTGATAAATAGGTGTGTATATGGATCTTTTTGGATAGTTCAACAGTTTCTCAATCTAATCAAATGTAGTCAATTGTTATATAAAGACAAACAAAGCCAACACCAATTCATGAAGTTCAGTTGGAATCATCTCATCTGGGTGCATTCAATATTATAAGGAAGTTAGCTAGGGTAAGTAAAATATAAAATGACAATAAGCATTGTTAGCAATTCCAGTAATACATCCGCCAAGACTCCAACTTAGGCTAATCAACAAGAAATTAAGTACAGGTAAAAGACATGAGTCAGCAACAACAATTTCTTCTGCAAATCAGCGGTCAAAACCCTTGTCTCATACAACACGTAAGAACCAAGAAATCAAAATCAAAATCAAAATATAAAACAAAAATATCGGCTTTGCAGTGAAAGAATCAGTAATCATACGTGTCATAGAAATCCAAAACATAAACAAAATAATAAATCTTCACGAATGAAAAAGTTCCCATAAAGCAAGAATAATGACGGATGACAGGAGTGCCAAATGTGTTAGGATAATGCTTAGTAGCAGAGTCTGGTAAGAAAAGACCCCCATAAAATGTTATAGGCTATGCCAAATCTGGTAAAAAAAAATAAAAAAAGCTTAGAAACGGTAAGCATAAGGACATCACTACATCAGAACTCAATCACCTCACGGCTTATATTCTGAGGCATGTGTTCCACAAGGTGAAGGCTTAAGTCTTAAGAAATATCACTCAAAATTGAGCTTTAAGACTCTTGGTGAAGTCCTCACATGAGGATGCTGCAAAGGTGTAATTCTAAGGCATTATAGAAAACCCTGTAAATGTGCAGCCAGTTATTAAAAAGCTATGTTGGTCATCAAAGTATTTTATCTATGTGAGGCGAAGGGTATGGCTAGACACGCTTTCATAAATAAAAATACACAACTATACATATAACAAACAATATACCATCAAAATATTTCAGGAAAAAATAATAATAATAATAATAAAAAGAAATCTAATTTGCACCTCAGAACCTAAAATGGATCAAGAAAGTAACACAAAAAAATATGGTTATCAAGTGACAAGAAATAAATAAGTGAATAGCTAAAATAAAAATTTATAACAAACGCAACAATGTACCAACTATTTAGAATCTTGCTTGGTTTGACTCTCAAAGAAAATTATCCAAACAACAGCAAACAAAAAACTACACCTAATTTTTAAAAACAAAGTGTCAAATTCATTAATCCTTTTTAGCCACTGTGTTCAGTTCAGAAATTCAGAGCAAAGAAAACAAAAATGGATATAATAACAAGAAAAGTATAAAAATAATAATAGAATTTACATATCCAAGGTCTCTAGTTATCAATTGTCTGCTACTGAAAAGTTACACCTTCACTTGGGTGGTAGTTATCGTATTTTAGTGTTATGAGTTCACTTGTTCTTCATCTAATTTTCACATCTATTTTTTCTAGTTGTATTGTCTTTAAAATAAGCTCACAATCCCTTGTAATGTTCAAGCCTATATAAAATCCATCTGTAAAGGTTGATGCAAACAAAAGTGTGAGGCACTAAAAAATGTGTACTTTGAGGCTCTTAATGGAGATTAAAGATCAGGTGCACCTCAAGGTGTGTACCCAACCCCTTTTTATGTAATTCAAAATTTTCTTTTTTATTTTTGTTCATCTAAGAATGTGTCAACTAATACAACCTTGAGGGGTTGCTCAATTGATCAGACCTTGAGTTTGCTCCTCAATGATCACCAATTCGAGTCCCCTCAAGGCCACTGAGGTGAGTACCCGACCGTAAATTTTAGGGCCCCATGAGATTAATCGAGATGCGTGCAAGTTGGCCCGAACATCCATGGTTATTTAAAAAAAAAAAAAAAGAATGTGTCAATTAATACAACATTGGCTTGTAATCCTAATAAGAAAAAATAAATCTAACTAAACAAATTACACCTTTCTCAATTTAACTTCTCTTTTCAAATTACGCAAAATACAAAATAACTCTAAATCGAAATAACCAACAAATTTCCATTTAAACAACAAAGTAACAATAATTGTTGCATCATAAAGATCATAGGTAGATAACAAATAAAATTATCCATCTAAAAGTACTCTACTCATGAACAAAATTCTAAGTCTATATGCATTTAAACCCTAATGCTAGCCTCCAAATTTCAAAAATGGGTCTAGAATACAACATTTATCGGTTTTGTGCCGCAATCAACACAGAGAAAGAACTCGACCTCATCGATAGATTTTGTCATTTCAAATCTCCTACAATTCACTTATTGAGTACCATTATTACATATTATCTTCAAAAAGATTTAGTTTCATGATTCACGGAGTACATATAGAAAGGAATCAGATAGAATTGGAAGGGGGAAAAACGAAACAATTTCACACCATGGGGGCGGAGCCAAGAAATTATTCCAATGTGGGCGGTATTTAATAAAGGAAAAAATATAAAAACAATATAAATGTACAATACTATGTTCTTTTATTATTTACAAATAGAAATGCCATATTTTGGACATTCACTTACAGGTTACTGCTATTTTACAAAAGCCAGTGGCAAAATGACAGCCAGTGGCAAAATGACAATCTACATACATAAACAAAAATTTCAAATTCGAACATAGTTATTTCTATTCCGGTTCCGATGCCCCAATTCTATATAGTTATTAAACGAACAACAATTCCCAAACAACACTCCGGCTTGAAAATTATTGATATAAAACTTTAAGTAAAGAAACACAACTTACAAAGATAAAAGGCAAAATCTTAGGCTTAAAGTAATATTTAGCACAATTCAAGATTACAAGAAATAGTCAAATAAAAAATTCACATTTAAAATTGCCAACATCCAAGAAAAATATTTGAGAGAGAGAAGGATTAAAGGATTTATTTACCTAACTAAATAGCTTGGACTTAGTCACTTTGGAGTTGGAGACTTGGAGGGACTGGAGTGATTCGAGAGGGAAGTCGGAAGTCAGTGCTACTTGCCCTGTCGCCAGCCGGAGTTTCTAGTTGGAGTCGTCGGCAGGGGGTTTCGCCAAGTATTGAGAATTTGAGATGATATGCGAATAGGTTAATTTTTATGTTCTTCACGTTCATTTGGTTTTGTTCTTCTGGGGTAGATTTGGGGGTTAGTGGGTTATTATTTGGGTTTAGTTTTGGGGTTAGGCATTTAGTTGGCCTATTTTAGGAGACATCAGTTTAATATTTTTTATGATTTTAAGCATTGAGCTGGCATTTTTACATAGCCCAGTTATGAACAATTTTAAGAGGGGTGACCATGAAGTTCAGTGCAGGCATACGCCAGCAATGGACCTCAATGGGCTCTGCCCCTGTCACACCATACGGATTATAGTGGCAATAGTTAATCACGATATTCAAGTTCAATGCTATGTCCATGAATAACTTGGAACTTCTATGAGATTAGCCAGCTGAGAAAGTAAAGTATTAGTGTATACCCACAAGAGCTCAATGTTTGGGTCAGCGCTGTCACAGCTTGCCAAAATCTTGTAGTGGACGAGTGATATGTACATGGATCTATTTGGACAGTTCAACAGTTTCTCAATCTAAACCAAAGTAGTCAACCCTATCCTGAAGACAAACAAAGCCAACCCCAATGCATGAAGTTCAGGCATTATCTCAGTTGGGTGCATTCAAAATTATAAGACGCGTGCTTATCTAAATAAAAGATGAAATGACAATAAGCACTGATAGAAATTCCAGTAATAAAAGTCCACCAAGACTCCAACTAAGGCTAATCAACAAGAAATTAATAGTACAGGCAAAAGGCAATAAAACATCAACATCATTTTCTTCTGCAAATTAGCAGTCAAAACAATCCCTTGCGTCACACAACACAGAAGAACCAAAAAAATAATAAAAAATCTCAACTTTACAGTAATTTACAGTGAAAGAATCAGTAGTCATACATGTCATAGAAATCTAAAAAATGAACAAATAATAAAGCTTCAAGAATAAAAAAGTTATCATAAAGAAAGAACACGGATGGATGGCTGGAGCGCCCAACATGTTAGGATAATGGCTAGTAGCAGAGTCCCTGAACCATCCCAAAACCCTATACCAAAACCTTAACTTTGAATCAGAAAACCAAAATGAACATTATGCCCTTGTTTGAGCCTCATTCTCAAAAAATTCATTTTTTTCCAAATTCGTTTTCAATCACACATTCTTCCAATAAAATAATTTTCCACGTAAATTCAAAACTTTTCCTTACTTTTTAACCACATATTCTCCAAAAATCACTATTATAAAACTCATTTTTAACAAGAGCTCAAACAGGGGCTGTATAATACTATAAAACAATTAAAGTAAAATGCAATAACGCTGCATGGGTACAGGGACCATGTAATAGTCATATGACACTTTCCTGGAAATATGCATCACTTCAGATTCAGGGGCAGGCCCAGCCTCAAAAACAAAATCTGATTTCAAAGTTGGAAATGGGAGAGTCACATGACAATTTAACGAAGAAGTGAACATTTCTGGTGTTGGAGACTGATTTGTAATTATAATGGAAGCTCGAGGATTCAGTGGTTGGTGATTAACTAGCTTTAACTCCAAGTTTTCATCTATAAGGATCTTCTCCCTTAAAAAAGGTAATGGAGTCATCACGTGACACATAAAAAGGAACTTCAAGATCACAGTATTGATTCAATTCACTTAAAGATCAAATAAAAACAAACAAAAAAGGGCAAAAAACTTAAAGAGTGCTGCCAAATAATCCCAGAAAGATCCTTAGCCTTCCATGTTGCTTCTCCCATCTTCTTTCCATGTCTCCCTAGCACATCCTTCACATTTTCCATAGTACCTGAAAAACGAAAACAAAAATGCAATTTTTTATCGATACTTCTTCTAAGAATCAACCAATTAACAGCTATGATGTCACTTAATTCCATCAAAATCAACTTCAGGAATCCTGTTTCTAACACATTAAATTCAAGCAAAAAAGAACCTATAAAAAAAAAAGGTAACGACTCAATTACCAAACATATCATTATCAAAAGATAAAAAGCAAAGAAATAATCCATGCTAGATTTCCTGAATACCATGGAATTGCAAGATAAAGTTACCAACTCATGAGATAATTCAGCTCTAATTCAATAAATAAGAACTTCAAAGTTCAAATACTGCGCATAGAACTTAAAAATTCACTGTCAGTATGGATACGATATCCAAACAAATTCATACAAATACACGAATATCTGCATACGAAAAAAATGACTCAAATAAATAAAGCCCACCTCTATCTGATCGAAACACATATATAATCCCAACAACAAAATCCAATCTTTAGTAGGAGAAGCAGTTCAACAACCAATTTTTTTTTTTTAGAAAACGTATCAACAGAAACACTGACTTTTACAATTGAATGACGAGGAGTCACTTTTAGGCTTTGGGGAGTAAGCACCGTAAGTATTTGGTCCGCGATCGTAATCCCTATGCACCGAGATTCCGCACCAATTCCTCTCCACCTCACCGATCTTTTCGCTGGGAATTTGGGGAATTGTCTTTAGAATAGTTATCAACATGGCAAATCCAAAGTTCGTTGCACGGTTCGAATGTTAAACAATACATAGACTTAACTAGTTTAAGGTAGATTCTAAATTGAGCGAATTGTTTCAAAAGTCAGTGAACTTATATGATCGACGGACTACTCATCGAACTTCGTTCTGTTTTACAATACTTACTCAACTTTGTTATTTACCTCTCCATCCACCACTGTCAAAAAATCCGTTTGTTGGACGCTGACATGACGGACAGAATTCCTAAGTGACGTCTGACGGCCGTTAAAAAAATTACAAATTAGCAAAAACATTGTTTCATCACTCATCTAACTTACTCTAGATCACAATTTACTCATCGAACTTCAAAATACTTCCCAATGGTTACTCATCTTTGGGATATTACACTACATCCATTATTCGTCATATTTCGTTCACTTCGTTGCTAATGTTCGCATAAAAAATCCATATAATAAGTTACAAATGTTAGAAAAATCACAATTCAATAAAATTATCAATTTACTAAAATCACCATGTGTGAAACATAACTTCCATGGCCTCATAAACATTTTTAAAGTCCACTAAAACATCCTCAATTATTCTTTAGAAATATCACTTTTATAATCCGAACGTTTATTGTGTGAAAAATAGGTTTCAATCTAAAACTGAAAATCAGAAACTTAACTTGATTTGTGAAAATATTTTGTCTATATTTCATCGATTTTACTTCTAATTGTATTCAATTGATCATATGATGATTTCCATGTGTAGATGGTTTAGTTGAGTTATAATTTTTTTGATATTTTAATTACTCGTGAAATTTTCGGACAATAAATTAGCAACTAAGTGAATAAAATATGACGATTAATGGATGGAGTGCAATTCTTAAAGATGAGTGACCATTGAGAAGCATTTTGAAGTTCGGTGAGTAAACTGTGACATAATGTAAGTTGGATGAGTGATGAAACAATGATTTTGCTGATTTGTAATTTTTTAACGGCCGTCGACGCCACCTAGGAATTCCATCCGCTACGTTAGCGCCCAACAAACGGATTTTTTGACAGTGGTGGATGGAGAGGTAAATGGCAAAATTGAGTGAGTACTTTGAAGCAGAAAGAAGTTCGGTGAACAGTCCGTGACAATGGTATAAGTTCATTGATTTTTGAAACAATTCACTCTTCTAAATTAGAAATTCATTTATTAGTTAATTTTTTTAGATTAAACATAAAATTTAATTGCTTTTCATATTACTTTGTTTTTCCATTTCTTTTTATAAGGCTATTGAGCTTTTTTTTTAAAAAAAAAAAATTGTAATAGCGATTTTTGGACAAACGTTTGAATAAAAATGTTTTGAGTAGTTTGCCTGTCGCTCTGATACCACGCTGTAACCCCTCAACCCGCATGGATCGGAACATCACTAGATTAACTATACTTTAGCCGTTGACTTATTAGAATTAACCTTACCCTTAGCGGAAAGTCTAAACATTTAATTTATGAAATTTAAATCAACATAATTTGTTAAAAGAAAATAATTCAATACTATAAACAAAACAATTCAAAAATGTCTTTAGAATATCTTCCGTGCATGCATCCACAATTGATGTCAAATTTTAGGCAAAACTTTAAAAATAATGTTGTTGTTTTCTTTTTCTATCTCATATGGGTAGTGACAAAATAAATTCGTTTTCATAGGAAACAAATTATTTAAAGTAAATATTTTCGTAGTAAAATTGAAAACATTAAATCAACGGCCTCTCCATAGCACGTTGCATCATTCTTTACCATCATCCACATCCCAAGCAAATCATATCAAATCAACCTGTAGAGAGGGAATTAACCCATGAGTTTGAAACTCAATAGATGTCATCGGTGCGTTTCGTTAACAAATTATAAAATTTCGAACTATAGATTCATATCGTCGCACGTAGAGGGATTTTCGGCAAAATCCAATTTCTGTGGAGTTATGATTTAACATAACGCATAGAACTGGAGAATGATCATTCAAACTATAGCAGTGTCGTAACACCGTACCCGAAGGCACCAATTCATTCAAACTTTTAACGAAAATCATAGTTTGAAAACGAAACAAACACTTGTACCTCTACCTACCTTTGTTAAAAGCTTTTGAAAGTATAATGTTGGATGATTGTTGTTGCTTCCCGACGGTATCAGAACTTTTAGAAATATGCTCCTCTCCTATTCTTCTGAAAATCTTTTTCCTTGATCAAAGTGTAGACTCTCCTTCACACCCTTGCTATTCTTTCAAACTTTACTTAACATAAAGATTTTTTTTAGAGAAAATAAGTGTAATCTCGGATTTGAGGAAATGTGTAGTTAAAAAATGCTTTTCCTCTTCTTGTAACCTTCATTTTTAATGGAAAACTAAATGGAAGAGTTATATTATCATTAATCTTGTTAAATTATGTTTTTAACTAGGAATTTGAAGAGTTTTAAGCCCAACAAATAATTTTATAAAATACTTCATAAAAACATCTGCATGATGATTCGAACCTGGGTGACCAATAGGAAATACCATGCAGATGATCATTGTGGCAACCCAGTTATTCATTAAATCTTTGAAATCAAATTTACTTAAACTTAATGTCTTAAAGTATTGGACTTATAAATAACTTATGGATTGTACTTTCGTAACACTAAATGGGCCGAGATTCCATATTTTATTTCTTAAATAGACTATACCAACCAAATTAAGAATATAAAATCTGGAACATTACATCTCTCACACCTTAAATAAAATTTCGTCCTGGAAATTTACCTTATGATCTGGTAAATAGTGTTGGGTATTTGTCTTTAACATCTTCATCTCTTTCCCAAGTAGCTTCTTCTACTCCATGATTACTCCATTGTACCTTGATCAGTTGAATCTCTTTGTTCCGTAACTTATGCACCTTTCGATCTAGTATTGAAATCGGAAATTCCTCGTAGGATAAATCTTTCTGTACTTCTAGAGATTGAGAATTGACCACGTGATCGGGATCATGCATATACTTTCGGATCATCGATATATGAAACACGTTATGAACTGCTGATAGCTCGAGTGCCAAAACTAATCGATAAGCTACATTTCCGACCCTATCAAGTATTTCGAATCGTCCAATATAACGAGGTCGTAGTTTTCCTTTCTTGCCGAACCTAAGTACCCCTTTCATTGGTGACACTTTCATAAAAACTTTTTCTCCAACTTTAAATTTCAAGTCTTTTCTTCTGGTATCAACATAGCTCTTTTGTCTATCTTGTCCGGCCTTTATCCTAGTGCGGATCTTATCAATGACTTCAACTGTCTTTTCAATGATCTCTGGTCCCAAAACTCTCTTTTCTCCGACTTCGTCCCAATTGACGGGTGATCTACATCTTCTACCGTAGAGAGCTTCATATGGTGTCATTCCAATAGTTGCCTGGAAACTATTATTATAGGCAAATTCCACCAAAGGTAGATACGATTCCCAACTGCCTTCTAGATCCAAAACACAGGCCCTTAGCATATCTTCCAAAATTTGGATGGTCATTTCAGATTGACCATCGGATTGAGGGTAATACGCCGTACTGAAATCCAATTTCGTTCCCGTAGAGGGATTTTCGGCAAAATCCAATTTCTGTGGAGTTATGATTTAACATAACGCATAGAACCGGAGAATGATCATTCAAACTATAGCAGTGTCGTAACACCGTACCCGAAGGCACCAATTCATTCAAAGTCTTAACGAAAATCATAGTTTGAAAACGAAACAAACACTTGCACCTCTACCTACCTTTGTTAAAAGTTTTTAAAAGTATAATGTTAGATGATTGTTGTTGCTTCCCGACGGTATCAGAACTTTTAGAAATATGCTCCTCTCCTATTCTTTTGAAAATCTTTTTCCTTGATCAAAGTGTAGACTCTCCTTCACACCCTTGCTATTCTTTCAAACTTTACTTAATATAAAGATTTTTTTTAGAGAAAATAAGTGTAATCTCGGATTTGAGGAAATGTGTAGTTAAAAAATGCTTTTCCTCTTCTTGTAACCTCCATTTTTAATGGAAAACTAAATGGAAGAGTTATATTATCATTAATATTGTTAAATTGAGTTTTTAACTAGGAATTTGAAGAGTTTTAAGCCCAACAAATAATTTTATAAAATACTTCATAAAAACATCTGCATGATGATTCGAACCTGGGTGACCAATAGGAAATACCATGCAGATGATCATTGTGGCAACCCAGTTATTCATTAAATCTTTGAAATCAAATTTACTTAAACTTAATGTCTTAAAGTATTGGACTTATAAATAACTTATGGCTTGTACTTTCGTAACACTAAATGGGCCGAGATTCCATATTTTATTTCTTAAATAGACTATACCAACCAAATTAAGAATATAAAATCTGGAACATTACATCTCTCACACCTTAGTGTTACGAAATTTACCTTATGATCTGGTAAATAGTGTTGGGTATTTGTCTTTAACATCTTCATCTCTTTCCCAAGTAGCTTCTTCTACTCCATGATTACTCCATTGTACCTTGATCAGTTGAATCTCTTTGTTCCGTAACTTATGCACCTTTCGATCTAGTATTGAAATCGGAAATTCCTCGTAGGATAAATCTTTCTGTACTTCTAGAGATTGAGAATTGACCACGTGATCGGGATCATGCATATACTTTCGGATCATCGATATATGAAACACGTTATGAGCTGGCGATAGCTCGAGTGCAAAGCTAATCGATAAGCTACATTTCCGACCCTATCAAGTATTTCGAATCGTCCAATATAACGAGGTCGTAGTTTTCCTTTCTTGCCGAACCTAAGTACCCCTTTCATTGGTGACACTTTCAGAAAAACTTTTTCTCCAACTTTAAATTCCAAGTCTTTTCTTCTGGTATCAACAAAGCTCTTTTGTCTATCTTGTCCGGCCTTTATCCTAGTGCGGATCTTATCAATGACTTCAACTGTCTTTTCAATGATCTCTGGTCCCAAAACTCTCTTTTCTCCGACTTCGTCCCAATGGACGGGTGATCTACATCTTCTACCGTAGAGAGCTTCATATAGTGCCATTCCAATAGTTGCCTGGAAACTATTATTATTGGCAAATTCCACCAAAGGTAGATACGATTCCCAACTGCCTTCTAGATCCAAAACACAGGCCCTTATCTTCCAAAATTTGGATGGTCCTTTCAGATTGACCATCGGATTGAGGGTGATACGCCGTACTGAAATCCAATTTCGTTCCCATAGCTCTTTGTAAGCTCTTCCAAAATTTTGACGTAAATCTTGGATCTCTATCAGATACAATAGACACGGGAACACCATGCAATCTTACAATCTCTCTAACGTACAATTGTGCTAGTTGATCTAGACTGAATGTCATTTTTGCAGAAAGAAAATGAGCTGACTTTGTTAGTCGATCCACTATTACCCATATAACATTGTGTCCTCTTACTGACCTCGGAAGTCCTACCACAAAGTCCATTGCAATATTCTCCCACTTCCATTCAGGTATGTCCAATGGATTTAACAACCCTGCTGGTTTTTGACGTTCTGCTTTAACTTGTTGACACACTATACATTTTGTCACAAATAGACCTATACTTCTTTTCATATTCCGCCACCAAAATGTATCTCGAAGATCTCGATACATTTTCGTACCACCAGGATATGCGGTGTACGGGGTGAAATGAGCCTCTTCTAATATCTCATTCCTCAAAACTTCATCTTTAGGCACACAAATTCTTCCTTTAAACATCAGTGCCCGATCCGAAGCTATTCCAAAATCCTTCCTCCTATCAGTGCCAATTTCTTTCCTGATCTTCTGCAAAAATGGATCTTTATTCTGTGCTTCTATGATCCGATCTCTGAGAGTTGGTCAAACCACCAAAGTTGCTAAACGAGCTATACTTTTCTCTGATGTGATAACCACTTCAATTTGCAAATTTTCCAAGTCTTTGATCAACTCCTTCTGAATAGTAGGTAATGATGCCAACTTTCCCATCGACTTTCTACTTAGAGCGTCCGCAACAACATTAGCCTTACCTGGATAATAATGAATAGTGCAGTCGTAATTCTTTACTAGCTCCAACTATCGCCTCTGTCTCATATTCAGTTCCTTCTATGTGAAGAAATATTTGAGACTCTTATGATCTGTGTAAATGTCGCACTTTCCTCCATATAAGTAATGGTGCCATATCTTTAATGCATGAACTACCGATACAAGTTCTAGATCATGTGTCGGGTAGTTCTATTCATGTTGCTTGAATTGCCTTGATGCATAAGCAATCACTTTTCCGTGTTGCATTAACACACATCCCAAACCTTGTTTGGATGCATCACTATATATAACAAACCCTTTTGAACCTTCGAGTATAGTTAACACCGGTGTTGTAATCAATCGTTGCTTTAGCTCCTGAAAGCTTTGCTCACACTTATCTGTCCATAGAAACTTTACCCCTTTCCTTGTCAATTGCGTCATTGGTCAAGATATTTTGGAGAATCCTTCAATAAATCTCTGATAGTACCCGGCCAATCCTAGAAAACTCCGAACTTCACCAGCGTTAGTCGGTGTCTTCCAGTTAGTTACCGCTTCCACTTTTACTAGATCTACTTCAATTCCTTGGGCAGTAACTACATGATCGAGGAACCCAACTCACTCAAGCCAAAATTCACACTTTTTAAATTTTGCATATAACTTTTCCTTGCGCAGTATTTCTAACGTTATTCAAAGATGTTCCTCATGCTGATCTGTACTCTTAGAGTATATCAAAATGTCATCGATGAAGACTATGACAAATTGATCTAAATACTTGTGAAAAACACGAATTCATTAAATCCATGAATACTGCGGGAGCATTTGTCAACCCGAATGGCATGACTGTGAACTCATAATGTCCATAACGAGTTCTGAAAGCCTTCTTGGGTATATCGCTAGCCTTAACCTTCAATTGATGATATCCAGATCGTAAGTCGATCTTGGAAAATACTTTAGCCCCTTTTAATTGATCAAACAAATCCTCAATTCTCGGGAGATGATACTTATTCTTGATGGTCAAACGGTTCAACTCCCGATAGTCGATACACATCCTCAAACTTCCATCTTTCTCTTTACAAATAACACTGGTGCCCCCCAAGGAGATACACTTGGTCGGATAAAGTCATTGTCTAACAATTCTTATAACTGAACTTTCAACTCCTGAAGTTCCTTTGGAGCCATTCTGTATGGAGCTTTAGATGCTGGTGCCGCTCCAGGAACCAGATCTATGGTAAACCCTACTTGTCTATCCGGTGGGATACCAGGTAGATCTTCAAGAAACACATCTATAAATTCTTGTACCATTGGTACATCCTCAATCTTTATCGTCGCTTGTTTTTCTCCTGAGATGTTCACTAGTAACCATTGAGATGTTTCTTCTCTCAACATTCTCTCGGCTTGCAAGGTAGATACCAGTTGGAGATTGAGTTTGGTCTTTATTCCAGGGAAAGAAAATTGTTCTTCTCCCGATTTTTGAAAAGACGCTTCCTTTTCTCTACAACGAATGGTTGCATAATTACGTCCCAACCAATCCATACCCAAAATCACATCAAAATCTTTCATCTCTTTCAGATATAAATTAGCTTCTAATGTTTTTTCCTCAATATCAAGATTCACCGACTTGGCTAACTTATCAGTGGTCAATGTTTCGCCCGAAGGAATGCTAACTTCTAGTGTACTCTCTGACTTATCACAACTAATACTAGCTTTAGTAATGAAAGACGTTGATACAAAAGAGTGAGTAGCTCCCGAATCAAACAGTACATAAGCAGGTGTATTGGATATGAGTAAAATACCTGCTATTACGTTTGAGTTCTCCTCTGCATCCTTCTGAGTGAGCGTAAAGACTCGTGCTTTGCCCTTCTTGTTCTGATCATTGTTATCATCCTTCTTCTGAGCAAAGGTGGGACAATCCTTAGCAATATGCCCTGGTTTACCACATCGAAAACAGGCATTCTTCCCGAACAAACATTCACCACGATGATGTTTACCACACTTAGGGCACGATGCTACTACAGGTACTATGGCCTTACTAGCACCAGGTCTGATATTGGTTTTCTTATTTTGCCACTTGCCCTTTTCTTTTTCTTGACCATTCCACTTTCTCTTCCCAACTTGTCCTTTATCCTGTTGGCCGAACAATTGACTGTGTTGTTCTGCATTAGCCTTTTGATACCAAATAGCGTGAGCTCGTTCTAACATTTCACAGTATGATGTAAAATGATGTGACATAAGAATCATGCTTATGTTTGGGTTTAACCCTTGCTCAAACCTTTGAGTCTTCTTAATTTTCGTGTCAACCAGGTGTGGAGCAAACCTTGAGAGTTGATCAAACTTTCGCTCGTAAATAGTCAGGGACATATTACCCTGCTTAAGCTGAAGGAATTCGCTTTCCTTGAAATCTCTTAGAGACTGAGGAAAATACTTATCCATCACTTCCTCCTTGAACTGCTCCCAAGTTAACGCCAATTGCTGCTCCGGGGTCCTAGTTCGAGACATCGAATCCCACTAGTGACTTGCATCACCGGTAAACATAAACTCTGCACACTGGACTTTTTGAGCATCAGTACAGTTTATAAGCCGAAAAATTCGTTCCAACTTACAAAGCCATTCCTCAACTACCAGTGGACCAGATGCTCCATCGGAAGTAGGGGCTTATACCTTCGAAATAACTCAACAATCGAGGCATGGGTCGGGTGAGCTACAGGAGCTGGTGGTAAGGGTGGGGCTTGATTCTGATTCTGCCTGCCAAGATCTTGAACCGCTTGCAGGAGGTCCCTTGTCAAATTGTTCTGGTTTGCTCAAGACATTTCCTTTGAGATAAGAATAATATATCTCATTAATTTTATCTACCAGTACTAGAATATTAAGAAAAATAGAGAATTATTTTCAACTTCATCAGAATTATATACATGTATTTTTTTCAATACTAGTACATATTTCGCATGTGATTGTCAAGGTCTATAGATTCATCTACCTCAAAATCTAGGTAAACTCGAATATCTATCTCTTATTGACTAATATGATTCATTTCCCTAGAATTTGTCTTTCCTTGCCATATGCAGTCCACAACCTTAAGTTCTAACCCAATACATGTCCTTTGAATAACACTTTTTCTTTTCATAGTACATTTATCTTTACATATAAGATATACATAAAGAAAAATGTAAAACGTAGCGAAACATGGAAAACATAACTATAGAATCATAACATTTTCATAACAAGAATTTAAACTTTGCTTAGTTAAACATACATGGGCCTTAGGATGAGGTCGACTAATGGATGCAAGATGCTATGGAAAGCCGTAAATATTTTATCATCCCATTTTAACTTTCGTACTTGTACTTAAAATACACATTCATAAAATTTTTTCCAAAAAAAAAAAAAAATGTCGAGTCTACAGAATCGACTAAACCTGTCGCTCTGATACCACGCTGTAACGCCTCGACCCGCATGGATCGGAACATCACTAGATTAACTATACTTTAGCCGTTGACTTATTAGAATTAACCTTACCCTTAGCGGAAAGTTTAAACATTTAATTTATGAAATTTAAATCAACATAATTTGTTAAAAAAAAATAATTCAATACTATAAACAAAACAATTCAAAAATGTCTTTAGAATATCTTCCGTGCATGCATCCACAATTGACGTCAAATTTTAGGCAAAACTTTAAAAATAATGTTGCTGTTTTCTTTTTCTATCTCATATGGGTAGTGACAAAATAAATTCGTTTGCATAACTATCGACCTCGAAACTTCGTAAACCTTTAATATAAGGTAGAAAACTCTTTATAATATGACATATCCAAAAATTGGGCTCCGTCGGCAACAGATAGGGCATTAAAATATTTTTCGAAACCCCACATCAACTCGGGTTGGGAGGAAACCAAGCACAGTTCACTTAAAATATCATATAAAAATTTACACAAATCGAACTGACATGAATTTAGCTATATCCAGTAGCTAGCCCCCGAGACTATCATATCCAATTTCTTTTGTCCAAAAATATCAAGTATCGGGTGAGATATAAATTTTTGAAGCCAAGGGCAGTAACTGAAAAACAGCAACACTCACCCGTGCAGTTTACTTAACATGACGTATAAAATCCTACTAACATCAGATTGACATGATTTCAAGTTCATTCAATAGCTAACATGTAAGTTTATCCAACGCCAGTGTTTTTATCTAAAAGTTCTAAATAATGAGTGAGTTATGATTGTTTGAAATCAACTACAAAAACTGGAAACCCAGCAACACTTTCTAGTGCAGTTTACTCTAAGTGACTTATAAAATTTTACCGACATTGCATTGACTTGATTCCAAGTTTATTTCGTAGCTAACCTATGAGGCTATCAAACGCCACTGGTTTCATTGAAAAATTTCAAGTAACGACTAAGTTACGGATTTTTGAAGTCAAGTCAGAAATGAAATTTCTAGAAAAACAGCAACATTACTTTGCTAACATTTTTTTTAAAAATATAAACCAGTGACTTGTAAGATAATTTCCATAATGCATAACTCATTCATAAATAAATGTGTTTAGAACAGTTCCATAAACAACATTTCATAGGAAACAAATTATTTAAAGTAAATATTTTCGTAGTAAAATTGAAAACATTAAATCAACGGCTTCTCCATAGCACGTTGCATAATTCTTTACCATCATCCACGTCCCAAGCAAATCATATCAAATCAACCTGTAGAGAGGGAATTAACCCATGAGTTTGAAACTCAATAGATGTCATCGCTGCGTTTCGTTAACAAATTATAAAATTTCGAACTATAGATTCATATCGTCGCACGTAGAGGGATTTTCGGCAAAATCCAATTTTTGTGGAGTTATGATTTAACATAACGCATAGAACCGGAGAATGATCATTCAAACTATAGCAGTGTCGTAACACCGTACCCGATGACACCAATTCATTCAAACTTTTAACGAAAATCATAGTTTGAAAACGAAACAAACACTTGCATCTCTACCTACCTTTGTTAAAAGCTTTTGAAAGTATAATGTTGGATGATTGTTGTTGCTTCCCGACGATATCAGAACTTTTAGAAATATGCTCCTCTCCTATTCTTTTGAAAATCTTTTTTCTTGATCAAAGTGTGGACTCTCCTTCACACCCTTACTATTCTTTCAAACTTTACTTAACATAAAGATTTTTTTTAGAGAAAATAAGTGTAATCTCGGATTTGAGGAAATGTGTAGTTAAAAAATGATTTTCCTCTTCTTGTAACCTCCATTTTTAATGGAAAACTAAATGGAAGAGTTATATTATCATTAATCTTGTTAAATTATGTTTTTAACTAGGAATTTGAAGAGTTTTAAGTCCAACAAATAATTTTATAAAATACTTCATAAAAACATCTGCATGATGATTCGAACCTGGGTGACCAATAGGAAATACCATGCAGATGATCATTGTGGCAACCCAGTTATTCATTAAATTTTTGAAATCAAATTTACTTAAACTTAATGTCTTAAAGTATTGGATTTATAAATAACTTATGGCTTGTACTTTCGTAACACTAAATGGGCCGAGATTCCATATTTTATTTCTTAAATAGACTATACCAACCAAATTAAGAATATAAAATCTGGAACATTACATCTCTCACACCTTAGTGTTACGAAATTTACCTTATGATCTGGTAAATAGTGTTGGGTATTTGTCTTTAACATCTTCATCTCTTTCCCAAGTAGCTTCTTCTACTCCATGATTACTCCATTGTACCTTGATCAGTTGAATCTCTTTGTTCCGTAACTTATGCACCTTTCGATCTAGTATTGAAATCGGAAATTCCTCGTAGGATAAATCTTTCTGTACTTCTAGAGATTGAGAATTGACCACGTGATCGGGATCATGCATATACTTTCGGATCATCGATATATGAAACACGTTATGAACTGCTGATAGCTCGGGCTGCAAAGCTAATCGATAAGCTACATTTCCGACCCTATCAAGTATTTCGAATCGTCCAATATAACGAGGTCGTAGTTTTCCTTTCTTGCCGAACCTAAGTACCCCTTTCATTGGTGACACTTTCATAAAAACTTTTTCTCCAACTTTAAATTCCAAGTCTTTTCTTCTGGTATCAACATAGCTCTTTTGTCTATCTTGTCCGGCCTTTATCCTAGTGCGGATCTTATCAATGACTTCAACTGTCTTTTCAATGATCTCTGGTCCCAAAACTCTCTTTTCTCCGACTTCGTCCCAATTGACGGGTGATCTACATCTTCTACCGTAGAGAGCTTCATATGGTGTCATTCCAATAGTTGCCTGGAAACTATTATTATAGGCAAATTCCACCAAAGGTAGATACGATTCCCAACTGCCTTCTAGATCCAAAACACAGGCCCTTAGCATATCTTCCAAAATTTGGATGGTCATTTCAGATTGACCATCGGATTGAGGGTGATACGCCGTACTGAAATCCAATTTCGTTCCCGTAGAGGGATTTTCGGCAAAATCCAATTTCTGTGGAGTTATGATTTAACATAACGCATAGAACCGGAGAATGATCATTCAAACTATAGCAGTGTCGTAACACCGTACCCGAAGGCACCAATTCATTCAAACTTTTAACGAAAATCATAGTTTGAAAACGAAACAAACACTTGCACATCTACCTACCTTTGTTAAAAGCTTTTGAAAGTATAATGTTGGATGATTGTTGTTGCTTCCCGACGGTATCAGAACTTTTAGAAATATGCTCCTCTCCTATTCTTTTGAAAATCTTTTTCCTTGATCAAAGTGTGGACTCTCCATCACACCCTTACTATTTTTTCAAACTTTACTTAACATAAAGATTTTTTTTAGAGAAAATAAGTGTAATCTCGGATTTGAGGAAATGTGTAGTTAAAAAATGTTTTTCCTCTTCTTGTAACCTCCATTTTTAATGGAAAACTAAATGGAAGAGTTATATTATCATTAATCTTGTTAAATTGAGTTTTTAACTAGGAATTTGAAGAGTTTTAAGCCCAACAAATAATTTTATAAAATACTTCATAAAAACATCTGCATGATGATTCGAACCTGGGTGACAAATAGGAAATACCATGCAGATCATCATTGTGGCAACCCAATTATTCATTAAATCTTTGAAATCAAATTTACTTAAACTTAATGTCTTAAAGTATTGGACTTATAAATAACTTATGGCTTGTACTTTCGTAACACTAAAGGGGCCGAGATTCCATATTTTATTTCTTAAATGGACTATACCAACCAAATTAAGAATATAAAATCTGGAACATTACATCCCTCACACCTTAAATAAAATTTTGTCCTGGAAATTTACCTTATGATCTGGTAAATAGTGTTGGGTATTTGTCTTTAACATCTTCATCTCTTTCCCAAGTAGCTTCTTCTACTCCATGATTACTCCATTGTACCTTGATCAGTTGAATCTCTTTGTTCCGTAACTTATGCACCTTTCGATCTAGTATTGAAATCGGAAATTCCTCGTAGGATAAATCTTTCTGTACTTCTAGAGATTGAGAATTGACCACGTGATCGGGATCATGCATATATTTTCGGATCATCGATATATGAAACACGTTATGAACTGCTGATAGCTCGGGCTGCAAAGCTAATCGATAAGCTACATTTCCGACCCTATCAAGTATTTCGAATAGTCCAATATAACGAGGTCGTAGTTTTCCTTTCTTGCCGAACCTAAGTACCCCTTTCATTGGTGACACTTTCAGAAAAAAAATTTCTCCAACTTTAAATTCCAAGTCTTTTCTTCTGGTATCAACATAGCTCTTTTGTCTATCTTGTCCGGCCTTTATCCTAGTGCGGATCTTATCAATGACTTCAGCTGTCTTTTTAATGATCTCTGGTCCCAAAACTCTCTTTTCTCCGACTTCGTCCCAATGGACGGGTGATCTACATCTTCTACCGTAGAGAGCTTCATATGGTGCCATTCCAATAGTTGTCTGGAAACTATTATTATAGGCAAATTCCACCAAAGGTAGATATGATTCCTAACTGCCTTCTAGATCCAAAACACAGGCCCTTAGCATATCTTCCAAAATTTGGATGGTCATTTCAGATTGACCATCGGATTGAGGGTGATACGCCGTACTGAAGTCCAATTTCGTTCCCGTAGAGGGATTTTCGGCAAAATCCAATTTCTGTGGAGTTATGATTTAACATAACGCATAGAACCGGAGAATGATCATTTAAACTATAGCAGTGTCGTAACACCGTACCCGAAGGCACCAATTCATTCAAACTTTTAACGAAAATCATAGTTTGAAAACGAAACAAACACTTGCACCTCTACCTACCTTTGTTAAAAGTTTTTGAAAGTATAATGTTGGATGATTGTTGTTGCTTCCCGACGGTATCAGAACTTTTAGAAATATGCTACTCTCCTATTCTTTTGAAAATCTTTTTCCTTGATCAAAGTGTGGACTCTCCATCACACCCTTACTATTTTTTCAAACTTTACTTAACATAAAGATTTTTTTAGAGAAAATAAGTGTAATCTCGGATTTGAGGAAAGGTGTAGTTAAAAAATGCTTTTCCTCTTCTTGTAACCTCCATTTTTAATGGAAAACTAAATGGAAGAGTTATATTATCATTAATCTTGTTAAATTGAGTTTTTAACTAGGTATTTGAAGAGTTTTAAGCCCAACAAATAATTTTATAAAATACTTCATAAAAACATCTGCATGATGATTCGAACCTGGGTAGCCAATAGGAAATACCATGCAGATGACCATTGTGGCAACCCAGTTATTCATTAAATCTTTGAAATCAAATTTACTTAAACTTAATGTCTTAAAGTATTGGGTTTATAAATAACTTATGGCTTGTACTTTCATAACCCTAAATGGGCCGAGATTTCATAATTTATTTCTTAAATGGACTATACCAGCCAAATTAAGAATATAAAATTTAGGACATTACACCCCCTAAATGAAGCCCGTAGGGGACACTTGTGAATAATAAAAGCCTACTTTGCACCAAGAATCCGGGCTCAGAACCTCCAATCGACACCAGAAAGAGAAAACCAAACACCACCACCACTCTCCAAACGGTTACTCAAGTTTTTAGCCCACAAAGGAAACTTGAAATGGAGGATATAATAGCCACAAGCCACCAAGACTAGAGAAGGCAGTGAGCACGAAGCAGGAAAAGGCAGAACACAAAGCAAGCCTAAAATAACCGCCGGTTTTCTTCTCTTTGAAAGGGAGCTATTTTAATATCACTCAAGCTTGAATAGTAATGGGCATGGAATATATATAGGATTAGGCATGATTCTAGGTTAAGCCCAATAAGAGATGATAAGGCCCAAATAGGAGCAAATAAGTGGGCTATCAACATACAAGAGCCCTCCAAGTTTGGGTTGGGCCATGAGCAGCACTAATTAAGATTAGGCTGCTTCCAATGGCCCAACTAGGTTATAGGGTTGGTTTACCAAATTGTGGTGTCGATATACCTTCAGTCATTTGGTCTATGCCGACTGAACTAAAACAATTCTATTCATCATCGCCCAGGGAGGTCGTTTGACAACAATTTGCCTAACAAACCTCCACCTTGGTGTCAAAGGACCTGCAAAGAAGAAATTACTAAGCGTTAGTAATAATCCATAAAAAGAGAACCAATAAAATTGGAAGTCATTTACCTCCACCGATGTTTAGAAGATCTTTGCAATTTCTAAACTTCACCAAAGGTAGTACCTTAGTACCCATGTCTGAGGGATTATATTGTGTGTGTATTTTCTCAAGCCTTACAACTTCTTGAGACACAATATCTCTAATGAAATGTAATCTAACATCAATGTGTTTGGTGCGTTCGTGAAAAATAGGATTCTTACATAGATGTATAGAAGACTGACTATCTGAATATACTACCACATAATCATTTAGAACACACAGTTCATGTAAAAGACCTCTAAGCCATAAAGCTTCTTTAATAGTTTCAGTAGTAGCAATGTATTCAGATTCTGTCGTGGATAGTGCAACTATGTGTTGTAACTGTGATTTCCAACTAACATAAGAATTAGACAAGATAAACACATAAGCAGAAGTGGATTTCCTGTTATCCCTATCCCCAGCATAATCAGCATCAACATATCCCTTCAGTTGAACACCATCGTTATTAACACCAAACTTTAGACCTACGTTACATGTACATTTTAAATACCTTAACATCCATTTTAAGGCTTCCCAGTGCTCAGGATCAGGATTAGACATATATCTACTGAGGGTGCTCACAGCGAAAGCTAAATCAGGTCTAGTGCAAACCATCAAGTACATAACAGAACCAATCACATTTGAATAAGGAATTCTATTCATGTATTCTACTTCCCTTTCATTGCATGGAGCTTGATCTTTAGATAATACAAAGTGACAAGCTAAAGGTAATGTAACAGATTTGCAATCATGCATGCCAAATTTCTTTAACACTTTTGAAACATATGAGGATTGATGTAAAAACAAGATAAAATTTGACCTATCTCTTTCAATTTCCATACCTAGGATTCTTTTAACCTTTCCTAGATCTTTCATGTCAAATTTACCATTTAAACTTGTTTTTATATCACTTATCCATTTAGGTGATGAACCAACTAAGAGCATATCATCCACATAAAGTAATAAGAACAAATAATCATTACTAGCATCATTATGTTGGAAGTAAAAACAATGATCAAACTTGCTACGATGAAACCCTATAGATAGTACAAAAGAATCAAATCTTTTATACCACTGTCTAGGTGATTGTTTTAGGCCATATAACGATCTTTTCAAGAAACACACATAATCAGGTTTTAATTTATCTTTAAAACCTCTTGGTTGATTCATAAAGATTTGCTCATCAAGTTCACCGTGTAAAAAAACAGTTTTTACATCAAGTTGTTCAAGTTCCCAGTCAAAATGTGCAACCAATGCAAGTATGACCATAATAGTAGTGTACTTAACAACTGGTGAAAAAATCTCATTGTAATCAACCCCCTCTTTCTGAGTGTATCCTTTTACCACTAACCTAGTCTTAAACCTTAAGAGTTTAGAAGCACTAGTACCCTCCTTAACCTTAAATACCCATTTACAGTTAACAGTAGATTTATCTTTAGGTTTAGGTACTAATTCCCCAGTTTGATTCTTCTCTAAAGAACTCATCTCATCTTTCATTGCCTTAAACCACTCATCGGATTGTTCACTCTTCATTGCCTCTTCAAAGGTCTTTGGTTCCCTATCAGCTAACTCCTCATAACTCGCATGAGCAAAAGCTAACTCGGATTCATAACCAAATCTCACCGGTGCTCTAGTCTGTCTCCTCTCTCTATCCCTAGCTAAGTTATAGTCTGCTAGATGATTCTCTTCTTGAGGGTATTCTTCTACTACTACTTCATCTCCATTCTCGATATCAGGTTGTGGTTCCTGAGTCTCCACCTCACTCTGTGTAACAGGGATGAGTGTGCTAGGTTTCCCTAACTCCACCTTCAGCTGACTACTCTCTTCACCTTGTATTTCCTCACTCACAGGTTCAGATTCAGCTTTCAAATATGGCATTTTGCTCTCATTGAATGTAACATCTCTACTCACAATGATATTAACTCCTTTCTGGCTCCTATCCCACAACCTATACCCCTTGACACCTTCGGGGTAACCTAGAAAAACACATTTCCTAGCTCTAGGTTCAAGCTTTCCCTCACTTTGATGAGAAAAAGCAATGCAGCCAAAAGTTCTAAGCATAGAGTAATCACTTAGTTTACCAAACCATTTTTCATGTAGAGTATCACCATTCAATGCAGCAGATGGAGTCAAATTAATCAAATAACAAGCAGTCACAACAGCTTCGCCCCAAAAAGACTTCGGAACTTCAGAACTTAATATCATGTAACGCACTTTATCAAGTATGGTTCTATTCATCCTTTCCGCTACCCCATTTTGTTGGGAAGTGTAAGGAACCGTTTTATGTCTTGTTATTCCATTTTCCTTGCACATATTATCAAATTCAGTGTTCAAAACTCTAGGCCGTTATCAGTTCTCAAAAACTTGATTTTCTTACTAGTTTGGTTTTCAAATTATCTTTTACAATTATCAAAGTTACGAAAAGTGTCAGACTTATCCTTTAAGAGATAAACCCACACTTTCCTAATGTAGTTATCAATAATAGACAAGAAATACTTATTCCCACCTGAGGTGGGAGTGCTAGATGGACCCCACAGGTCTGAATGCACATATTCAAGCACGCCTTTAGTTTTATGAACACTCGTGGATAAAATAATTTTATGATATTTACCAAGCACACAATGATCACAGAAAGATAAATCAGACACTTAGTCATTTCCAAAAGCACATTTTTCATTAAGAAGCTTAATCCCCTTAATACCCACACGTGCAAGTCTATTGTGCCATTTGTGTGTGTGATCAGACTTGGCGGAAGAGATAGAGGAATTTAAGCCTCTCATCACTTCCCCAGTGGTTATGTAAATATCATTTTTTTTAATACCCTTAATAAAGACAAGTGCACCTTTAATCAATTTCAAAATCCCATTTCCAATTTTACCAGTGAAATCAGATTTCTCAAGTCTTCCTACTGAAATTAAATTTTTAGACAATTCAGGGGTATATCTAACGTCTTTTAAAATATGCACAAAACCAGTATCAAACTTCAAAATAATATCATCAATGCCAACAACATTGTAAGCAGAATTGTCACACAACATAACATGCCCATCATTTGATTCATACAAATTTTCAAACCAATCTTTATGTGATGTCACATGAAAAGATGCACCAGAATCAAGAATCCACTCATGAAAACTAGGATTTGCAGTTAAGTTCAATTCAGCTGAAGAAACAACAGAACTGGTAATCATATAGACTTCACCATCACAATTACCAGAATCAGAAGACAACACATTCACCTCGTCTCTATCTCTACCCTTTTGCTTATTTTTCTCTTTATAGCAATCTTTTATAAAATGCCCCGTGTTCCCACAGCCATAGCATTTCCTTTCCTTAATCCTAGATTTAGATATAGGCTTACTCTTGCTTTTCCTTCTATGTCCATTACTACTAGACTCGCCATTACTTTGGTAACCATTATGACTATTTTGCCTAAACTGAGTTCTATCCCTCATCATGTGAATCTCACCGCTCTTCCTATCATGTTTTTCAGTCCTCATCTCCATCTCTTTACTTCTAAGGGAGTCAACGACAATTTCAGGTGTCAAGGTGTCCCTACCATACTTAATAGCAATTTTCACTTCACGATAAATATCAGGTATAGCATTCAGCAGGATAATAGCTTTGTAGGTTTCGGGCATCGACTCTCCACGGTTAACAATATCTTGAACAAGTTTGTTAAACACATCTAAATTGTCATCAAGTTCTTTTGAAGAATCCATTTTAAAACTGAAAAAACGCTCAAGTAAGTAGAGCTTGTTGGGAGTAGATTTAAGTAAATACAAATCTTCCAATTTTTGTCAAAGTTTTTTAGTGGTTTTCAGTTTACCCACTTTTCTCAAAACTGCGTCAGACAGGTGTAAAATAATAGAGGTGTAAGCAAGCTCATCAGCTTCTTCTTTTTGTTCTTTTGAAAAATCAGAGGGAAAATTGTCATTAATGGCTTTTGAAACTTTTTGTTGAACCAAAATAGAAAAATCACATTTTCCAGTAAAAGTTCCCAAATCAAAATTGTGCGTTGTCATTTTCAAACAAGAAACACAAAGTCAAATTAAGTCACACAAAGTAAACCTAGGTTCTCAAATATACACCGTTTTAAAATTTTCAGGGTTTCGTAAGATTCACGTTCTTAGATCAAGGAAATTTTCAAACGGATAAGGTTTAGGTATTCTATGGACTTATTAATGCAACTAGGAGGATAATCAACAAAACAATTTCACTCACAATATATCACAAATGGTAATATGCTGTAATTAATTAAAAGAGCAAAAACACAAAGCAAACGAAAAACAAGTTAATTTCTAATTTCTAGCACAAGTAATGGTTACCCCACACGGTAACCCCAATCCTATTGTCACCCCACACGATGACGCGCTAGTGCTGAAATTAAAGAAGGATCAGCCAATTTACCAGAGCGGACTTGTTTGAGTCCCTAATTTTCGAGAGTTGCGAATTAACTGCTTTAGGCCGCAATTTATGGCTGAAAGTAATTCAGTAAATGTATTGTGCAGTTACAGCCTCGAATCTGTATCGATCACCGAAAGGGCAGAATCGTCCAATATTTTCTACAAAACCTGAAACACTGAAATAAATATATTAGTACGTTCAGAAAATCAAATATAACAAACTGCCTGAAGAAACCGTCTCCAGAATCTCAGCCAAGCGCCCTCACGCGCCACGCCGGAGTCCCCACGCGCCGTCGCCGTTCACGCATGCCGACAGGTCAGCTTCACCTCCACCTGCAGAAGCCTCCTATGGTGTTGGTTTCTTCAAATGACCACTGGTTTGGCCGGAAATCAGGATCGCAGGTTCGATTTTTAGAGAAAAATCTGGACAGTTTTTTTCTGCTTGATTTTTCTGCTTTTTTTGCACCACCCAGCAGCGCCTCAGTCTGCAAAGCTCGAATATAGGCTTGATTTCTCTGAGCAGTTGATGGTTTGGCCAGAATTGAAGAAAAAAGGTTCGATCCTTTTTAAGAACGAGAGGCAGGTTCTTCTCCTTCCTCGATTTTTCTTCAGATTTCGATCACCACCAAGC
Organism: Fraxinus americana; assembly: GCA_035079005.1. Taxonomy (NCBI): domain Eukaryota; kingdom Viridiplantae; phylum Streptophyta; class Magnoliopsida; order Lamiales; family Oleaceae; genus Fraxinus; species Fraxinus americana. The sequence goes on along the minus strand of CM068717.1, from coordinate 33,002,181 downwards.
TCTGATACCAAATGTGAATAATAAGAGCCTACTTTGCACCAAGAATCCGGGCTCAGAACCTCCAATCGACACCACAAAGAGAAAACCAAACACCACCACCACTCTCCAAACGGTTGCTCAAGTTTTTAGCCCACAAAGGAAACTTGAAATGGAGGATATAATAGCCACAAGCCACCAAGACTAGAGAAGGCAGTGAGCACGAAGCAGGAAAAGGCAGAACATAAAGCAAGCCTAAAATAACCGCCGGTTTTCTTCTCTTTGAAAGGGAGCTATTTTAATATCTCTCAAGCTTGAACAGTAATGGGCATGGAATATATATAGGATTAGGCATGATTCTAGGTTAAGCCCAATAAGAGATGATAAGGCCCAAATAGGAACAAATAAGTGGGCTATCAACATACAAGAGCCCTCCAAGTTTGGGTTAGGCCATGAGCAGCACTAATTAAGATTAGGTTGCTTCCAATGGCCCAACTAGGTTATAGGGTTGGTTTATCAAATTGTGGTGTCGATATACCTTCAGTCATTTGGTCTATGTCGACTGAACTAAAACAATTCTATTCATCATCCTCCAGGGAGGTCGTTTGACAACAATTTACCTAACAACACTCATTGTCCTAGAAGATCAAAAAGAAAAAAAAAAGTTCAACTCGACCAATTGCCACATCATTATTACTATCCCGACTACATGACGACATCGCCATTCTCATTATCGCTCCCAAATCAACACATAGCAAGCAGTGACATAAACACCCCACGATCAACAAATCAGGATTCAATAATGACGTCTTACAAGAACAGACAATCATGATCTAGGTTTCAGGTATAACGTGGAGACAATAATGACCTTGGAAAACAACCACAACAGCTACTAAAAATCCTCAACTGAAGGCGATGACACACGCCTCAACAAGAAGCCCTGTAGATGATGTGACGAGGGTAAGCCAAGTTACTCGATTTAGATATGAACAAATGGTCCGCTCAGAAGGCGGACAACATGTACTCTCCAAACTACATTGAAAACTTCAAATCAAGAAAAGCAGCCTTCATTTTTCATACATTCCGGCCATTACTCCCCTAAATTTCTATTAATTTTATCTAAATCTACCACGTCATTTTTAGCTATCAACAAAAAAGTTGAAAAAATTTTAGATTTATCTGCAAAATTATTTTATAGAAAAAATGTATTGTTAAAAATGAGTTTTTAGATTGTAAGACTCAAACAAGTACTAAAATTTTCAAACTTTCAAGTTGTCGTCTCATTTGATTGTATACATAAAGTTCAGAGGATGAAATTATGCAGTATTGAAAATTAAGAAAAACCCCTGAATGAGCTTTGGGAAGCTTATTCATAAAAATATGTACCACATATGGTTCTCATTCGAAGGAGACAAATTTCACGGGAACATGTGGATGATAATACTTGTTTATAAAAGACTTACCGCTGCAATTCGTGTGATTTACAAGGATTTAAAATCTTGGGAAAACATGTTTTTTTATTCATGTCTTGATACATATTGAGATATCTAGACGAGTGGGAGAATGTTGAAAACGTGTATATTATTAAAAATTTAATAAATACACTAATGTGACTCATTAATAGTAACACATTAATCACATTTGAACCATAAAATTGTCCTTTTGCAAAACTACGAAAAACAAAGAAGAATTTATACATTCATATAAAATTGGAACATCTTCGTCGTTCAAGGGTCATGACTTTTCATAAAAGTTGTTACAAAAATATGAAAGCTATTGCCTATTAGATGAAAAAATACAATTGTGTTACACAAACAGACTCAAACACAGGTTCAAAAAGGTTCAAAAAGGGGAAGATATGTGTCTACACATGATTGAACAGTTTGAAAAATAAATAAAACAAACATCTAAACAGGTGCTGTCAAGTCAGTGAGTCCATCTTTTCTCTATCTTTGAACATCTTCAATCATCGTTACTCAGAAAAATATAAACAATACAACCATTAGAAGCAGAAATACTTCTTTTGCCAAAAATAAAATTACAAAAACCAATTACACTCAAAATTTTAAGTTCTTGAGCCTCTCAAGCAGGTCCTATGAATATATCAACTCCCCCACCCACCCTCACGGCCCCGACCCCACGAATGAAGAAAATTATTGGTTAAAAAACTTCCATTTCGGCCAAAAAATGCATATATAATTGAAAACAAGGATGTTAGCTTTTTGCGGCGGACAGACACATTCATGGATAACAATTAGTACTCAGTCCGTTAAATGTGTTTCATATTTTTAAGGATTTTGTATTGTGTAAAAGAGATTTCTGCAGAAGGGTAGAGGAGAAATGAAAGCACCGTTATTGAGATCCATTGCAATTCATCATCCAAATGTGAGCTTGTTGAAGAAAATGACGATTTGAATCGAAGAAGATATGGTTCATCTTCATCGTTGGCCTCACGATTTTCGGCAGGATATCGACTTACTCCACGAACGTCATAATCGAAATGTGACGCTGAATTTGCTGCCATCTGCATTGTTAATTTGGCAGTGTGCCTATGTGGTTCACTACACTTAAACTCTCTGTGTCCGACAATTTGTACAAGTGCTCAGCCATGCATGTTGTTGAACCATAAGGCACGAGACACATTCATTTATTTAACTTTAGCTTTCAATGCATCCCCTCATCTACCCGCATAATTCATTTTTCTTATTGAACCGTCCTCAAATGCACAATTTTGAAAAATAAGCCCTTGAACTCTTATCCTCTATTTGCCCATCTAAAAACACGATATCCTCACATGGAAACTCAGTAATTATTATGGCATTCGATAGCCGCCATTTGAGTGACCTAATATATGGACTTAAAAAGGGTCTTGTTGCACCCAACAATCCCTCTCTTAACATGACGCTCTTATGACTCGAACTAATGGCCCTAACTCTGATACTAACTGAAGTGATGGTTGATTATCTCTTCTGAAAACCAATTAGTGTCCAGTGAGAGCAAGCTAAGCCTTTTTTATGGCATTCGATCATCATCATTGAAGTGATCCAACTAATGTGTTTAAAGACAGCCTTGTTGCATACCAATATAGCTAATAACATTTACATCTAATTTCCCAGCTTCCCTTGTTACTTCAAATATTCAAGCATTCTCAACTTGCTAGTACTGGCAACCCTTTCTGTCAGCTAATTGTTTGATTCTGGAAACAAGTGAAGTACAAATCTTTCAATCAATCATCTCTTTGATAAATCATAAATTCATATCAACTTCGAACGTGTTTGGTCTTACCATTATTAACAGGATTCTGAGTAATGTTAATTGCAAACTTTATTATCACAGTAGAGCTTCACTGTATCCTCTTAAATAACTTGCAGTTTCTTTAACAAGATCTTTTACCACAGTAACTCAATCATTTCTTGAGCATTGCTTTGAAATCAGCTTCAACTCTTGATCTCGAAACCACATCTTGCTTCTTACTTCTCGAGGTAACTAAATTCCCACCAAAAAATGTGTAATGCTCAAACGTAGATCCTTTGTCATTCCCAGACCAGTTCAGTCAGCATCAGTATAAACTTCAACTTGAAGATGATGGAGCTTTGACAATAGTGGGTCCTAACAACATATAAATTTTTTTTTTTTTACTAATTAGGATCATACGGTGCAAGGGTGAAATCGTAGATCTTATATAGGTTTCAAGAACATAAGTACCTACTGTGGATATCATGAGATCACCGTTGCATTGTGCACCAAACGAAAAGAACACCACATAGAGGATAGAAAGATCAGTGACATTTCCTACATATCCATTGGATGAATTGTGATAAGAGTGGCTAATGAGCTTGGAGCAGGAAATGCAAAGGGAGCTAGATTTGCTGCTATAATCTCTGTTATAACAAAGATATTGGGAGTTTATTCTGTCTACTAGTAATGCAATTAGGAGCATTTTCTCTTCCTGCAAGCCTCATCTTGATGTAGTAAACAACCTCACTTGCCTCTCATCCATCACCATTCTTTCCAACAGTGTTTGACCAGTTCTTTCTGGTACTACATCACTTTTCTTCTGAACATTTAAGTAAAAAATTACTTATTTTGAAAGTAATTCTTACCTTACTATTATATTTTTGCATGCAGGAGCGGCCGTTGGATCGGGACTCGAAGCAATTTTGACATACACTAATGTAACTTGCATTAAATTTTATCAACTAATTTCTAACTCATTATGGTATATGTTCTGGCATGATATTTGGAGGAACTGCACGATAAACATGACTAGCCATAATGACCAGATGTGACTGGGAATAATAGGCAAACTTTCTTTTCCGTTGAGCAGAATAAAACTCATATAGTAAATTCAACAGTTACAAACAGATAAGTTAAAATTTTATTTATTATACTACATTTGCCGTGTTCATGGTGTGTAGCATACATGTGTAACTTGTTCTTCCGAATTGTAAGGAAGTTGGCAGCAATTCGAGTTAAATGGGTTGCGAGATTTTGTTCATTAATATGCTTTATGCATTCTATGAGAGGAAACTCGAACAACTTCCAAGTGCATTTGCATAACGATAATACTCAATTTTCATGTTATTACGAAGTGATTCTTCTTCCGAGAAGCGAAAATACCAAATATTAGTGCTCAAGCTTAGTTTCATAGAACCCAGTATCAAGAACCAACTTCATTCTCATAGAGAATCTGAGTTTTACTACTGAGAATATAAAACAAAATACAATCTTAAGAGGGGGATACACGACTGGACATCTAGTCAATGGAAGTACAAATCAAACATATTAATCAGTCAAGAAAATTGAGAGCTAAAGAGTAAATTAAATATAGCCATATATGATATATCTATTCATTCATGCAAATTCAAAATTCACGGATCATCAAATTAGTTCAAGCAAAAAGGTGTTTAAAGCGCTCGAGATTTAATAATGAATTGATGCAACGAAATACCTCCATATTACTAGATCATAGAAAGATGTATGCAACTAATCAGTAATCAAATATTTAAAGAGTAAATTGTTACTCCAGCTTTGATAACCAAATTTTTCCATAGTAACTAGTTACAAAATGTCATTTTTCTTGTAGTAGTGGTGCCTTCGACTATAACAAACAAACCCCTTCTTTTTCTGGTCGAATAGTCTGACAGGTGTTGATGTCCAAAATGGATAGTATTCTTGCTTCGAGCAGTTAGCAAAATAGTCCAAATAGAAATTTTACATCAGAATTGAACCAGACAATTAACAAACTTTATCACATCTCTCTTCCTTAATCGTACATGTATGATAATCATTAATCATGTCCGCAATTATCAAGACTACAATCAAATGTAGCTCAACCTAACCTACTTAGCTAGCTACTGACCTAATTAGGTGTTTTTCAGTCAGGGTCATCGGATTAGAGGTTCTTACTTTTGAAAGGGCCCCGACCATTCCATTGGTCGGGCTGGGATAGATTTCCTACTTCCAACTGAATGAGAGCCATACACTTCCCGTAGCTATATACTTCAATCTTATGCAGCCTTGTATAATCCAATGTACTAATTGAAGATTGAGAAAAGAAATTCAAGAATACAACAGATCGCTGTAAATATCATGACTGGAACATAAAAATGAACAATGATTCAGAAACAAATTGCATTAATGTTGAATTTGCATAAAAAAGAAACCCCAAATGGGAAATAATGTAATAGTTCAGGGCTGATTTAACAGCTACAAAAAGCTAAGCCATGTCCATGAATTGGATAAACAAATGCCTAAAAACCAAGTCAAGCATCTACCCTTCTATCATCAATAAAAAGAAATACTACCAATTCCAAATAGAATCTAAAATGCAGTTTTTCTGCCTCCACAAAAGCAATTGAGAAATTTCTGAGAATGAAAAATACTTCATTTGCAGTTGTTCACTACAGCAATGAATCATTTCAGAAGAGACTTAGAAAATACCTGTATGAAGAATTGATGTAATGATCAGCAATATCTATTGACATTTGGATGTAAGTCTTGGAGTTAACTGGCAGTACTGTCTTTCCAAAATCCGGATAAATTAATGCCAAAGTTCACTACAGAAACCATTTCTAGGCCTCTTGCCAGACACAGCTATGATTTCTGAAAAAGAATCAACCAACTGTTCCGCCAAACTACTTGGATCTTCCATTAGAGTCTTAATAAAAGTCTGGACTACTCGGCGTTCCTGCTTAGATGATCTCAAGCTGAACCACGTCAGAAACTTCTTTCTGAATTCCTCCTTAATATGGCCCTCACATTCAAGCCAACGAATAATTTTAACACAGTATTCGAAGTTTTCATCCAAGCTTCCCGACACATTCCCGGCTTGGGATGGCGATCCATTGGTCAGATTGCTAATGGAATCTTGCATCTCCACATTGGTGTTATGTGTCATCTTTAGGCAAGCTTCCACCCGGGAGTCAACAGCTGATCCATCATTGGTTTTCATATGGTTCCAGTTGTCTCTAGATGACTCAACTGGAGGGGCAAACTCTTCATTCAGATCAGGCACTGACGAAACATTCAAGTCAATCTTCCTTGGAATGGATTGAAACCTGTCTTCAATTACAGTTTCTGGATTAATAAAACTATGATCCCTGGAACATATTTTAACATCTGCACCATGAAGCCCCTTAAGAAAGCCTTGTTCTTGGGCCCATGCTAGCCTCAAGATCTTCCCAAGGTCTTGAACCTTGAATTCGGAGTTGGTTTCAGTGTCTGTTACAGTCTTGTGGTCTTGCTTGGCATCAGATCTTCCTCCGTCTTCTGAATTCTCCTTTCGAAGATTTGCAGCGAGAGAGTTTGAGTTCTTGTGAATTATCTCTATGCTCTTTGTAAAACATTTTGCCTCAGAATGTCCCAAGTCACCAGCCTCAGCGAAGGATACTATTCGGAAGGAATACTCCGTGCAGGGCTGCAGATTTGATATCCAAATCCTCCCTTGAGATCTTGGAAAGACTTTAATAGGCTCTTTGGTGTAAGTCTCTTCTCTAGTCTTACAATACCACAGCTTGTACCCTTCAATACCATCATACGGCGCAGTAGATATTTCTATCAATTTAACTAAAACTGAAGAAGATGCAATTTCCTCGAAGACAAACTTGCAAGCTGCGGGAAGGGAACTTTCTGCAAAGGTACAAACAAAGTTCATTCGTATGACCGAAATTTCATATTTCAAAAGAAGAATAGCAAAATCTCAGAAAAGAAGTACCGATATTATTTAGGCTTGTGCTGCAATTTGAGGCCAGCAATCCATCAGCTTTCTCAATAGCAAGTGAACAGAGAGTCTGCACATCTCCGGCTACTGAGAGTCTGCTGACTATTCCCCTAGCCATTTTCGTAGAATCATTCAGAGGACCTACTTCTGTTTCCAATTTTTCCTTAGCTTCTTTGATAAATTGATGGAGTTCTTTAAATCTGGAAGTCCCTTCCAAGAGCCTGTAACTCAGGAATATCCTATAACAGAGGATATCTACACGACGAGCATCCTTAGCTATAGTTAACTGCTTCTTCCAGTATCTGCAAAATCAATATTCATGTCATACTGCCTCAAAACCTGATACAATGAAGTCAAAATTACTTCTAGGTGGACCTCTGCTTTTCTATGTTATATCTTACCTTAAATCTGAAATTAAGTCATACTATGCAACAATACACCCGTCACTTGGAACATAATGGCGAGGTCATCTGCCATGCTAAGAAGCATTGAGCAAAGACCACAGAGGCTTTTTATAGCAAGTATATAGCTGCTGCCAATTTTTGGTTCTTTTTGTGAATAAACATTATAGAATCTGTGGAAAGATTTCCACAGAAACTGCTCTGAGATAATAGAAGAAGGGGGAGGAGGGTATACAGAACCAAACACACTCTTAAAACATCAAAATGAAAAATGTCTAATACGTCAATCACACTTGAACATCATAGGAGGTATGAGGATTAAATTTCTTTGTAATGAAGAATAACAGGAACAGAAAAATGCATTTCAAGACATGCATGCACATCCAGACATTGACTACCATGGCAGACCTCACCCCCAATCTAATGATGATGATGATCATGGCAACTCATCTCAAAAGGAGTTATTCGGTGTTTGCACTTAAAATGTAATTATATACAAGAGCAAGTCCCTCCAATATTGCACTTAAAAAGATACCTGGTCTTTATAGTTGCAATTAAAATACTAATATTAGAGACCAAAAGACATGGTATCGCATGAGAAGAGAGAGTTCTCCTCCAATTTTACCAAGTTACCAACTTGTCGCTATCATCCTCCTCAAATTCAAAAAATATAATTATACTCGACAATATTTTGATAAAAGCCTATTTCGAGGATCTGACTAAAGAAGAGAGGTGGGGTTTATGTAATAGAAAAAAAAGCCACAAGTGAACAACTTGCCCCAATATCCCGGAAACCTTGCCACACGAAGCACAGCAATAGCTTCCATCCAGATGCATCAACTGACCAAGATCAACAACTCCCACCTTCCAGCGTTGGAGGGCACATTCAATATGGCAAGATAAGCCACAAGAATCCCCCGAAACAGATTCAGAACTGCATTCCAACCAGAGACTTGGATCCTTATTGTCATCAAATAAATGACAAATGCAACAAGAGCACCTCTTACAAAATGTGTCATCTGTTGAAATAGTGGCTCGACATGCAGAATTTTTACAGATCCATGAATTAGGACATTTAGTATCAGCAAATAGCTCTGTGGCTGGTGGAATTCGAACATGGTTTTCCCGCTTCCGTTGTTTCCTAGAAGGCTGATCCTCAGGACTTGAAGACACTCTCTTGGATTCCAGATTCTTCAATGTTTTCTTACTAGCCATTGGTGTATCCATTTTCCTCCAAACTTCTTTGTAAACAAGATAAAAGAGTTGATCACCAGAAACTGCCAAAACAAATGGCATTACCATATGGAATTATCAATAGCATTTTCAGTAATAAAGGATAAAAATAAAGTTGGCTATCCACACACACACGAGACAGACACACACAGAGTAACTCAATGGGTCAAGTGGATCATCAACAACGTTCAGTTGATAAAAACCAAGCAAAAAGAGAAGAAAGGGAGTGAAAGAAACAATATGTTTTCAAATATTTTAAGACTCAGATTTTTACCTGTGCCTATCTAACTAACCTTCAGCAATTAACTTGTTATGAGTCACGGACTTCATGACAATTTTAATCATGATAAGCACTAAGCACTTAATCCATATAGCTTATTGCTGAAATTGCCAAGAGGATTGGGAGAATTCATCTTTTTTAAGCTAAATCTTGAGCAGTGGCTACGATCATTTAACATAATTTTGGCTACAAGGTTTAGATTTGACTATGGCTTCATATTTCGTAAACTTAAAATCCCTCTATCCCCCATTGAATGCTTCATTTCCCTTCCAGGATGTCCATAAATAATACTCCATTTCCAAAAATAACTACTTTCCAAAAACTACGTTTACTTATAATGTGCCTTGGATGATCCACACCTCAGAGAGTCAAGTGCCGATGAGCACATTGAACTATCCATGTTGTTGAGAGCCCTCACGGAAGGTTTAGAAGAAGCCGGCATACTAGGGTCAGTTTCGCTTCTTGTAGCAGATATGATATGTTCTACTGCTGCCCTAAAGGACAAACAGGGCAAACTGCTAGTTTTCGGATACGAGATATTCATCCTAGTCACTATGGACATATTTGCCCAATTGACACATCTGAGAGAATCAATGTTGGACTTATTGGATCCTTAGCAATTCATGCGAGGATTGATCATGATTCCTGGCCATTAGTTTCGATGGTAAAAATGAAAACTTAAGTCAAATATCAACTTATTCAAGTCTCACCTAGAACAACATGCCAATTTGATTAGAAAATTCAAATGTGGACATATTAGAGCATTCAAGTGTGGACAGGATAAGTAGTAGATAACATAATGTTGATATATTCCACACTTAGATCTTCGATGGCAATTGATTTGTGAATCTCTATACATGTGCCTAAATATTCACAATGGATTTTTTCAGATAGAATAATTACCATGCCACCGGAGCCAGAGTGTCCTTGTAAGACAAATACCTGACACGAACACATGCCGATGTGTCCGACACTCGGATGGGCATGTCATGTTTCATTATTTTTTAGAATCGGAACTGGACACTATAGATTGGTGATGGCAAATGCATTTCAAACAATCAAAAACAAAATAGGAAAAGGGGATACTAACTTGGAAATGGCAAATGGTCAGAGCAAGGAAGCAGCTGGGCGGAAGAGGAGATGCTGCTAGGTGGAAAGGGGAACCTTGAATTAGCACCAAAGGAGCTAGGGAGGAAAGAGGACAGAACTAAATGAAGAGAAACCCTAAACTTTTAAGAAGACAAATTTTTAAGGTAAATGAAAAAAAGGCACAAAACTTTAAATAAAAGAACAGGCACAATTGAACAAACAACAATTTCAAGAGTCATAAATAGTGAAAGAAAAACCAATTGAAACTTAACTACTTTAAACTTCCAACCTTAAATTGCAAAGAATGCATAATACATACATATAGAAGCTGTCATGAACTATACTAGTCTTCCTTGATTCTTAGTCTGCTCATTTTCCATTTCACTTAAGGCTGGACAAAACTCCCAAACCAAACCCGAACCAAACTGAATCGAGCGATTCTTCATAAATTAAATATCCAAACAGGTATCTGAATCAAGAACCGAGGAGTGTGGTTTGGTTCAGTTCTCGACCCAGAATCGAAGAACCGAATATAAATAATTTTTTTAATTTTTTCTATTGAATTAATTAAAAATTTTTAATTTTTCTAAATAAATTAGCAAATTTATTTCATTTTTAGTCCAAGATTTAGGCCTTTTTAAGTTTTTATTCTTCTCTTTCCAATTTTACACATTCATTCGATAGAAGCACTGAGTTACTGACCTCAAATCATTTGATAAATTGAAAACCTACATCTACAAACCTAAATCAAAGCTGCCAACTGCCGAGTCCGACTTCCCCTCTCCAACTACCTATCGAAGCCTCGACCTCCAACCACGACCACTGATCGTTGACCATTAGAAATCTGTTAAAAAATTTAATTATGGTACGGAATCGAACCAAACCCGAACGGTTCCATAATTATATTTGGACCCGACGGTTCCATTTATTAAGTACTCAAAAATTTTGGTTCGGAAGACCATGTCCAGCCCTAATTTCACTTCAGCTTTCTCAAAATTTCCATCTCCATCTCAAGAACGAGATAGCGAGTAGATGATAATATATCTAAGCCTCTTTAGAAATACGTGACAATATATGATATAACTCATTGAAGGCGGTGATAACTGGCAATGCAACTAAGAAAATCATATACACGAGTAGGGGCACATTCCTTAAAATTATCAGGAAATGGTATTGAGATTTGTCCAAAAGTTACTCCAAAAGATACAAGGAAAAAACAAAAGGTGAAAGATGCAGCTAAGTTGAGAATGATAAATAAAGAACCAAAAACCATTGTCATTGGGTAGATAGTAAAATTGATACTAATTTTCATAAAACTGAGCAAAAGAAAAGAAAGACTAGAGGAAGTGGAGATGCAATTGAGAAAACTTTTAATATGACAACAAATAGCTGCGTGTGAAATTACTAGAATGTTCATTTAGAGAGTCCGCTCTTTCACTGACCAATAAATCGTTATAATATTTGTTCTTATAGTCTTGTGTCAATAGCCCCTTATGAGGATGTTTACCCCTGGAATATAATTCATTGAGAGTTACTCTTTTTCAAATAAGATAAGAAAGCCAATGTCGAAAGATTATTGCAACTTATTAAAGGAAAAGTAGGGGGGGGAAAAGTGAGAATTGTGAGTAATTGCTTGATCGACTCACACGACCTTTGATAATATCTATGATCATTATCACGTGACCTAAAGACTTGGTAGGTCCTTCATGGCGCTCATATACAGATGCTTAAAACATTCCCATGTAATGATTTGTGCAACAATCCATCTTGTTGAGAGTGAAAATGGAGTAATTATTCCTTTTTTGCATTATGTTAAAAAGGAATACCATAGCTCCAACACATGCAGAGGATTTAACCTTCTTTCATAACAATTTTTTTCTCTTTGTCAAGGAGGAGTCCACTGTATACACAGAGAGACTAAGATAAGGATCTATTATTATGATTGTTCTCATAGTCTTGATGCCAATAGCCCTTTTATCATACATTTTCCTCTGTAATATAATTTGTTGAGAGCTACTCTTCTTCAAAGAGAGAAAGGCCAATACAGAAACATTATGGCAGCCTATCAAAGGCATGTGAGTAGAAAAAGGAGTGAGAATTGTGAGTAAGACTTTGATACTATCAATATCATTACAACATGGACCTAAAGTTATTTGTACAAACATCTTCACGGTGTTGTGAGCGAAAATGCAATTCTTATTCCTTTTTGAATTCTCTTAAAAGGAATACCATAGCTCCAACATGTGCAAAGAATTTAGTCTACTTTTATAGCAATCTTCGTCTATTATCAAGGAGCCCACAATATACACAAGGAAAGATTAAGATGTTGGACATTAAAACTAATACATTTGATTCATTTGAAGATGTTAAACCTGTATTGGCAACACTCTTTACCGATGACACGGATGATGATGTTGGAGATGCAACTCAAGGTAAACGATAGAAATTATTTCATTTTCGTTTTGCGAACTCCATGCTATGAGAAAACATGAACTTCATGTCAAGTTTGTCCTATATATTTTACATACACTTTGATGCAACAAGTATGAAATGTTTGATTCACTCTACATTACAAAAATTTAAATTTATTAGTACTTTAATTAACGTATCCCGACAGGTCTGTGTCCTAATATTCTGAAAATCAAGTCAGTGTGTGTGTGTGTGTGTGTGTGTGTGTCATGTCCGGATCTGTTTTGAGGATTTCGATTCTCGCGTGCTCCCTAGATGATTATTTGAATATATTTATAAAAATTAATTTCATAGTCCTACTCTTCTCGATTAGCCAGTTCCCAGTTAGTGTTTGATTATACCTAGATACAAAAACTTTGCATCTAAGCTAAGTAACAATAAACTCATAAATAAAACATTCAAAAAAGAATCACAACAAAAAGAGAGAAGCCAAATCGCTAAAGAAGAAAAAAACAGAAAAAAAAACAGTAGAATTCATTAATAATATATGAGAATGGAGTAAGTGAAAAACAAGCACTAACCCCACAATCTAAAAATGGTACTGATTTTCACCCGTATATGAACAAAGGACCAAATTTCTGAACTTTTGGTCCATAGAAAACTTTATCACTTATTGTTCTTGTTCAATTATGTTCTTTATCAGTGCTGCTTTTACTTCTTCAAAAGGATGATGTGATGAGGTGAAATATCATTATGAAATACTATTAATATCTTACAAACCTACAACTAACAAAAAGTTCATGAGCCTACAAATTTCTGCTTTTGTCCAATGGCCCACTCCAATTCAGCTAAGCTTAAGTCAAGCTCCTAAAGCTAACTTGCAGCCCTAAATTTCTTAAATGTTTGAACACAAGGTTGTTCCTAGACGGAACTAGGTTAAATAATCAACAAACTCCAACCCTCTTCCTAAATTTACAAAAACTTTATTAGTCATTTACCAAGCACCCAGATTTATTTAATGCCTGGTTGTATTTGATTTATTAAACTTTATTTCCCAAATTCGATATTCTTTGCGATGAATCAAAGAATATTTGATTTATATATTGTATTCTTTGTTAATCAATGTACTTTTAGGCTCTTCTTTTTGTACGTCCCTTAGTTCACACTATATCAGGCGGTATTAGAGCCCAACCACAATCCTGATAGAGACGAGTTGGTGTTCGTAAAATCCAATGGCATAAGTTCTATTGGGACAAAACTCTTTTTGTCACTTTTAATCTAAACGTGGAAAAATCTTTGAATTTTAGTTAAGATAGTCCCCCGATCTTTGATGAAGAAATTGAAGAATGCGTGGATTTGTATGATGATAGTTATGTCGGTCCACCTATTTTCTATGAAGAGCCTGATATCAATGTCTCTGATAGGTGTCTAAAGAAAAATCAAGGTTGGACTTAAGTGTCATACAAGAGAGTCCGTAGATTTTGAGATACTTGTTATAGTTCAACCATCATTCGAAGAGTTTTCTGTTGTGTGCCCTGTAAATTTACCAAGTAAATTATCGTCATTATAAAACTTTGGATGATAACATGTTATAAAATTAGAGGACGAATCTTTGCCAATCAGAGGAGAATGATCAAGATTGAAAGAATGAATGGTTCAAATTAATTTATGCAATTTTTATTTATGTGTTTTACATTTTATTTACAATTTGAAATTTTTAATTATCTTTTAGTTAGCATTTTTTCAGTGAATAAATTCGGAATTAATTCGATTAGGACTTTTTAATATTTGTCATTATCTAGAATTTAGTCATTATTTAAATTTTATCATTATCTAGGTTTTAATCTTTATAATTATTTTGTTTTAAATAAGGGATGTAAGCCTTAATTAAAGGTTCAATTTTTATTATAATAAAAATCGGAGAGATATTTTCTCCCAATATTGGATTTCTTCCAATTCATTGGTCGGTATTCAATTAGAATCAACGATCTAGCAGTCAAGATTAAATTTTTGGTATTCTTTACAAAGAATAAACGAATATTTGATTTCTAAATTAGCAGTATTCTTTGTGAATCAGAGTGATTTAGGATCGTTCTTCAATCATATATTTATTTAACGCTTCATGTTGCATTAACATACCTCTTTACTTGCTCTATCTAATTTTCAAATCTCTTTTTTTTTTTTTAAGGTTGTTTTGACTTTAAAATACCTCACAACACCCTTATAATGTTCAAGCCTATAAAAAACCATCGAAAAAGGTCAATGCCAATAATGAAAAGTGTGAGGCAATCAAAATGTGAGTTTTGTGGCTCTTAATGGAGGTTTAAGATAGGTGCGCCTCAAGGTATAAGTTTAGTTCACTTTTATTTCTCCAAATTTTTAAGGTTCATATGTCCAGCTTAGAGTGTGGCAATTATTACAATATTTGCTTGTAATTCTAATAAGCCTAAGCAACTCTAACTAAACAATTATGCCAATCTCAACTTAGCTTCTCTCTTCAAATTATGCAAACAACAAAATAACTCTAAATCCAAACAACCGACAAATCTCAATCAAAACAAAAATGTCAAAATAATAGCACACCATGAAAATCATAGGTAGATAACAAAAACAACGATCCATCTAATAACAGCCCTCTCATTAACAAAACCCCAGCCTTTATATGCAGCAGCCACCAAATTCAGCCTGCAAATTAAGAAATGCGTCTAGAATACCACATTTATCAGGTTGATGCCATAATCAACACGGACTAGTAATCTGACCTGATATTGATATCTTGTCATTTCTCATCTCCAATGATTTGCTATGTCAGTTCAATTATTACACAATATCCTCTAGAAAAATTCAGTTTCATGAGTCACAGAGTACATATCGAAAGGCATCTGATAGAACAAAATGGAAAAAGAACAATTTCACACCATTCAGATTCTGGTGGCATAAGTTTTGACAAAGAAAATCAGGACATTCAAGTTTCATGCTATTTCCACGAATTACGTGGAACTTTTATGAAGATTAGCTAGCTGAGAAAGAACTGGAAGAAAATGTTTGTCAAACATTTGTGCATACCCACAGAGCCCAAAGTTTGGATCAGTACTGTCACATCGTTGGTGGAAGAGTGCTAAATAGTTTTGTACACGATTGTTTTGGACAGTTCCAACAGTTTCTCAATTGAATCCAATGTTGTGAAACCCCAATTTGAAGACAAGCTCACAGGAAAAGTGATTCCAAATGCATGCGATTCAGCCAGCATTATCTTTGGGCTCGTTTAAATTTCAACAGGATGCATGCTAATCTAAGTAAAAGTTAAAATGACAATAAGCATTGATCACAATTCTAGTAGTAAGTCTGTCAAGACTCCAACTAAGGCTAATCAACAAGAAATTCAGTACAGGCAAAAAACTTTGAAGTCAGTAACATCAATTTCTTTAGCTAATGAGCACGATTAAAACAACCCCTTGCATCATACAACTCGAAAGAACCAAGAAAACAAAATCAAAGTAAAATTTTTTAGCTTTACGGTGAAAGAATCAAATATCATACGTGTCATGTAAAAACCCAAAACATGAAAAAAATAATAATGCTTCATGAATGAAAAAGTTACCATATAGCAAGAATAATGACTGATAGCAGGAGCACCCGGTGTGTTGGGATAATGGCCACTGGCAGAGTCCCTGAGAGGCCCCCAACCCCTATACCAAAACCCAAAATCAGATTCAGAAAACTAAATTCTAGAACATAACATGATACCATAAAACCATTAAACAAATATGATACCTCTGCGAGGGTACGGGGCCCAATGAATAGAGGAGATGGACAACGCCTTGGGTTTTACTGAAAACTTGATCAAACAGAGTAACTGAACTAAAGGAATCGAGGGAAGATGACTAAAGTCTATGGTGATTTGAGGGATTTTTCAGATAAAGAGGAAATTTGTTGGGGAAGGAGTTCAAATGGCACTCCTCATAAACATTTTGTCTTGAAACATTTTGTGCACCCTTTGACCAAAATTATTAAAATAAAATGAATTTTTATTATTTAAAATGGTCAAAAGACCTCTTTAACCTTATCTCGTAAAATGAATTGAAGAAAGAATTGGGAATTCTCTTTCACTTATTCACGTCATTCCCCAACAAACAAACAACCCCTTCTCCTTCAAAGGGTGCACGGACCCTGGTCAATTTGGGCATATCCCTCGGTTAACCTCCACTCATCATTGAGGGCCGGGGATGGGTGGTTCAGGACATAGTTTGGTGTACGATGGGATACCTGGATATCAAAAAAAAAAAATTAACCTGATGTCCAAAGAATGGCTGTAGTACTCAGTGGCTTCGGCATAATCACAGTGGCTTTTGAGTTTCAAACCATCAACTCATCCAGGTATTCCAAAGAGTTCTCAAAGTCACGGTCGGAATTTACCACGGAACTTTCGGCATTGTTGTTGTTGCAAGTGGACTCGATGACTCCGAAATCGATGCTGGATTCGATTGTAGCTTCAATGGAGTTCTAATTCGAGTTGGGTGTAAGTTCTTGAGCATTATTGGAATTCGCTGGCTCCTCACCATTAATGAGAACTGGAAACCTCTTCTTCTTCAAAATTTTTTCCTTCAAATATAAAGCCATCATTTACCATTCTTCTATTGAGGTCGGCGATTGTTAAAACTTTTAATGGGAATGACGATTTCGGTGGAGGGTTGAGTTTGAAATCGGTCTTCTTCATTTTCAAACCAACTACAAACTCCAGTTTAGGAAAATCAACGTAAGTTTTCCGTATTTTCAAATGCAATTTGCAGGAAATGGATTTGTTTGTCGAATAATAATTTTTATTGATTGAGTTTGAAAATCTTTTTTTTTTTTAACCTGAACTATGTGTATTGAAGTTTTAAGGTTAAATTCAAAAATTTGTCTTCTTCTTTTAAGGTTGAGTTAAAAATATGTCTTCTACTTGTGAACTATGTGTATTGGAATTTCACATAATTTTATTTTGTGTTTCTAATGAGAATGATACTTGATTTTTGTTATCTGAATTTGAGGAATTGAATTTTGTTTGAATGTTAGGGTTCATATGTATTCTTGTCCTTCTGCATAGAATGATTTAGGATTTATTAATTACTTTTGTTGGATACAGTTTATAGTAAAAAAATTTCAAAAAGTGATGTGTATTTAAAATGAAGCTCAAAATCGGTATCATACTTGTTTTACAATGTAAAACTTATTTGATAGGGTGACATGGGAAGCAAAAGAGAATGTTGAAGATGAGATAATTGACATAGTGCCCAAATATATATGTGAGTTAAGAGTGACTTGAGGCTCTTTGTCTTTAACTATTTTCCCAAATATGTATGTGCATTGAGAGTGATTGGAGGCTCATTGTGTTTAATTATTTCCAGATTTGATGTTTTCTATCTTCTAAGTTCTGAGAATTGAAATTAGAAGTTTGTACTTGGAATTGGACTTAACTCTTCTCATTAAACTATAAAGTAATGCGCAAAATGAAGCATAATCTTTCATGATAATGTCACACTTGGTTATGAAGTTGGTAATTGTATTAGTAGAATGTTAGTAGGACCTTTTGTTGTGAAGTACTATAGTGTTTAAAATCTGTACAGAATTTATTTTATCCTATCGAAAATCTGTATACTTAACTTGGTTTATATAGCTTATGCATCTTGTTCGTATGTACTTTACTGTCACCAGTTGTTCTAATATTTGTACATGTTTTATAATCTGCAGTGTAATAGAGAAGATTCAAGTTGACACTACAATTACAACAAGATGTAGAATTGAGGTAGTACAAGATGTTTATGAGAAACTAGATACAAATTACCAAAAAAAAAAAAAAAAGCTTCGCGAGAGCTACATCAAATATCTTCTTAGATTGAGGGATATAAGGCTGGCTTCACAGGTTATACATCAATTATTATTGCGAAAGATGAAGACCAATAAAAAAGAAGAAGTGTGGCTTAAGATAGGAGACAAAAAAGCAAGATTTGGATTTGAAGAATTTGTTTTGGCGATGGGCTTAAATGCAGGAATGATAACAATGTTCAAAAGACTTTGGGGGCGGAATGTAGGATCGTGAAATAATATTTTAAGAAAAGTTTGGGGAAGATTACGAAGGGAGATGCTTACAATACATTTGTATGTTGCAAGAAAAGAAAAGGCGATAAGTTGGGATTGACTGTAATCTTCGCTTACGTCTTATGGGCCACAGAGGAAAACACCTACATCGATTTATGGTGGTTGGACAGGTAGATGATCGAACAAGTTCGAGAAGTATCCATGGGGAAATTTTTCATTTGAATACATGATGAATGTAGTCAAACGTGAAATGGGAGGTAAATTGAAAAATTCAGATGCCGAAGGAGAGTCACGTTGTCGGTATTCGTTGCACTGCTTTCCTCTCGCTATAATGGTATGAACAAACAATACACTTGATTTGTATTATTTTTTATATATAAATTTGTGTTGTGAGATAATAATATTTGTTTTACAATATATTTGGGCATTCGAGGCGATTCCAACATTAGGAATAAAGTTTTCTACGAAATATCCGGATGCAATTCCAAGAATGGTCACTTGAAAAGTACTGAAGAGGTTAACATCTGCCGCCATTGATAACGTGTTGAAATCGAAAGAGGTAAATTGCCTTTTTTTAAAGTTTAATGGAACAAATTGTGGAATTAGCTTAGCAAATAATCAATAATTTACACGATTTAATATTTGCAGTTGGAGGTTCATTCTAAATTGATTCCCATTGAACTCGAACTCGATGAGGTCTATTGGAAAGAGTTGACACTGATCATGGAAGAGGATGAGAGTGCTTCACACCATTTCGAAGGAGATGAGGCTAAGCATGATACCGAGCTACATCATGCCTTCCACCAAAACTCTCCTAGAGCATCTCAACTACCACTGGTATCTCATGAGATCAACATAGCTGATTTATTGAGAATGGAAATGGAAAACTTGAGAGAAGGCTACAAGTAGTCATATCAACTCGACTTGATCGAGTGGAGAAAAAGGTTGATATGTTGCTTGAATTGGCTGTGGCAAGTCATTCCATTCAGCGACAAGTGGATTTGTGGTGCTACTAGTAGCAAAACTTATGTACCAAAGTATGAACAGAATGGTGGGTTGGAAAAGGAGGCTGTATTTGATGATGTGACGGATGTGCCTGCAGATGAAAGAAATGTGAAAAAGTTTGAGAAGAACCCAAAGTTAGAAGAGGAGGTCAGAGAAAAGAATGTAGAAGAGAAGAGAGTTGAGGTTGGATCTAGGGATAATATGCAGGAGCAAGAAAAGGAAAAAATGGTCAAAGAATGTGTTGAAAAAGAAACAATGGTAGAGGAGGAGCATCCTGACATAGAGAAAGGTATCGCTGATTTTGTAACGCCTGAGAAATATGAGTGGGTGCGAATGAATCCACTCAAGATATGTAAAAAAAAATTGATGTTTAGCTTCATGTTATTACCTCCAAATTAAACAAATTCTAGATTTCTAATGGTTGGAGACAGTGTACAGATCTAGGATGTAAGATGTGATTCACCAAAAGGATGAGGGTATTGTCCAAAGAAAAAAGCACGCTTATTGTGTTCTCCCTTCACGAACACGTCAAAAATGAGAAAGTTGTCAGACATCGATGTATATGATCCTTATCGAGATGTGGATCCCGTGAAGGTTGAGATTCTTAAAAAATGGATGGAAACTGCATCTTTTGGGTTAATTATTACACTTAGTTGGAAGTACATGTGAAAGTAATGATATTATTACATAAATATAACTTTGTGTCAATGTTGCTGTATGCGCAGTGAAATTATACCTTTGCTCTTTTACGACGTTCACGAAAAAATTTGATCGACCTTTTGAATAAGTAACACAACTTTAATGATTTTACGATAATGTTACACAAGATTTCAGTTTGTATTAACTAGTTCCTTTGTCCAGATTATGAACGAGGCCATATACTATAAACGAGAAAGGACTTTCAAATTTTCTAATTTATTCCTACAAGATTGTTGCATATTTGATATTTTCTTTTATTAATTTGTTGTCAATGCACATGGCCAGTTGCAACTGAGAAAAGTGCTCAATTTTAGTAAGAGTCTGATCAATTATGTAAGAGGGGCTACTTCGGAGCTTGGTAAACCTTGAAAGGACTGCAGATATTTGTATATTCCTTGTTGTACCGGCAACCATTGGTTCACAGTTCAAATCGACTTGGAGGAACGAACAATTTTTATATTCGATAGTTTGAAGGGTCACATTTGTAGGGTAGCGTTGGAAGCTTAAATTTTGCCTCTACAGAAAGTTATTCCGTTACTGATCAAATTCCAAGTTTCAAGTGATGTTATAGCAGAAAAAATTTCAAATTTGTGAAAGTGACATATGTTCCCCGATAACTGAATGAGTAAGATTGACTAATTCATAATTGGTAGTACTATATTATTTTAACTACCTAAAATGGATACAATAATTATACAACTATTTTATAGTCTGATTGCGGGATATTCACACTGAAATACATATAATTTTTGCGAGTGAATATAGACGTAAATGCAATTCGATTGGATTATGTACCAATATGGTGAAAGAAATGGGCTGCTAAGTTGTTGGCTTGGAATTTTGAGCCTTAGATTGTGTTTTGATATATTTATTGATATTTTAATAACATTTTGTGGCTGGACCTTGTTCTTTTTGCTGGAGTAGTCGCTATTCCTATAAATGTCGATATTTCTAAAATGTTGCCTAGCTATTAGTTAGTGCATTTGCAACTGTAATGATTATGGATATTGAATATAATTGAAATTTACATATTTTTGTGCCCTTTTATATCTTTCAAGTTTACATATTGTGCACGTCTAAGGTGTTGATATAATGCATATTCACGTAACGAAATGTACTTTGTTTCTGTGGCACAAAGTATTTAATGTCGTTCTAGTACAAAAACACAGTCATTTGAAAAATGATAGTGAAATTGTTCTTGAGACACAAGACGATATAGAAGTCGTTTCAGTATGAAAATTACACTGAAATCGTTCTTGAGACACAAAACGATTTAGATATCATCTCAGCATCAAATACACAATACTTCACTGATTTTCATAACAACATCGATATCGTTCCTGTATCACAAAACGATATAGTTGTCGTTTCAATACCAAAATTGAACTAATTAACATAACGATATTGAAATCGTTCCTGAAACACAAAACGATTTAGATATTATTTCAGCATCAAATACACACTTCTTCACTGATTTTTATAACAACATTGATATCGTTCATGTATCACAAAATGATATAGATGTCGTTTCAACACCAAAATTATACTGATTAACATAAAAATATTGAAATCATTCCTGAAACACAAAACAATTTACATATCGTTTCAGTATTAAATACAGACTGCTTCATTGCCATTTTCTTGGTAATGTCAAACTCACGAAATAACATAACGACGTCTATATCGTTTCAGTACAAATTTGACAAGTTTGAGATCGTTACAATTTAAGTAAGAACTACAACGAATTTGATATCGTTTCCTTTCATTCAAAACGACATCCATATCGTTTCAACTAAAATCATAACTAAAAAAACACTTATATCGTTTTCTATCATATCAAACGATAATGATATCATTATAGTGTTAAACACACGAAATAACGTAATGACATCCATATTGTTTCAGAAAAAATTTGACGAGTTTGAACTCATTTTAGTTGAAATCGTCACTAAAGAGACTTCTGTGTCGTTTCTTTTCACTGAAACGACAATTATATCATTGTAGTGTCAAACAAATGAAATAACATAATGATATTAATATCATTTCAGTGCAAATTTGATGAGTTCGAAATCGTTACGGTTCAAATAATAATAAAAATGACATTACTATCGTTTCTTTTTACTAAACACGAAAACATACTCATTTTAGTAAAAATCATAACTAAAACAACACTGATGCCGTTTCTTTTCATACCAAACGATTCAATCGTCCACGATCATTCGACATACCTCTGACATATGTATGATGATCGAAAGAGGGCATCAAGTGGTTTGATAAATGTGGTGTTCTAGATTGTCACTAACTTGATAAATGTTCGGAGATACATGAATGACCTCCATCCCATTTGACTCATTATATTTCATGCACATCTTTTTCTCTAAAGGTGGCATAAGGTGGATCACACATGTTTCAAGTCCAACATGTCTTTCATAAAACTATATTTGCAGTGTCTCTCGGATACATTCAATCAAACCAACTATGGAAAATTCTTTAGACTCTTCAACAAGCTATTTAGAGATTCCGCACTATTCTTAGTCATGATATTGTAACGTATCCTAGTAAAATGAGCTCTAGCCCAATAATGAAAATCTTCTTCTAATAGGTACTCTTTGAGACCCTTTTTTTTATTGCACAGAGCTGCCATGTTGGACTCAAATTCTGTTACAGTATAAGCATTTGATGCTATCCTAAATAAAGTTGCAAGATCACTCCGTGGAAAATTTGTTTTCAAGTACTTTTGTAGGTTATGTGTATAATTACAATGATGAGTAAACTGAAAAACAGTTCTAACTCCATTTGTAATATTGTTGCACGGTCAGATATAATCACAAGCTTGCCTATATCACCTATTATTAACCGTAACTTTTGAAAGAACCAAGTCCAGGATTCATCATTCTCCGAATCAACAACTCCAAATGCAAGTGGAAATATTTGAAAATTTACATCCTGACAAGTTGCTACGAGTAGAGTACATTTCATTCTCGATGTCAAGAATGTACCATCTACAGAAATTGCTCTTCGCATTGAGTTGAAAAATCCATGTAAACTTGTTACCAAAGCCATAAAAAGTATTTGAAACGCCGATCATTTATAGTATGAATAAATGTCAGCGTACCAGGATTTTGCATCTCCAAAATATGACAATATGATGCTAATTTCGCATAACTCTCATGGGGTTTTCCACGGATCAGTTTGCAAGCGAAATGTTTAGCCATTTACACTTTAGTGTAGCTTGTGGTTATTCCAAACTCCAGACGAATGTCTTTAATGATGTCCATTGGTGGTTGGCATCTTGATACTTAGGGGTGATGTGAGTCCCAATAATCATATATGAAGCATGCTTATTGTAATACCCCGAACTTTACATCACATTAGGCCAATATGATTCATGTTATTTATAATGTCATTTGTATCAATTTTCTTAATTGTTTTCTCTTATAATGATTGCATTCGATTATTGAGATTGTAAGACATTGGTATGATGTTAGCCCTTTACTCCTCGACCTAGGTGGTGAATTTTACGTTGAGCTATGGTAGAGAAAAAGATTAATTTGGATGTTGGAGATTGACTTGCTAAGCAATGAGAATATTAAAAAGACTGGAATTAGTATCGACAAAATTGCAAGTTCTCCATTTGATTGATCAAGGTAACCTTAAACCCTAGATAGGTGATTGAAACATTTGGGACATGATGCATGAAGTAACAAGATCACAATGATTTTAACCCCAAGCGACCACATCATGCTTAGTACACCTCCTGCCTATTGATTTATCCTTGTAATGGTAAATTTCTTCACCCCTAAGCATTAGCCACGTATACCATTTATTTAAGATTTCAAATATGTAACATATTATCCCTAAATTTCATACAAACCGTCCAAGGATTGGTACAAAATTATCAGTCTGCTGTGTCTGATCTTCAATAATCTTATTTTCTGTAACAGGATTTTCAGCCTGTTGAGTCTGATTAAATTGGAAAGTAGGAGAATCAACATCATCAAAATCCTTTGAGCTTTTGGTAAGCCCAGAACCATGAACGGATTTGAGATGTTTTTACCAGCTTCCGTTTGAGCTGGACTAGCTATAGACTTCTTGGGCTCTATAGTACCTGATTGTGTCTGAACAATTGGATTTAAAATCTTTAAACTAATAATTTCTTGTTCTAATTCAGAAATTTTCTTTTGTAGAGCTAATTTTTCTTGTTGTAAAATCTGATTAGACTCATTTAAAATTTTAAGTGTCAAGCATGACCCTAGTCCTTAAGACTCTTTATATAGCCCCTAAATAGGACACTTAACCCCAAAGTTTTCCTCAAATTATCTCAAAGTGAAAGAGAAAGCAAAAGAGCTAAGGAAAAATAAAAACAAAAAGCTGGAAATTGAGAGTTCTGCGCAGCTGAGTTAGTACACTATTTTGAGGTATGTCTTTATTATTTTTGAGAGTTTTATAGCCCCTTGAACCTCTGGACTTGATTAAGATCATGTTGGGGGTGTTTTGATGATTTATGATTACAAAAATAGGGGCAATTAATTAGAAGAAATTGAAAGAAAATAACTTGGACGGAGATGTGGATTGCTAGACTCGAATAGTTTAACCTTTGATTTTAAGTAATCCTTTAGGTATAACTTATATTTATCAATGTGAATATTTTTATACAAGAGTTAGAAGTATAGAAATGATCTTAAATAGGCTAGAATCCAATTTTTAAAAGTCAAGTTCAAGTGAAACTCAAAATAGCCATAAGGAAAATTATTTGATTTGGTGTCTATAAAAAAAATGTCTTTGAAGCTATAAACCCCTCATTGGTGACAAATTTATGGCATGATTGCCTTTACATATGTGTCATAGAAGTGTGATAAAAAATTGGAAATTATTGGATATAGTTAAGAGTGTGAAAAAAGATTGGAAAAATACTTGTACATCGATGGAAACCTAAAAACAGATTATGTCCATTTGTGTATTTAATTTAGATTCAACATTTACATATCCATTAATTATCTTTTAGACATGAAAAATACATTTTAAAGAGTGTTAGGTTGTTAACAATAATTGGATAATGTTGACGTTCATAATTGGACTCGAGAAATAATGTGATTTATGGGACTAGTTTGCAATGCAATCGGTAACTTGAATTGTTAATGTCATCTAATTTATTTTTGGCATGAATGGACGTAGATGGGATTGTGTGTGTGTGTGTGTGTGTGTGTTAAGATTATCAAACTAATGATTGTGTTTAATATTAGATGATAATACAGGTGATTCTCTGACTTTAAGTGAAAAAGAGAATTGATTTACACTTCGTAGAAGAGCGCGCAAGCACAAGGGCAAAAAGGTAAGTGAAATCTATTTGCAACTACGATGCAAGAACATAGTGTTTGTGATATAGTAGTGTTGGAATATTTACATAACTTTGATAAGTGGCTCCTTGTGTATCATTTGATGGTTATAATCATTGAGTATATTACTTACGAGCATTTTCATGTGCATGCATGACATACGTCAATGATTGAAAATTTTGCATGCAAAACATGATTGTAAAATTGAGCTTTCCTCATAAAATATTTTATTGACCACTACTAGGGCACCGAGGCATGTGAAGCATGCTTATGTGATATGTTTTGGTATCACGGGTGATACTTCCCGGTTGGTTGCAAATGTGGATAGGGGATGTGCCTTTGGTGATCACGAGAGGGTGAGCCACTCGACTGTGCCTTTGTGATCTGATTATTGGCACTACCGGGTGGGATACTTCTTGGGTGATCATAGGAGAAGTTAGGGGATGAGCCTCTAGTGGTCACAAGAGGATGGTCCACTCACCGGTGTCGATGTCATATTGGCCATTGGATTATTAATTATTGATATGATATTGTGCAGATCTCTATCCGGAGCATAGTAGGTGGGTCAATGGCCCAATGAAAGATTTCAGATGAAATTATTTCGGGTGAACTTCGACGAATATTTGAGCATGATACATCTTTAGCATGATGTTTAAAATAAATGGCATAGTGTCATATACTATTATCACTCATACTCATGACCTACATGATTTTTGCTGACGGAGCATTGACTTATGTCGTTCTTGCATTGTAGGTGAGCATGGAATCTCCTAGGAGACATAGCTGGTTGTGGAGCTTTTACGAGATTTCGAAGTTTGAAGTACATGGATGACGGCCTATAAGGTTATTTTATGAACACCTATGGTCTCTGCGACGAACGCTCATGGAGTAAAAATGATGACCATTGTACTTTTGAACTTCGAAAATAGAACTTTCTACGATCTTGGTTGCTCGCAAGCGCCACTTGCAATTTTTATCTATACAAATAATTGTATAAATGCTCTTATTTGACTTCTTAACTTTTTATTCAAAATGACACTTCACAACCAGCAACTGCAATTTGGATGTTAGATCATATTTTGATGGAAACAATTGGTTGACTTTCACATCTTGATTTTTCGGAATACTTACTAATGTTCCACAACGGAACGAATTTACATTTGCAGATACAATCTGAATACAAGGTTCATCCATGTGTAGCTCCATATCATTGTCGTCTAGTATAGGAGAATTATCTTCCCCACCTACTCTTCGGGGACTATCTTCATTTACATCAAAACCATTACAATTTATAAATATTGCATCACCATTGTCATGGTTACTATCGTTGTCTATTCGAACATGTTCCTCTTCTCTGTTCATATTTGCAATTTGTTCTCCACCCTCTATTAGTAATAAACGTCTTTCATCACCAAACTCTTCTTGATTTTCAACAACTTCATTCAAAAGGGTTACACATAAAAAACTATCTCTACAGACAGATACAAATCAATTCACATTGTTGTTACAATCAATTATGGTTGAAGCAGCTGGAGCCGTAGACATTATAGAGATGAGAGCTGAAATCTCAATTGTGTACAGCATTGTATCAACATTCAATACATCTTTGACTTTATCATACAATTCCACATAAAAAATTATTTTCGCAATAAAAATATGCGTTGTTTTTCCTTTGTCATTCCCTGCATTTTCATTTCCACACACCTTCAACTGACTGCTCGTATTCAACTGGATAACAAATAGATATCCATACTATATCAGCGGTGTCCATAACTGTAATTTAGCATAAAAAATTCATCAAATTTCAAACATCTTACAGGATTGATAAAGATATGTATATCGTTATGGATTGCAGAAAACGATATTTAAGTCGCCATGTACAAAAGAAAATCAAATGAATGTTTTACAGTAAAATAATTAAAAGAATAGCCAAACATGCATCTACCAATTTACATTTCACTCCAATTAATACACATAAGGGGTATTAAGAAAAATGTTGGGAAGTGACCCATATCAAATCTCTAATCCAATGATAAAATAAATTCAAAATCATTGTTAACAAATGAAATTATAAACATATATACAATAACATGAAGAAATGATTCAAAAAATGGAGAAAGAAAAGAACCCAAATATTGAAAATTTATAATATCCCATCTTCTTCTCCAAATATTCAACAAAAATATTGTAAGATTTTATTACTCACTTCAATCAAATGAGTGTTCATAGGAATGAGAATGTAGAGTTTATTGTTTCATTATGTAGAGAAAATGATGACAAGAAAAAGAAAATGGGTTGCATATTTGTAGAGCCGATTTATGTAAAAGAAATGGGAGTAGAATTCAATTAGGGTTAAATGGAGAATGAAATTGGATTTAAGACAATAACGTCTTTTTATATACAAGGACATTTTAGTTCTTTACAAATTGTATTTTCCATTTTTTTATATAGTTAGGCATTCTAACTAAAAAATATGGATGTTTGACTTTTTAAACAAATGTTTGGTTTGACCAAGCCTTTTAAATGAAACCCTCAATTTGTTGGGCAGATTAAAATGGAAAAATATTAGTTTAACATTTTTTTTTTGTTAAACTTCTATTATTTATTTTTTTATTATTATTTTTTAAAGTCTTTTATAAGAATTACTAAGAACCTTTTGTTAACAGAGTTGAACGTGCGTTAAAGTTATTCTAAAATGATTTATAAGTGTTGTAGAAATAATATTTGATCATTTATTTACTCTTTTGTTCTAAATATGAAATAAATGCAAGTCTTGAAAATAAACGTTCATTATTATACATATACGCAAATAGTAAAATGCATACTTAAATTACAATTTAATTTATAAATGAAGATGAATGACAAATACGATACATGAATTAATGTAATTGTTAATTTATTCAGAATTAATATTAATGAATATATACGTGATAATGAATGTTAAATCATTTATACTAAATGAATATAATTTAATTTTCAATTAAGTGAAATTGGATACTAATTGACATACTTGGACGAGAATAATGAACTGCATTATTGACTGTAGAATTATAATTAATATTAATTAAATGATTGTGAATGTTAATTAATTGAGAATTATTAACAAGAAATACATGTATGACAAGAATTTTATAGTATATATTACAGTTTGTAAATTAAATACATATTGGAAAATGAAAAATAAGGTATTATTGAAATAATTGAATTGCAGTGGACTATAATCGTTCAAAAAAAATGATTATCAGTATATTTAATATATTATAGATTATGCATGCCAAAATGTATGGCACCGCATCTAGCAAAAGAGTAAATAATTTCGGTACAAGTAACTTATTTGATGGAAAATTCACATAGTTAGAAATGCTAAAATATGAAGGTCGGTCCTAGAGGTGTCAAGACGGACGGGCCGACCATGACCCGTGAAAACCGGCCCGTGAAAATCGGGACCGCGGGCCGACCCGTGACCCGAGCGGGCGGTTCACGGGCCAAGGAGGTGTAACCCGCGGGCTTCGCGGGTTGCACCCCCATGGGCCGCGGTTAACCCGCGACCCGTAAAAAAAAATTGAAAAAAAAAAATAAAACAAAAATTAAAAAAAAAGGGGGGAGAGAGCCAAAAAAAAAAAAATTTGAAAAAATAAAAATAAAAAAAATTCAAAAAAAGGCGTAGCCTGCTGCATGGTCAATTTTTTTTTTTTAATTTTAACTAATGGTAATATAAATTTTCTAACGGTAATATCATCCCCTTCATCGATAAATTCCAATTTATTCTTACATTTATTTTTACAATACCCTCTCATTAGTTATTATACATTTATATTTCATAGTTCATACTTGTTACTACCTTACTACAATTACAATTATTCAATTGCACTTTCTTCTCGATTTTCACTAGTCACTACTAAATTTTTTAATCCTACTATATTATGGATTCTCGCGATTCTTCTTCTCAAAATCCTATTTTCAATGATAGTTGCTCTCCATATGGGCCAAACCGGAAAAATTCTATATTTTTATAATTTTATTTATACAATCATACGGGCCAAACCGGAACGAACCGCGACCCGTGACCCGCATGGGCTCGACCCGCATGGGTCAGCGGGCGGGCCTGGGTTGTAGTCCAAAATTGTGGGCCGACCCGTAACCGGCCCGGAACCCGCAGCGGGCGGGCTTTTTTTCACGCGGGCCGTTACCGGGCTCACATGTTGGCGGGCCGACCCGGCCCGGACCACCCGGATTGACACCTCTAGTCGGTCCCTAGACGGTAAAGGGTGACCAATAGCCAAAGGTTGGATTTAGCATGTTTCGATTAATCATCTAGGCTTGGATTAGACCGCCAACAACCTTTCACAAAAAGTAGCAAGTCTGATTCGAATTCAGGCTAACCAATGTCTTTGATTTTCTTTTAACTGGATTGTTGGGAAAAAAATTGTCTTTTTAACGTAGTTTCGATTTGTGTGTGGCGACAACGACAATATACAGAACTAAAAGAGATGGTGAGACAATGATTATGAGTGCGATGACGGCAGTTAAAAGCAATGGAGGTGGCAACCTGCATGTTGTTTATGGAAGATAAACACGGTGGTAGCTATTGGTGTTGGGAGGGGTCATGGGTAATCAGTCTCTCGTGGTGGTAGTAGTGGTGATGGGCTGAGGTGGTCATGATGGGTGTGGTTGGCGACGGGGTCTATTTTGCTCGGATTTGCTTGTAGGATTTATGTCAACTTGATTTAGTAGAGACGGCGGTTGAATTGGTCAAATAAGTCTTCTTTACCCGGATATATTTAACCATTTCATGTTTCATTAAATAAAAAGAGGTTTGACTCTCACTGATGAAGCTTGCAATGTCACTTGCAAAAGATAAACGTAAAAATTCCACCTCAAATCATGTGTTTCTCACGCTATATATACATAAACATACACACAATCTTTAATTTTTCTAATTTGTACCATCTAAAATACTTTCAACCATTTTATGTAGAAATTTTTAATCATTGATAGTCATGGCAACGAGTCGAGCCGAGCCACGAGCCAAAACTCGAAGCTCGGGCTCGGCTCGAGCCAAAAAGGGCCAAGCTTTTTTTGGCTCGAGCCAAGCAAAAGCTCAGCCAAAAAAACTAGACTCGGCCTGAGCTTGCGGCTCGAGCCGGCTCATTTTTTTTATTTTTATTTTTGCTGTCAAATCTACAGCTGCTTGCATTGCGCGCATGTAGCTGTTTTTAGCTGCCTGCGCAATGCGGGCAGCGAAAAATAGCCTTTTTAATTTTATTTTTTTAAGAGGGCAGCTCGCACGAGCCGGCCACCGAGTCCGAGCCCGAGCCGGGCCCCAAGCTTCTCCAGTCGGCGAGTTTTTTTGTCATCCCTAACCATTGGACTCACTTTCTTAGTCGATAGGAGAAAAAATTGAGGTCGTGTGTACGCTTTGAAATGGCCAATTTCGATAACCTATTTCTTGGATAGAAACTTTTAAAAATCTTCATCTCAAATAATCGAATCTAAGCTGCAAAATATTCTTTGGGAGAAGAACAAAAAATTGAACTGTGTAAATAATTCAAAAGAGGGAAATGGACAAGACGTGATCGTAATCGAGTCAATAATCCTTTACCAAAGTTGCAACAACACTACTCTTTAACTTTAGCACACTTTTTCAAACATCGCCTTAGTGTAATTTCAAAATCCTACCTTATTAAGAATGTTACATCAAGATTTGTGTTACGGGTTAAAGAACAGGACGGACACGTGGCGTCACGTCACGACGGTGGGACCGGCTTGATTCGATCAGGATATAATTCTCTAGCTTCAGTTGTGAGTTCCGAGGCCCTGGCTACCAATCCGAGGCCCTCGTTATTACTCCGAGGCCCCTCCTTCTAACGTCCGAGGCCCATCAAAGATCCACTTATGAGGATTCGGCCATGATGAAAATCTCTTCTAAATGATTGATGTGACTTTTGTGTAAAGCTTACTTATGTCTTGTCTCGTCAATGTCAGAGCATTTAATGTTAGTACAGCTAGGAGAGTCAACTTGATTGCTAGGACTTGCTAGGATTTGAGGTCTTGGTCGAGGAGATGAGGCCACGTGTAAATTGATCCAAAGGCCACAATTTGAGTTGTAACACTATAAATACCCCAACCATGTAATACAATAAGGGCTAATGCAAAATTCATAGAACAAACTGAATACTTTGGAGCTTTATTTCTCTCATTTCAACACTTCTTTTACAACATTCTTCTACAACAAATCCTGTCATTTATCGATTGGTTTCTTATACAATCGTATTTCTTTTATGCCGGTGGCCTGAACGGAGACGTCTCGTGCCTTTTAGCCACTCCCACGCTCATTTTCTGGAGTCCTTATGACCGTCGATTGGTATTAGCATGTTGGATTAAGCTTACGTGTGCACGAGTGGGCCCGGCATCTGTTGGCAACATTTTTTGGGGTCAACAGATTGGCGCCGTCTGTGGGAAACCACACTATAACCACGAGCAACCCCGTGGAAAAGGCTTGCTGAAATATTTTTGGGCATCCCCCTTGAAAAAGGATTTATTCTTCAAAGAAGAGTAAGAGGAAGCCCCCGAAGTTCAAATTTATTCAAGTTTCGGGAGACATGAGTTCAGGAGAAGAGGCTCCCCCCAGACGAACTAGAGAAGCTGACAATTAGGCCCCTGCGGTCCGACGCCGACCCCACCACCATCACAGGCGAGGTGGTAGGAGGTTGGCGGCCCAGCTTACTAGGGAAATGGCAACCATGGCAGCCAATATGAGGAGCATTACTAATCAAAACTTGGCGATGCAAGAGCTATTGAGGCAAATGCAAGGCCAGGGAGGTCCCCCACCTCCCTCCTTTGTTCCACAAGAGCCATATCAACCTGACGAAGTTCAGAGTCAAAGAACTTATTCCTCCAGGCAGTATAGGGGAGGAAGCCCAGTGGAAAGGGAAGTTGGAGTCGATATTTCCTCCAATTATGCTTCCGGCCGACCCTCCGAGGCCCCGTTCAACATGGAGGATAATTTCCCTCCCGAATATGAGCCAGCACCGAGGCCCCAGAGGTCTGCCAGTGTGTTTGATAGGCTTAGCCCGATAGGTCAGAGGCGAAGACAAAGGAATGCAGCCCACGCTTCTAGGAATAGGCCACGCCCCACCTCCTGAGGTTCGGCAGCCGGAGGAAAGGCAAGAACGTGCCCCCCGTGCTATGCCACCTCGTCATGAACGCCTTAGGAGGGATGAGGAGGCTCGCAACCAGGCAGGACCCTCCACGCAACAGCCCAGGTATGAAGCTGAGGCTAATTATGATTCGGATGGTCCCCAGAGATCCTGTGACTTAGATGATGACGATGACAATCTGCCATTCTCAAGGGAGCTAAGAAATGCCCAGGTCCCAAATCATTATACTATGCCCAAGATACCCAAATATGATGGGAGAGGCGACCCAGAGAAGCATTTGAATAGCTACAAAACACACATGAGCCTGAGAGGCGCCACTCCAGCTGTTAAATGCAGGGCCTTCCATTTGACTTTAAGTGGAGCTGCTGAAATTTGGTATAGTAGGTTACCTCCTGGGAGCATTCGAAGTTGGCCAGAATTCAAAACCACTTTTTTGAAAAGATTCGCGGTAAGTAAAGAAGGCGAGGCCCCAATCCAACGCCTCCAAGATATGAGACAACAGCCAGAAGAAACTTTGAAAAGTTTTCTGTCCCGCTTCACGGACGAAATGACTTGCTGTGTTCAAGTCACCGATCGCGAAGCTCTATCCGCCCTCAGAGGAGGCCTCAACATGAATACCCTGTTTTGGAGAGATGTGCAGAATCAAGATCCCCCAACTTATGATGCTTTGTTGGAAATGATGCGACGTGAAATCATCAATGAGGAACTGATAGAACATCGAAACAGGGCAAGTAGGGGTTTACAACCCCAACAAAGGCAACGTGGTAGAGGTCCAACCTCCCACCTGATGGATCAGCAGTGGGGTCAACCCAATGTGGAAGCTGCCCAAGGCTCAGGGCAGGCACTTGCCGCTGCCACATTGAATGCTGTACCAACTTTGGCCTACGAGGACGTGCCGACTACGGGTACCCCTGAAAATCCGCGAACACAACAGGCCCCCCTTAGAGGACGAGGCCGGGGAAGGAACTCGAATCAAGGCAGAGGCAACTCCCAAGGCTATTGCACTTATCACCATTCCTACAGCCATGCCACTGCTGACTGTAGAGACATAGCTTTGCATCCCAGAAATTCGGATTCCAGAAGTAACAATCGGAACAACTCAAGACCGAGGAGCAGGCCCCCGCCGAGGCAAGATTCACGATCTAGGCGAGGCGAGGCCCCTTCCCATCACAGGGAAGCATCTCCTCGTGGAAGAGAAAGAGAAAGGAACAGAAACCCAAATGAACAGCAACGAAGAGACCATCGAGGTAGACCCGATGATGTCCCTGTTCATGAGATTGACACAATATTTGGAGGTCCTTATGTTGGTGGAAGCACCAGAAACTCTCAAAGGAACTATGTGCGAGAGGCAAGGGCTCCTCCATTGACTAGCTACATTGTGGGCAGCAGTTCGCGAAGGAGCCAATCGCCTCCGATTGTGTTTACACATGAAGATTCCGAAGGTATTCATTACCACACCTTTGTGATGCTGCGGTAGTAAGAGCCGTGATAGCCGAGGAACGGATCGAGGCGAATCTTTGGTAGACAATGGCGATTCGTGAACATCCTATTTGGATCTACCTTTGACAAGATGATCCTGGATCATGAGTTAACCCCTACCAACACTCCCTTTATACGGTTTCACGGGGACAGATTATCCCCAGGGGCAAAATTACCCTAGCCGTAGAAATGGGAGCTCCACCCCTAGCAACCACATGTTTTATGGAGTTTTTGATAGTGGACGGCAGGTCGACCTATCATGGGGTATTGGGGAGGCCCGCATTGAAGGACTTGGGAGCAATTACCTCCATTCATCACCTATGCATGAAGTTCCAAACCGATAGAGGGGTGGCAACGGTCAAAGGAGACCAAAGAGGGGCAAGGGAATGCTACCTTAACTGCGCGAGGAAGGCCGAGCCTAGGGATATGCACATGGTGGCGGGTACCGGTAGCCTCGAATTACCGGCACTTGATGAACTCGATCCACGAATAACCGAAGGCCGATTCCCGGGCGGCTCCCATGGAAGAGTTAGAAAGCTTTCCTATCGATTCAAGGGAACCAACCAAGTTCTTTGCGAGGTTGGAAGAAGTTTAGCCCCAAGATTCAAAGGGGAGCTTAAAGAATTTTTGTGCAAGAATCACGATGTCTTTGCCTGGAGGCATGAGGATATGGTAGGCATTGACCCTGGAGTCAGTTGCCACCACCTACAAATTGATCCTAAAGTTGCCCCGCACAGACAGAAGAGGCGAGCCCTTAACCCAGAGAGGTATGAGGCCTTGAAAGAGGAAGTGCAGAAACTTGTTAACAATGGCTTTATAAGGGAGGCCCTCTATCCGAAATGGATATCCAATCCGGTATTGGTGAAAAAGCACAATGGGAAGTGGAGGGTATGCATTGATTTTTCTGATCTCAATAAGGCATGTCCGAAAGACAGCTTCCCACTTCCCAGAATTGATCAGTTGGTGGACTCTCTTTGCCGGACACGAGTCCCCGAGTTTCATGGATGCCTACTGCGGTTACAATCAAATTCCCATGTACTCAGGCGATGAGGAGCACACCTCGTTCATAACGGACCGAGGCCTTTATTGCTACAGAATGATGCCTTTTGGATTAAAGAATGCTGGAGCAACGTACCAGAGGTTAGTAAACAAGATGTTTGCTAATTTGCTTGGGAAAACTATGGAGGTCTATGTAGATGATATGCTTGTTAAGAGTCTGAAAGTGGATGATCACATATCCCACCTCCATGAAACCTTTGAAGTTCTGCGAAGGTATCGCATGAAGTTGAATCCCCTGAAATGTGCCTTTGGGGTAGCGTCAGGCAAGTTCTTAGGGTACATGGTCAATCAACGTGGCATCGAAGCAAATCCAGAAAAAGATCCAAGCGTTAATTGAGATGAATCCCCCACAGAAACCAAAAGAAGTGCAAAGTTTGACGGGTCGTGTGGCTGCTTTGAGCCGCTTTATATCGAAATCCACTGATAAGTGCCTCCCATTCTTTAGAATACTTAAGGGAGGACAGAGGTTTCAGTGGACTGAGGAGTGTGAAGAGGCTTTCCAGGGGCTCAAAAGGCACCTAGGGCAGGCCCCCCTCCTATCAAAACCCAAACTTGGCGAGGTGCTACAACTTTACTTAGCAGTTTCCCTCGAGGCTATAAGTGCAGTACTTGTGAGGGAGGAGAATTCAACTCAGCTGCCTGTTTATTATATCAGCAAGGCTTTAATACCTCCTGAGACGCGATACCCAGACATGGAAAAGTTAGCCCTGGCATTGATCATCGCTTCTCGCAAATTGAGGCCCTATTTTCAGGCTCACACCATTCATGTACTGACAAACTTTCCACTCAGACAAGTTCTACAAAAGCGAGACGCCTCGGGTAGACTACTGAAGTGGGCAGTGGAGTTGAGCGAATTTGAAATCCTCTTCAAAGCCAGAACTGCTGTCAAAGGGCAAGCTTTAGCAGATTTTGTGGCAGAATTTACCAACGTGCCAGAAATTGGCCAGGAGACGGAGCCTTCAGAGCCCCCAACATGGAATTTGTTCATAGACGGTTCGGCGGGGAGACGAGGCTCGAGTCTTTGGCGTAGTTCTTGTGAGCCCTGAAGGTCATATGTTGAATAGTGCAGTACGGTTCGGCTTCAAAGCCACCAACAATGCTGCAGAATATGAGGCCCTCCTCGCTGGCCTCAGGCTAGCCAAGGAAATGCACGTAAAGAGGCTTCACATCGCGACGACTCCCAGCTTATAGTGGGACAGGTAAACGGCAACTTCGTGGCAAGGGACAAAGCCATGGCCTCATATCTCAAATTGGTAATGAGCCTACTCCCTTCCTTTGAGAAATTTGAATTAAGTCAGATACCACGCCTTGAAAACGCGCACGCTGATGCCTTATCTAAGCTTGCTAGCAGCAAAGATTCTGAATTGTTGGCAGTGGTCCCAATTGAACACCTCCCCAGGCCGTCCACCTCAGTAGAGGTGGTGATGTGGGTAGAAGGTACCCCAACTTGGATGCAACCTCTCATATCTTATCTCAAAGATCATTCCTTGCCCGATAATAAGGAAGATGCGTATAAAATACGTAGACGGTCCGCCCATTTCTTGTTAGTGGACGATGTTCTATACAAACGTGGATTCTCTGCACCTCTCCTTCGGTGCGTAGGAGAAGAAGAAGCTGATTATGTACTTAGAGAAATTCATGAGGGCATCTGTGGCAATCACTCTGGAGGATTAGCTTTGGCCAATAAAGCATTGAGGCAGGGATATTACTGGCCTACAATGAAAAAAGACGCTCTCCAATTCGTTCGCAAATGTGACAAGTGCCAACGTTTTTCCAACGTGCAGAGGCAACCCTCTCAGGAACTTACTACAGTGACCAGCCCATGGCCCTTTAGCAAGTGGGGGGTGGACCTCATTGGCCCATTGCCTAAGGGCAGAGGAGGCGCTAGTTTCGCCATAGTAGCTATCGATTATTTCACGAAATGGGTAGAAGGCGAGCCTCTGGCAAAGATCACTGAGGCCAACACTTCCAAATTTCTATGGAAGAATATCATTTGCCGCTTCGGCATCCCTCACTCGATCGTCTCTGATAATGGCAAACAATTTGACAACCGGAAGGTCCGGGACCTCTGTGAAGAACTTGGAATCAGAAAGCACTTTTCTACGCCTCATCACCCCCAGGCCAATGGCCAAGTGGAGGCCGTCAATAAGACCATCAAACACACCTTGAAAAAGAAGCTTGATACAGCTAAGGGAGCTTGGGTAGATGAATTACCCCAGGTGCTATGGGCGATACGAACGACGAGCGTAACACCTACAGGGAAACCCCCTTCTCCATGACTTATGGCGCTGAAGCGATGAGCCCAGTGGAGGTAGGATTACCTTCACCCAGAAGATTAAGCTTCAATGAGATATCTAATGAGGAACTTCGAAGGTGTGAGCTTGATTTCCTTGAAGAAAAGAGGGATGATTCCCAGCTGAAGCTTGCAACCTACCAGAGGAAGATGAGTCGATACTACAACTCAAAGATGAAAAGGAGGTCCTTCCGCATAAACGACTTAGTCCTTCGCAGGGTTTTCCTATCCTCAAAGGAGCCGGGGGTGGGCACCCTAGGACCCAACTGGGAAGGACCCTACCAAATTGAAAGGGAAATTCGGCCCGGCACCTACTGGATAAAAGACATGGATGGTAGAATTCAACCTCACCCGTGGAATGTTGAGCATCTGAGAATGTATTATCAGTGAATGTAATCAGTAGCTGGATGTTGTTCCCCAGCCTTTATAAATAAATAAGTTTTCTCCAATCTTCGTCAACTACCATAAGCGTGGGCGCTTCGGAGGAGAGGATGGAACCTTAAAAGAAGGCCACCTCGTTCGAACTCCAAAGCGTACATCACATGCCTCCCTTTGGTGAAGCTGAACGCTAAAGGGAGAAGCCTCTGCTTGGGTGAACCATCCACCAAGCTGGGAAGCGTGGGCGCTTCGGAGGAGAGGATGGAACCTTAAAAGAAGGCCACCTCGTTCGAACTCCAAAGCGTACATCACATGCCTCCCTTTGGTGAAGCTGAACGCTAAAGGGAGAAGCCTCTGCTTGGGTGAACCATCCACCAAGCTGGGAAGCGTGGGCGCTTCGGAGGAGAGGATGGAACCTTAAAAGAAGGCCACCTCGTTCGAACTCCAAAGCGTACAT
Source organism: Fraxinus americana (assembly GCA_035079005.1). Classification (NCBI taxonomy): domain Eukaryota; kingdom Viridiplantae; phylum Streptophyta; class Magnoliopsida; order Lamiales; family Oleaceae; genus Fraxinus; species Fraxinus americana. The sequence continues at coordinate 32,963,627 of CM068717.1, read as the reverse complement.
CACATGCCTCCCTTTGGTGAAGCTGAACGCTAAAGGGAGAAGCCTCTGCTTGGGTGAACCATCCACCAAGCTGGGAAGCGTAGGCGCTTCGGAGGAGATGATGGAACCTTAAAAGAAGGCCACCTCGTTCGAACTCCAAAGCGTACATCACATGCCTCCCTTTGGTGAAGCTGAACGCTAAAGGGAGAAGCCTCTGCTTGGGTGAACCATCCACCAAGCTGGGAAGCGTGGGCGCTTCGGAGGAGAGGATGGAACCTTAAAAGAAGGCCACCTCGTTCGAACTCCAAAGCGTACATCACATGCCTCCCTTTGGTGAAGCTGAACGCTAAAGGGAGAAGCCTCTGCTTGGGTGAACCATCCACCAAGCTGGGAAGCGTGGGCGCTTCGGAGGAGAGGATGGAACCTTAAAAGAAGGCCACCTCGTTCGAACTCCAAAGCGTACATCACATGCCTCCCTTTGGTGAAGCTGAATGCTAAAGGGAGAAGCCTCTGCTTTGGTGAACCATCCACCAAGCTGGGAAGCGTGGGCGCTTCGGAGGAGAGGATGGAACCTTAAAAGAAGGCCACCTCGTTCGAACTCCAAAGCGTACATCACATGCCTCCCTTTGGTGAAGCTGAACGCTAAAGGGAGAAGCCTCTGCTTGGATGAACCGTTCACCAAGCGAGAGGTTAAAAACAGTTTCGTCAAGGATTAAGTTAAGGTAGTTTCAGAATGATACCCTGGAAAGCGGTTGTCAAAAGTTTTGTAAAGGAGCTTTAGTTGAGTTACCTCAGATTTGCTAAGTTTGCTTGGTTGCTTTGCTGGATAGTTTGCTCAGTTATCCCATTCTAGTTATTAATTATTTAAGTATGGCAAGGCCTTGATACTATTGCATTAAGTTAAGTTCATTGTGGAAAAGATAAATGGCAGCACAAAGATGAAGCAAGATCTGTGTTATATTGATATGCCGAATGAATTACAAAGTAATGAGCTAAAATTACAAAAATGCATCAAGGACCAGGGGGTGGGGGAGCTGGAGCATCTGTTGCTTGAGGCGCTTCAACAGGTTGAGGCCCTTCAGTAGGCTCATCTTCAGGGTCAAGTTCCACCACCTCACCCTCTTCAGCAGGTGTCTGCGGAACCTCATCCTCTAAGAACTCAGCCTTCAGTTCAGAAACATCAAGCTCTGGATGTGCCTCTCCCAACCTCTCAAAGACCTCTTGATAGGCCACTTTGCTCCAATACAGGCCGAAGCGTCGATACTCTTCAGTGTGATGGAAGTTGGCTATGTAGTTTCTTACTGCAATATCGCCCGCCTCGACCACGTCAGCTTCATATCTTTTCACTTCGGCCTCAAGCCACCTCAGCTCCTTCTCCATGAACTGCCCGGCATCCCTGGCCCCAGTTAATTCAAGGTTTGCCTTCTCCAGCGCTTCGGCAGTGACCTTCTGGTGGTTGTCAGAAATCTCCACCTTTTTGGTGAGGGCAGCCACCTCACATTGGCTCTCATGAACCTCCTTCTTCAAGGCCTCTATCTCTGCCAGGAGAGCATCGCGTTTTGAATCATCAACATCTCTCTGAATTCTCAGTTCAATGTTGGCCTCTTTCTTCTCCGCCAGCTCTGCCTTCACCTTTTCCAGTTCGTCGCGAGAGGCCCTATTCCTTGACTGAATATCTGCCAAGACAGTTTGGCATTCCAAAGGTCAACCCCAAGGCCCTGGCGGTTGGCTCACCAAAGTAGTGGTGAGATCCACAGCATCACGGGTGGCCACATAATTTCGCCACCTCTCCGTCCGTAACTTGTTAAAGCCCTCGGTGTCGCCCTCACCTCCGGAGGCGGCATTTCTATTACAACGGGGGCTATTTTGTCCTCCCCGCCCCCAGGAAATTCCCGACTTTCCGGAGTCCTCTCCACAACCTTCTTCTTGGTGGCCCCTTACTGCTCTCGCCACGTCATCCATGACGATCTTCCTAGACTGGGCCACCATGGCAGCATCAATCGAAGACTGGAGGAGCTTCGGCTGCTTCGAACCTCCCTTCTCAAAGGACACAGTGGTCCCAAAACTTGACGACCCCCCACCTGGGCCCAGTTTTCTCTTCTTTTGTGGCTCATCAGCCACCCCCTTGCCCTTCGCCACTGCTGGCTTGCCACCTTTTGGGGCCTCCTCTTGCACCTCCTCCTCAGCCTCTTTCTCGTTTTTGTTCTTGCTGAGGCGGTCCAGCTTGGACTTTACCTGTTTTGCCCCAGTGGACCCAGGTTTTAGTGCTTTCGCCCCGGCAGTGGAGGTGGCCTTCATTATACTGGCCATATCAGGCAGGGCATAATCCTTCTTGGTGAATTTATCTGCGATTACGAAGAAAAGTCAGTTCAAAATCATTAAAGGAGGCAGCTAGTTAAAAGTAAAGGCGCCTCTTACCCTTGGGGGCCATCAGTCCGAAATCAATGAAGTATCTGCTCCTTTCGATTAAGTGAGAAAAGCTTCGGAGCCTCGGAGACCGTCGGTAAATGTCTTCTATAATGGCCCACTCAGCCTCGGAAAGCTCGTACCTTGTGCTACAATCTACAAAAAAAAGGGGCAGTTATCAGTATCAGAAACAGGCATGTTGAAGCTATAAGAACTCAAGACGACACTCACAAGCCTCGTAGTACTGGGTCGGCGCGGTAACAGCTGGGACAGCATCTCCCTCCACCATCTGCCACCTACCCGTCACCCAGAACCACGACTCCTTCCACCCCTTAATGGATGAAGGGAGCCCGACCACAAAAGGGGCGTGGGAGCCCCAGGGAGTGATGTAATACCACCCCTTTGAGTCATCTTTTCCCACGACCCTGGCGTGGAAGAGGGACTCGAAAACATGAAGTGGGAGGTCCTCGCCCAGAGACACTTCCTTCCACAGGAAGTAGGTCCCCACGACTTGGCTCCACCCATTGGGAAGAATTTGGGTGGGGGACAACATGAAGGTCCTCAGCACAGCCCTAAAAAAGGGGTGCAGAGGCAGACGCACACCTGCCTTAAGCAGGTGTTCACTGAAGGCCACACAATTGGGCCTCGGAAAACAAGCCCTTTCGTGAGCATCAGGGACCAAGAGTTTGACGTAATGGGGGATGTTATAGGTCCGCCTAAGTTCGTCTAGTTTGGCAGAAGTGATATTGGATTGGATTTTGGCTGCCCCCCATCCCGCCTTATAATCTATAGGCTCTTCGGTCATACTATACCACTCACCAGAGGCCCCGGACACTGACTCCTCCCCACTCCTAACTACTGTCATGGCTAGAGACGCCTCGGAAGACATTGTTGTTGGAAGAATATGAATAGTGCGAGAAAAGGGTATCTAAGGAAAATAGGAAGACAACTACGCAAGGAGAAAGTACCTAAAGCGAAGGAAAGATTCAGAAAGCTCGCCGGAAGTTCGTCGGAAGTTCGTCGGAAAATGATTGACAAGAGGACAGTTTCAGAAATTTCAGAGTGTTTCGTGAAAGTAAAGTATGAAAATGACAAAGTTCTGGCTTTTATACTAGCGAAGGATTCGACCCAAATTGTCGAGATCGGATCTCGGTTAATGCGAGACGTACAAAATTGCACAAATCTTGACCACTTGAAATCAAACGTTTTCTCTACATCAACGCCTCGTATTTGTGCGTGCACAGAACCAACATCGCTCGCGCGTGAATTTGTCCTCGAAACTACACATCCCAATAATTGGCCATCATTGTGCATTAAATAAAAACGGTATACGGCTATTGAAATTCGTCTCGATGCAGTTCATTGGCCTTGGAAACATAAGAAACTGTCACATCACAGGCATCAATTTCTATGCACGTCGCCTCGCCTCATCCAAAGGAAATCAGCCTCGGCCAGTTCGAATATGAACTCGCCTCATCCAAAGGAAATCAGCCTCGGCCAGTTCGAATATGAACTCGCCTCATCCAAAGGAAATCAGCCTCGGCCAGTTCGAATATGAACTCGCCTCATCCAAAGGAATTCAGCCTCGGCCAGTTCGAATATGAACTCGCCTCATCAAAAGGAAATCAGCCTCGGCCAGTTCGAATATGAACTCGCCTCATCAAAAGGAAATCAGCCTCGGCCAGTTCGAACACGAACTCGCCTCATCTCAACGTAGCTCCAAAAGAACTTCAATTTTACAGGCGACTTTCTTAGAAATGGCGTAAAGCACAGAAAATTCAGACTTTGAAAGTCCACGCCTGGCATAAATGACCACACATGGACTTGGGGGACTATTGTTACGGGTTAAAGAACAGGACGGACACGTGGCGTCACGTCACGACGGTGGGACCGGCTTGATTCGATCAGGATATAATTCTCTAGCTTCAGTTGTGAGTTCCGAGGCCCTGGCTACCAATCCGAGGCCCTCGTTATTACTCCGAGGCCCCTCCTTCTAACGTCCGAGGCCCATCAAAGATCCACTTATGAGGATTCGGCCATGATGAAAATCTCTTCTAAATGATTGATGTGACTTTTGTGTAAAGCTTACTTATGTCTTGTCTCGTCAATGTCAGAGCATTTAATGTTAGTACAGCTAGGAGAGTCAACTTGATTGCTAGGATTTGCTAGGATTTGAGGTCTTGGTCGAGGAGATGAGGCCACGTGTAAATTGATCCAAAGGCCACAATTTGAGTTGTAACACTATAAATACCCCAACCATGTAATACAATAAAGGCTAATGCAAAATTCATAGAACAAACTTAATATTTTGGAGCTTTATTTCTCTCATTTCAACACTTCTTTTACAACATTCTTCTACAACAAATCCTGTCATTTATCGATTGGTTTCTTATACAATCGTATTTCTTTTATGCCGGTGGCCTGAACGGAGACGTCTCGTGCCTTTTAGCCACTCCCACGCTCATTTTCTAGAGTCCTTATGACCGTCGATTGGTATTAGCATGTTGGATTAAGCTTACGTGTGCACGAGTGGGCCCGGCATCTGTTGGCAACATTTTTTGGGGTCAACAATTTGTTTTTCATTAAAATGTTTATAAAATAATTCAAAATCTATAATTAAAAAGTGTACAAATGTTTTGTTGAACATAAATTAAGATAGTTTTCATGAATGCAGTTGGTCTCATAATATAATTGGAGATTTTGCCTTTGTTCATGTCTAGGTAAAAAAAGCTCCCTTTGATAAAAATTATTACAACCTTAAAAAATCAATCATGAAATATTGTACCTCCACATGCACATGTAACTATTGTTTCCATGCAGGCATTAAATTCTATAGAGAAAAAAATTTGGTTAAGCTAATTAAGAGGGAAGAAAATTTTGAAAATGAAATTTAGGGTATCTTTGGTATTATAGTATACATACTCGTTTAGACGGTATTGAAGATTACAATGAATAAGTGTTTTCTTTTACTCCTATTTATTAGCATTATCAAGTATTATGTAAGTCATCGTACTAGACATGCTATAGCCTATATGTGAGTTCTGAGATTAATTGTAGTTCAACGTCTTTGCGTGTACTGTACTACAATTATAAAGACAAAGAACGATAAATGAAATTTGACGCAAATGGGTTGGAATGCGAAAAAATACTGGCCTGGTTCTCATTGTTAATAGGGAAGTATACATAAATCATGCTTTTACTTATACACATTTCAAAATTAAGGTTTGATGTTTTAAATTTCAAAAATCAGGTTTTTATTTAAATTTATTTATGAATTACTTAATTAATTATATATTTTATTAATAAATATATAACGGTCACAGATTTATACAATTTGGTTACAATTCAAAATTTTTTAGGTCACAATTCAAAATTTTCATAGGTCACAATTTGTTCATCGGTCACAACTTAAAAATTTGAAAGTTACAATTTTTCATTGGTCACAAATCACAAAATTTGTAAGTCACAATACTTATTTACAGTCACAAACATCCCATTAATTGAACATATATTATATTTTTTTGTCACAATTTATCAAATTATTAGTCACAAATTAATAATTTCTAGGTCACAAAGCATTTATTGGTCACAGTTCATCTACTTCATTGGTCACATATTGTTTACTGGTCACAACCTAACCAAATTCTTGGTCACAAACAACCTAATCATTTGTGACCACCCCCGAATCATTTGTGACCACCACTTCGCCACGACTACCACTGCCGTGCCAACCAGATCACGGCGGTGCAACAAACTGACCACCAAAGCAAAACTCAACCAATCACTGGACTAGATCGCAACTGCACCCCACACTGCACCCCTGTCACAACACCACCACAACCGTCGACACAGGAACAACAAACCAAAAAAACCACCATATCAGCCGACCCATCGCCGCTACCGCCAACACCAAGATCCAGCCCCCACCAACAGCCCACTGCTAACAGTCACAGAAGAACCACCACGCCCACCACCATGCACCCACAGACGCACCGCCATGCCGGCATAGACCATGCCCACCACAGACCACAGATCACAGATCGATACTAATCACAAACCACCACCTGCGCCACCATTGCTGCGATCTGCACAAAACGGCACCCAATCAGTTATGCTCCTCCCAAGACCGCCGCACCTCCACCAAACCCAGATCTGCCGCACCCACACACCAAACACATCTCTCTCGCACCCAGGCACAAACATCCGACCATCGTAACCGGCGCAAGTACACACACCCCCAGCCACCGCTCATCCCAACACCGAAACCACAACGACACAAAAAAAAAAAGACAGAAAGAGAGTGGAAGAAGGGGAGACAGTGTGAAACGAGAGAGGGATATGAGTGGAAGGAGAGTCCACTTCGGCGGCGGCGGCGAGAGACGGAGTAGAGAAGAGAGGCTGACGGGGAGGAGAGAAATGGGAGGGAGGAGAGAGAATGGATCTTAGATGCAATGAATTTTAGGGTTTGATTTGGGTGATTTTAATTGGATCGAAAATTATATAATTAATATTAATTAAATATAAAAACCTGATAATTGAAAGTTTAAACTTGTGATAGGATTTGTGAAAATGGAAATCTAAAAGTAGGTGTAGATGTAATTTCCTCTTGTTAATAAGGGTTGTATCGAGCCTTGCTCAGCCCAAAGAGGGTTGTGTCGCAAGAATTCTTACTAATTGTTGTACTATGAGGTAAATGAACTGGTGCCTCAGGTTAATCAGCTTGATTTAGGCTTTTTGTCCGCTAAAATTTACTTTTGAGTAACTTTTAATTCCAAACATGTTTAGATAAAACTTGCTTATGGAACTTCTACTTTATTTACCTATAAGTAAATATTTAAGCTTAGCCAAACATGCGGGAGTTTGATAAGGCGGGACTCAAACGGGTCTAAGTCTCAGGAAGGTATTGAAAAAGATGGTAAACTCTGACTTGATCGCCTAATGTGGGGCATATGAGCCAAATATGTGACTAAGGCGGGGTTAAGTACCAAATGGCACTCCTATTATTATTATTTTTTCTATTTTTTATTTTAATAAACTAATTATATTAATAGTCTTAAAATAATATTAAAAATATAGAAAAAATTATTACGCCTAAACTTCGCCTAAATATACTTAAAGGTTGAGGCTTGGTTTACGACCTTGCTGCCAGAGACGGAGGCACATGGGTGACGGAGGAGCGACCTCCATGGCAGCATTTAAAAAAAAATCTAGAATTTTTTAAAATATAAAAACTATATTAATCTCCACCCATCATATTATTAACCCACCCTCCCGCACTCCTTTTTTTTTTTTTTGTGAAAAAATTGTGCATAATTAATATTTATAGCAAATACATCCTCAACCTTTAATATTGGATATTTAATCTCCCAAACTTAAGTGCTATTTGCATAATTCGTCCTTTTTGTATAATTCTATTTTTTTTTTTGCCCTCTCCCCTAACTCATAGCTCAAGCTTCGGCTCTGGCTCATTGTCGTCTCGCACCTTCTAGAAGTTTGCTCTAAGCTATTCGATTCAATAAATCATAAGTCATCGATAATTCAAAAATAAATTAAAGATGTACATCTAAAATTGTATGGGGTGGCCAATTATTTGTGTCAGCTTGTAACATTTAGGTCATATGTGTTGTAACATTTTTTAAAGTTTTAAGCTTCCACAACAAATATTAATTTTTAGTTGTGATTTTTAATATCAACTTTTAATGTAAAATGAAATCTCTTAATGTCAAAGTGTAACATGCATTTTAATTGGTATAACTCTCATTATTGTGAGAGAAGTTTTACACTATAAGAGGGAAGGAGATTTTATAATTTGCATACAACTTGAGATACAACTAAAAAACACAAGTAAAAAGAATTATTCTCCCATATACATTTTATATTATACTTTTATACTTTTGAAACTTGATAAAGACTCATTTTTTATCTCTCTATGGTTATGTCCATAGAAAGAGAACCAGTCATATGAATTTTATCTTGGAGCCGTGTGGTGACGAAAATACCTACGTGAAGGGGAGGCAACAAAACTTTAGGACAGCGTTCTTGACGTGACTTCACAATATTTGCATTCTAATTATCTTCTTATTGTTGAATTATAATGTTTATATTATTATAATATTCTTGTGTATATATAATTATTGAATTATGGTATTCATACTTATTAGTTGATATGTTTATCTACACACGAATCACCCATTTTTCCAACAATATGTTTATCAAATACTTCCATTAAATTTATATTTTATCAAAGTCTTAACAGGTACATGATTTTACTAAATGATAACACCGAAATTTGAATAAAAATAGCATATACTACTAACATGACTACTTTTTTATTCTATGCTTCATCAGGCATTGTATCAGAAGTCTGACATAAGAACATGAACAAATCATATTTACATTTCATTATTCTATATACAACTGGGAATTCGAGAATTCCATGGTAAACCTGGTGAAGTAATATTCAGTAATTAGATGCAACAATTTAAAAAACTCGATTGTTAGTACTAAGTGTTTGGGTTAATCGAAAAGTACCTCTTCATTGATATCGACACTTTTTGAATGGAACGCCCATGTAAAAGACTCTTTATCAGCCTATATATGCTCGAAGCCACATAAGGATTTTGTTCTTCTTTCTTTCCACGAACGTTAGCAGCATTACAGATCATAGAAGTAGATGAAAAATCCATAGAAATTGATCTTTTAACTGTTTGTTGCAATGCCCTGTCGACTTTTGCACGATGATCAGCCAAATCACTTAGCACTCGATACTTACCACCATTGAGACTAACACCAATATTTTCTGCGCCAATTCTCATTTCACCAGTTATTCGTCTCTACTTCGTGTTCTTCCTCTTGCGAACCCAAATTACTCGAATGAGTGTCCACTTCATTCGTCTGAGCAGCAGCATTCGTATTGCTGACAATCGGGGCACGACAAAGGGGACAATGTTTGTTTGACCTTAACCAGGTATCGATACATGGGACATGAAAAGCATGGCTACATTTGGGCAACAGCCTAAGACACTCGTTTTCTTGAAATACACTTAAGCAAACAGAACAATCAGTACCTTCAATCAAACCTTCCCCACTTTTGTACTTACAAACTGCTATAGAATCGATTATGGACTGATGTAGCCCAACTGTACGTATATACCATATAGGATGGTCCACCACAGGCCCTTGATTTTCATCGATAAAATCCTCTCGGGCACTATTCTCCAATGATACCGAATTTCTCCACTGGGAATTCCTTGACCGATACCTCCTTATAGAAAGATAGGAGATAACCATAAAAGTAGCACCAAGAACACAGATGATGAGGATCAAAATTGTTGACATATGATGTTTCGGGCTAGCCAGGGGCGGAGATGGTGGTGGTGGCGGCGACAGTGATGGGGACAGCGACGGCGACAATGGCAGTTGAGGTGGCGGCGGTGAAATGTAATAATAACAAGTGTAACAATTTCCATACTTCTTTTCATTCTCAGTCTTCTTATCTACTAACAAAAACTTTCTATGATGAAATGCCATCAAGAAATGCTTTAGATTCAAGAAATAGGAGAGGATCAAATAAGGAATTGATTGTTTATGCTTTATTTTTGTTGCACGTTGACTTGGGAAGATTACTTGTAATTTCAATATTGGTTTAGTTTGTGATTGAGTTGCAAAGTTAGTGGTTGGGTAGGCTATTCGCTAGTGACATTTCAATGCACATTCACTCGTTTTAATATTTATTTAATTATATTAACTATATTTCCTTTTCAAGTTGTTTTTGTCAATTATCTTTATCACTCAGCAGAAAACTTTAAAATTGACATGGTACCTAATTTTTCAAATTTTTAAAGGAAAAATGAACCTTTTTTCGTGTCAGTCTAAGCATATTAAATCAGTAAGAAGCTTGGGGACTCCTTATTCCACACAGAATCATGGGTAAAAGATAGAAGTAGGTAGATATTACTATCTTTCGATCGTGTATGATATTGAACCACACATTTTGTGTATAGTAAAATAGACATGATTGAAAGATAATTGAAGCTATTTGTTTATATGGTTCTTATCTTGTCATATTATGTTCAGTTTTATGTAAGGGAATATTTTGAAAATTTATTCTCATTAATTATTATTATTATTAAGTACTCCAGTAAGAATTAATGAATTTTTGACCTTTTAAATTTGGGAATATTTTTCAGAATTTATCTGTTCTTAGACAAGAAAGTTGTTCTTGTTAATTTTGCTATATTACCTAATAGTAACAGTAGTTATTCTACGAAAAAAAATTGCAATATGTCGATATTATTACCAACATATTCTCTTGTAAAATCAAACGTGACAGTAGAATTAGCTCAACTTTTATCTTTTGTCAACCCTAAGTCTAAAAGATTGCAATCCACTGGGCATGGCAACTGAAGTCATGGCCTAGTAAATGATGTATATTTATTTAGTTGAAAGTTGAGGGGACAAAATAGATCGGTAATTTTTAAAATAATCATATTAATAATTTAAAAGTCTTTTAAAGAACCCTCGGATTATTCAAAAAGCCGTTCAGATGAAATATCTAAATTGTGGTGTAACCTAAGTTAATAAAACTCATGCATCATGGATGGTTTGGACAAATTTAAAATAATTTATGAATAGTTGATTAAGCTACAGAAAAAGCTAGCTCAGGCATTGGGGTAGACTGCCTTAGGTCTCTGTCTATTTGGGTCCTGACCCTCCACTGGAACTCCTGTGGGTTGACATAGGTGTCATGGGTAGAGTTTTGTTCATGTCTTAGATTTAGGAATTTACTCATCTTTCATGAAGGAGCCAAATGAACTACAACTCAAAAAAAAATTGTTGTCGAAGGATAATAGCGAATGAATTTCCAAAAGCAAAATTTCTCAATGAAACCTTCCCTTAATGTTAAGCAATGAATTTAGAGCCCGTTTGACAGAGCTTTTTAATTCTAAAACTACTTTTAAAACTAAAAAATTACATTTGAATATGTTTGGGTTATTTCCTGTAAGTGGTTTGTCTAAGTAAAAACCGAAAAAATTAAAATAGCATCTTCAAAAACTCTTCTACAAAATGTTACTTTTAAAGTTGACCCGATCAAAGGGCCATATTTCCATTTCAACTTATTCATATTTTCACAATGGTCTATTTAATGGCAACAGACAAACAATTACAAAATATTGTTTTGTTTAAAAGATAATACTACCATTTAGCTAACAAATAAAAATCAAACACTCACTGCGTAAAATTTCAAAAGCAACTAACTTTTGTTATCTGTTTATTTTTACACAAATAAAAACTCTCTCATTTTTCATCTGCTTTAACCTTAAAATTTGAAAAATTTATCATACGCTGAAGCCTGAATTTTTTTTTTATGTCAACCACTTCGAATCAGTAAGTATATTTATTTATGTTTAATTTCGTTTTCGTTAAATCAATATACGTTGTAATCGTTAAATTTATTTCGATATAAATAGTTAATGTAGATAAATTTATTTAACATATCTATAATTTTTTTAAACATGAACGAGAAAAAAATTCATCTACATCTTTCAGAAGAAATAAATTTGATGAGAAACAGTCAATTGGCTGTTTAAACATCTGGTCAGCTATTTAAACAGCCAGTAGACTACTAGATAAAATAGTCGACTGTTTTGGTTGTTTCGTCTTTTTTTCTTAATTCTTGTTAAAAATCGAAATTTCGACAATATATTTTCTTTTAAAAATCTGTTTTGGCTATTTTGCCATTTTTAAAAAAATTTCTGTTAAAAGTTAAATTTTCAACTATGTATTTTCTTTAAAAATTTCTATTTTGGTTGTTTCGCCTTTTTTTTAAAAAATTCATGTTAGTAGCCGAATTTTTGACTATATATTTTCTGTAAAAAATCTATTTCTTTTTGCAAATATGGTTGTAATGACAGTTTGTTATTTTGGTGACTTCGAAATTGATGAAAAAGATCGATGGGTATGGAGATGGATAAGCGATAAACGTGGTGGTACTCTAATTTCCATAATGGAGAGTACAGCATATGAGGGAATGTACCATGATTTAAAAAACAAGTTGAATGTTGACCCCTCTCAGTACGATATAGAACTGAGATTTCGGTTCAAGGATGATTCATCTATTTCGATTTCACCTATGAAGGTTACTTGTGATGAAGAAGTGAATTATCTATTTGAATTGAACAAAATGTACACGACTCCTTTTTGGGTGACTTTAGTGAGGAAGGATGTCGCCAAAGTTGAACACGAAAATTCGAATGGAGGGGATTACAATGCCATGATTTTTGGGACACAGCTGAGATAGCTCGTGAAGATGATGTGGTTATTCTCGAGCTAGTTGTTCCTGATCGTGATCTCACTGTTACACACAAAATTCTGTCGATAGTTCAAGATAGCGAGAATGACAATGAATTTACAAATGAGGATTTGATTGCTTTATCCCGTCGAGATATGAGTGGGTGGGAGTACAGGGGCTAGAACAACTGGACCCTCGTCTAATTCTTCGTGTGTGGTTCTTGATGATGAGGATTTGTACGTTGATCAACTGTTCGAAACAAAGAAAGATTTGCAAGAATTCGTGCATCGAATTGCACTGAAATACAATTTTAAGTTCAAAGTTAAGAAATCAAACAAAGCATTGTTGACGATTGCCTGCGTCAACGACAGTTGCCATTGGAGTTTGCGAGCGACGAAAATGGACACGAATGAGTTATTTGTAGTTTGCAAGTATGCACGGGAACAGACTTGGGAAATAGGAGTTCGTCGAAATATCATAGGCAAGCTTGAGCATGATTTATTGATCGACAGATAATGCACAAGTATCAAGATCCACGGACGATTTATAGATCTTTGGACATCATTAACGATGTCCGTCGAGATTACAGAGTCATCATAAGCTATCGAAGGCCGGAAGGCCAAAGAATGTGCATTAGAGAATTTAATGAGCTTGGCCTAGGAAAGCTATGCTAAATTGGCAAGGTATTGCCATAACATGAGAATAACTAATCCTAGCTCGACCTTTTTTATTGAGACGGAGGGTTGGAATTGCTTTAAGTTTTTCTTCATGGCTCTTGGATAATACATTCAGGGATTTTGAAATGCGATGCGACCTCTAATTCTAGTCGATGGTACAACTCTGAAAGCTATACACGTAGGCAAGTTAATTATTACTACATGTCGAGATGCCAAATTTACCTTCTTACATTCGGCATAGTCAATAGCGAGAATGATTTGTCATGCATTGATTCTTCAAAAAGCTGAGGGATGTAATCGGGGAAGTCGAGGGCCTTGCCTTCGTAACTGATCGGGGACAGTCTATAATAAATGGCATCGTCAAAGTATTTTTCGAGGCACATCATGAATATTGCATGTACCATATACAATGAAACCTTAAGACTAAGTTTCGGGGCACATGCATTGTTTTATTGTTCAGGAGAACGGTCGAAACTTATAGTGTTGAAGAGTGTAATAAGTTCAGGGTGGAAATAGGAAGCAAATAATTATCGGCATAAGAGTATCTGACAAATATGAGGATTGAACACTGGGCGCGATCACATTTTTCAGGTCGTCGATACAACATGATGACGTCAAACAATGCGGACTTTCTCAACGCATTATTCAAGAAGGTTAGAGAGTTACCAATCATTGCAATGATTGAGAACATTCTAACAAGTTGCAGCAGTGGTTTCACGACCGACATGCGGAAGCACAAAGTTGCACTAGATAAGTTGCGCTTCTCTATGAAATATGTACGTAATATGGCATACATGGTACCGCCTCTGCACTTGTCGTCAATTTCAGTTGGAGAGTTTCCCATGTGAGAATGCAGAGTCGGTGGCTATGTATAAAAGCTTTGCAGCGAGGACATTATGCTCTCCTTATTACACAGCTGATTATTGTAGAATAGCGTATGTTGAGACTATATTTCCTCTGTCTAATAAAGGCGAGTGGGAAGTTCCCGACCATATTCTCCCACTTAATAATTTGTTGCCACCGCAAGTTGAATCGCGTGGTCCTGGACGTCCATGTACGTCTAGAATACCATCTACCGGACAGTTTTCTTGACTACGTAGGTACGGCAAGTGTGGAACAACGGGGCATACTCGTTAATTTTGTACAAGTCAGATTCCCCTAAATGACAATTAGACCCATGTGTAATGATATCATCGTGAAATGAACAACATTCCAAATTTTTTTATTTATTTTTTCAATACAGTTGTTTGATTTGAATCGATATAGACATATAGTAAGTTAAATCAATCAATTGATTTGATAACTAAATAATTAATTAAATATACAATATTTATAATTATTTCATAAATAAATGAACAAAATTCAATGTACAATGTTTACAAACCATTCAATATACAATATTTATGGATCACAATTAAATTCATATAAATCAGCCGCTAATTTATTCCTCCAAATCAGTATCCACGATTGGTTGATTCCATCAACCTTATGTGCTATACTCAAAAATTCAATGTACTTTATAGCGAACATGCCGCAATCCCCACTGCAATTGAACAATAACATGTTAGTTCAATACCGTGTAGCTAAAATCTACGTTTTAAAGTTAAAAAAATTACAAAGACTTACGATATTCCTTATCTCGCTGTCGTCGTGTCCCGCACAATGGCCAGTCTATCCTATATAGTAACTCCCGCTCGTCTAGCCATAAGCAGAACGATCACAGCCACCGATTCCAAGTTCTGCTTGAGCTGACCCTATGTCAGACATGAATGATCAGGGTCGTACACATATATGGTCGAGTTAACGAACACGATCTCCACGTCAATGTAGTGCTGATTCGCGTTCATTAGAATGTACATATGTGTACAACCCTCCATGACTTCCCCTGACACCCGATGATCCATTCGAGCATATATTCAGGCACTACGTACTCGTTACCCTTACATTGGAGCGACTCATACTCAATGATAATGGTACATATGAACTCGGTGTTCAATATGACTCGACTAGGAATATGAAAGGATTTGGGATATATTTCAGCTCGTGTGTGCAACAAATCCATGGCCAAGTCGATGTGCTACATCAAGAAATATCAATGAAAAAACATGGAGTTATTTCATTTAATAAAAAAAATCATATATACATAACAAATAACAATATGTCTTTGTCACTTACATCGTTGCGAGCCATGCTCCTGAAGTGGTAACGTCATGGAACCACTTGTAAATGTCTGAGATCGTTGTTTGAGCTATCGTGCGTAATGCGAACCCCATAATAGCGGTAACTACGAAACCTACAACTAGATTGATGCGGAACCCAAGAACACCAATTAAACCCGATTTTGGATTTGAACCCAATAAGGTGAAACAAAAAACCGAACGATAATAACGATGCGTTGACCCCATTGATTACACAATGAAGAACCTACGATCCGATGTTTGAATGCCACAAGTTTAGATCTTGATAAATTCGATTAATTGTTCAGTGACGAACAAGGAAAGTAATAGCCTCTCAATTAATAATTTGTCAAAAGTCTCAATACAATGAAAGTTTTTGGTATTTATACCGAACCATAGAAACTAGGTAAAAATGTGCATAATCTCATAAATAAGGTAGGAAATTGACTAAATATAGAACTCTAGTCAAATAAGGAAATTAGCGAAAAAATAAAATTTCTCCTCGGATGCGGTGCAACTGCGCTTCTTTTGGCGCAGGGGCAGGGGCGCCCCCTGTAATATGCGGCTTCCAAGTGGGGGCGGGGGCGCCTTGGAATGTTGCGGTGGAGCCAATACCCCCTGTAATATGTGGCTTCCAATTGGGCGCTGCGCTTAGGAATGGCACGGGGGCGCCACTACTCTCTGTAATATGCGGGTTAACTTTGGCTTCCAGGTTTAGTTGCTTGAATCAAGCTCATTCATCCCAATTCCAACCTCGACACCAACATGGAACTTGCTCCAATCTTCGTCACGATCGCCATATCATCAACCATAGCTTAAACAAGCAATGCCATCGCTTCTTTCACCTGCTTTGCCCTCGATCAAGTCATCGATCCTTTTTCCACTAGCAATAGATCCTTCTCCGGACTTGCCCTCATCTCGATGGCACCTTGGATCATATCAGTGCGACTAGCTCTAAAAATAAGAAACAAGGAAAATGTTAAAAGAAGCATATACGACTTAGCATATCACACTTTACTAAAATCATACAATACTTACTCGGGCATAATTCTTCTCCACTTCGTATCGAACGCTTTCCATTTGGCATGGTCCATCTCTCAAGAGAGATTGGGGTACATCCCGTCAACGAACGTCCTCCTCTTCTCCTCAGCCGTGACGGGATACACGACGTACTGTGACGGTAATCTCGCCATCTTGCCGACCACTTGCTCCAAAAATTCAACAGCACGCCTCTTATCCTTTGTCACGACCGACGTCATTTCCTCCTCCTTCATCGAGGGTACCACCTCCTCCTCTACCACCCCTTCCTCCGCCACCCCCTCCGTCGCCATCGGGGACACCCCCTTAGCCTCTTCCACCAACTCCGCCTCGGTCACCTCCACATCCATCATGAGGGCCACCTCTACCTCCACCTCCTCCCAAAATACAGTATCTGGCAACAACGAAGAGTCGCCCCATCTATCACTCCTTCGTAGTCCTGCTATGAGCTTGTTTGGTAACACTAAAAATTCAATTAAAATTGAAAATATAGCCGTTATTGGGTTTCACCCGTCTAATAAAAGTCAACAATAACGGCTAGTTTTTTAATTTTAATCCGATTTTAATCTCTACCAAACACACTCTATATCGCATCGGAGCGCTACGACCTCCATCTTGACGTAAACTTGATATCTCGCCGCTCATCTCTCGTCGCAGCTCCCCTACCTCCCCTCGTAGCGCGCCTACCTCCTTCCTCATCTCCGCCATAAATCCAGCCAGAAAGTCATACATATCACTGTAAGCAAGAGATCCATGGGGAAGGTGCCTGGATGGAGGAAAAGGAGATCTAATCGACAATGGAGGTGATCCCATAGGACCGGAAGCGATCCCATTGGCGGTAAAGGTGATCGTCGACCAAATGGACCGTGCTCCTATTCAAATAACATTAAAAATTATTAACTTAACTAAAATAGGCTAACTCATACGAAACGATAATCAATAAATTATATTCAATTTTCATACCTGATCTCGATCCAGGATAGAATTGGACATCAGGTCTCATGGAGTATGCGAAACGGTTAATTCATGCACAAGACGGCGTCAACTCGATTAGGACCTCAAGCTGACATATTGACATTTTCAACTAGTTAATGATCATGTGATGAAATTCTGAAACGACATACAATAAAAATCTACAATATATAATACTAACCTGAGGGTCGTCGATGAGGCTAAAAATTGTTTGTCAGACGGACATCCGTCCGTTCGGGATGCTCGCCAATGATGCATCCGAGGGTAGTATGTCTTTCCTCGCCTGGAAAATCGAGTACCCAAGAGGGGGACTATCTCATATGCCCAGATCTGCAACACATACACTAATTATATATAAATTTAGCATAAAAAAATTTTAACGTTGATTATTTTAAACATTTTCTTGCATTGCCAAAGGCAATCCATTTGTATTGTACTTACGCATGGACCTCCCTTTGGGCTTTGAGTATGATCTAGTGAAGACGTGTCCGGTATCCTCAAAACATCTCCAGCCCCACGGATAGTTGTTGATGACATCGATGTCGTCCACAACTTGCAATTGGAAAATGTCGACGACGGTCTTCTTGTGATGACCTCTCATCACACTCTCAAGGATGTAGACCAGTCCAAGCTTCAACCTATCCAACATCTGGTCGTACTCTCTATCGCTCCCATCAATTGGGGTAGAAACACCGTCCCCTGTCCCTGGAAGTACATCTCGTATAGTCTGTTGCTTTTCTCAGTGGCTACCTCGTCGCCTGTAATCCTCAGTCCAGTGATCAAGGCAAACTCAAATATCGAAAAACTAACAGCCTTGACCCTGAGGTCGAAGTAGAGGGCATCGTCGTCGAATGGCCTAAGGAGCTGACGTAGCAGTGCATCGATGATATGTCCTGAGTACTGTAATTCTTGCAACTGGTACATGGACCACAGGAAGGATTGCCGCAGCATATCTCCATATCGATCATCAAGCAGCTCCAATACAGAAGTAAAACTCTCAAGCTACTGTTTCAAGTAGCTTTCACCGCCATCCGTCTTAGCTCTGCATCTAAATGATACTCCATCCTGCAAACATTTCAAATGTTAGAATTTTGAACAAGATATAATAAAATATTGCGTAATCTCGAACCGAATTGTAACTAACATACGCAAGACACTGACGATAATAAAGAATATAAATATTATTTAATTAAATTTGAAAAACTTAAAGATTTGTTTACGAAGAATATTTAATCAAAGAATTTTAAATTGAAAAATTGAAAGGAAAAAAAAATATTTCATTTTAGTAATTATCAATTTAAAATTCTTTATGTAATTATATATATAAATAATTTAACCAAAATTAAATTATTAAAATTAAATAAAGAATATAAATATTATTTAATTAAATTTGAAAAAAAATTAAAGATTTGTTTACAATAAATATTTAATTAAAGAATTTTAAATTAAAAAATTAAAAGAAAAAAAATAATTTGCTAATTCGTTAAAAAAGAATATACCATTTTAGTAATTATCAATTTAAAATTCTTTATTTAATTATACATATAATTCAAACAAAACGAAATTATTAAAATTAAACAAAGAATATAAATATAATTTAATTAGATTTTAAAAAAAATTAAAGATTCGTTTACAACGAATATTTAATTAAAAAATTTTAAATTAAAAATTTAACAGGAAAAAAAGAATTTGACAATTAGTTAAAAAATAATATTTTATTTTAGTAATTATCGATTTAAAATTCTTTATTTAATTATATTAATTATGGAATTTTAAATTTAAAAATTAAAAGGAAAAAAAAATAATTTGCTAATTCGTTAAAAAAATAATATTTCGTTTTAGTAATTATCGATTTAAAATTCTTTATTTAATTATATTAATTATAGAATTTTAAATTTAAAAATTAAAAGGAAAAAAATAATTTGCTAATTCGTTAAAAAATAATATTTCATTTTTGTAATTATCAATTTAAAATTCTTTATTTAATTATATATATAAATAATTTAAACAAAACGAAATTATTAAAATTAAATAAAGAATATAAATATTATTTTATTAAATTTGAAAAAATTAAATTTTATCGAAGAAAAGAATTTTAAATTGAAAAAAAGTCATGAGCCGACCCAAAAAACAGTCGGCCAAAACAGTTAACAGTCTGCCCGACTGTTTCGACCCAAACGTTAAACAGTCGGGTCCGACTATCTTCTTTCCGGCGATTTCCTTTGTCAAACACTAAATATAACCAAACCCAACAAGAATTAATGAAAAAAAAAATGATAAATAACAACTTGAAATTACCAAAAATTCATAAACTTTGCGAAATGAAAAATCGTTCTTAAATCAACAAAAAACTAACATTTTTCATGATAATCACCGAGTTCTTTGTGGTTGTGGCGTTCAGTAGACCGTGATATTAATAGCTTAAACTGGATCCGACTGTTTGGTCCCACTTTCCACCAATTTCGGATTTTTTCGACTTTTCTTGTCTCCTTGTTTGTTGGGGGACAATGAAGGTGAGAGTACGAAATTCGACCCAAATTACACCTAGATGGATGAATAAGTGTAAATGTGGAATTAATAAATTATAATTAACTAACAACAAGTCTCTAATTAATTATCTCTAGATGATTATGCAATTAGTTTAATTATTTTATGTTTGAATACAACAGAATATAAAAATAGTAAATAAAATAATAAATAACGTATGGTATAATCATGGAGAAATCCCAATTGGATAAAAAAATCCGGGCGCTTTGCCAGTCAGCAATCAACTATAAACGATTTATAACTTACAGTCTACTAGACTAGACGATGACGCGTACTATCTGATCTCTTTAATACAATTCCAATGGCTCTCCTGGATTTTGAGCTCCTACACCAATTCCCAGCTACAGTTTCCAAAACTCTCCTGGATTGCGCTCCTGCAGCAACTCCCAACTTTGTGAAATCGTCTATCTCATGTGGATTCATGAAGAATATTGTGTTCTTCAATTACTGGAACTCCAGTCGCATTCCCTTGATCTTGAGAAACTCTGACAGATATGAATGAAGCAGCAATTTGGTATTTGGATTATGAAATTGATGTTTTTCTCACCGCCAAGAACAGATCACTATGTGAATAACGAAGGTTGAAGAGTAATTGATGAAGAGAATATGAAAAGTTAAGTGTTTGCTCAATGATCAACCCTCAGAAAAATCGTTCTGTAGCGTTTGATATTTATAGGTTAGGTTAAAAATGAATGGGCTGGACAAAAAGCTTTTTAAAAAAGAATTAAAAAAATTCTGGATAGCACTATCGCTCGAGCAAGGGATGAGCGACAGTCGAGACGACAGGCGGCTGACGCAGTTTCTGTTTCTGATGCTTGAGCCAAACCTTGGCGATAAGCTAGCGATATTCCGACGCTGTTTTTCCTTCTTTTCCATTCTCGAACTCTAAACCTAATATAACACAACTTTCTACTATTTGCACATTACTTCTTGACTTTTACAGCGTATCAATTTAAGTCACTTTTGTTCACGGACTTGCCAATTATATTAAATACCTAACAAACTCCTCATTTGACATTATGTGACAAACTACAATCTAAAGTCAATACAGTAGTAAAAAATACAGACTCAAACTGACACAACAAAAACAACCGTTTTAATCGAATTCTGCTTTTCATATATCAAAACATATTTCCTGAAATAGACAACTCAAGTACCCATTGTAAAATATATGTAAAACAGTTAAGTGCAAAAGCAATTGAAGCAGTTAAATCAAGTAGTTCACAGTGTAAAATTGATTTAAGCAGTTAATGCATATTTTCAGTTTCATATCATAAGCTAGATGAAGACATAATATTAATGTAACCCAACATACCAAAACAAAATATTGATACTAAAAAAAAAAAAAAAAAATCAAAACTTAATTTAGCAATACCGAAAATTATCATTTAATCAAAATTTTGGATACATCACATCAATTAGTTAAAACCATATACATCCTCAAAAAACTACTCCATCAAAAACCATATACAACTAACTACTCCCCCTTTTTTCACAAAATGACAAGGGACAACGTATAGTCAAAGAACATCACACAAAAAAGCTTTGCACCCTCCTTTTTGATTATTATATTTTTGCATTAACAAAGAATAACTCAAAAATACTGTTATGATCATGCATAAAGATAAGCAATGAACACTAAACCTTCCCACATACTTAGTTTAAGTTATCATGGAATAAATTGTATAATCAACCTATATGTGTAAAGTGTCACCAATCCTTTGAAAATAGGACTCCAGACCTTAAATTTGTGAGAAATGACATGCTAAACATCACCGTCAGTAAGTTTAATCCCCAACTTATGAAAGTCAAACCATTTAAAAAACAATAGAACCTATAACAGAAATCTCATTATGAATGGAAGTATTTTTTTCTCTCCCTGAGAGTGAGCAAGATATTTTATTTCACATCAGACAAAGCTCATTATTATTTTTCTCATCTTAAGTGCAGATTTTTCTTCATTAAGCGACTAAAATGACCAATGTAGCGAGCTCTAAGCAGTTTAACCCAAGTCAGTTGACCATAGGCACCAGGTTTTGAGTAACCATGCAGACTTAATTGCTCGAGTCAAATATGCACCGAAAAAAAAACATAAGATACTGAGCACTTTTTTTTATATTATTCTATTTTTTTAATACCATGGATAAACTTGAGTTTAGGTCTAATACATTTGGTCAATTCATGTTCAAAGTCACCTTACTAACATGTGATTGTCATCTAAAATCTCACACACGAGATAGAGTCCTACTAACAATATCATAGTGTGTGCAGTGCATATGGTACATGAAGACTCCTATACTAAGAACTCCATGAATAACCTAAGCCAGCAATGGAAATGATGTTACAGTTTATTGATTAGCCCCATGTCCGATCACAACAAACATATCCAAGTATATCATATATTAAGCTATAAAAGTAACATCTACATTTGAAATATTTTTTTTTTTTCAATTTTTCAAAATTTTTGTGTTGCTTTTGTTGTTTTTCAATTAAAAACAAAAAGTATGAAACAAAAAAAAAGGACAAAACACACACGAGGGATGCATAAGTATAAGTCAAATAATGATAAAGAATGAGCATGCAAAAAAAAAAATCAATGAGGTACACAAATGCCAATAGCCGTACGAAAAAATTCAAATTTCAGACCATCCAATGGCTTTGTAAATAGGTCAGCTAATTGGTTTTCTGTAGAGTTATTCAACGTATAAACATATTGTGGAAACTTAGGATCAACAAAGTCTTTATGTTGTTCAACATATGCTTCTTCCTGGAGGATTCCATTCAAGAAAGAACTCTTGACATCCATTTGATATAATTTAAATTATAAAGTGCAAGCAACAGCAAGAAGAATTCTAATTGATTCAAGTCTAGCTACTAGGACAAATGTTTCATCGACGTCAACTCTTTCAACCTGAGTACAACATTTGGCAACTAACCTAGCCTTATATAGTACCTTGATCATCAGTTTTATTCTTAAATATCCACTTAGTACCTATAACATTGCAATCATCGGGTCCAGGAACTAAATCTCAGACATTGTTACTCATAAATTGATTTAGCTCTTCATGCATCACGTTTACCCAATATTTATCTCGAAGGGCATCTTCAACTTTCTTGGGCTTAATCTGAGACACATAACTAGCATATGTCAGATTGTTTAAAACCCTCTTACGAAGTCTCATCCCTTCATCCAAATCTCCTATAATATTCACTTTAGGATGATTTATCTTAACTCTGGACGAAGGTTCCTTAGGAAGTTTAGGTCTATCATCAGGTGAGGAATCCTTATTAGGTGTGTCTAAACCATCAGAAGTCTGCGGGGGGATCGAGAACTGAAGTTTCTCTAGGTTCAGTTACCTTGACATGATCAACACTCAAGTGTTCTCGCTCTCCCTAATCTCTTCCAATCTCCCTCTCACTACAAGCATCATCCACCACTACATTGATGGACTCCATTAAGACTGGTGTACGAGAATTGTATACACGATAGGCTCGACTATTTTTGGAATATCCTAGGAAAACTCTCTTATCACTTTTCGAATCAAACTTGCCTAAATTTTCTCTATCTATCAGAATATAGCACTTGCTGCTAAACATACAAAAGTACTTGACAGTAAATCATTTACCTTTCCCATCTTATATGGTGTCATATCAGTTTTAGGTCTAAGATAAACCTTGTTAACGATGTGACAAGCAGTGTTGATGGCTCCTCCCCAAAAATGCATAGCTAGTCCCTTACCGTGAAGTATAGCTTTAGCCATTTCTTAAAGCACACGATTTTTTCTCTCAACTACCCCATTTTGTTGTGGAGTGATCGGCGAGGAAAACTCATGTTGGATTCCCTTCTCTAGGTAAAAGTTCTCAAGATTCGAGTTTTCAAACTCTTTTCCACGTTCACTACGAATTCTTAATATGGTAAAGTCTTTCTCATTTTTAAGTTTTTTGTACAATGATATGACAAGACTGAACACTTCAGATTTTTCTCTCAACAGCTCAATCCAAGTATATCGAGAGAAGTCGTCAACCACAACCAAAATATAGCGTTTGCCACCAAGACTCTCAATCCTAGATGGTCCCATTAAGTTCATATGGAATAATTCAAGTGGCTTGGTTGTTAAGATTTTAGAAGTTTGTTTATAAGTTACTCTAAGCTATTTACCTTGTTGACACGGACCACATAGAGTGTTATCAACATTTTCAAGCTTAGGCAAACCATTAACAAGTTCCTTCTTTGCAAGTTTAGACAAACTATTATAGTTCATATGACCAAGGAGTTGATGCCACAATTCAGTTACACCAATCTTGGTACTACTGCACGCATAGTTGGGATTAGGAAGAACTCCATAACAGTTGTCTGAAGTTCGTACACCTTCAAGGACAATGTTGCCAGTAGTCATATACAGTACACATTTTCTAAACAAAACTAACCTCAAAATCAGCATCGCATATTTGACTAATGCTTAACGAGTTAGATTTTAACCCTTTCACATAAAGCACATCTAAGATAGCAGGTAATCCAGATATATTAATGACATCTTTGCCTAGGATAGGTGCAGTAGCCCCATCTCCAAATGTAACTACATCACCATTCCAATTATCGAGAGAAGAGAACTTTGTCACCACACATATGTCTAGAACATGCACTATCAAGATACCACATAGAGTTATTTTGAGCTTTAAGTGCAACATGTGCAACATAGCAATTTAGCTGATCATCCGACCTAGAAATGTCACTCTTCTTAACCCAAATATTCTTAGAAGTAAAAGTGGTCCTTGTTAACCGAGTCATCATCTCAGTTAAATGACTAACTTGATTGGCGAGAAAGTTAACATTGCTAGAGAAAACCTTGACTTTTACTTCTAGTCACGAGTTTATGACACATAGGTCTCGTGTATCCCAGTGCACCACAATGGTGACAAACGGGAATAAATCTAAGTTCAAATCTGCTCGGAGGTTGTTGACGATAAATAGAATGATAGTAGGTCTTCATCCAAAGATATTCGTGTCCTTGGGTTCAGGATTAACAACATTCTGAGCTTTCTTAGTGGTTGGGATGAACGTGGTCTTGGATGTACTAACAGTAGTATTACCATTTTGAACATAACCCAGACCATGCCTATTTTCAGCAGGTTTGTTCATCCCCAACAGATTAACAAATTTCTGCGTACCGCTTATGAATGAATGAAGTTGAGTATTAGATTTTTCAAGATCACTTGTTAAGAATTTAACTTTGACTTCTAAGTTTTCATTAACAAGTTTCAACTCATTCATATTTTTGATACAGTCCTGAAGGTCTCCTATAAATTTCTCTCTCTCTCTCTCTCTCTCTCTCTCTCTCTCTTTCAAGTTCATTCACTTTTTGCAGCACAACTTTATTGACATTTTTGATTTTAAGACTCTCCTCGAATAATTCTAGATAAAACTCATGAATATCTGTCCCATCCTTAGACTCTTCTTCAGATTTTTCACTGAGTTCTACAATCTCAACTTTTTTACTTTCCTTATCGGATTCTATCATAGCTATAGATGTGAACGCCATGAAATTTTGTTCATCTTCGCTACCAGAGGTATCACTCTGAGCACTCGAATCTGATTCATCGTCACTCAAGGTCACAGCTAATGTCGTGCACCTTCCGTTATTCAAGTTCTTCTTTACATTAGGATATTCATTCCTATAGTGACCAAAACTCTAACATTCATGACATCTAACAGATTGAGTTTTCTTATTAGCGGTCCTAGAGTTATTTTTTTCATGCTTATCTTTCACGAATTTACTAGAAACTTCATTTTTTCGTTCTCGAGGCTTTCTCCTATTCCTCATCACTTTCTAGAATTTTTTAAATAAATAAGCTATTTCGTCGTCCTTAAGCGTCTCAACATTAGTAGACTCGCGCTCTTCTTCTCTCACAGTGTTCATGGCTATGGATTTAATATTTTTAGGTTGAGAAACGGTGAGTTTGTAGGTTTGAAGGGGTCCTACGAGTTTTTCTATCTTAACTGTATCTAAATCCTTACTTTCTTCAATGACAGTGACTTTAGGTATAAACCTTTCAGGTAGGGATTTAAGGACTTTTCTAACGATATTGGACTCGGGAATCTTTTCACCTAAGTTAAAACTCGAATTAACTATGTCATTCAACTTCGCATAGAATTCATCAAACGATCCATCATCCTTCATTCTAATTTCTTCAAACATAGAGGTTAACATTTACAGTTTAGAATTTTTAACAGTTTTAGTTCCCTCGTGTATGGTTTTTAAGATGTCCCAAACTTCTTTCGCAGTCTCACACATTGAAACTCTCCTAAACTCTATAGCAGACACAGCCATGAACAGGACATGAATGCCTTTACTATTCCAGTTACACTCAACTAGATCATCTTTAGTCCAAAGTAAGATATCAGTGGGTGTAACTACACCAAAAACAGTAGTTGAATAGGTGTAAATGCGAAATTAATAAATTATAATTAACTAGCAAACAAATCATTAATAAATTATCTCTAGATGATTATGCAATCAGTTCAATTATCCTATATTTGAATACCGCAAAATATAAAAACAGTAAATAAAGCAATAAATAACGTACTGTATGATCACGGAAAACCCCAAATGGGTAAAAATTTCGGGCACTTTGCCAGTCAACAATCTACTATAAACGATTTATAACTTACAGTCTATTGACTAGACGACAACACGTACTATCTGATCTCCGACTGCAATTCCAACAGCTTTCTCTTGAATTTTGTACTCATGCACCAACTCCTAGCTGCAGTTTCCAAAGCTCTCTTGGATTGCGCTCCTGCAGCAACTCTCAACTTTGTGAAATCGTCTATCTCCTGCGGATTCATGAACACTACGTTCTTCAATGACTGGAACTTTAGTCACCTTCCCTTGATCTTTAGAAACTCTGACAGATATGAAGGAAGCAGCAAACTGGTATTTGGATTATGAAATTGATGTTCTCACCGCTAAGAACAGTACACTATGTGAATAACGAAGGTTGAAGAGTAATTGATAAAGAGAATATGAAAAGTTAAGGGGCTGTTATCTTTGTGTTTTAAGTTTTGAATTCATTTTGAGTTTTGTGTTTTGAGTATTCATTTTGAGATTGTTGAAAATGTGTTTTTTTGGCATTTTAAAAAATAGTTTTGAAAACACTCAAATCGCTTTTTGAAAATCTTGACTTGATTATAACTGAAAACACCAAAAACGACATTGATTTTCTTTGTAAATTTTTAACTTGTTTTCAAAATTGCGCTTTCTAAAATAGGAAAGAGAACGCGTTTTCACTATTTAGGAAAATCGAAAATAGAAAATGGCTTGAAAATGGTAAAGAGAACATACCCTAAGTGTTTGCTTAATGATTAACTCTCAGAAAAACCGTTATGTGGTGTTTGGTATTTATAGGTTAGGATAATGATTAAATGAGCCATACAAAAAGCCTTTAAAAAATGAATTAAAAAATTTCTGTATAGCACTTTTGCTTGAGTGAGGGATGAGCGACAAATTGTTGCTCGAGCAACGGCAAGGCGACAGGTAGACGACTCAGTTTCTGACGCTTAAGCCAAACTTTGGCAATAAGCTAACAATATTTCGGCGCTGTTTTTCTTTCTTTTCCATTCTCGAACCCTAAATCTAATATAACACAACTTTTTACTATTTATACATTATTGCTTGACTTTTACAACATATCAATTTAAGTCCTTTTTATTCACAGACTTGTCAATTACATTAAATACCTAGCATAGGGCAATTGCGGAAATTGGGCTATTTTAGCACCCTTTTTTTTTTTTTTAATATGGTCAAAGGCCATTTTGAAAACATGGTTGGGTCAAGAAGTCATATTCACATATTTCCTGAGAAACATTAGCCTTGCCAGACCGTCCTTAACTACAAACATAAAATATTCCTTTCACAACATACACAATTGCATATTTTAGTGCTACTTAATTAATGATATCAGTAACGATAAAAATTATTCTTACTATTTGATCATTATCTAACTACAATCATTTTTAGTCAATTTAAAATATACGCTAACTTGTGTTTGCTTAAAAACTAATAAACCCGTATTCCTTTTATATCGTATTCGACACTCTATTGATCAATAAAGTCTTATTGACAAAGACAACGATTGCAACATAGAGTGAAACCTCGACCCATGTGACAAGATACACCATTAATTTATAAAGACCACAATTTTCTATTGTAAATCATGCGGTGGGTTGATTGGCAGTGCTTCGCTATGCTGAAAATAATAAATCAAATAAGTTTGTTTAAAAAATTGAAGTCAATATTATATTGTTAAGAAAATCGATGCCAATAGTTTAAGGGTAATTTGTAAAGATGGTTCCCAATCTCTATGCCTTGTGCGAATAAAGTCCTGATTCTTTCATTCTTGGCACCAAAGTCCTCAACTTAAGGCTTTGGTACAAAAATAGTCCAACAATCAAGAAAGATTAGGGTTTGGACTAGTGATGAAAACAAATAATGGAAGTGAACCATACATAACTACTACACTATAACAATCACATTTCAAAACTAACAATTTTATCAAATTATTTCAAAATTTAGGTGTTAATTCCAATTAATTTTATCAAATACTTCCATTAATTTTATATTTTATCAAAGTCTTAACAGGTCCATGATTTTACTAAATGGATAACACCCAAACTTAGAATAAAAAATATCGTATACTACTAACATGACTACTTTTTTATTCTAGGCTTCATCAGGCATTGTATCAGAAGTCTGACATAAGAACATGAACAAATCATATTTACATTTGGAATTCGAGAATTCCATTGTAAACCTAGTGAAGCCATATTCAGTAATTAGCTGCAACAATTTAAAAAACTCGATTGTTAGTACTAAGTGTTCGGGTTAAACGAAAAGGACCTCTTCATTGATATCGACACTTTTTGAATGGAACGCCCATATGATCGACTCTTTATCAGCCTATATATGCTCGAAGCCGCATAAGGATTCTGTTCTTCTTTCTTTCCACGAACGTTAGCAGCTTTACAGATCATAGAAGTAGATGAAAAATCCATAGAAATCGATCTTCTAACTGTTTGTTGCAACGCCCTGTCGACTTTTGCACGATGATCAGCCAAATCACTTAGCACTCGATACTTTCCACCAGTGAGACTAACACCGATATTTTCTGCCCCAATTCTCGTTTCACCAGTTAAATTCGTCTCTACTTCATGTTCTTCTAATACTTGTTCTTCCTCTTGCGAACCCAAATTACTCGAATGAGTGTCCACTTCATTCGTCTGATCAGCAGCATTCGTATTGCTAACAATCGGGGCACGACAAAGGGGACAACGTTTGTTTGACCTTAACCAGGTATCGATACATGGGACATGAAAAGCATGGCTACATTTGGGTAACAACCTAAGACTCTCATTTTCTTGAAATCCACTTAAGCAAACAGAACAATCAGTACCTTCAATCAAACCTTCCCCACTTTTGTACTTAAAAACTGCTATAGAATCGATTATGGACTGATGTAGCCCAACCGTACGTATATACCATATAGGATGGTCCACCACAGGCCCTTGATTTTCATCGATAAAATCCTCTCGGGCACTATTCTCCAATGGTACTGAATTTCTCCTCCTGGAATTCCTTGACCGATACCTCCTTATAGAAAGATAGGAGATAACCATAAAAGTAGCACCAAGAACACAGATGATGAGGATCAAAATTGTTGACATATGACGTTTCGGGCAAGCCAGGGGCGGACACGGTGGCGGCGGCGGTGTAGGCGGCAACAATGGCAGTTGAGGTGGTGGTGGTGAATTGTCCTTAGGCTTCTTATCTCCTAACAAAAACTTTCTATGATGAAATGCCATCAAGAAATGCTTTAGATTCAAGAAATGAGAGAGGATCAAATAAGGAATTGATTGTTATGCTTTATTTTTGTTGCATATTGACTGGGGAAGATTACTTGTAATTTCAATATTGGTTTAATTTGTCAAAAGTTGATTGCCTTGCAAAGTTAGTGGTTGGGTAGGCTATTTGTTAGTGATATTTCCATGCACATTCGCTTGTTAATATTTATTTAATTATATTATCTATATTTCGTTTTCAAGTTGTTTTTGTCTATTATCTTTTATCACATAGTAGAAAACTTTAAAATTGACATGGTACCTAATTTTCCAAATTTTTAAAGGAAAAACTAACTTTTTTTTTTTCGTGCCAGTCAAAGCGTATCAAATAAGTAAGAAGCTTGATGACTCCCCATTCCACACGGAATCATGGGTAAAAGATAGACCATTAGGTAGATATTACTATATTTTGGTCTTGTATGATATTGAACCACACATTTTGTGTATATTAAAATAGATATGATTGAAAGATAATTGAAGCTATTTGTTTGTATTCAAATTATGTTCAGTTTTATGTAAGGAAATATTTTAAAGTTTACTCTATTCTCATTAATTATTATTAAGTACTCCAGTAAGAATTAATGAATTTTTGACCTTTTAAATTTGGGAATATTTTTCAGAATTTATCTGTTCTTAGACATGAACGTTGTTCTTGTTAAGTTTGCTACATCGTCTAATAGTAACAGTAGTTATTCTACTAAAAAAATTTAAAAATTTGCGATATGTCGATATTGTTACCAACATATTCTCTTGTAAAATCAAACGTGACAGCAGAATTATCTCAACTTTTATCGTTTTCCAACCCTATTGACCCTCCACTGGAACTCCTATGGGTTGACATAGGTGTCGTGTGTAGAATTTTGTTCGTCTTAAATTTAGGAATTTACTCATCTTTCATAAAAGAGCCAAATGAACTATAACACAAAAAAATTGTTGTCGAAGGATAATAGCGACTGAATTTCCCAGAGCAAAATCCCTCAATGAAACCTTCCCTTTATGTTAAGCAATGAATTTAGAGCCTATTTGACAAAGCTTTTTAAAATTCGAAAACTACTTTTAAAATTAAAAAATTACATTTGAATATGTTTGGATTATTTTCTGTAAGTGGTTTGTCTAACTAAAAATAGAAAAAAAACTGATTTAAAATAAATTCTTCAAAAACTCTTCTACAAAAGATAGAAACATAAGTCGTGTCAAACAGTCCTTAATTACAAACATAAAATATTCCTTTCACAACATACACAATTGCAAATTTTAGTGCTACTTAATTAATGATATTAGTAATTAGGGATGGCAAAATAACCAGTTGGCTCGGGCTCGGACAAGAAAAAGCTCGAACTGGGTTGGCTCGTGGCTCAGGCGGGGCTGAGTCATTTTGGGGCGTCGCTCAAGCCTACCTGGCCTGTGTGGCTCGACGGCTAGCCCGTGAACCTTAAAATAAAATTAAAAAAAAAAAAAAGCTTGCCTACCAATTCTTTTTTCAAATTTTTAAAATTTTTTCTTTTAATTTTAGATGTAATTTTTTTATATGTTAATATTTAGTTATTGTTTATAAGGATTATGTTTGTCGTACCTAAGGGGTTACACCCCCCCCTCACATTGGGGTGGAATCCACTTCTATGTGAGGGGGTGTAACCCCTTAGGTACATCTTTTGATGTACCACTAACATAATCATATTTATAATACGTATAAATTGTACAAATTTTTTTTTTTTAAAAAAAAAAATTAAGCCGACTCGAGCTGCCTAAATTTTTTGTGGCTTGGCCCGGACAAAAAAAAAAAAAAAACTTGAAGTATTTTTACTCGAGCCAAGCCTGAGCAAAAAGTTTCGACTCGGCTCGGCTCAGCTTGCCTTGTTGACACCCCTATTAGTAACGATAAAAATTTTTCGTATTATTTGATCATAATCTAACTACAATCATTTTTAATCAATTTAAAATATTCACTAACATGTGTTTACTTAAAGAACTAATAAACCCGTATTCCTTTTATATCGAATTCAACACTCTATTGATCAATAAAGTCTTGATTGGCAGTGCTTCGCTATGCTGAAGATAATAAATCAAATAAGTTTGTTTAAAAAATTAAAGTCAATATTCTATTGTTAAGAAATTCGATGTCAATATTTTAAGGGTAATTTGTAAAGATGGTTCCCAATCTCTATGCCTTATGCGTATAAAGTCCTGATTCTTTCATTCTTGGCACCGAAGTCCTCAACTTAAGGATTTGGTGCAAAAATAGTCCAACAATCAAGAAAGATTAGGGATATTCTTTTTGTATTTCAGTTTTGAGTTTTGGTTTCATTTTTTATTTTGTATTTTGAGTGTCTGTTTTGAAATTACTAAAAATGCGTTCTTTTTGTCATTGTGAAAAACTGTTTCTCAAAACATAAAAATAAAAAATGTGTTTACTTTGAAATTTTGAGAATATTTTTTTTATAATATTTTATTCAAAAAATCTGATTATTCAATAAATTTTAATAGTGTAATGTTAATATAGTATTAAATAACATATAAATTTTGAAGTTGGTACATCTTGAAATATTTTTTTTTTCAAATATAAAAAACACAATCTAAATTAAATTTGGCAAGTTCTTGTTTTTGTCTTTGTACGTAACTTATAACAAGAATTAACTAGCATCAAGTCACAACCAAACATAATCAAATTGCAAAAAAGGGGAGCATTAATATCATGTTGACATGATAATAAATATTTTGAAATCAATCTTATCGAGCTCATGTTAGTTCCCACAATTTTTGCCAAATACAATTTTGATCTTCTAAACACGATGACTATCATCATCCACAAACTGATTCTTGCTCAAGTAAGGACACGGTGCAGGCCAAGCTGCTCACAGCCTGAGACCAAAATGAAGTCCAAACCAAGTCACTTCACTTTACTTGCATAATAAAGTGATGTGCAGAAGCTATCACATAGTCTTGGATAAGGAAAAGAAGCATCAAGCAAAGATTTTCTACAACTTAAGCTTGATCGCCAAGAAAATTTCCACTTACTACCAACACTTCATACTAATATCAGAAAGGTGACACGAAATAAAGGTTCTCAATAGAAACAATAAACGATGTTTGATTTTCCAGCATCTACCTGACAACAATTTTACGAAATGATAGTATACAATTACCCAAAAATCAGTCACAAATTAATGTTCATCAAACAAAATTCACCATGAATAAAAAAGAGTTTTTGTCCTAAGAAAATAACTATACAGAGTCACAAGTCAAAATCCACATGGTCAATTTCCACGAGCATAAGGAGCTGCATTGTGCTAAACATACACAAATCAGTACAATGCTTTATCGCCCCAAAGAAAGTAATTAGATGCATAAAACTCAGGAAATGTCCACCAGAGCTTTAAATACTACCTATGAATAGATGTACCTCCAAATTTCAGTAGCCAGTCCAGGGAGATTTGAGTTCTTATTTTCAAAGGAGAAAATTGTAGCATCTCAGCACTATCTACAGGTTGGATTGATGAATAATGACACACTATATACTAATATGATCACATCACTATAACTATCCCAAAATATCACCAAGATTACCAAAAATCTTGATACAAAAAAGTTCATCCAACATTAAAATTGCTCAAAGAAATAAAATGTATTAAATACAAAATTACATCATTCCATATTTCAGTACAAAAAGCTTGTGATCCACCGGCACTAAAAATGCTCTACAGCTTCATTTACATCAAGCTAAATACAATTACAAGAACATGAACATCCCAGAGTTAAATTAAATGGATACCCACATATGTATTAAGTTGCCGAACAAAACTTGAAAAATTGTTGTGCTTGAAATTCCTTGGCAAAATAATCCTAGCAAATTCCACAAGATCCCACACAACAAATATGTCACCCTTTGCTCCACAAGAAATTATAGAATCCAATGAAGGATCATCCACCAAATCGAAACTCTTGGACAAGAATGGAAGAATTGGGGTCTCATGCAAGCATTCCATAGGCTGTGGCATAACGAATAAATCCCCAAAACCACCTACAGTATTTGGAGCTGCAGCTTCTCCAATTGGAACACCTTTGAATTAAAATTGGGGTGGAAAAGAATCAGATATTTTTAAAGGTGGGGCTCTGGTGATTTAGGAAATAGAGGTACCACTGAAAAATCCCCAGAACTACATACAGTATTCGGAGTTGCAGTAAATTGAAGGCTTTCAAGATCACAACCGCAAGCATAAAGAAATGAATTCTAAAGGCAATCAATCTCTTCTTGTACAAAATATTAATCCAAATAGCAGCCAGCATAAAATACACAATAAAAAAGAAGCAAATAAACCCGTGGTAAAATTGTATTTTCCTGAAGAATTTGGGCCCCATATGCAGAATCATGTTGTATATCTCTATAAAATTCAAAATTTTGAGATCCCCATGAAGGCACCGAGGTTAAAATTCGAACATTTATGTAAAATTGGCATTGACCCATGGTTGGACAAGGTGCACCGGTGGAGAGGAGGCTAACCCATGTGGTCCACGATCGTGGGACGACAGGATGGCGCCGGAATTTGCAAAACTCAGACCCTATTGCGCGGATTTCGCCACTGACATTCTTCTAGGAAGAAGTCTGAACATTGCGGGGTTGGAGGTGATAGAGGGGAGTGAGACAAGGTTGTTGTTGGTGTAATCCGGCTGTGAGGCGAGGTTGTTCCTGCTGATTCTTCCAATTGGTGGTGGAATGATGGGAGGCAGGGGCGGACGCAGACTTTTTATGTTGGGGGCACAATCAAACTTTCAAAAAGTAACGAAAAAATTAAAGTAAAGTTCCGTGAAATTATTTCATAGAAGTTCATTGCTATTCGTTTTTATAACACAAAACGAGTTACTACTAATAAATGGTAACTAATATTAACCTAGGCTTTATTTGGCTTACCTTCTTTTTGACGGACAGGTACGAGCATGAGAACACTTGAAATAAGCTCTTGGACAAGGGTTGTCTTTAGTCACCTTCTGTCCATATTTCCTCCATTGATATCCATCCTTAACAATCTGCAGTTTTAATATACAATAATTCATCAAGAAACCACGATTCCAAAGTCCGTGTCCTCACTAACAATTCAAGATTTTAGAATAGATGGTTCAACACAATCAACGTCGACTTACAAGGCTTGTATCAGATGCTTGTGTTTGAACGAAAACCCGCGAAATTTTTGCTTTGATGTGTTCTTCTTTTAGTTTCTTGCATGATTCTTCATCACTAGGCTGCTCTCGGAAGTTGAGCCATTGATTTCAGTTTTCCTTTTTCTTGATGCTGCTGTGTTATCCATTGATGGATTGTTGGTTTTATACTCCATTAATCTGCTTTGCAATTCATTGTAATTTTCACACACTACTATTAACATTTCTGTGAGCCTCTTATTTTCAGCACTAACTCAGATTAGTTCATCTATCAAAGCACTTCTCTGTATAAAAACATGAAAAGAAAATATTCAATGTTCATCAAGAAAATCTTTTGAAAATAAAGGAATGATGACAATTGATAAGCTCTTTGATTCAAGAAGAATATCAAAGTTTAAAGAAACTGAAAATAAAGTGGAAAAATGCCAATTTAACTCCCTAAACTAGGGAATTCCTACAAATTCCCACAGGCTCAAAGACTTTGAGTTTTGCTTAGAAGCATGTTTACGCTCGAAAGTGCTATTATTATCGAATGATATTATGTCTAAATGTCTAAATCCCTATCAATTTCCAAAAAACCCTAAATCCCTAAATCAGAAAACCAATTAACCTACTGATTATTAATATGAAACTCAATAACAAACACAATTCATTTACCTCAATAACAAACACAAATAAATTATACACATAACACAATTAACTCAGACAGAGACTGAGAATTTGAGATTGTCGGAATTGACCTCACCAGGAGAGTCGGAGACCGAGAGAGCTCAGAGAGGAGTGAGGATGGGGAGGAGCTTTGAAGTTGGAACGGCGGAGAGCTTAGAGTTGGGAGTCGGGACAGAGCTATCTAACGGAGGAGTGGAGAAGAATGAGGGTTCTAATTTCTTTCTTTTTCATTTCATTTCATTAAAAAAAAAAAAACCTCAAAATCTAGGGGGCACATGCCCCCCCAGGCCACCCCATAGATCCACCAGTGATGGGAGGTGATAGAGGGGAGTGAGGAGAGGTTGTCTGATGATTCTTCCAATTTTCAGTTCTGATAGGGCTTTTCCGCGTTTTCAACGTTTTCGAGTTTTTGGCCGGAAAATACTCAAAATGACCAAACGGTCGTTTTGAGTTTTATGAACAAATTTTTTTTTTTTTTCTCAAAAATGCGTTTTCGAAAATAGGAAAGAGAACACGTCTTCACTGTTTTGGAAAATCGAAAACAGAAAACGATTTGAGAATAGCAAAGAGAACAGTCCTTTAGGGTTTGGACTAGCGATGAAAACAAATAATGGAAGTGAACAATATATAACTACTACACTATAACAATCACAAAACTAACAATTTTATCAAATTATTTCAAAATTCGGGCGGTAATTCCAACTAATAATATATATATATATATATATATATATATATATATATATAATATACAACTAATATATATTCATTATATTTTTCTATTTATAAATAATATAATTAAGATATATATAAATGACATACATTATATCTCCACTCCACCCCAACCCAAGGAAAATTACAAAAAATGAAAACATTTTCTGAAGATTACACCTTACTCTCATGGAATCACCCCCACCAACCCCAATTTTATCTTTAGTGTGGCTGCCTGTAACCGTCTAATTTATGATTGTATGTAACCAAGTCACTAGTCCGTGTTATCTGTGATTAAATATGATCAAATTTGTCTTCGCTATGACTAAGGGTGTGTCTATGAGCACAATTTTGGCCAAAAAAATTGTTTTTTCAATCGTTGGAAATGAAATATAGCAGCCATTGTTGACTCTTTGTCTCACATGTGGGACCCTTATGTGGAAAAAAAAGGTTCATTTTTGGCTTAAAATCTGCTAAAAAGCTGCCCAGACATGCTCTAAATGTGATTGTCCGTGACCAAATCAATTTTAAATATGACAATCACAATTAACACTTAATTGATCACAATCAGGCACAATAAATATATACTTAGTCATGGAGGATCACCATTAACAAATCTGACACATCGCATAACCAGCACCTCCAATGCACCACCACTACCACCTTCAACTCAAATCCACAACCATAAATAATACGTTCACCTCAAATCCACAACAACAATCACCAGCACTATCATTTCCACCAATCCCTTCAATAATGTTTTTGATTTCGCAAAACCTCTCAGTGCTTCACCCTTCTTTAAGAATTTGCAAGTAACAAGCTAATTCAGCACAACAAAGAAATGATGAACTGGATAATACATGTGACGCGGAATAAATTTCGAAACCTTTATTTCTGGAACTATTCCTGGCAGTGGAACAAATCAATCTATTCAACAAAAGAACATGATCTATATGCATGCGCTTATCAATAGTTCGATATTAATTTGCACTGCAGAATAGTGAATCTACATGGGGCTAGGGGTTCATCGCCATCACAACATTTTTTTTTCTCGATTTATATTGAATTCAAATACAATTTGGCCTCGTCGCGCCGGAAAGGGAGATGTTCGATTGGGGTTGGGTTGGGTTGGGTTGGGTGGGTGGTAGAAATGGTGATAAAGTGATAAGTTAGAGAGAAGGAAGAGGGTGGGAAAATATGTAGAGAAAAGTACCATAAACAAGGTGTTTAGTTTTGACTTTTAAAAAATCAGGTTTTTATTTTATTTAAGCAAAAATCAGGTTTTAATTTTACAATTAATATTAATAATAATATTTTTAAATTAAATTAAATATATATCCACCCTACTACCTACCCCCACCAACTTCATTTAAATATAAAACCCTAGCCAAACCTAATTAATTCTATTTCATCTTCTTCCATTTCTACCGCCGCCTCCACCGCCGCCGTCTACCCCGGCCACCGCCCGCCGCCGCCTCTCCCCCTCCCCTTCCCCTTCTTCCCCCCCCTTCTTCACCTGTGACGTCGTGAACGACGGCACGTCGCCAATGCGACGTTCGCCATTCATCGACGTCCACAAGATCTACGACGCCGTGAGCTGCGACGCTACTCACGGCGTCGCAGTGTACTGCGGCTGACGCTGCTGCAGCCGGCTGGTCATTGCGATGTCATAGCAGCTGTCGACCGGCATGGTTCGCTGTAGGACGAGATCCGTGATCCCGGATCTTTTTTTTTTTTTTGTTTCCTACTACCAGATCTTGAGTTTTTGATTTATGGTGATATTGTGTTTTTATTGATTCTCAAATATTGTTGGTGATTTGCACATTGTTATTTTTTTTTTTTTAATGAAAATGCTTAGGTGGTGGTCGGGCTGGTGGTGGTGATTTTGTAGTGATTTTGTTGACGGATCTCTGTGTTGTTGTTTGTCGAAGGTGTTATCGGTGGTCGGGCTGGTGGTGGTTTTTTTTTTTTTTTGGCCTGTGACCTAGCTTTTTTTGGTGTCTGTGATCTAGATATTGAACTGTGGTGGTTTTTTTTTTTTTTTTTTGTCTGTGACCTAGGTGGGCGTCTGTGACTCACTCTGAAATAGAGTCGTGACATGTAAAAGTTATTATTTTTTCCAATCTGTGACCTAGGTGAGTGTCTGTGACCTCGGAATTGTGACTGTGACTCACTGAGATAGAGTTTTAAACGTAAAATTTTTTATTTTTTCAACCTGTGACCTGTAAAATATAACCTGTGACCTATAATTTCGAACCTTGTGACCTTAAAAAATAACCTGTGACTTATAATTTTTTATCAGTTTTGATCTGTGACTTCGAAATAATCCGTGAACAAATTGTATATAACTGTGACCTTAACAGTTGTCGGAATCGGAGCGGTCATAGGAAATAAATCTTCTTGGGAGAAAATAGGTTGCGGAGTAGTCACGGAGTAATGGGGGGTGGGGGGTGGGGTGGGGTGGATTATTACAGTTAAATATTTAATTTAATATAATAATTGTGAAATATAATTA
Source organism: Fraxinus americana (assembly GCA_035079005.1). Taxonomy (NCBI): domain Eukaryota; kingdom Viridiplantae; phylum Streptophyta; class Magnoliopsida; order Lamiales; family Oleaceae; genus Fraxinus; species Fraxinus americana. The sequence continues at coordinate 32,924,599 of CM068717.1, read as the reverse complement.
ATTAATTAAAAAAACCTGATTTTTGCAAATTTAAACTTTGGGACCTGATTTTTAATTTTGGTAAAGTAAATGTCTGAACCATAAATTTTTCCCACATATGTAAGGTTTGGATTTGGCCCATTTGAGAACTAATGGAGGTAGTTTGTACGTAGATTAGATTTAATTAATTTTTTATTAATTATAATTATTAAGATCTAATTACTACCAGACTTGTGAAATGAAAACTAATCCCCATTGTTTTTGAATTTAGTCTTTAAATATAGGTTTCTAGGTAATTTTTCCATAAGGGAATAGAAACGTCCGGCCTGATTTTGACCTACTACTTTTTTATAGAAAAAAAACTAGGGGCTATTCTGATTCGCCCGACAATGAAGAAAATAAAATTAGAAAGAAAAATTTCATATCTAAAAGATGAAGTATGACATATTTCAAAATTAAGAAACAAAGTTTAAAACTTCAAAAATTAAATATTAATTAAATTCTATTTATGAAATAATAAATGAAAAATATATTTTATTAATTAAATATATTAATATCACAATTCTATAAAATTTGGTCACAACTTATTTCTCGATCACGAATCAAAAAATTTATAAGTCACAAATCATTCATTCATGACAAATAAAAAATTTTATAGGTCACAAATTTTATAAATCACAATTTATTTGACGACACAAATCATCAAATTAATTGGTCATACGTTATTTCTTGTCACAACTTAAATTGTGAGTTACAATTACAATTTTTAGGTCACACATTATTTATTAATCACAATCTAACCAATTTATTAGTTACAATCAATCAAATAATTGATCACAAATACTCCCTCCCCACCCGCATCACGTTCCATCCCCACCCCCATCACGTTTCATCCCATCCCACCCCACCTACGACCACCGCACAACCACCATTACCAACGTCACAACTACCTCACGTTATTGTCACATTACCACCACCTTATTATTGCAGTCAACATCACAACCACCATCATCCAAAGTGTTGGGAATTTACTTAATCATGCACAGCGGAAATAAAACAATTTTCAATTCCCAAACGAGGATCTGCAATGTATTTAGAAAGAAACTGTGATTATAATTATACCTTTGATAAATTCTGCAAAACCCTTTGCTGATTCACGAACTCCAATGATCACGATCTGCAATCCAAGCTGTCCAATTGTCCAGCCAGAGAACAAGAATGGTGGCTAGGGTTTCTTTTCTTATGCTAGCAAGAATAATGAAAAATCCATACTGTTTTCAAACCCTAGTAGTTTATTAATATAAGTCCAAATGGGCTCGACCCATCTATTAAACTTAACCCGGTCCAATATTTAATTAATCAAATTAATTAAATCTGGTCCATGAATTAATTAATCCAATTAATTAATTCGGACCTATTAATAAACAACTCAATTAATTAATTATCCAACACTTGTCAATTAATTAATTGGTAAATCTCATTCTTCTGATTCTCTTTTGTGTGTGACCCATTAGGTTCCCGATCACGATGCCGAACGACGTGAATTATTATTTTGATCTAATCAAAATCGATAAATTAAAACGCCCCTTTTAATTTATCGCTAATTCACTTTCGTTGTCCCAAATTGACATCTAGCAATGTGTCACAGCAATACATGTGACGGGAAATATCACGTAGCATGACAAAACCAAACTTGTTCGTTTACCGTGAAACTATAATCCTCTCGTCAATATGATCCGATCAATTATGAGATATGGATATGTGTCAATCTCAATTATCGATCATATCTTTTATCCCACTGTTAACTCTTTTCCGATTTATGAGTTCACCTTGGCCAAGGATTTCATTATCAACTTAACTGGATAAAATATAGATCATAGTCTCTTACTATCTAAGAGTGACGAATCCTCTATTGGTCATTCACAACCTTCATATGATTCTTGACATACCCGAACGATGTTGTATTAGCGACCCTTGGCACAGTAACATCCAACACCACCAAAGTATGACTGTCCTCATATAAGGTACCATGATGACCTCAAGTCAAAGGACCAATTCCACTACCGAACGTTAGAGATTAACCACTAACACTCAAATAGTTATCCATGTGGAATCTCTCAGCGGGTCTCCAATGTTTTGTTCTATAACAAAACATTCACGTGTTCATTCAAGTGTCACCACACTTTAGCTTGTGAGATCAGCTACTTACTTCACAAGTAAGAATGCCACACGCGATAGTCTATCCATAATAACGATATCCGTATCTCGTTATTACTTCGACCACGGACGATTTAAGATTTAGTCATATGTAATTTATATCTCACAATCACAACTCCTTGTGATCAACAAATCACCAAGACTTGAATCTACGGATTCTATTATTTAATTTATTAGAATATTAATTCAATTAAATAATAGATATTGACATACATATGCATTGATTATATATATATTCAAAGTGTTTATATCCAAAGTTGATTGGACCTAGGGCATAACACTTACACAAAGACCATCAAAAAATCAGATCCAAAATAATTTTATCGCACAACCAGGACGCGACTTCACAGTAACCGCAATGCCGCACCACAACTACTACCAACTCACTAGATCGCCAACATCACCACCACTTCGTAACAGCGCCAACATCACAACCACCACAACCCAACTGCGATGCAACGACTTCGCAGCAACCAGACATCACTGCGAGTTCGGAACAACGCCCGGAATAGTCAAGCTGCAAATACAGAGAGAAAGGAGAGAATGAGATAGGTACTGAGAGAACTGCACACAATGACCCCAACTCTGCCTCCATTTTATGATTTTGATTTTTTCAGAAGGGATCGCCGCAAACCGCACGGAGTGGCCACCGTGCTCATCGCCACTTCAAATCAGCAACACTGTGACTCGCGTAGTGCAGTCGCTACGCTTGGCTCAAATCTAATGTGCAGCGCTTGCCCATGGTGTGCATTGGGCCACACATCGCCGACGAGAGGATAGAGAGGGTGAGAGGAGAAAATAAAGAGGTAAGAGGTTTAAAGATAGAAAGAATGGAGATATATAATTAGGGTTTGAGATTGAAATTGTGTAGGGTAGATTAATTAATTTTATAATATTATTATTATAAATATTAAAAGTTTGAATTAAGATCTATTTTTTGTATAAACTGACTTTAAATCTGATTTTTGAATTTTGATCTCTAAAATTCTGGTTGTATGTAATTTCCACAATTCGGAATAGGCATGTTCTAGCCTATTAATTTTACCTAATTCAAAATTTTAATGAAACGATTGGACCATCAGCATCAATACGTTGATGAAACCGAATAATTTTTTTTAACCTACAGATATCAAGTTTCTAGACTAAAATTAAACTTGAACGAACTCGGGTATATAAACATTCAGGATTCAATAAATTACATTGACTCCACTTGTTTGTGAGATTGACACTACTATTTATAGGAATCACAAAATACTCGAGTTTATCGGAGGGGATCGCTACAATGGACAGAATGTAATTTTTATTTTTTCTGAATTGAAAATACTTTTCTGTTCAATAAAACGAGCAAAGCATACATGATATTTCAAATAAAACAACACCATCTATTAAAGTACGAGTTTTTCTAATTAATTGATTTAAAAATCGATAGTAATTCATTCGATTGAGCATATTCAAAGCTCTATTCCTCCCCCAATTTCAAAAACTTGCAGTCACAGCTTCATAAGTTCGCGTATTTACCTAGAAACGAGGCTAATGGAGGATTGGGTGGTTAAGTTTGGTCTATGGAGCTAACGAAGTCATTAACATTGACAATAAATTCAAGTTTAGTGATCTGATTTCTATAAGCCAAAGTCGGTCGGGTGACTTAATGGAGATTTTACTAAAAGTTCAGAGACAAAAAATGAAATTAACTCAATTAAATATGATACTTTCCTTGAGACCGAGGGTGGATTAGAAATGTAAAAATGATCTTCCTTATGGGCTTGGTCTAACCTAAAAGAGGTCATGGTACAACTCACCCATTTAAAAACTTAAATTGTGATCTACTGGGCTTTTATTAGGCACGCTACTCCATGAGCCACTTTTTATTTCGTTTTCTATATCTTCTATATATTAAAAGTGGCTATGTAACGAAATTTCTTGTTTTTAACAAAAAAACTAACGGAATTTGTTGTTTTAACGGACTATGTAACGGAATTTCTTGTTTTAAACAGGCAACTGCACCTTCTTTCAGTGTTTTTATCATAACTTTGTATTCCGATATCCGATTGAGGCGATTCAAAATGCGTTGGAAAGCTAACTCATCTGGCTACAACTTTGATTCAAACATCATTCTCCAATTCGATCACTTTCTATACAAAAAATAGGTCTCAATATGAGACTAAAACATCGGAGCATAACTTTTCGGTTGAAAATTGATTTGCGATCATATTTTGACTAAATTTGATTCCATTGACGTCTTCCTTTATCCAATTGACTCCGAGCACTCTCAAATCTTCATCGCGAGGTTCGGCACAACTTTTAAGTATTTACATTTTAGTCCCCGAACTTTGGATTCCTTACAATTTAGCAATTTCTCCAAATTTGTCAACTTTTGCTTATTTTCTTTGATCTCACCAACTTATATCACAATATCAAAATCACACATCTAATTATTTATCAATTACATAAACATTACATCATTAATTATTTAATTAACTAAAAAAATTACATCTTTATTAATAACAAATTAATTTTTAAACAAAACTATTAAATATAAACTAGGCAAACGTGTATTGCACGTTGCTTGCCCCTAGTATAAAATAAAAACGAACAAAAAATACAAAAAAACAACAAAGGACTATCCCGAACTTCAATTTTTCTTGTCCCTTCAAATAAATCTCGATAACCCAAAAAAACGTGGTTGAGTCTATTGACAACTTACACAAGGCAATCTAAAATGCGGTCAAGCATGCTGATACAACCCGTTTTACAAGTTACAACTCAAGCTTGAAATCGTTTATACTGATGAATTGTTCTAATTTTTAATTCAATTTTCCAACTTTCATATTGATAACTCCTATTAATCAAAATACACAAGAACTGGATAAAACGATTCAGAGTTTAAACTCAAAAATACAAAATCTTTACAACCAAGGTATCAAAGATCTCATCGTACACGGTTTTACATTTTTTATCGTATAGGAGATTATGTTTTTGTGTTGCTTTTTTTTCGTTTAACTTTAGTTAAACGAAATACTAATTCTAAGAATTCATATTATGATTGCAATAATTAGTATAGTTATCTCTACACATTACACTAATTTATCGAATTTTACTATATGATCTAAACCTCAAATTCACCACTCGATTCGTAAAACTCACATAATTATCAAATTATTAATCATGTAATTTAATGATAAAACTCATAATAAAATCAACACGTAAATAAATAAATCACATAAATCTTGAATAGAAAAATAAAATATCACAAGTCAACTACATTGTTTTCCCTTATATAAAAATTAGTTATTCATACTTTAAAAATAAAAATACGCAAAAGTGGAACAATATCACCAAAAATTGAAAAAATGTGAAACTGCTCGTGTATGTTGTCTCCCTTCTTTTTTTTTCTCTCTCCTCTTTCTTCTTCTTTTTTCTTTCTTTTGGCCCTTCATTCTCTCTTCTCCTCTCCTGTGCCCTTTTTCTGTCTTTTTGCGCCGCCTATTTTTCTTCTATCCCCCTTTTTTTTCATTTTCTTTTCCGTGCGTGAATATTTATATATATTATAATTCATAACTCTTTTTATTCTTTTCAACCAAAGAGTTCAAACCCATTGACATTCCAATTTGAGGTCCAATTAAATTAGTGCTTGCTTTCAAATTTTCAATTCTTTCATGTAATGCAAGTTAGTATTTGAAAAAAAGAAATTTGTGTCCCCGCCAATTGAGTCCTCGTACTTTGAATTTTGTTATTTTTTCGCTATTTTGCATTATTTTCTCTAATTTTTTGTCAAATAAAGTTTTCCCTACAAAATACAACATAAATTAGGTAAAATTTTATTCAAATGACAATAAAATATCATGATTTATGGCTTCGAATAAATGTAGAAGTTACACTTATCACACCCCCAAACTTTAGGTGTCGTTCTCTTTATATTTCAGTTTTATATTTTGTGTTTTGTGTTTTGAATGTATGTTTTAAAATTGCTGAAAATGTGTTTTCTCTGTCATTTTGAAAAATTGTTTCTCAAAACATAAAAATAGAAAACGCGTTTACTTTGAGATTTTGAAAATATTTTTTTATAATATTTTATTCAAAAAATATGATTATTCAATAAATTTTAATAGTTTGATATTAATACAATATTAAATAACATATAAATTTTGAATTTGGTGAATCTTAAAATATTTTTTTCTATATATAAAAAACACAACTTAAATTAAATTTCGCAAATCCTTGTTTATAATATCGTATGTAACTTGTGACAAGAATTAACTAGTATCAAGTCACAACCAAACATAATCAAGTTGCAAAAAAGGGGAGCACTAATCTCACGTTGACATGGTAATAAATATTTTGAAATCAATCTTATAGAGCTCATGTTAGTTCTCACAATTTTTGCCAAATACAATTTTAATCGTCTAAACACGATAACTATCATCAACGTGTAATAAATAACATTACTCAATGATTATAGATAAACTATTTACAAGTAAAAAGGCAACACAAGCTCACAAACTTTAGAAAATGCAATGACGTATCAACATCGGTCTATTGCAACATATCTTTTCAAACTAGAGTTTAAGTTTCAATCTCTTACAAAGTAAATTAACAAAAAGGTAAAGCACGGTTACACTATAATACAATGATAGATGTGGATCCAAATTTTATAAATCTCTAATCTTAAATCATCTATAATGTCGACTGTTTTAATTGTCACATTTTGCACTATAGGTTCTTTCAAACCCCAGCCAAGACTCCCAATGCTGCAAAATTTCATAAAATTTCGTTAACTCGGCGATCATCTCAGGTCCCAATTTTAGAGTTCACAAGTGTGACTCCAAAAGATTTTTCCACCTGAATTAAGTCGGTGTTTGGGCTATTCCCTGCTGCCAAAACCTTCGTTCCAACGAGCTTGGCATTCTGAGAGGTCCATAATGGTATCAGCACCCACATTGTTGCCCATTGAAGCTTGTGAACTTCTTCCTCAATGGAGCTCATGACGACAGAATTCCCAATATTAGAATTCAATTTCACCAAGAAGTTGCGTCCAACTATCATTGGCTCCAACTATGTATGCTTCTTGTTAGACAGAATAATTGCACAACCACGAGCAACTTCTGATCTCATAAATTCTGGTTCAAGTTTCTCCCGAGTGGCACAATATGCCATTTCTTCAGTTATAGTTCCCTGCTTAGCATAGAACATCTGCGTATACCTCAGACCACCCAACTTCTCCCTCCTGTCAATCAACTCCTTCCGCAACTTGGGGAGTCCTGTTTAACAACAGTCCTAATAAATATAAGAAAGCTAAAGAATGCAATAGTTTACAATAAATTTAAAATGCAGTGGAGGAGTATCCGAAAACTAATGCCAGACAGAATAAAATATCATTTGTCAATGATCAAGATACACTTCCAGAGGTTAATGTAGCTTTGGGGCCTAAAAAAGAAGTGGACCATATGCCCCTTCTCCGTACGCCGGCAATATGCACAGTCACATCAATCCCAGGCAAAAATGAACTGTCGTGAAACTTCAAGGGAGCAGAATTATTCCCATTATTTCCAAAAACTGATGTCAAATTAGCTGGCACAGCAGCCATCTCTGGAAAAATGATCAGGATACGAAACGATATAGTCAATATTTAACGAATTAGTTCCATATACATGAATCACAATTAGGAGGTTTGAAACTATAATCTAAAGAACAAAACCAACCAGAAATGTGATTATTTTGATCATATAGTGTAGATGAAATATCTCAACCATCTTTGATGCATATTATTTTTCAACCATTAATCAGAGCAATGAATGCAACCTAATGGAGGCCCAACCAATTCAAAAGGGATAATGATAGCAAAGATGAATCTTCACTGAAAAATCATCTCAAAATTGACACCCTACTACTTCATTTTGTTTCATTATGCTTTATATGTGAACAAATGTATGCTGATAGTTGTTTTCTACACAGGCCGTCACATCCATGAACTTTCCACAATCATACAGCAACATAATTCATTACAGTGTCAGAAGCTTTCCACAATCTCCCATCCAAGTCACCTGCTCAACATATGCTACCAGCTTCCCCAAACTCTAGTGACCATCTATCAACCCATATAGCATTGAATAAAGCAGTATCTGAAGTTTCACCGGGGGTTGAATATTTTATCTTGAAGTTCTATTCGTCTTCATTTTACCACATAAAACATCTTGAATTGCATTTCGATTGCGTTATTTAAGCTCCTCATTTCTTTTCTTTCATTCCAACTTCAGTAAAAATCACCAAGCATTTATCCTCTTTTTTTTTCACAACAATTCTATTGACTCTAACATTCTGTTCCACCCATATATCCTCTAACATGCAACATTAGTTGAATCTCTTCCATTTAACAAGATTTGATTATCAGCATTCAATCTTCACAATTCAAAAACTACTTTCAACGATGACCCTTTGTTCCTTGACCACATCTTAGAGAAACTTACCAAAATTTGGTATACTATACTAATTATTAATAACTTGAAATAATGTCCAATTGAAATTGGTATGCTTTAATTCCTCGAAAGCAATTTTGGCTACTAGTTGAAGAAGGATGCATTTGATGCCATATAAGCTTTTTTTCTAGAATGAAACCTTCGTTAAATTTATTCCAAAACAAATAGTGTAAGAAAGCTCATTTAAACAAATAGACTAGTTGAAGCAAAAATGATAAGCTACAGCAATTAGCCTGATTAGTAATTAATAACTACAAAATTTACATACTTTAAGTCGACGAGGAATCCATCCAGAGCGCAAACCATAGAGATTGGTGTAATGATATGTGATTACAGTTAATCAAGGTAGAGAAATCAATCAAAACCTCATAAATACGAACAGATACATGTAACAGAGTATAAAGATGTACTGCAAGGGAGTTGGAGAGAACGACGAATGACGATTACGTAGAAAATGCGAGCTCTTTCTACTGCCAAGAGCTACTACTCTTCATTTATCCCCTTTTCTTTTTTCACAACAATTCCATTGACCAGAAAATCGGTGCAGAAGCTTCACTCGACTACACCCTAGATTCAAGAAATCTCTACTGGATTTTCCTATTTTCAAAAATAAATATGTAAAAATAAAACAGAGATTGATTAATAAGAGGAATAGTAAGAGCAGGGAAACCTAATTGAAAGAACCAGTAGAAAACCCGCAGATTAGGCAACATGAGCAGGAAGAAATTTTCATGGATTGTGAGATTGGAAGAGGAAAACCAGAGGAAGCCCTATGTTACGGGAGAGAAAGGATAAGTCTGAGAATTCATTTCCCGTGTTCTGTGAAAGCTAGCGTGTTTTGGCTTCAAAATGATGAAAACGAGCTTTTGGACGTTTTCAGTTTTGTGTGTAAATTTTTTTTCATTTTCAAAAACGCGTTTTTGAAAATAGGAAAGAGAACGCGTTTTTGCTATTTTGAAAAATCGAAAACAGAAAACGGTTTGAAAACGGTAAGGAGAACAGGCAGTTAATCTTTGTTTGTCCTCAAACAAAATTAAAATCTAATAAACACACAAACAAGCAATGATAATTACCTAATTGGTGGCCAGTCAATCAAATAAAGTAACAAGATTTAGCTAGCTAACCAGACTTTTTATTTCGGGATTGAAGTCATAATATCAAATCTATGCACAACTTCAAAATCACAATACAGGAATTAGAATCCACTTTTCCAATGTAAAATCGATGTGTGTGTATGTGTGTGTGAAAAATTAAGCATAGTATTATGAATTCATAAGTTGTTTCTATTCCCGACCCTCAATAGTCAAACATGTTCTTTCATTACTCGTAAATTTCACACACACCCAAACTTATTATTTTCACTATTTTCCATTGTATGAATTAAGGTTGGATTTATCTACTATCATCACTTCTCTAGTTTAGGTAAATCTCGCCGATTGCAGTTCAACATAATAATAAACAAGGATTCTCCATTAAATTTGATTGCTTCAATCTCTAGGATTTAACTAGTCTAACAATCTCTTATCAAAAATCAAATTTTCTTAAATAGGTGTTTGGGACATAACCAATTCATTTGGTGCGTCTTCTGTTTCATACACCTGATTTTTTTGAATTTTTTTTTTTTAGAATAATTTTTCTCTTTATTTGAAACATCTTCCTTAAACTTTCTAAATGACCCGTGTAATAAGCTTTTGGACATCGGGTTTTAAAAACTCATGCATGTTTAATTTCTCGAATCATAAAAATTACGAAGAGAAACTTTCAAATAAAATATTTTTTATGTCTTGATAAGTGCAATGTCCCTCATTTAATATCAGTTCAAGCGAAACGACCTCTAACTTGAGATTTTCACCTAATTCCATCATATTTGACCTTAGACAATTCACACAAAAAAATTCAATTTCATACATGGAATCCATATTTATCTCAACATCTTCATACAACAGTGAAATTCCCCTAAACTATTCTAAATTTCTTCCAATAATGTAAAATTTAGTGATTTTGGATTTAACATCTATAGTCGACTATTTCAACATATCCAATTATGAAATCAAATCATTTCTACACAATGATTAACTTAATTCATGTACTCAATATATATCAAAATTTCACATGAAAAAGTAAAAAGCAATCTAAGTATATAACTTATTCACCATTCATAGATCAATTAATAATACAATATATTCGTCATTGTCAGTCAGTCCAACTAACTCATTCAAGCACACAAAAAGAAAATATTTTCATTATATTTTATTTTTTACTTTTAAAAAAAAATATATTATTTTCTATTTTTTTAATAAAGTAATAAAAGCACACAAAAACACATAAAAAAAATGAAAACTCGTGTTTTCCACCCCCAATCTTAAACTGGATATTGTCCTAAATGTCCTTAATCTTAAATCCGTGTATAAAGGGGGTGGGGAAGAACGTGAAGAAAAGACTCCCTGATATGACTTGTAATTCAATAGCTGACTTTCCTATTGCTGTCGTTAGCTCCTTGACCAATATTGGTTTAAATGTTTCGCACTTCATGTTCCAAAAAAATCAAATAAAACATTAAGATCAAATAATTGGAACAAGTGTTACTTAACTCTAACATCTGATAAATCAACTAACATATCGAAAATTTAAGAAAATAGGGTATGGATGATGAGTCACAAATAAACTTAAAATAATCTAAACTATTCTAAAACTCAAAAATAGAATAAATAAAAAAGAAGAAAGCTTGAGTTGTCTTCCAAGAAGCGCTTCTTTAATGTCATTAGCTTGACTGTGTGCCATATTTGATCGTGGTGGCTCGAACCAAGTTATCCCGTCATTGCACTTTGTGCAATTTTCATTTATGCTTCCTTTTTTTATTCTCCATATTTTGATATTTCCATTTTCATCTCTACCAAAAAGTTCGCCAAAGTTTGATTTTCTATTCTGACAGCTTCATTGATCGGGTGGCTCTTCTTCATCAATTCTAGAGTAATGATTTTTTTAGAAGGTTTCTCAAATGGGGTATAAAGATTAAATGTCTCTTACTTTTCCTCCATCCTCAATATTAACTCACTCTTCTCCATGTCAATTAGAGTTCGACCCATTGCTAACAATGGCCGCCCCAATATAATTGGAATGTCTCGATCGTTTGGTATGTCCAGCACAATGAAGTCCACCGAAAATATTAAATTTCCTACTTTTATGAACACTTCCTCGACTTTGTCACGTGGCTTTGAAAGTGTTGTATTAGCTAGTTGTAGCGTTATTGATGTTGATTTGACTTCACTCAATCCCAATTTCCTATAAACAGAATATGACATAGGATTTATACTAGCACTTGTGTCACACAATGCATTAATAACACAAGAATTTCCAATTGAAATAGGTGAACCATGGATCTTTTAAGTTAAGAGGCAATTTGTTTTGCACTCTTGCATTACTTTTCTTCGTTAATACCACAATTTCAAGCTCCGAAAGCTTTCTTTTCTTTGTCAACATCTCTTTCAAATTTGTGTACCTTGGAATTTGTAATATCGCATCAATCAATGGAATATTGATCTGGAGCTTCTTGAGAACATCAAGAAAATTTTCAAAATTTGTGTCTTGGTTGTTCTTCTTAAGTCTTTGAGGAAAATGAATGGGAGACACATAAGCCTTGACTGGACTTTGTGTCTTGGCAGTGGGTGCTTCTGTACTTTCTTCATTCTCAGTTGAGGCGGGTTCAAATTTTTCCTCCATTATAGCTTCGTTAACATCTTCCTGATCATCTTTTCTTTCTGGTCATTTCATAGTAATCTCTGGTAATTGTAGCCCACTCTTTGTAGTTATAGCATAAATATTTTCCTCCATTGACTTCTTTCGAAGTCTTTGGGGAAATGGAAGTAGAAGTACATATGCTTTAACTTTTACAGGAGTCCTAGGTGGATCGTTTTCCACTACTCTTATTGCCATCAATTGCTCTTTAGGATTTGTAATTGTATTGCTTGGAAATGATCCATGTGGACGTTCTAGAAGTTGTTGAGCTATTTGATCAATCCGTGTCTCCTACTTCTTGATAAATGCTTGCTGGTTTTGAAAATTGGTATCAATCTATTGGAATACTTTGTCTATTTTCTACACATATTGATGAAACATCTCCCCTAAACTTAGTTTGTTTTCCTGTTGGGCATTATTTGAACCATTCCCTTATTGATTATCTAACTATCTGAAATTCGAGTGATATCTCCATCCTAGGTTATATGTTTGCGAATATGGGTTAAAGGAGTCATTCTGAATGAAATTGACTTGTTCATCTGGAAAGCCGATAGACATACAGTTTTCTGTCAAATGGTTAGCTCCACGGTTTTCTCATAATAGACCACCCATCACTACATGTGCTCCTCTCGTTTGTGAATTCACTAATAACTCTACCTGATTTATCAAAGCTGCTATCTGCGCATTTGTAGATGTTGTGCTATATAATTCATACATCACGGATGCTCTCGGTGATACCATTCTTTCCGATGAAAATATTGAATGTGTAGTTGTAATTAACTCAAATAAATACATGGTTTGTTGTACTGATTTTCCTATGATCGATCCACCAGTAGAGGAATCTACCTGAGATTTTGACATTGGTGAGAGTCTGGTGTAGAAGTACTGCACTTGATTACCTATTATGATTTTAGCTACTTTTGCCGATGGGAAGAATTTGTTGTAGAATTTTCTAATCAGTTCTTCCCATGTAGTAATGCTTCCATGAGGTTTGACGTCTAGCCACTCCAATGCAACAGCTCTCAGTGTATATGGAAATAATTGCAGTTTAATAGCGTCTTCATTAACCTTCGGAGCATGAAAATTCAGACAATTTCTGAGAAATCTGGAGATATGTGTGTTCGAATTTTCATGAGATAGCCCGTAGAATTGAAAAGTGTTGCTCATCAAATTGATTCACTCTGCCCTTACCTAAAAATTATTTACCTCGAAATCTAGATACACAATAATGGAGCGCGCATGCGCAACTATGGGCATCAATAATATTGAAACTGACAAGTCTCCTTCATTTATTTCCCATCCCTCCTGCTATTGATTCGGTATCGTCGCTACTCTTGAAGCCACTTGTCCAACTGGTTGAATAGGAATAGGAATATTTTGATCGTCAGCCATTTGATGTTGCTATTTTTGTTTGTATTCCTTGTGTTTTCGTCTGAAAGTACGTCATATCTCCAAGTCAACCACAACGAACACCTTTTTTGTAATGAAAGAAAATAAAAATCAAATCAAATAACAGTTAAAAATAAAATAAATTAAGACTAAAAGTGAATAGTCTCGTAAAAGTGAATAGTCTCCGACAACGGCGCCAAAAAACTTGTTGCGTTTTTTATATTGCAAGTATACGATATCGTAACAAGCAATATAGTGAACTTTTGAGTCCAGATATCGTTCCCAGGAAGACTATATTTCAGGACTTAATCAATTTTTTTCTAACTCATATTTGACAAAAGCAAGTAAATAATTATAATGGTTGTGATTATTTTTACTAACTACTTTTAACTAATTGAAAATATAAAAAGATTGTAAACAACGGATAATTGAAGATTCAAATATCCAATGAATATTAGAGCATAACAATTTCATCTATTGATCATCTTAATTCTTAATTCAAGATTCATAACCTAATGTAGTGTTCGATCGAATTTTTCTATTGTATTCAATTTACCTCTCTCGAGTTCTCATTGAACTTATTTAATTATTTCAATCTCATATCTCTATGCAAATCTACCTTAACTAAACGAAATACTAGTTCTAAGAATTCATGTATGATCGCAATATTTAGTATATATATCTCTACTTGTTATACTAATTTACTGAATTTTACTATATGATCTAAACCTCAAACTCACATCTCGATTCGTAAGAGACTCACATAATCATCAAATTATTGATCAGGTAATTTAATACATTAAACTCATAATAAAATCAACACATAAATAAATAAATCACATAAATCTTAAATAGAAAAATAAAGGATCACAAGTCGACTACATTATTTTCTTTAATATAAAAATTAATTGTTCATACTGTAAAAATAAAAACACGCAAAAGTGGAACTATATCATCAAAAATTGATGAAACGTGAAACTGCTCGTGTATGCCGTCTACAACTATTTTCTTTTTCTCTCTCCTCTTTCTTCTGGCCTTTTTTTTTTCTATCTTTTAGAGCCGCCTGTTTTTCTTCTGTCCCCCTTTTTTTCTTTTTCTTTTCCATGCGTGAATATGTATATATATTATAATTCATAGCTCTTTTTATTCTTTTCAACCAAAGAGTCGAAATCCGTTGACATTCCAAATTGAGGTCAAATTAATTTCAATGCCCATTAAATTAATGCTTGCTTTCAAATCTTCAATTCTTTCATGTAATGCAAGTTAGTAATTGAAAAAAAATTATTTGTGCAGCCCCTACCAATTTAGTCCCCGCACTTTGAATTTTGCCATTTTTCACTATTTTGCATTCTTTTCTTCAATTATTCATCAAATATAAAGTTTTTTTCCTACAAAATGCAATATAAAATAAATTAAGTAGAATTTATGGTTTCGAATAACACTCACCAAGAAATCACTTATTCAATTAGAATTTGAAGAGTGAAGAGAAGACGAAAATAGACTAACACAGAACTCTTTATAAGATGACTAAACACGAAGAAATAAAATGAAAGAATATCCTCAGGGTTACAGCCAAACACCCTATTCATACACTCAGTGACCACCGTTGATCTTAGATTGAGATCACAATCTGGGATCAACGATTGTGAGCTATTGACAACTTAGCAAGTTAAATGGCAACTAAAGTCGTGCAACTTAAAACGCTTTTCATTTGTTTGAAATTAGGTCTGGGTTATTGGGTCTTACATTTGAAGTTATTGGACAATAGATTTCCAGTTGGGCCAAACCCATTTCATCGGTCTTCAGTTGAGCTTGGACTTGGCATCACAATCCAACAACTCTAAATAGTTTTTTAATCCTATATATAAGACCCTAAATGATCACTTGCTTTGTACACTTATCATGGAAAAGTGACATAAAACCACATGCACTGCACACGTGTGGCATTGATTAACTATAATTTTAAGAGTAATGTTATTAATCCCCACTTGAGTTACAAACACAGTTTATGTAGCGTTAATGTGACATGAAATGATATGTGAAATTAAATAAGTCATTTAATTTCACCCTTTATTTAACATATCATTTAGAGCCACCTAAACTGTATTTGTAACCCCACTGGGGATGAATAACATTACTCTAATTTTAATGAAAAGTTTGAATTAATTATTAAATCACATCAATTAGGAATATTATTAGATTTAAAGTTATGGGATCCCATTAATTTCCCACCTAAAAAAGCTATCACTAAAGAAAATTAATGAGGACCGTTGGTTTGTAATTATATTAATTAATTTGTGGTTTAAGGATGAAATAAAAGGGCTTTCTTTTTTGGACATGTTTAAAAGGTTTAGAAAGATGTGAAAATTGACTCGTGCTGTTCTTTTGGAGGCCATAAAGGACGTTCAATTCACTTGGAAAAAAGGTTGGTGAGTGAAGGGTCTTGCTTTCTAATCAAAGATTGATTGGTTTCTAAAAGCATCATTTTGTTTTTAGAATATCATAATGACGGTTTCGAAGGTTTCTTAATCTTTTATTCTTGGGATCGAAATTTCAAATCTTTCGCTCTTTCTAGTACTTTGGTACTAAATAGACGGAAATTATCCACTTAACGATTGAAAAAGATGCAGCATGTGGAGCACTCTCTTCAAGTACAAAATAGATCGATACCAAATAATTATAGTCTATAAATAGACTAGACTTGTTATTTTGATTTTGGATTTACATAAATTTGCAAAAATAATTTAAAACTTTTGATTATGGAACCCAACCAAATCAAATCAAACTTGAATCATTTGGTTCGGTCCATAATTACATAATGAACCAATGGTTCCATTATAAGATGACTATTGGTTTTTGGTTCAATTCGATTCTCTTTAAAATTGAACAGAAAAATGTGCACCCCCTAGATTTCAGTAAAGATCTAATAATGACCCTATTATTTTTCTTGTTCCCTCAACAATTTGATTTTGTAATAAATGTATAATTTTTCTTTTTATTGATATTTCTAACCCCATATAGATAAGTGACTTTTTTGTAAGATACAAATTATGTCATTTTTTTTTTGTTCTGAATTATATTTACATTAGTAATTCCTAATATAGCATTAGAGTAGATAGATGTTCTTAAGTTCAAGTATAGATGAGACTTCCACTCCCAAGCCCTCATAGCACTTGCTCCCATCCAGCAGCAGCAGACCAAGCACCTGATGAAGGGGCACGGCTGCCTGTGCTGAACTCCGCTGGAACAGTGGAGGTAGAACCATGGAAGGAAGAAGATGACCTACGACTGGTAAGGTCTGCTCTTTCTATTTTTTCTTTTCTTTTTTTTTTTTTTTAGTTGGGCCTTTTTGTTTAGACGTATTCACAGCCTGTGGGCCTTCTTTTTAATTGACCATGCCCAATCGGCCAATCCAATCCATTTATGATATATACCAAAACCATTTGAAGGTATAGATGAAAGGAAAAACTTACGATCGGTTTCAAAGTTCTTCAAACCCTCATCCACGTTCCAACTTCTACCAGACGATGCCTCCACCTTTTGCTGGCTGCTGCAGCCTATCATGTTGGACTAGTCGAGTCTCGGACCTCTCGTGTTGTAGCCTGTCACAACTCGGACGGACGACTCAGACTCATGAGTAGTGAGTCGTTCTCTTTGTTTTTCGATTTTGGTGATTGGTTTTATTTTTTATTATGAGTTATGAGTGATCGCTGAGGTTGATAAATGATAATTGATAAGTGAGTGGAGAGATTTGATTGTTTAGTTTTCGATGTTCATCAGTTCATCTCTTGTTAGTTATTGTTTAGTTTTCGATGTTCATCAGTTCATCTCTTGTTAGTTGCTACTGAGCATTCTTGATTTATTTTGATCTGGAAGCATCATATTCATATCGACTTGCATAACTTATGACTTACGAATTATTGATTTATGTTCAATCAGTTAATTGGTAATTTGGCTTTGAAATGAGAATTGTGAATCTGTGAATATATGATTTTGGATAAATAATTTATGTTGTACGAGTTATTGAGGTTTGAGTTGTAATTTATCATTTATGAGTTTTGATATGTGATTTGGGCATTTATATTCAGGAAATTTTAGGATAAGTGAAAAAAAAAATCAATTAAGAAGATGTATTGAATTATATTTTTATATGTATATAATTTTTACGTTTTAGTTAATTTACATATATATTGAATAATTTTTAATATTATTTAATTAAATATTAATAAACGACATTACTATTACGATCGTTGATTGTCGACGATCAATGGTCAACGATCAATAATCTGTCCGCCATAGCTGAACTTAGATCCTAGATTCGCCACTGCCATCCAGCATAGTCTTGTCCCACTAGACCATCGGGTTTTGCACCTCTCATTATTCTACCCTTAAAAAATTGGCTTTTATTTGTTAGCTTGATAGAAACTATCTACCAAAAAATTAAGTTCAACACACTTGAAATGTTGCCAATATAAATATCAAGAATTAGAGGAGGACAAACTTGATGCAATTGTTATAAGTTGGAAATATTAATTCATAAAATATGCATATACATATGTCAAACCATTTGGAAAAAATTAATGTTATGGCATCCACCTTTAATGTGGTTGCCAAGTTGATCGGCTTCTACCTATCATTATTTAGCAACTTTAAAAGGTTCGTGTATTCAATCATCTATTTACTATATTAAAGAAGGATAGTTCCGCAACAGTGTTCCCGCCTATAATTCTGGCCTCCATCCCGCCCAAGATAAAAAATAAATAAATAAATAAATTCTGCAGCTTTTTTGAATTGAATACCGCCCAGAATTTTGAATTTAATCCCGCCCAACCAAA
The DNA here is from genome assembly GCA_035079005.1 of Fraxinus americana. Classification (NCBI taxonomy): domain Eukaryota; kingdom Viridiplantae; phylum Streptophyta; class Magnoliopsida; order Lamiales; family Oleaceae; genus Fraxinus; species Fraxinus americana. Next base: position 32,905,971 of record CM068717.1, on the reverse strand, counting down.
AGGCTTACTCCTTACTTCAGAAGCTGGAAAAATGCCCAGCCTCTCGAAAAAAAGAAAAGCCTCCTCCTCAACGACTCTAACCTCTCTGTCTCCAAACTCCCCAAGTCAGCATGTTATCCCTCATTGGATACTTCCAGAATTCGAGCTTGATGAACGAAGTGCAGGTGGTCGGGTAAGCTTGATTTCCACAAAATAAAAGTTATAGTTTTGAATTTTGACGACCCAAGCGGCAGACGGCGCTATCCTGTCCATCTCCGGTCGGCAAGAGCCCATATTTGCAGTCGAGTTGCTTTTGAAACGGAGTTCGAATCACACCGCTGCATTTCTCACCTCAACTCTTAAACGGTGACGACACTCTTCTTTTCATCTCCGGTCTGCGCCTTTTGTTGAAATCGGTGAATTCTTCTCCATTTTGTACCATGTTTTTATATTTTAATTTTGTGTTCGTCCACATTTGTCCCGTCGTGTACTGTGTTTGCTTTTTCTTTACTTTTTTTTTCCTCTTGAGGACGGCGTCTTTTCACAACTGGAGATATGAGTGGAGGAATTGAGGCGGAGAGATATGGAGAAATTTGGCGGAAAAAAAAAACCAGGAGGCACGTGGAGGCAAAAACTCCGCACGCGGAGGCTGGAACCTCCGCGTGCGGAGGCACCAACCTCCGCGTGCGGAACTTTTCTGAGTTTTCTCCAATTTCGTCTTCTTTCTGTGCACGTGACCCTTTTCTGGTCTCTACTGCACCTTTCTGCTCTTTTTCCTTCCTTTATCCTCTTTCTACAAACCCATAGCTTACGCTGAACTTCGTGATTCCTGTTGATTCTAAGAGTTTCAATTCATGGTCCATTTTTTCGGACCCAAAGAATAAAATGTGAGCGTCGACTTTTTCTTATTATAATTTCTCTTTGCTTCTCCTGCAGAAAGCTCAATATTGAGTTAGTTTAATTCTTCCCTTTTTTTTTTTTTTTTTTTTTTATAGATGCAGCGTTCGAAGTGAAAAAAATCAAGGAACATAGTCAGCTCGTCTGCTCATGTTAATCTGGTTAGGCAAAAGTACTGACAAAATTTTGAAGAATTTCTTGTGCTGTTAATTTTTTTGCAGTAGTTATTTTTCAATTTTGTTAATGTTACTTCAATTATTTGATATTGATTCTGGTTTTTCCCCATATCAATGTTTATTTTTTTTAAATTTTCCCTTAAATGATTTTTAACCTCTTTCGCAATATTCTGTAGTTTATAACCAGTAAATGGAAATGGATATCGAATTTTGATATGTAAAATAAGCAAGAAATTGATTATAGCAACAGATTCTTTTGGGGGCCAACTGAAAAGGAAAATAAAAGTGAAAAAGAAAAATGGAATCTTTGGAAGAAGAAGATGTTCTTTATAAACAAGGTGCTACACATCTTTATATGATAAATTTGCTTAACTTAGAGAAGATCGGCGCTACATCTTACGGAAGTTATTTTTCGTCATAATTTTTTTTTCCCTGCTTGAACTATCTGATTTGGGCACAAAGCTAATTCTATTTACTTGGAACTTTTTGGCAAATAATTGTTACCATTTTTGCAGCTATTGTTTGTCCTATTTTTCTCTCAATTGAGAGTCCAGAGCGTTTGATTGGACTTTTCCTCAGAGACCATTGTTTTGCATTTTTTGTAGAGGCTAGAAATGGTCACAGAATCATGGTTTCGCAGTCTGTGGAGAACTTTGAGGAAGCATGGTTTTGATTTCAGAAATGCACGGATTGGGGTTTTGGCTTTTCGAATCACGCTGCATTTTTCACCTCAACTCTGAAACGGCGACGACGTTCTCCTTTTCATCTCCGCTCTGCGCCTTTTGTTGAAATTGGTGAATTCTTCTCCATTTTGTACCATGTTTTTATATTTTAATTTTGTGTTCGTCCACATTTGTCCCGTCGTGTACTGCGTTTGCTTTTTCTTTACATTTGTTTTTTCCTCTTGAGGATGACGTATTTTCACAACTGGAGATATGAGTGGAGGAATTGAGGCGGAGAGATATGGAGAAAGCTGGCAAAAAAAAAAAACCCAGGAGGCACATGCGGAGGCTAGAACCTCCCTCCTGTGCGGAGGCTGCCTCCGCTAATGCGGAGGCTGATGCCTCCGCACACGGAGGTACCCAGCCTCCGCGTGCGGAGGTTGGAACCTCCGCACGAGGAGGCTGGAACCCTCGCGTGCGGAGGCTATTATGCTCCGCACGCAGAGGCTTTCACCAGCCTCCTGTGCGAAGGCTGCCTCCGCTCCACACACGGGTTCCACTTGTCCTCCTGACACGGGTTCCGTTTATCCTCCGCACACGGGTTCTACATTTTTTCCTCATGTTGACAGTTTGCTTGACAGTAGTGGATTGCAGAGAGGATATGAGCAATGGAAAAATGAACAATCTTTCCGTCAACCAACAATGGGTGATAGAGTTGCTTCAAGGTAATATACCATATACCCTTCTGACAGATTAATGCATCTTCTTTTGCAACGTATAACAAAAGTTCTGCCTCAGAAGAGGGTCCTGGAATAGAAGGCTTTCAAATTATTTTGACTTTGAAGTTAAAATGATTACTTACATGCTTGCATGCTCAGTCCATAAACTGCTGTTATTTTGATTGTAGTACCTATTTTTGGACGAATATTTGACTTTATGTGTTCATTTGTTTGCTGTAGATACTTCTATATGGTGCACAGGTTGTCTCTGGGAAGAATAAACGGAGGTTAGAGCTATTTTTCAAGAGCAATAAAGTGAACTTATTTTGTTCGGCGTGTTTCAGATCTATTAATTATGTTTTAGGCAATTCCAGATGAAGTCTTTTGGAGTAGATATTCAAAACTGAAATTTGACATTTGGATGGATGGCTTCCAATTTTATGTGTGAATGTATGTCATGTGTCCACAAATTTTTTTTTGGTAAGAGCTTTAAGGAGGCAAAGCAAGTTCTTTTTCACGTCTAAAAACTATATGTAATTGATTTTCTTAGAACTGCCCATTCATTATACTGGCAAATAGTAAGAATATTTCATTCATTATACCATCAAGTTCTCTTATTCTGAATGAATCAGTATGGTTTGCCTAAAAGTTTATTATATTTTGTTGTCTCCTACTTACACTAACGTCCATTAGTCAGTTGACGCTATGTACTATTTTTATTTCTTTTCCAAATTTCCCAAATGTATGTTATACGCATAGCCACCTCCTTTTTATTTTATTTCTATAATTAACCCCTACTCCTGGTAACAAATGCATGGTTATTGGGTAAATAGTTTAAATACACATCAAACACTGATGAAGAGCACAATTTTTGTCAGGCAAATCGACTTGACAAGCAGGAAGGCTTGAGTTGCAAGACCTCTAAAACTTTGTCAGGCAAAATTGGTTCTTTGACTTTAATTTTCGATCTTGATTTTTCGTATGTGAATATTTAGTGATTTTAATATGAATTAAACAGATTTTTGTTAATACCTCATAGTAAGCTTTACTTGATGTGGTTGAAGTTATGCTGGTGTCTAATAGTCTTCAAATTTCTCGAAAATCTGTTAATTTCTCTACGCGTTTTGGTCTCGACAATGAATGGACTAAGGGTGTGTTTGTCTCCCATTATTGGGAGAAAAATGAAGCAATGAATAGTATTTTTTGGTGAATGTGTGGTTAAAATTTAAAGTAACTTTATTGGTTTGTGTGTATGAATATTTTATTGGGTGAATGTGTGTTGGTGAATCTTACTGTAACAAACAATTTTTTGGGATAATGGTAGACAAACAAAGGCTAAATAACCTTGAATAATGTTCTTTCTGAGTAGTAAATATATTTCTATACTCTCTGTTGTGCCTTCTCGCACTTTTGAGTCAGAGGATGGGTGGTTGGTTGCCTATTTTATTTTGATCGTTTGGGTCTAAGTTGATGTGGGAATTTGTGGGAATTGGATGATACGTGTGTGTGTGCGCGTTAGTTTAAAGAATTGTTATTGGTAGCCAAAATGTTTTTTCTTAATTTGTTATCACTCTTCAAAAAAAATAAAATAAAATAACAATAAGAAAAAAAAATGCTACATGGAGACACGCGATATCTCCATGCTAGATGGAGACACGAACGGTGTCTCCATGTCCGTGTCTCCATCTAGCATGGAGACACCACGGTGTCTCCGTGCTGCAAGGAACTGTGCAGTAATTTTTTTTTTTTAAAACATAAACTTAAATTGCGATGAGTAAGATTACACCATATATATAATTAAAATTTAGATATGTTAAATTAAAATAAATAATTTACTTGATATACCGACTTTGAAAGATTATTTATGATTATCACTAGCCTCAAATGCGAAGCAGCCTATTCGTATTTATCAGCTTGCTTCAATAAAATAGTTCAAATATGTAATGCATAAATGTGCATCTCTGTAATGCATAAATGTGCAGAACTCTCAGTAAAATGAAGAAATAAAATTACTTGCAATGAGGTTGAAGTCTCCATTTGCAGGTATTTTGAAAATTCAAATGGCCAAATTCACGAGGTTCTAGCTTTTTAATGTTGAGATTTACTTTTTTTTTTTTTGGTTACTTTGAGTAAGATTATACATGTATTTTCTTGATATTTGTTAATTTTTTTCGAATTTGTCTGCAGAAGAACATGGTGAGATTTCTTTTCATCGCTTTCTTCACATTTTAGTTGCATTGTGTAGCAGCTTCTGATAGTGAAGATGATAATTGAGAACAAAACAATTAAGAACTCATCTTTAAATTACTAACATTTTTATTATTTGAATACTTTTAGAATATATAAATTGATATATTACTTATTACTTGGATGGGTGTGTGAGTGTATGGTAATATATAAAATGGGAAATTAAACTTTAGTTATTTTTCAATAGGACAAATTAAAATTTGTATTGTAATTATAATTTTGTTGAAAATTTATTATAGTTGTAACTTTGGTATTTGGATTATCAATATTATTTAATGTTTTTTTGGAATTAGTTATTATATATCACTCTTAAAAAAAAAAGGTGGTGTCTCCGTCCACGTCACGTAGTCGTCTCCGGACGGAGATGACGGACCGCTGCCTCCATCCAAAGATGGAGACAGCGTGTCTCCATGCTGTATGGAGACACCGTCCGTGTCTCCATCCAGCATGGAGACACGGGCGGTGTCTCCGTTCTGGACGGAGACACGGATTTTTATTTTTTTTTTAAACCACCCCAAACCCACAGTTTACTTTTCACCACCCCCAAATGTATTTTTTTCATTTGCATATAATTAGTTACGTAGTGTATATATTTTTATTTAAAATTATGAAGTGTTTTGGCTTGAAAATCAATTAGCATATGAATTGTTTGTCACTTGATATAAATATAAATTTGTCCAGTGTCTCCGTCCATTTTTTTTTTTTTTATAACAAGCCCAATCCCACAGTTTACTTTTGCACCACCCACATGTATTTTCGTTCATTTATCTGATTTGCATATAATTAGTTATGTGGTGTATATATTTTTATTTAAATTTAAAATATGAAGTGTTTTAAATTTAAATTACGAAGTGTTTTCCATCTAATTGATTGTATGTTTATCATTAGAATTGTTTGTAGTTAATATAAATTTTTACAGTGCATACATATCATTAGAATTTTTTGTACTTAATTAAAGTTTTACATCTCACCGTGCATACATATCATTAGAATTGTTTGTACTTAATATAAATTTTTACATCTCACCTTCCGTGCATCGCACGGGTGAAAGACTAGTATTTAATAATAAAATAAAAGAAATAGTCCAAAAAGCTATGTAGCTAGATCATTAGTTTCTGCAGGTCAGAAATACAAATTAATGTCCCATACTGGATCAACTATGCATGCATGCAGTCAGAAGAGAAGATCCTTGGTTTATATAGCCAAAAAAAAAAATTAAAAATAAAGGAAAAAAAGATAATAAACATGCTCTCATAGTATAATTATGTTTATTAACTTAGGAAAAATTGAAAATTTAGTCTCCACCTTTGACACAACCAATATTTCGTGTGGTTTTGTTCTCAACCCGTGAGAAATTAGCAGATTGAGAATATCTTCAAGATTTCTGATCGGACATTAAACGCAGTAAGCTGAGTTGACCTCCATGTTTGGTTTGTTCAAATGTGGTTTTTAAATAATTTTTTATTATTCTTTTTAATGGGTTAAGTGGCTTGGCATTTTTACCATTTATATATATGATGCGCTCAACTTACATGCCAGAAAAATTTATAGAAACCATGATGAGATCCTTATTTACCAACTTTTCAAAGGTTCAGGGACAAAAAGCATACGAAAATTAGTTGATGACGAGATCGCAACTTTGACCAAAGGTTAGGGACTAAGTTTTTTAACCATGTTTGACAACTATTATTTTCAATTTTATTTTTTTTTTAACATATTCACTCTCAATCACACATTCATTCAATAAAATATTTTACACGAAAACCAAAAAAAAAATTCATACTTTTTAATCACACATTCTCCCAAAAATCACGATTCAATACTCTATAATTGTTGTCAAACAGGGGCTTCGTAAATTTCTCAAATATACTTATCATTTTCAACTCCACATTTCATATTTTGGTGCTCATTATTTTTAAACTTTTTTTACTATATGATTATTTTCAACAACACATTCACACAATAAAATATTTTGCACACAAACACAAAAATTTTCCCTACTTTTTAACCACAAATCTCCTAAAAATACTATTCAAAACTCTTTTTTTTAAATAATGGGCACCAAACATGGACATAATTCACAATTTTTATCAATTTTTTTAATTATACATTCATCAATTTTTATCAAAATCTAATAAAAAATAATTTTTTATCTAAATCAAATTAGACTAAGCCCCTACTCGACAACAATATTTTTCAAACTCTTTTTTCTACGTGTTCATTTTCAACCACACATTCGTTTAATAAAATATTTTGCACGTAAATTTAAAAAAATTTCCTATTTTTAACTATATATTCTCATAAAAAGCCCTATTTAAAATTATATTTTTAAGAAGTATGGTTATCAAACAGGGGCTAAATCTCGCCATTCGAAGCCCTTGTTTAACAACCATATTTTTAAATTCTTTTTTCTACATAATCATTTTCAATTACACTTTACACAATAAAATATTCTACATTTAAATTAAAAAAATTTCGTACTTTTTAATCACACCATATCCTAATAATCACTATTTAAAATATTGCTTTTGAAACAATTTTGTTATGATGCTAGAGAGGGTCATAGCGTGCTCACAGTAGGGAGAAGTTGATGATTTTTTTAACCTTTTTTATTCACAGAGATCCCACGTGGACCTGACTTCCATGAGTATAAATCGACAAAGAAGTTTAATTCTTTTTGAAAATAATGGCCACCAACCAATCAGGGGCTAAATCACCTCACCATCCACTGACCCCACCAAAATCTGAAACAGCTCGACTCAAGCCAAGCCGCACCAGACATCCCAAAAATTTCAACTTATCACAGCTCATCAAAACTTCTTATCACATTAGCACCGCCAAAAATAAAATATCTACTACAAAACGGTCGAAAACCACCAGCTATTGCCGGTTGACAAGAAATTTGAATTTGAGTTTCATTTCATTTTCATTTGTACCCAACCCATATCGCACAAATATACCTAACCCAAGTCAGATTTTAACCTTATATGTGACCCCAGTAGGTTTTATTTAAAGACAAAATTTGGAGTGTCAGCTGGGTACTGAATTGGTCTACTGATCTCTTCCGTCCCTCTTCCCCCCTCACCCCAACCCCCCCAACACTCCCCACCCCATATTTGTTCAATATGTGGTTCTTGAATTGATTGAAGTAATGATCATGTAAAGAAAGAGTGCAGCTTTTGATTACTCATATTTTTGGTTTTGGGTTTTGTTTGCTTTTTCTCTTTGATGAATTCAGAGGCAAAGAAAGTGATAAAAAAGGAGAAAAATGGAGTACCCAAGAAAGAGAAAAAGCTGCATAGTGAATTTACATGTATACAAATCTATGCCTCTTGGGATTCTCTGGTTATGACTTTTGTGAATTTGGATTCCACCTTTTCTTGAAAATGAAGAGACTTGTATGTTCTTGATGGCTCTCTAAGAACAGATTTTGCTAGTTCTGATCTAAATTCTATAGATTTTAATACAGTTATCACTCATCAAACATGAAGAGACTTGGCAGTAGTGATTCATTGGGTGCTCTGGTGTCCATCTGTCATAATACTACAGGTGAAAATATGTTTTCTTGTCCCACTGTACTTTTCTTATTTTACTCACTTTTATTCTAATTATAAGTTGTTTTGTTTGGTGTAGATGAACGTGAGCAAGGGAACAATCATGTTTACACAAGGGAGTTTCAAAGCATGTTTGAAGGGTTAGATGAGGAAGGTTGTGTTGAAGAATTAGGCCAAAAGAAGAGGAGATTAAACGTCGATCAAGTTAAGGCATTAGAGAAGAATTTTGAAGTCGAAAATAAGCTCGAACCTGATAGAAAGGTGAAGTTGGCAAAAGAACTTGGGCTGCAACCACGACAGGTGGCGGTTTGGTTTCAAAACCGCCGAGCACGGTGGAAAACTAAGCAATTGGAGAGAGATTATGGCCTTCTCAAAGCAAATTATGATGCCCTTAAACTCAACTGTGAAACTCTTCAAAGTGATAATGAAGCTCTACTTGGAGAGGTTTGCTACGAATTCTTTAATTAGTTTGATTATAAAGATCATTAAAGAAGGATAAGTTCTACGTACCTCGATTAAATATCAAAATATAAACACAGTTAATAAAGTTACCCCATATGGTACAGAACTCATCAGGCCCAAACAAGCAAAGATTCAGATTCAGTCGAGCACACTATAAAATCTTTTAATTTTCTGCATGTTTTTTCAGATTCTGGACCTGAAATCAAAGCTAGACGAAGGTGCTGAAATCAAGATTTCTGTCAAGAAAGAGGCAGTAAAGTCAGAAACTTGTGAAAAAGGCGATGCTAAATCAGATTCTGATGCTAACTTTGAGAATTTCAAAGAAAACAGATCATCTGATAGCACTGATTATTCAAGTGCAATCTTGAATGAAGAAACTAACAATAGCCCAACTGCAGCTGTTTCATCTTTCACCAAGAATGTGATTCTTCATCAGAGCCCACGCGACGAATTCTTGGATATTGTTGAGAATATGAATTGCAGTTTCCAGTTTTCAGACACTAAAGCAAGTATTCTTAAAGATGTCCACAAAGCATATATGCCACAGCTCGTGAAAATTGAAGAGCACAACTTTTTCTTCAGTGAGGAATCATGCAGTACTTTCTTTTCCGATGATCAAGCTCCAACCCTCCATTGGTACTGTTCTGATTAATGGAATTGAGAAAGGGGGGGAAAAATCTTTACCAAAATTTATCAGAAAATGATGAAAATTTGAAGCCAAATGACTCCAAGAAAAATTTGTACTGTCAAGAAGATGACTAAGAGGGGCAGGGGTGGGTAGGGTAAGGTGATAATGTGGTGAAGTGATGTATCAGTAAGTATTTCAGTGTATGCTTTTTAGTGTTAAGCTTCAACTATTATCCACAGTAAGAAAATTCCTGCAATGGTAGAACTAGTTTGAAGTAGTAATGAAGATGGCAAATAAATATGTACATGCAATAGGGTTTCAGTCTCCTTAATGCAAGATCAAGACATTGAGTAATTCTTATTTTAAATAATAAATTTAAAAATTTCTTTGGATTTTAGGCTACAAGCCTACAACTCTCCTGTAAAACTGGAATAGTTAATAATTTTCAGTCAGTCGACTTGGTCCATGCTCGAAGTACTTATCTTGACCGCAAGGAGAAGGGGAATAGATGTGTTTTCCCTCCCCACATGAGAAGAAAGTAAACATCGATCCATCTTCTGTGTTTGTATCGACCTATTCACTGTATTGTGTAAATTCATTCAAAAATGAAACTCTTGAGAAATTTTTATTTGTGAATAAAATCATTATGAAATACAATTAAAAAACCTATTTAATTTTTAAAAATTATAGGGGTGTGTTTGATAGATATTATTGAGGAAATAATGTATTTTAAATAGTGATATGATGAGAAATATGTGGTTAAAAAATAAGGAAAAGTTATTGATGTGATGGAAAATATTATTTTATTAAAAAATGTGTGATTAAAAATGAGTTTTGAAATAATGTATATCAAACATGGGCTAATATTTGAATAGAACAATATATATTCAATCATGCTACATTAACATGAAGTTTGACATGACGTGAGTTGCCAAATTTTTATATATTGATTTCAACAACACTTTTTTCATTCAATGGCCAAAATTTTTACACATAGCGGGTGTCAAAGTTGATGTCAACCACTTAGGTACAAGAAGCATAACTAATAGAAAAATACTACTTGTACATCACACATTATACATAAGGGGATACATCACTCTCACATGGGGTGTGAGACACATTGCATAAATTATTTTTTAATCTAAGCGGGTCCCACCCCATGTGAGGGGGGTGTACACCCCAATGTACAATGTGATGTACAAGTAGCAAGACCGTAACTAATATATATTCTCCATTTTGACTACTTTCCAGGTTTTTTTTATTAAGAGAGAATTTTCTAATTACCCAAAAACCACTTATTAGAAAATAGTTTATTTGAAGGTCGTTTCCTTGGGTTTATTTTTTGTAAATGGCTAATTTTCTAAGGTTTTTATATTACATGTAACTAGGTAATTTGAGTTTATTAGATTGGACTAGAAGTCCATCAAACCAACTTCTAGTTTCATATCCTATTTTTCACCGTAATTAATACATGTCTCAGAAACACTAATGCAAGCTTTTGGTTATGTTAGAATTTGGGTGTAACCCGAATTCCTTATTTGAAGTATTGAAGAATTCTAATTGTAGTGAACATCAAGAAGAATTCAAGTTTGGAATGCTATTGGAATCATATATCAAGTTGAAGTCCTATTTTGGAAGCTCATTGCGAGTTGGAAATTGATATTAGACTTGAAGAAGAGTTCGGAATGGAGAAAAACAATTTGGAAGCATGTTTTGGAATATTAACCTGAAACCTAACGTCTGAGCGCTGCTACAGTAGCGCCTGAGCGTTGCTACAGTACCTGATCGTAGTTTTTCTCTCCTACTTCGTTTTAGACTCGATTCTTTGGCATCATACTTCATCAACAGCTCTACCAAAAGGGTTTGGACGTCCCCTACATGTTCCCTATAAATATTAGGATCTTCTATACAATTTATAAGGTGTGAGATATATGATTACTAGAATTATAGGATCTATTGTAATTTTCTCTCTTCTCCATTATTCTTGGTGCAATAAAATCTCTTAATTCATCTGCCATATTCTTGTCTTCTTTTATTCTTTTGCTTGATCATATACTTCATTATTATTTGTCATATAACTTCAACATCTCAATCCGGTGATTGACGTCACAACAAGTGGTATCAATCCTAACAAGTGGTATCAGAGCCAAGGTTCAGCAGTTCCGTAAGAGCGCAGAGTTTGATTTGTTCGAAGTTTTTTTTTGTGATGGCTTCCATGAAGTATGACATTCCGCTTTTGGATCGAAGCGCTAGATTTTTGCTATGGCAGGTTAAGATGAGTATAGTGCTCGCACAACTGGATTTGGATGATGCGTTGCTGGGTATTGACAAGATGTCAGCAGCTTTGACCGCGGAAGAGAAATTATGGAAGGATAAAAATGCAGTTTCTCACATTCATCTTCATCTATCAAATTTCATTTTTCAGGACGTTTTGAAGGAGAGGTCAACAGCTGCTTTGTGGTTGAAGCTGGAGCAATTATGCATGACCAAGAGTCTTACAAGCAAATTGCATCTCAAACAGCGGTATACTCTCATCGCATGGCAAAAGGAGGATCATCGGAAGATCACCTAACTGTATTTAATGAGATCGTCGCTGATTTAGAAACATTGGAAGTTAAGTATGATGAAGAAGATTTGGCCTTGATTCTATTGTGTTCATTGCTCGTTTCTCTTTCTTCATTTAGAGACACGATTTTATATAGTCATGATACTCTCACCATTGAGGAGGTTTATGATGCTTTGTTTTCAAAAGAGAAGATGAAGTATTTGGTTTCTAAGACTAGAGATGGAGAAGGCCTGGTTGCTCATGGTGGTTCTTTAAGGGGCAGATCGAAGTCTAAATTCAGTAATCAAATTTGTAACTACTACAAGAAGAAATGGCACTTGAAGAAAGATTGCTATAAGTTGCAGAATAAAGAAAAGATGGCTGTAGTAGACATTTAGATACTTCAGGCGAAGTAGACCTCGCGGAGAACATTGATGGAGATCTCTTGGCTATTTCTGACGTTGAATCTAAATCAGATGATGATTGGATTCTGGATTCAGCGTGTGTGTTTCATATGTGTCCTAATAAGGACTTGTTTACTACATATGAAACTGTTTTCAAAGGTGTCGTGGTTATGGGAAACAACGCACCTTGTCGGGTTGCTGGAATTGGTACGGTCAGATTGAAGCTTTTGGATGGAACAATTAGAACACTTGGCCAGGTTCGACATGTTCCAGATTTGAAGAAGAATCTCATATCTTTGTCTATCCTTGATTCAAAAGGTTATGAGTTCTTTGGTGGAGGTGGAGCTTTGAAGGTTTGTAAGGGTGCTCAGGTTATATTGGAAGGACAAAAAAGGTCTCAGTTATACATCTTGCAGGGTCGTGCAGAATTTGAAAGAGTCAATCAGCACAGGTTCAGTACCGTGGTGAACATTCAGTTTGGTACAATACCTTTAGGAGCTCATAAAGGGTCAGATTTGAAGAATACAGCTCAGTGGAGTTTTGAAGACATGGATAATACCGCTTTGCCACCATCACCTGCGGTGCCATTGTATTCAGTTGCTAGAGTTAGACCCAGTGGAACAAGGTATGTGGATGTTGATTTTGTTAAGCATGCTTTAAGTGAAGAAAAATGTGTTCAATCTAGTAAGGAGCCTTCATTAGAAGCATTTGGTAATGATTCTATTTTGGGGTGTGTTATAGCCCATTTTGGTTAATTCAAAATCATTATGATTTTTTGGAATCTGAGGTAATTCTGTAGAGTAGTGCTTGAATTCATTGGAAGAGGTGAAGTATCTTGTGTTTGGTTGGAAAAATTAATTTTTTGATAATTGTTGAAGAAGCCAGTTCATTCTTTGGTGGAATTCGTGTCAATGTGGAGATTGTTAGAATTTGGGTGTGACCCGAATTCCTTATTTGAAGTATTGAAGAATTCTAATTGTAGTGAACATCAAGAAAAATTCAAGTTTGGAATGCTATTGAAGTTCTATTTTGGAAGCTCATTGGGAGTTGGAAATTGATATTAGACTTGAAGAAGAGTTCGGAATAGAGAAAAACACTTCGGAATCATGTTTTGGAATATTAACCCGAAACCTAGCGCCTGAGCGCTGCTACAGTACCTGGTCGCGATTTTTCTCTCCTACTTCGTTTTGGACTCGATTTTTTGGCATCATACTTCATCAACATCTCTACTAAAAGGGTTTGGATGTCCCCTACATGTTCCCTATAAATACTAGACTCTTCTATACAATTTTTGTAACAATTACATGAGAGAAAATAGATTACTAGAATTATAGGATCTATTGTAATTTTCTCTCTTCTCCATTATTTTTAGTGCAATAAAATCTCTTAATTCCTCTGCCATATTCTTGTCTTCTTTTATTCTTTTTGTTTGATCATAAACTTCATTATTATTTGTCATATAATTTCAATATCTCAATCCGGTGATTGACGTCACGACAAGTGGTATCAATCCTAACAAGTTAGACCATACCGTTTCAAAAGCTCTGTTTATATTAGAGCTCAAGGTACCCAATTGTCGTGAGGATGGTTAAAAAATGTCCTTAGCGCAATTTATAAAAAAGTATACAAGGTACACACATATTAGAATAATCGGTCCAATAGAACATGGATCGTCCTAATGGAGGGACATGAGGTCTCGTGACTACTCGTAAATCAAAGTAAAGTAGTCTGTTTGCACCAAATTGAAGTTCAGTGACTTAATTACAAGTATGGTGAAAGTTCAGTGAGCTTCAGTACAATTCACCCAAAATGAAATAGATTATGGGAAAAAAAATCATAAATCAGGTATTTAAACTTCCAAATTCAAACTTCATGTGTGAAGTTTATTTAATCAAAAATCAGGTATTATAATAATATTTTGTCGATTTAAATAATATTATAATACTAATATTTCGAGCAAACCCTAATTCATTTTCAATCTCATTTTCTCTCACTACTCACTATCTCTCCCTCCCCTCTCTCTCGTCCGAAATTGAACCCCTCAGAAAGAAGGTCGTCGACATCAACGTTCGACAGTCGGTGCTGCTGCGATGAAGAGGAGATGACACGGAAGCAGATCCACCGCGCCGCCGCGAAGCAAATCCACCACACCGCCGCACTTTTTCCTTCGCGAATCACCGCGAGTTGCAATGGTGAAATGACACCGAGAAGTAGACACCCACTCCGGCGAAGCACCACACCAGCGTACGCGCAGCAGAAATAGTTTAGGTGGTGGTGATTTTGTGGGTTTGGATGGTGTTTTGTATGGTGGTGGTGGTGATCGTGTTTGTGTGGTGGATCTGGCGGTTGGGGAGGGCTTTGATGGTTTTTTGTGTGGTGGTAGTGATGGCGTTTGTGTGGTGGCGGTTTTGTGGTGGTAGTGTGTGCGGTGGTGTTGCTGTTACGGTGTACTGATGTTGGTGTTGCAAAAATGGCGATGGCGATGGCGATGGCGGTGGCGGTGGTGATAGATGTGGTGGTCCGGTGATTTGTTGGCAGTGGCTTTGTTGTTGGTAGTGTTGTAGTGTTGTGGCAGTTGTGGCGGGTGAGGGTGGTTGCAAGTGGCAGTGGTGGTAGTGTTGGTGACGGTGGTATGTGACCTACTATTTGATGGTATGCGACCAAATATTTGATAATCTGTGACCATTTACTCAACTGTGACCTAAAAATTTAATAATATGTTACTCAAAAATAATAGGAGAAAGCTAAATGTACAAAAAATTGCTTCACAGACGGTTTACCTATACTCACATGAATGGACCCCATGAGGGACACCATTGTAATAAAAAATAGCAAAAAAATCCCACCCACCCACCTATTGTGAGGTATCTGTGGGGGTTCTGTGAACCCCCAATCTGTACCGCAAGCACTTCTCAAAATAATATGTGACCAATCAATTTAAAAATCTATGACCGACAAGTAAATTGTGACTAATTAATTTAATAATATGTGATCAATAAATAAATTGTGACATATAATTATGTATATGTGACCATTAATTATATAACTGTGACTTTATTATATTTAATTAATAATATATATACCTGAATTTTAAATTTTCAAACTATAAACCTGATTTGTGAATTGGTGTAAACTATGCACTTGATTTATGTAATTTTCCCATAGATTATAATGGTTGTAGAGGGTCACATGGGCCCTATACCACCGGGGAGCCATGTACACGTAACATGATTCAAATGAAATTAAAGAATCGAGTAAATAGTTAATATTACATGAGATGTTGATTCATGAAAGTACAATTCATTATTATAAAATTAATTATGCAATTAAGTAGCGGAATTTGAATCTATTGATAGAGTACTTGAACTCTATATTGTTGCATCGGACCAACCTATTTCTATGAATTGACACACACTTTATTACACATAATCTAAGTACTAAAAATATATAATAGCAACTCTCAACATATTGTACTACCATAAAATTGATCTCTTGTCCCCCATGGACAAGAGTTATCTTGTCTACTCGCTGAAGTGGCATTTTCACATCAAGTTAAAACTTTTTTCTTTAGTAGTAAAAAAAAAAAATGAAAATGCTACTTGAACGGTAAAAAAAACTCGACTTGTCACGTCAACAATGAACATTTATTATCTTATTCACTATGGACAAATCTTTGCATACAAACACCGTCTTGAGATATGTACCGAAATCTACACGGAGCTGCTTCCAACTTTCACTACTGTTAACTTTCAATAATTGCAGTTACTAACATACCGCTCAAGTTATGTAACAATTTATTAAAACTCGTGTATCATAAAGCCCATATTTGATAATCATTATTTCAAAAATCTTTTTTTGCATATTCATCTTCAACTACATATTCACACAATAAAATATTTTGCACGTAAATTTAAAATTTTATCCTATTATTTAATCACACATTCTAAAAAAAACCCACTACCAAAAACTTCATTTTACTCAAATAATAGTTGTCAAACATGGCAAACTTATGTTTGTACTTATTAGCAATTTAATCATCCTCAAAAGCCATTATCTTGTCTGACGAAAATTAATTATAAATTTTATGGGGTCCATAACTTTAAAAAAAATTAATTGTAAATTTTATGAGATTCATAACTTTTTCCTATTTTTTTAACAGTACATTCAACAGGAAAAATCATCTTTCACATGATAAAATTTTTTGCCAAACAAGTTTTAAATAAGATTATATCTAGAAATATCAAAACTTAATTAGAAGAACAAAAATTGGTTGAAAACTTGTTAAAACTATTATTTAGGATCTGAATTGTTGTAATTGTTTAATTACCAATAGCACAAAAAAAATATTTTTATTAAAAAAATATTTTAGAAATATAGATCTTATTATTACAAGGCCTATGTCTTAGACTTCGTTAACTCGAGCTCCTAGAAGGAGTGCATCACCTTCCAATATATATATATATATGTATTTTTTTTTTTTTTTACTTTTTAGTTTATTTTATTTTTTTTCCAAATCCACTACTTTAAGTGGGGAGTTTTATTGATAATAATAATAAAAAAATAGTGCTACAAGGGAGAGTGAGGAGTGGATTCATATCATGCATCGTGAAGTATTCAGAAGACTCATCATAGATCAATATTGTTTATTAAGCCCCTATTTGGTACACATTCTTTCAAAATATATTTTTTCAAAACTCCTTTTCAATCACACATTTTTCGATAAAATAATATTTTCCATCACATCAATAATTTTTTCTTACCTTTTAACCACATATTTCACATCATATCATTATTTAAAATATATTTTTTTCTCAATAATATTCATCAAACACACAATAAATAAATTTTTCATTTAATTATAAATATTTTAATATGAGGTGTCAACTTCATTGTACATCTTTTTTGTCCTATCATTAACATGAAAAAATTTGGTGGATTTGCATCCTTTAAAGCAATAATTCAAGATTGGGTAAATAATTAAATTAGTATTTAAAAATAAAACACGGCCAGATGAAACTTCCCCCAAGAAAAACCTTGGCTATAACAAATTATTTATATAATCTTTATTTGTTGACTTGAGAAAATAATTAATTACTCCCTAATTTAAAGAATGGAAAAGAAATACTTTTAAAAATGTAATGCCATCTTTCTTGAAAAATTAAGAAATGTTAAGTCAGTAGTCACATGTTTAAGTTATTTTTATATTTTATACAATTTTATAATATTCGAATTTATAAAATATTTAAATTTCTATTGGGTTTGTTTGACATTTTTTTTTATTTTTTTTTATTTTTGGGAACATTTGAATTATAATATCAATCGTATATCAATTTAAGGACATGTTTGGAGAGATTGGTAAATTTATTATTGATATATGATTTAAAAAGATAGAATTCGAGATGAAATAATCAATTAGGAATTTTTTGAAAGGACTTCTGCTTCTATTCTTTGTAAAAGTGCTCTTTTAAAATTTCTTTCAATCAGATACGTTACTTTCAAAAAATTATTCAAATATGCTCAAAAAAAATTTAATAATCTCAAAGACAATCTTTTATTTTTTTTTTAAATCTCTGCAAAACATGTCCTTAAATTGATAAACGACTGATATTCCAATTCAAATGTTGAAAAAAAAAAAACAAGAAAGAAGATGAAGAAGAAGGGACATGTAGTAAAGGGTGATAAGAACCCTATCTAAAGGTATGTCCCATGATAGGATCCCCCTAAATATACGTGTCTGTTTATAGCCACACCTTTGGGCGCACACTTTTATACTTCAACTTTTCTGTATTAAAAAAAAAAAAAAAAGTTTTGCATCCACTCAGATATTCAGTCTTTAATACTGACCCAATTCCCCAATATAAAACAACAAAACATAACTACATAAAGCTGAAAGAGCCCCCACCTCTCACTCTCTTCTTTATAAAAAAGAGAGTAATTTTATGTTTTTTTGAACTTTTGGGTGTGTAATGTTTTTGGGTACAAAGAAGAAATCTCTTTGCAGATGGGCATATAGAACTTTGCATTCATTCAAGGGGAGCCTTTCGAGGGCACTGAAAATAGCACCGTGCAGCGTTAGACAATTGAACTAAAATGTGTTTACTATGAGGTTCGCTTGTAATTGCAAATATTGGGATAGTGAACAATAATGAAAGCTTATAAGAGATTTGAATGTATTGGAAATAGTTTGTTCTTTGATTAGTGAATGTTATAAATTTCGATGATTGTCGTGTACGACAAAAAGTACTAAAAGTCCATCTGGGCGCAAGAATTTATTTTTGTTTCTGCTTCTTGTAGAAGAAAATCTTGAGATATCTACCTTAATTAGTGTTTTTAGCCCCCGTTTGATCTACATTATTATCTCATTAAAATGAAAAATATGATCGTTATCCATCACATCAACATTTAAATTCAAATTCTCTATCTCGTATGTGGCCTCAATAACGGCTATATTTTTTATTCTCATTTTATAATAATTTGGCTCAAATAGGGCTTTAAACTAATTTTTAGAAAAACTTTAGAATTTTTAGAGAACGTATTAATGGGTCAATTTCCTCTAAAAAATCTCTAACTAAAAAAACATTTTTATGAAATTAATCAAACGATCCAAAAACATGTTTTGGATCTCAAAAGCTTCTTTTGATTTCTTAAAAATCATATTAAACGAGTCCTAAAAGAATTTTTGAATACCAACTACCTCCATAATGGTTTATAGAAGAAAAATCTAAATTATATTAGTAGACATTTAGAAGATAAGGAATCATAATATGATATTTACAAATAACAAGTTTTTCTATTAAATGCGTCAAAAATTGTACATGGACACTAAGGTCATCTCCAACATTGCACCAAAATTTGGGGATCATCTTCAACCTAAAACACAAAAAAAAAATGCACCAAATGAATAATAGTTCATCTTTTTTTCTTTATTTCTTAACAATTTATTTATCTCAAAAATTATTTAATGATTTATTTTATTACCAAATAAATTACTAAAAAAAAAATTTACGTTTAGTTAACGAAATTATTTAATTCATTACTAAATTTAAAAAAGCAATGCACTTAAATTTAATAAGTACTTTTATTTTTAATTCATTCCTTAATTATTATTGATTACATGATTAAAATTTATTACAAATGCACATAATAATAATAATAATAATAATAATAATAATAATAATAATAATAATAATAATAATAATAATAATAATAATAATAATAATAATAATAATAATAATAATAATAATTTGTTGTATAACAAAAAAGGAGCACAAAGGGAAGAAAAATTTGCTTTATACCAAAATGAAAGGCAAAATGATACAAATTTCCTTGCAAATGGTACATGGTTGGAGGAGGTTTTCACCATTTTCTCAATGTATTTTGGTATTTTGGGGTCTCCATTGAAGATGTCCTAAGCTTAGTGATGGTCCTTGACACTTTGCTTGCTACGACACCAAATATTGTACATAGACACATGGAAGTTAAAACTAGAAATGCAATGTGAAACGACACAAAATCTAAAATATCATTGTGAAAAGAGTAAGACACGATACGCTAAAAGTAATATATTATAAAAAAACGTAATTTTGTAATTATAATATAATCATTCAATATTTAATTTACTCAAAAACTATGTAACATTAATTAAGCCATTGTTTGATGTCTATTATTTCATTAAAATGAGTTTCGTAATAGTAAATATTTGGATAATGCGTAATTAAAAAGTAAGAAAAAAATTATGTGTGAATGCAAAATATTTTATTGTGACAATATGTGGTTGCAAATGAGTTTAAGAAAAAACTAATTTTGAAAAAATGGAAATCAAACAAGTTCTAAATATAAAAATAATACATAAAATCAAATTAAATTTTCTATGGCTGAGCTATGCCATGTAGAAGAATAATGATAGAGTCCATTGTTGACCCCGTTTTTCGTAAGGCAAATGCGAACAACAGATATCGGGTCCACTCAAGTCAACTTAAATAAGTTTCGAAGTTTTTTGACAGGAAAACAGACGGAGAAGGGGAGTGCGTGAACACGGGACATGTTTTATGGCACGAGATAAAAATGTTCGAGTATCGTTGTATCGGCGATAGTGACTAAAATAATTGCACTAACAAATAATCACCAACAAAGTGTCAATAACTTAAGATCAAACTAACAAATGTAGGACAAGCAAAAAGGTATAGCGAGAGTATTTTTCTTGAGTGTATTCTTGTATGTTAGAATCAATATTTAAAAAAACATCATTTACAATTTAGAAAAACTACCTATTTATAGATTTCTGGCCAACGTGGTGATCGTTGGATCAAAATCGCGTGGCGTCATCTCTTTGACTGAAGTCTCACATCCTTAAGTCCACATACATTAAATATATTAACAACGAATTAGCCACCCTATACATTATGCTGACATACTTGACATTCTTTATTACAAACGTAACATCAATTATTTCTAAAGATTGCCTAAAAATTTTATAAGAGACAGCTTCATCTTCAGGAATTTCGAATGAATTGAGGTCTTCAGCCGAAGGAAGCTTCGTATTGATGGTCTTTTGTGTGAAGAGCTTCGTCTTAAGAGGCTCAACCATTTAGACCGTGCTTTGGCCAGAAATTTCAACATTGACTTTTTTGCATTTTAACCAATTGGGTCTTTGTTGACTTTCATTTCCACGTAGACTGCAACGTGTTATTTTGACTTGAACCTCGATGGATTTTATTCCTTTAATCAAAGTTTCATTTTTCATTTTGTAAAGCTCTCCCCGAATTTTCAAAATGCTTCCTAAATTTCTGAAAGAGTCGCAGTTTTGAAACTTATTTTTAACTCAAACGATAATCCCTTTTAAGTTTCCATTTTCCATGCATCCTAAAATTATTCAATATGTAGCACTAGTCAAATATTAAAAATGATTCATAAGTCAAATAAAAATTCAAAATCGATGAGTTGTGCCATGTAGAAGAATTATTTATGATTGGCAAAAATCTAAGAGCTTATTAATAATTAATTAATTTTTTTTTTTGATACCTCATGCCTGTGCCTAGTTAAAGTCCATAATAGAAACGACAATTTCAGATTATGTTCTTTTATTAAAAGTCTCACTCATTTATTATTTCATAAAGCTTTCTCCGAATTTTTAAAAATCTTTCTAGATTCTTCAAAGAGCACAGTTGTTGAAACTTATTTTGAACAAATATGATAATAACTCTTTAAGTTTCCATGTGTTTTACATATAAACTATAGATACGAACTTAGAGTGTGTTCGGTAGGGATTTTTGGGGGAAGAATTGATCTTTGAATAGTGAAATGATGGAAAATGTGTGGTTGAAAAAGAAGAAAAAAGTATTGATATGATGGAAAATATTATTTTATTGAAAATGTGTGGTTGGAAAGTATTGATATGATGGAAAATATTATTTTATTGAAAAATGTGTGGTTGAAAATGAGAATTGATTTACTGTAGAAAATGAGAATTTGTAACAAACAGGCTCTTAAACCATTTATTACGTTACTTGCCCCAAATATTGTTCGAAGGCGCCAAGTCCCACCCCTACAATCATGATACGGCTTAGGTCAACAAAGAAGACACTTCCTTTAAATATTCTCTTGAATTTCGAACTTCATATTAAATAAAATTAAATAATACATTTTAAAATAAGAATAAGCCACTCCAAACAATTAATTATAGCGTAGCTCATTCTAATTATTTGTAAGCATTAAAATTAAAAAATCTGATTAATCATATGCTTGTTGGTGAAAAACAAATTAAAAGGGGATTCCAATTTGGTTTACTTTTTCCCTATTTTGAGCACCGAATTGTAGAGTTGTTGAGGAACGAAAGTGGGTCCCAGCATCTCTTTTAAAATAGTAGGTGGGCCCGTGGGCACATGTACTGTGGGTCCACAATATATCAAACAAAATCGTCATTCGTCACATCACTAATTGAAAATCGTGAAATTGCACCATTAGGTTCAAACTATTCTGCAAGTAGCAAAGCAGTCTTCAACCTTTATAAACAGAGCAAGTTGATCTCCAATATTGACTAAAATTCAGATTTTAATTTAAGTCAATCAATAATCAGTTTTAACCACATATTTCATGGATCTCATAACTTTTTAACCACACATTTCATCAACTTTTATCAAAATTTACTAAAAATTTGATTTTAATCCCTATCAAACAGGGGCTTCGAAAATGAACCGAGTCAGCTTAGGCTGTGTGGACTCAACCCAGATGACACTCTTAAATTTTATTATAATTTTCAAATTTATAAAGAAAGCCATATTTTTAGGAAGACTGATGGATCAATTGTTAGAAACGATTGTTGTAATTATAATAAAAGGTAGATGATGAACTTACTTTTTCTAAAGGTTTTAGACTAACTTATGAGCCAACAATAAGTCCTCGTTTGACAATCATACTTTTCAAATTCATTTTTCTATATATTTATTTTCAACTATATATTCATAAAATAAAATATTTTACACGTAAACCTAAAAAATTTCTCTACCACATTTTCCTAAAAATTCCTATTCAAAATTTTTAATTTTTTTTTTTTTTTTTAAAGTATGGTTGTCAAACAGCTAAGTTGGGACAATAATGCAATTTTCACTTAAAAATTCAAAGTTGCGTACAGCTTCTTGTATACACACTTTGATTTGTGACACTTATCTGCTACAATTGATCCTGGTTGTACAGTAATTTGTAGCTATCACACTATGGTACAATGTCGAGTTTAATTATCTCATTGACAATTGACACACACACATAGTCACATTGTGACTTTGAGTGATAAAGACATGTCTGGTTTCCCAGCTCTTTGAGGGTAACATGCCACTAATATAAATTAATTCCACCACTCTTGGCATTGACAAATGGTGATGGTAATCTAACGATGTGCGGTCGTGATTTTGGTGTGATGTAAGTTGAGTTGTAAGTACATAATCGTGATGAAATTTTCGAATTGTTTATCGTTTTAAAGTGTTCTAAAATAGATAAATATTTAGGTGACCTTCAATTTATTAGTCAAAATAGATGTCAAGACAAAATCTTCTCCTCACTAAAGATTGTTGGAAGTGCTGGCAAACGGGACGAGCGACTCGTCGGCTCGATAGCTCACCTCGTGGGCTGCTCGGGCTCGTCACTAAAGATTGTTGGAAGTGGTGGCAAACGAGCTGAGCGGCTCGTCGGCTCGACCGCTCACCTCTTGGGATGCTCGGTCTCATCAAATGACGAGCCCCACTTGCGAGTGGCTCGTGGGCGAGCCAACGAGCTCGCCCACGAGCCGAGCTCACCCGTGGGCTCGTCTTTGTGAATGGTTATTTTTTTTATTATTATTTTTTTAGAAAAAATGTATATCTTACAAAAATAATAATAAATAAAATTTAACGAGTCCACGAGCCGACCCACTAGCCACGAGCTCGTGGGGGTTGTAGCCTAGGGGACCCCCTAAATCTGAACTCGATTCTTACGAACATGTTCGACAACATCTAACATGATTGTTACGCTCGAATGCCATGTTGAGTCATTAATTTTTTTCCGATCCCACACTAAAAATGTTAGATTGTATCCAATTTAATCGAGACTTTCAATAAGCTGACGTCAAAATGAAGTCTTTTTGGTTAAGAAAGTACACATTTGTGATCACAACTCCATCAATTAAATGGAATACCTGCCATTACCATTTAATGATTTTACATCACAAAAGATGGCTCAATTAATAACTATGATTAAGACCGTCATGAATTTGATGTGTTAATATATTTTTTTTTAAGGAGGAAAATGGAGACTTTAATGTCTCCTTCATTAGGTAAGCGCCCACTTACATGCCTTTAATGCTAACGGAGCAGTTTATATTCGTTTGTTCCGTTAGCTTAGCTTCTAGAAGATTTGACATTAGGAAAATTGCAGCCGAGGTCCCCCAATTTATAATTCTTTTGAAATAAATCTAGATATTTAACATCTTAACTTTGCAATTTCATGGTAGCACTCGTCTTTAGGGACGGAACCATCTAACTATTTCCCTCTCCATCCTCTTCTTCAAACCTATGGGGTGTTTTGGATTTTTTATGGGAAGGAGCTCAAGTTGATGGTGGCACCCAAAATGTTTGGAGTTGACGTGACGAGAGCTCGAGTTGATGATGGTAAGGTACGGTTATGGGCGATTTTGTCTACTCATTTTACCCCATGTAAAATTGGACCCGTGCATATTATGTTGTATTTTGATGGCAAGTTGGAGGTTTTTGGCTTGTGAAGACTACTACAAGTCTACAACGAATAATTTCATATCAAATGTCTAGATTTAAGGTTTGGAAATACTTGGTAAATGTTAAGAGATAAATCTCAGGAAAATTTTACTTGTATATTAACTTTTGTACATAAGGGACTACACCTCGCTCACGGGGGGTGGGACCCACTGAATAAAATATTTTTGTTATTTAAGCGGGTCCCACCCCCGTGTGAGGGAGGGTGTACACCCTAATGTACATTGTGATGTACAAGTAGCAAAACCATAAATCTTATATCAAACAAAGATGAAAAACATAGATTAATATATATTGAAACTGAAAGTCTTAATATAGTATTAAAACTCATTAAGCCTCTGTTTGGACTACATTATTCCAAGAATGAGAGATTGTACCGTTGGAGCGTGCAATTCAAGGGAAGTGTGAGGTGAAAGTCAAAAAAATGATTAGGTGGGCCCTTCAACGGTACATTTTTTTCTAAAAATGCGGAACAAACAGAAGTTAAGTTTCAATAAGCAATTCGATACTTACGCACTTCTTCCCCCTCACTAATCAATAACAAGCCTGTTTGGTAGAAATCAAAATCTAAGTTTTAATCTAAATCAATTTTAATAACATATTTTATGGAACACACATATTTTCAATCACATATTTAATCGATTTTTATCAAAATCTACCTAAAATCTGAGTTTAATCCCCACCAAATGAAGGGCCAAACATCGATACATTTTTTTCAGAATTCTAAAGTTTCCAATGTATTATAAGTAAGAATTATAATAATGTATAAAAATTAATATATATTTGGCATTTATAATGTTACACAGTGCTGTGTAGTTAATTAATAAATAGGTAAATAATAATTTGGGAGCAAAGTTCTGTACACGGCAATTTCTTTACTGCGATGCATTAATTAAAAAAAAAAATGGAGAAAGATTAAAATTAAAATTTTATTTTGACTTTTTTTTTTCATCAGTAACTTATAAAGAAACACAATTAAATTGTAGTCTAACGTTTTCTTTTCGACTATTCGTTGCTTTGCATTATGAACTTCTAGAATAGGTATACGTCCCGTCTTGAGTGACTCGTTAATTGTCGATATTTCATGACGTGTCGAAATTAAGGTTATTCTAAACAATTACTTCGTAGTATGGGTTGAACTGCTGAAGTGGTAAAAAATATATAATCAATCAAACAAATCAACGGTCATTATCCAACAGAGAATTAATTGCTTGAAAGAAAATTCAACATCCGATTGTGACACTAAAGCGGACAGATTCCAATTAAGAAAACGACGTCGCCGTGTACAACAAATACTCGAAAGTGACAATTAAGTTCATTTTTAAGGTAGCGTGTCTATGGTGTATGTTTGAAATTTTTTCCCACTTTAGCTAACAACCATTATAAGGGCCCGTTCGACTTCTCGACCTCTTGTATGAAAATTTTAATCCTCGGAAAATTCATCCGGCCGCCGGTAAGAAAATCGAGCCTTGTAGAAAAATTTTCTCGACTCCTTCTAGTAAAATTTTCGTGGTCTCGTATGAGAAAACTTTAATCACGATCCTTGAAGGAAATTTTTTTCAAATGAAATATATTTTTTTGTTGCAAAATTTTGTGAATGATATTTTTTACTATTTTGGGGGTATAGATGACAGTTTTGAAAAATGACACTTGGGGTGAAGATTTCATCCAATATAATTACAAAGTTAGCATTTCTTTTTCAACTTTTTTAATGTCAAGTCTATTACCTTTTGTCGATGCCCTCTAAACCGATAACCTTTGCACAATATTGGGAAAATATTGAACTGGATAAGATTAGAATATATTATTTAAAAATTGCACGCATCTCCCTGTTTTATCATGTTTAATATTGTTCAATTTAACGTATTAGATTTTTTCAAGAATATAGATCGACAAAATAAAATGGAAAAATGAACCGTTAATTTAACTTGTTATTCTAGTAGTTAGTCGTATGTCAATTCTCGATAACAAAAACTCTTCAAATCTGCTTTAATTGTTACTTTTTACTTCACAAGTTGGGTTGACGCTTAGAAATAAAAGTAACTCATGTTTTCATTAGGGTCACTGGACGAAGGGTTGGATAGTTTTGAGTCTTTCGACCCATGAAGGCTAATTATGCAACTAAAGTAAAAGATTGTGAATCAACTTGTTCTTTTTTAAACATTGAGAGCCAACTTGCTATTAAAGAAATAGGTTAGGACCAATATTGTAATATCAGTGGAGACCCCTAACCCATGGCCTACGTAACAAGTTATCGGCTCCTAACTTTTAAGTATCAGCGTTTTAATCCCATCATTTATTATAAAAATGTCAGACAGACATCCCATGTGAAGTCAAGTTACAAAAAACTCCAAATTTTGTGTGTTAATTTATTTGGATTCACTGACATCAGGTTGTACGCTGTGCATTAAATATTTTTTGGGAAAGTTGATGGAAATTCTCTTTGGTCAGCTCTACTATTCATAAGTCAACGAAAAATGTTTGAACCGGCAAGCGATATGTCTAAGTTGCCATTTCTGCAGAAATGGAGGTAGGAACTGTGGTGGTAGGTGTACCCAGTTCGTAATCGTTCGTAACTTAGATTCTATTAGAAGTTGTCAGTACACTTCTGAAACTAAATTTGTAAATCGTAAAGAATATTCATTCTTTATGCATCACAAAACGCACTCTTCCATTCAATGGTAGTCTTCTTCGTCTCGCCCTTTTGCTAATCAAGACTCTATAACACCGTCGATCGAAATTGTAAAAAGAGTTCACTATCAGATGATAAAAGAATGAGATTTATAAATGTCGCCGTATTCGGCATGTCATCAAAAGTCTTTTGCATTAGTGATACCAATGAGAATGGAAATCTAAATTCGAAATCATTGAAAATGTATAGCATTCCTCAAGCTTAAGTACTATTTGGAAGAAACTAGAAACTGAATTATAAATGTCGCACTAGTTGTGTAATAATAAAAAATGACGTCGTGTTAATGTGGAATCAAAATCAAATAGTACATTTCGATTGTGTATCTAAAAATTCACGAGTTCATCTTTGTGGTAATCATCATCGGATGTATAAGGTGGTGAGGGGAGGGGTCCTAGGGGACATTATCAATTTCTATGAATTTACAAGCAAAAGTTCTTGGACTGACTACCCCACAAAATGGCAGGAAATGTAATTGTAATGTCCTCTCGGTCGACGAAAATTCAAACGAGAAATTTTGATGATCGCAATATTTCATGTTTGAGAGCATGTCATACCCATTTTGGATGTGTGCAAAAGAAATCGACATTCAAACCTTTAGTTTATGTGAAAACGTCCTCCATTTCTTGTGCAACAGATGGAATCGTTCAAGAGTAACATTTTATTTGGACACAATCGAAGTCTCGATGATTCAAAAAGATTTGTAGTTCGTTAACTCAGTTAAGTTTACCTTAATCTTTGAACTTGCTGTAACCAATTGTTCAAGTGACAGCCCCACAAATCTTGTGAAGTGCTAAACTTTATTCTAAGTGTTGATATTAGCTTCATTTAAGCTAGTAACAATGCTCCACTTAGGAATGGAATAATTTCAAATTTCCAATCAGTGAAAGGTCATGAGGAGATGTATATTTTTTTGCCTTATAAAAGAAGGCTTCTATATTTTTTTATAAAAGTATTGAATGTAAATGTAGTTTTCTTTTTTTTTTAAATGAAAGTTGAAGATAAAATCTTTTCAAAAAATAAAAATAAAAAATCGCCATTTAACGATCAAACATACAGAAACTCAAGAGTGTCAATGGATATAGTTTAGTAGATTCGATCCTTAGATGCTCAGTTTTGCCCACTCAGCTCGACCCTAAAACACTCGAGCTCGGCTAGTATGGTAAAGACTCATATCAATGCGATAGACTTAAGCCAAACAAAGAGCCCACCAAGTTGGAGCTTTCATGGTCCACTCTTGGTAGCACTTCAAGTTTATTTACATGGGCTCACCAAGTTGGAACTTTCTTTGTGGGGCCATACTAACACCCTGTGAGCCTGAACAAACGAGCCCATGAAAAGGAATAATCAATAGGCCACTATCCTTCATCAGAGGTAAACTCAAATTTCCCCATCTGAAAATGAAAGAGCATAGAAAAATTGAAAGCAAAAGGATGCACTTCAACAAAGAGTTTTAAATTCCTGAATCGAATAGGGTCAAGAATCAAAGAGTTGGACAGTTTGTATAATTTGAAAAATCAAAAATGAACTGGACCATTACGGATGTGAACGAAATAGTTTTTTACGGCATATGCATTTTGAATGTAACTACGCATACTCTGGAGGCTGGAGCCATAAACATTAATCGTTAAGTTCAATTCAAACTTTTGGCTTCTTATCCCTATAAATACATAAATTGGGCTTCGAAACATGAGAGGCTGAGCAGTTGCATGTACTGAATATTGGAAACGAGAGCACAATATCATCGAGTATTTCAATGCATCTACAGAACATTTTTAAATTTAAAGAGGATATGATCAATTTTTCCGTAGAACCGAATTTGAGCCACATTATTTAGGAAGAATGTATTTTGGAATAGTGGATTGATGGAGAATGTGTGGTTGAAAAGGAAAGATAAGTTATTGATGTGATAATAAATATTATTTTGTTGAATAATGTATGGTTGAAAATGAATAGAAAAATGATAATGAAAATTTTAATGTGATTCAAGCATGGACAAAACCCGATTCTTGAAACACTAGTGAAGGTGTTGAGTGGGGTCAAAGCTGGGCCCCTTAGATGTCAGAAATGGGTCCCACTTGCTCTTTCTCTCTTCCTCTTGCTGGTAAGTTGTCAGCCATATTTGACTGACGCGTCTGAGTGTTCATATGCTGGCTCGGATCCCAACGTTATTGTTTTCTAGTTAATTTTTTATTTTAAATCATGAAACATGAGTCGCAGTACGAGCCGCGTGCTTATATGCGGCTTGAGCCGTTTGGTTTATTAATGATTTTGATGAATTGCAATTTAGAGAATTTTGCAGCTGGGGTCGCATTTTTTTGACAAATGCAATATTTGAGACCCCATTACCACCAATCACCACTTTCGATGTGGACACTGAGCAGTGACGGAATCAGAATTTTCAGTCGGAGATGAAGAATGTTGAAGAAACAAAATATACATGTAACTTGCATATAAGGGTTAAATTCACAAATAATCACCCAATTTTATACTTAGTGTTACATTGGACATCCAGTTTGATTTTGTTTTACCATGACCACCTAACTTCATACTCAGTATCTCATTAACCACTCAATTTGACTTTCTTTCACCATTGCCACTCAACTTTATACTAGGTGTCATATTGATCACTCAGTTTGATTAAGTTAAAATGAAGTTATCAGATAGCTTGACTGAAACTAAGTATGAAGTTAAGTAGTCATAATGAAACAAAATCAAATTGGATGACCAATGTTACACTAATTATAACTTTGGAGGGGAAATTAGTGAATTGAACCCTGCACATAATTCAAAAAAAAAATCCAAAATTTCTTTATAGGAAAAATATTGCAGGAGCAGTTGCAACCCCAGCTCCACCATTGACGATAAGCCGGAGGCAGGACGAAGATGAGATAGGAGAAGAACTTACCAGTCAATTTTCAAATTAGAATTTCTTAATTTATCGTATATAAAAATACAGTAACGCCTCAGAAGACAACCTTTTTGTAAATTACTGGGCTTTTAAGTCCCATAATAATGTCAAACAAAACATAAACACTAGGCTCATACTTTACCTTAAGATCCTATGACATGAACAAAATCCTCATTAACTGGAAGTGAAGAAAATGTTTTCAATAGAAGTACTCGAGGGTATTTAGCGATCCCAATAGATCCAATGCCAGATAGCTACAGAAAAACATAAGCATGAAAACAAAACAAATCAAATACGACCATGCCAATCTACATATACATTATACTGTTTCTTTACTGTAACATAATTCTTGTTTCAGATCATCTACATTCTTGAGTGTTACTCAGAGTTATTGGTGATAATTTGTCTTTGAATATTTACCCCTCTTCCTGTTTTTCTCCCCCGGGGCTCCCTCCATCTATATCAGACAACTGCAAAAGAATGGGCAAGAAGTTGCTATCAAGTATCAACCCTTTTCTGGGACCTGCACACGTGGGTTGGATCGAATTCCCCATCTAACAAACGTGACAATTGCATTTCATTTGAACGTATTGACAATGCTATCTGCGTGGACCAGAGACTCTGATACCATGTTCATCTTCGTCGTCATCACTAGAGTGGCCATGCCCTGCAGCAGGTCTTTTCAATTTCTGAAATATCTCGTCCAGGGATTCAGAGGATGAACCTCGAGATAAGAGTTTCGTGTCCTCAACTTGACGTAAAGGTAAAAATTTCTTTGCTTCAACGTTCGTCTTAAAAGTTTGAAAACCTGCCTTCATTGATGCCCATTTTGAGGCTAAACCAGATGGAATTCCAGAGCTGTTACTAGATTGAGAGTTGCCAGCATTGAGCAAGGAGACCTTAGCTGCAGCGATATTCTCGACTGGTTTCGTGTTAGATGGTTTTTTGTTCTGTTCTCTCATGGCAGCATATTTGCTGCTTATGGCTTCTTTGCTCTCAGCATATCTACTGGCCTCGTCTTTTAAAGGTTTCGATGAACTTCCTTTTATATCATCCTTGCTCAAGTCGGATGCCACCTTCATTTCAACTGGACGTCTATCCTGGACATATTAACTCCATGTTCAGAAATTAATTATTACAAAGTAAATGGGCTTCAAGAAAGAGGTTGAAAAACAAAGTAAACAATTCTTGTAGAAGAGAGACAGAACTAATGATTGCAATCAGATTTTATGGACTTGGTTTCCAAAATGAAAAACATCCAATAGAATTAATATGAGAGAGGGTATATAGATTCTTATAAGGATTTAAATTTTTCCGCCCCAAAATAATAAATGCAAAACGCATCAATGCAGAGAAAACAGAACATACAGTGTCATTGTCACCAGACTCCAGGTCCATGTTCACACCATTGAAATTCCTAGCCAATGGGATAACATGTTCTCCAACTTTACGACCTTGTTCCAGCCACATTCTTTCTGCGAAAATAAACTGGTCAGTTTTACATAATACTATACGAATTGTATAGCATCACATAGGACCTCAATAATGAAATGCAAATATTTAGTGATAGAGATCTCTTATGACTTCCATCAGTCAAGGACCATATAAAATATGCAGCCCAGACCCACCATTTACCTTTTTGTAGTATAAGCATTCCGGATGGATCAAAACCATCCACATCATCTGCTTCTGTTTGAAGTCTAAATATCTTCCAGTTCCCAAAGAAACTGATGATCCGGTTAAAGAAATTGCTAGCAACCATGATTGTGTAGATGACCATAATAAGTGGATAAATTCTGTTAAATCCTTGCCCAAAAAAAGGTACGGCTTTATCGATATTTCCCATTCGCTGCAACCACATGTTCATTCCAAATCAAAAAGCTAACCAAAAATTCTACGGCTTAACATTGTTTTGAAAACCCAATAAAGATCATATACTTAGAAAGAGAGCAGAAAAAAATAAAAATCTAGCAAGTGACCAGAAAGTGAGAACAACCAGTAAACAGCTCGGCAATATGAAGGAAGCTCTCATCATTTTTGTTAGTATTAAGTATGCTTAGCTAAAGTACATCACAGTGAGATTGAGTGATAAAGGTGGTTCTGAATGCATGCAACCTCGAAAAAGAAAATGTGATCAGCAAGAGGGAAGAAATTTTGTAATATCAATGGCTGAAAATAGATAGATTTGACAAAGAAATAACCATTCAGCTTAGGGAGAGATGTCCTTAAAAATTAGAAATTCAACCCTGCTCCTAAATAAAATCAAATGCATTTATGTTTCCTTACAGAGCTAACTTTAATTCCATCATATGGACAAAAATCAGAGTGGTTACAAAATGAGATAGAAAGCTCACCGCCTCAAAAATAGTTTCCTTGCCATTTCCAAGACTAATGAGATTAAGAAAGTTGTACGAAATTGGAGGCGCATAACGAGCAACCATCCTGGCACCCAGATTGAAGTAAATTATAGATTAGTTCGAAGAATATCAGAACATCATATCCAATTTATGCAATCAAAACCACAAGAAAAACTCACGAGCATATCATTAGCAAACTGACTGAGCTTGTTTGTCTTGGAGTCAATGAATAGAACATCAGCATTCCAACTTTGAACAGAGAATAATATGTGCAAACACACATGTACATCAGAGGAACAAATGAAACAACCTGAGCCAAAAAGATTAAATAATTAAGACACAATTAATGGGTAAGAGAAATAAACAATGAACCATGCACTAAATATCTCAAGTCAAAGGCTGAGCCTTCACCAGCAAAGGGGGATACCCTCCCTTGATCTATGCCATGATGCTCATGGGCAGCTTATCTAATTGAATTTCCTTTCTA
The DNA here is from genome assembly GCA_035079005.1 of Fraxinus americana. Taxonomy (NCBI): domain Eukaryota; kingdom Viridiplantae; phylum Streptophyta; class Magnoliopsida; order Lamiales; family Oleaceae; genus Fraxinus; species Fraxinus americana. Next base: position 32,872,997 of record CM068717.1, on the reverse strand, counting down.
GCGGGATTTATTCAAAGATATGATCTTAGACCTTGCTATAAATGAAGGAAACAAACCCACAGAATAAATTACTCCATAAGACACAAGAAAGCAACTGATTTGACAAGATGCCACAATGGCTCACAAAGTACAACTCCAGAAGACAAAAGAACAATAACAAACTAAGCTATTTTCCCCAATAATTTGGAGTTGGCCACATTAATCATTTTCCGCCACTCTGTTTGCTTCATTGTTGGATTCACACGAAGATCTAAAACAACTAGATTCTTATTAACTACCACAGGTCAAAAAATAAAACAAATGTATTACATGAACAACTAATCCAAGAGCATAGCAAATGCTGAGGATCTAAGATGCCGTCTTACCCTATACAGATTATTGAACCACCCTTCTGAAAGAGCAATATGCATAAGACAGATTTTATATACCTGCACGACAACCTCTTCATTTCCTACGGATTTTATGAGGATAGAAAATAGAGATAAATCAACTCCTCCTAGCAATAATGTAGCCTCAGCCAGGAGAATCGCGACTGACATGCAACCAAGAATAACAGCAAAGACTTTCTTCAATTGCTTCCATAAAATACATCGCCATACTAATTCTGGAAAAAAAAATATATGTTACCAGTGTATGATTAGATTGGAAGACTCCCCATATACAGGAGTAAGGAATAATTATTATCGAATGGTGCTCATATGGAATAACAATATTAATCCACATGCCATCTGATACTGAAGCAGGGGGGAATGATGACACAAGAACATTACTGCCTTTATTAATCAGCACCAAATATAAAATGTACATATCATCAATATTCAATCCCATTTTCCTCTGCTTCCGATGTTGAAAAAAGATTTTGCCGTACCAAGAGATTCTGATTCGAATATAAAATTAATGGGATAAGTTATTACCTATTGTATCAAGGAAAGGCCCTAATTTACCAGTGCGTTCAGTTCTAAAGCTTGAGAAGAATTTCCTGCATTACGACAAAGTGCAAAATCAAACAAGCAAGAAGATAAAGGTTTTATAGTGATGAAATATCTGCTATCTTCTGCAGTAGATTTCTAAAAATATTTCCAGCTCAGATGAGAAGTAGCATTGTATAGAAATCCCCAAGTATTCTTTCCTACTCTTAACATTGTTGACTTTTTCCATCTTTAATAGCAGAATCGTAAGCATTATTTCCTAGACTACTCTACACACTTGTTCTGCATAAATTTGGACGTATTGCCATGCAATAGATAGAGCAATTTTTTTTTTTTTTAACAAATTGTTGTATATCTAAATGAAAACTCATTATCAGTGCAAGAATTTTTTATGTTCGAAACAGATTATCTTTCTCAGTGTCCTATGCTTTCATTGTCAGGGACCTTTTTCCAGAATGTATTCCATCTGTTTCGGACCATTTGTCAGCTATTACCACTTCAGATCACAACTTCATTGCCTCTATCTAGTGAGCTTCTTGTCCATCCAACTTCCCTCCATAAACCTTTTTTTGTCTCATAACAAATCAGGAACTTTAAAAACTCATTCCTCAATATCAGGTTAAGCCACAATCCAACAGTCAAGGCCACAGAGTGAACTACAATCTATAATGGGAGCCTTTAAACTCAACAGGGAAATTATTTAGAATGATCACAGGTATAATTATAAACACGTATAATAAGGGGAAAGGGAAGTTGACCCATTTCATTGGACCTGTGATAAGAAAAATTGATCCAAGGTTTGCCTTGTAGATGAAGAAGATTCTCAAATCATGTCACAACTTTGGAACTCTATGCAGCGAAAAATAAGCAGCATATGCACGTTCCTCTCAACAGCTAAGGAAATCTGGGAGTCTGTGTTGTGCATCCTAAGGTAATGGATGCAACCCAAAGCTTTGAACTAATGACAAAGATTCACAACACCAAATAAAAGAAAACTTTCTGTAATTGAGCACTACAGTGCTATTAATGGTATTCAGCTCAAATTGATCAGTATCAGAGTTTTAAGAATGACATGCAAACATAGGTGCAACAGTGCATAGAGTACATTAAAATGAGAATGGGTGTTTGATTTCTAGGCCTGAATCAATGTGTAAATGGATCAAGAATGGATCCACGTCCTTGGGAAAGAGCAACTGGAATTAGCGAAGGTTCACCATGACCAAAAGAATAAGGAAAAGACATGTTATGCTAGAGAAAGAAAGCACAGTAGAATTATCTGTAGTTGATGTATGATGTATCTAATCCCAAGTGAGAGAAAATGAGGACAACGATAATACAGGTAAGAAAACAACAAGGAGAAATCTCGAATCAACAAAATGTTGGAATCATTACACAAAGGTAAGAAAACGAGTAACAACAAATCTTTCTGGTGCAACCATTACAGGTATGCAAAGGAGGCTTGTTGGAAGCCACATGATAAGCCCCCAAGTGCCAAGGGAGCTAGGGGCAGAAAGGGAAGCTCTGAACCTCTGATCACAAGTCACAAGCCAACCTTGCAGAAAAATGGAGTCAAACAACAAGGAGAAATCTCGAATCAACAAAATGTTGTTCAACAAGAAGGAAAGAGAAACTCGAGCAGTTCATATTCAGGCTGGAAAAATGTAAAGAATGTAGTCCTTTTGCCCAAATCAGATCATTGACTTTTCTTTGGTTAGTATACGAGTATATCATAGTCCTAGGCCTTAAGTGTCTCCCAAAAATATTTTCTAGCACCTGGATCATTGATTCAGGACTTTAGACCACACGACCAACTCTAGTGGCAGATCGAGGGGATATCTTCCTAAAATCTTCTGGTCTCTTCTAACTCTAGAAAATGCTAGCATGTTCTAAGATTATCAGTGAACTTGTCTATTCTTAAAATCGGGACATTATTAAATCCCCATGTTTCTTTACGACTTCACGGGGAGAATGATTGGACATGTTAGAAAAGAAGGGGAAAGTATCTCCTTGACGCTTAAAAAAGGGGCATGGCGGATCCTACTCATACCTGTATGTCCAAAATCCTACTTCAGATAGCAAACAACTTTGGTTAGCCGACTTTCCTCAGCAAGATTTGGGTGTGTAACGTTTGTGCATATATATGCCCATCAAAGGAGTAAATTTGACCAGGAGCCCTTAAGTGTATGTTGGGCATTCTCCTACATTCTCCTACAAGAAAAGCGTATATGCGCTATCATCCAGCTTTTAGGATTTTCTGTAATCATAGATGTATCATTCAATATAAAACAACCTTCTTCCCTAGTCCTTATCTTCAGGGAGACCTTCTGCAATAGATAAGGACTTATTTCCTAACCTACCTACTGCTCCTCGCCTAGACAACTTCACCAAAACTGTCTAGCCTAAGGGACCAGATTCTATGCCTCAAATCATACCAGCGAACTCAACAACAGTTTCTCTTAAAAAAATTCATCATAAAAGGCCACAGATTTGCACCACAAACTATTGGAGTACCTAAACAACAACTCAGGTAATTCCTATCAGCATAGGTCAGAGCCTAAGGATTTTGAAGTTCCACTCAAGATCTATTGAAGGAGGAAGCAACTGGCCCAAGAAACTCCATATTTTCTCATCAAAAATTTACAGGAAAGGAAAAGTAAGCCTAGAGCTAAGCCTAAGAAACAAAGAGATTATCATGAGAGGTAGGTCAGTTTCCAGTACAAACAGTGCCTAATAGAGGCACCGTTTAGCAGACTAACAGAAAGCACAGAATAATCAATGTTATTTTCTATTTTACTTCAATTAAAACTCAGTAAAAACTACACTAAGTTAAAAAATTTAATGTGTTGAACAATTTAATTGAATACGTATGGCTCCTCTCTAATAGTTTAAACTTTTAGATGTGATAATTCACATGGTTACACAAAAGAACAGGTTTCAAGTCCCGTCTCCACCCAATTATTAAGAAACAGTTAATGTGTTAGGCATTGGACGAGAAAGAATGAACCCAGCCAACACATGAGGGGGCATGCATGTTGAAGACTTGAAATGAATAAACATGGCCAGTCTATAACAACTTAAGCTTTTACATAAGATGGTTAACAAAATGATATAGGCTATACACTACGGATGGAAGCATTTTGTACTTTGCGTAAATTGCATATTCATGCAGACTTTGATTACCATCAAAAGATATGATCAGCAATGGATTTAGAATAGTGTCATGTTAATATGATCAAGGCTCTAAATTTTGATGACATTTTACTTTTTGACCTCTAGAAATTTGGGTAAGACTTTGTATCAAAGGATGAATGTGATATCTGTTAAGAATATGTATCAGAGGATGAATGTGACACTAAATTCAGCTCAAATTGCATGGCCTCATGTCCCAGTTAGACATCCACAAGAGAAACGTCATATGCATATTGAATATAGCTTGTTCAAATGCAAATTCTCAAGAAAAGAATTTTTGGTAACATCCATACAAAGGAAACAAACTTCAATAGGGAAATAGAGAAGATGCAAACCATCCAGTTGTATTGCGTCGTTCATAATTCTTTATAGTATCCTCTAATTCAAGCGCCTGTGTAACATAAGTCAGGTACTCACTGCCAAAAAAAATTAAAAAAAAATAACTGAAGAGAGTATAAAATATTTTAGTAAGATGATCATCACAGCTGCACAGTTACTGAGTGATACATAGTATTTGTTGGAGACGATGTTTAAATGATATCCATGTGCCATCTCTAACAACTTAAACTTCTAGCTTTTAAATCAAGCGGTTCTTCAGTATTTTTTCTACATAGATTGCTAAAATAGATGATAAGTTGGTTCCTATGTTGACAATTGCCATGAAATGAAAACTGATGCAGGTAACAACAACATTTTGTCCAAGTTTCCTACCATGTGATTGTTAAACAAAACTTCTAATAGTCCAAGGATGAAGGATCTAAGTTCAAAAAGGTTGAAATCGGGTAGGAAATAAACAAATTAATATCTCCGGTGCCATCCACCAAATCATGAAAAAACTGTGAAGCAGTCAGTGATCTTACGTGTAGAAATACAGGTAAGAGTATGACTATAAAAAAGGGGGACAAGAATAAGAATAAAAACACAAAACAAACATAACACTTAGCAACAACCTGGGCAAAGAACTAGAACTACATGAAAATAACAAAATAAGGAGCTAAAAAATTGATAAGCAGAAAAAGAAAAAAAAAAAACAAAACAAAGCAACAAAACATTGAAGTGTTCACAGACAGATATAGACACGTGCAAGAAGTATATTGAGATTGAGAATGCAGAACAGAAATAATTCATCCAGGAGAATGCAAATAGTTAATAACTATACCTTTTGCAACGATAATACTCTTCGCGAGCTTGCCGAAGATGACGCCTGAGAGTTGCCATTGATTTCTCATCTGTATCGTAATCCATATCATTTTCTCCCAACCGACCCCCTTGTGGCTTGAAGGAAGGATCTTCTTTGAACTAGGAAATAGAAAACAAAAATTGAACTGCATAAATAATAACCATATGCAGTGATTTCAACACATGGAAATGTTTAAGAACCAGAAGTACCATTTGCACCAACATATTGTCAATGACCTCCATAAGAGGTCTCAGTGGATCACGCTTGGACATCTGTTTAGATGTTGCCTGAGCAATCTAAAGTAGATACCAAAAAAATAGAAGGAAAGGAAAAAGTTATACGTGTAATGAATCAGTCAAAACATAAAAACTGGAAAACATTCATGCATGGGCAGTAATTTTTTGTTGTTAAACGTTCCAGCCACGTAGTTTTAAATATATGCATGTTTGCCTCATCAACAGGTAAAGAGAAAATAAACTGTATCACTCCCAAGTATATATCCATATTCCAAAATATATGGTGTAAAGTGAGAATGCCACAAAGCGGTAGTCTGTGCTATAATTTTATTATTCTCATTTCTTGCATCCTATTTTACTTATGTACGTTACTTAGGCTAATATCATATCATTTATGAACTCTTTAGATCATGTCCCTAGCATGACTAATTAAAAGAACAGGCTGATAAGAAGCATAAAACACTGATACATAGCTGGTGGAGATACAACAGACTACACTAAAGCTTAAAATCAGACTGTAAGATGCAGAAAAATGACATCTGCAAACCCTTTGCTTTGCTTCTCTACAACCCATTATGACCTCGATCCTTTTAATTGAAGAATCCTACTCTATCATCACCTCCATCCTTGCTTCTTTTCATCTCGCCCCTTGCCCATTTCCCACATCCTTGCTCTGTTGCTTTATATTTTTATTTTCTTTGGTTACACAGAGAGAGAGAGTTAATTTAGGCACCATAAGAGAGTGTGCAACATTAGAGAACAACCAGTACTCCAATTTCTTATAGAAAGGACAAATAAATTTGGAAGATAATATATAATTAGTTTGCAGTATTGAACCTAGAAAATTATAGGGTGCATAAATCCTCACTTCGCAGATATTTATGCTGTCATCAACCCTCATTCATGCTTATTTACTCTCAGCATTCGACTAAATCAGCTAGAGGTGACAATTATTCTTCGCATTATCTTCTAGCATATCCACATTCATAATCTAGCACAACAACCACAATATTATCAATGCGGCCTCTACACCTTCCATTATTCCCCAATAGTTTGAACACTTGCTGATTGTCTAATTATCCCATATTATCTGAACAATTTTCCATTTTTGGTAAACCGGTCTTTTCTCGAAGCAATACTTGAGTACATAATTTAGTTAACATTTCAAAACAAAACGTATAACTATACATGAACATGATAGATGATCCAATCCTAGAGATGTAACATGTAAGCATTCAAGCTAAGGTATGAGATTCAAGAAAGGTCGAAATTTGGCAAGTTTATATATCAAGTCGATCTTGAACAAGCTTTTGTCGAACTACCGTAAAATTGAGCTATGACTGGTTAGGTGCTATTTTGACAATTGATGCAAGCTTAAGTAAGGTTCCTATCTTTCAAGAGCTTAAATGTGTCCAAACTGGGTATGCTTGCATAAAGGAGTGAATGAGGATTCCACAACCCAGCTTCAGAGGCTTGAATTAGTAATATTTTCCAGCTGTTATATTATTTTCATGTTTAAAAATAAGCAAATTGCATGGAACACTTTGAGAAATTGACTTTTCAAGCAAAAACCAACCTTACAAATTTTTAATCCAACATGTACCAGAGAGAATCTATGCTCCAAAGTGAAATGAATCCATGAAAATTGTGATTATATAGTGAGTGTTTGGTACTCATTTTAATGAAAATAGAAATTTTGGAATAGTGATTGATGGGAGAATGTGTGGTGGAAAAGTGATGAAAAGTTTTAGATTTGTGTGTAATATTATTTTATTTGGAGAATGTGTGGTTGAAATGAAGAAGGAGAAAAAAAAATTAAAGAGTGGGTGCCAAACTGGGGCATAATAAGAATTGCAGCAATGATTTAAACTCAACAACTGGAATAACTAGAATACAAATCCTTGGTAAATGGAGTACAGATAGAAGTCCAGAAAAAAAGGGAAAATAGATGCTCCTGCAACAGAGTTTTCATATTTTGTTAGACCAGTTTATAAGCATGTCATCAGAACACTTACCACTATGGTGTTTGATAGTTCTTTGTGAGCATCATCAAGTTTCACAGCCATTTTGGCAATTTTGTGCGACAGAACCTTCTGACGGGTAGTCCAGTCAGCATTTCTCCAAATGCTCTTTGGAATTTCACTTAAACCAAAACCAAGAAGAAATACACCAGTCACAAGCCCAAATGTATTTGAGCCTGCCATGGCCAAAGCCAGTATATCTCTAATCCTGGCAGTGAATGTATAAATGATAAATGGAAACGACATTAAGCATTTAAGAACAAGAGAATCAGTATAGCTATGCATGTTATAGTAAGAGGATTGCGATCCATCAACTGCAGTATTGAAGAATGATATTTGACCAGCATACTCGACATTAGTTTTTCTTATTCATTTATTTATTTAATGTTATTGTTTATGTTTTCATTTCTCTTGTTTCGTGCATGTTTTAGGGGGAGTTGGAATATGTGCACAGCCTTATCTTGAGTTTATCAAGGAACCAGGTATCTAGTGTAATATGTAATGAGTTTGTCAAGCTACTGTTCCAAATTCTAGTACTAAACATGATGCATGAGACCCTCACTTTCAATTATCTGTTACAATAAAGAAATCACTTGCAATTAACTGTTCTAAGATCCATTTCTTTCGATCCAATCATTTCATCATTGACAAAGATGCATGAAAAATCAAAAGTAAAGAACATAATCACATATCCAGGACCTAAAAATCACCCACTGAAGACACCAGCCTTCTCTCACAATGGCAACGAACAGTTAACAAGGCAGAGAACATATGTATAGAGCCACACGATCTACACTCACTCATCAACAAAACATTTAAGCCCTCATGTGAAGTAAGAATTTCCAACTTCAATTGATCCAGCTGGTCCACATGGAATAGAACAGTGCTGCCTCATTGGTTGGTTATGGACAATACATTTCCACTCTCCCACTTCCCAATTAACTACATAAGGTTGCCCCCACAAAAATGTCACATGTCTAGGAACAGCCCAATAACGTACCAAGAAAGGAAGATTACCAGACCAATAATGTACACCCATAAGACATATTTAGTGCATTGTATGCAGCAGGTTTCCCTTGCCACTGATACTGGATCGAAAACAACTAAGAATATACAGACACCTAATTGTGCCAGAGAATAAATACAATGAAGTGAAAGTAGTATAAGAGAAGAAACTAACCCAATTTTGTCCATAATAATGAGGAGAATAAGTCCGAAAAGACCAATGGAACCCACAATTAAATAGAAGACTAAGTTGACATGTATGCTAGTCTTTAGTCTTTCCTTTACTGTAAAATCCCCAGCATCTTCGTAACCTTGTATCAAGGGCACAACAAGCCTGCTCAAAGTGACAAATACAAAATAATAATCTCAAGATACGCATATCTCCATAAATATGTCTGAGCTATCTTCAGAAAAAATTAAAATAGAACTTCTAGAATGTTATGGCAATCAATAATTCTTCTCAGGAAGTAAAAGAAGTACAAAAATAGTTTTAGTGATATGAAATCCAAGATATGCAAGTTACCATCGTCAACATGCATGGCATGAAGTTATTAAATAGGATACCTAAATAAAGCAAATGAAGGAACTCGGACAGACACTACCGTCGAAAAGAGGATCTTCACATCTTTCTCTCATTCAAAACCATTGTATAAATGATTTATTAAGGACGATGTATTTATTCAGATGTCAATATTTTATCTTAATGATCATAGAATGCTAGCAAGCAGCATCCACAAAACAATCAACAGCATTCTAGAGAATAAAAGACAGAACATATCAATTTTGAAGGGGAATAAAAAAACACCTATGGTGTATTAGAGTGAAATCTAACCATATGCAGCTACCCTATGCAGTAAATAGGGCATTAAGTAGCTACAAATCCAAAGTTTTAGAAAAGGCATACCATGTAAGCAAAAATGTACTCCAGTATGACCAACTCCAAAAGAAAGAGATGCCTCCATTAAATTGACCAATTATTGTCTGCATCACAAAGAAAGAAAATCCTTGAGATTTACCAAAATTCATCAAATTATATTGGTGAAGGGATATTATCAATCATAAATCTGAGGAATTTTTAGCGTGGCCTGTGAGAGAAAGAAGATTGAGGAAGGAAGCTGCTGTTACAAGACATAGCTGAGTCATTAGGTTCGGATGACTCTAAGCGTTTGTTTGACAAAGCTTTCAAGTGCTTATAAGCTGATTAATCATCATTTTTAAACACATATTCCTTTGGACCCAACACTTTTATTTACTTTTGAACCATACATTCCTTGGGACTCGGTGTTTATAAGCACTTGAAAGCTTAGCCAAGCAAGCAAATCAACTCGGATTAGTTCGTCTACAGCTTGTTCAAGATCGCTCGCTAGTTCCACCAAATTTGACCTCATCTAGCTATGCAAAAAACACTAATTGCTATGCAGATTATCAACCTGTTTCCAAGCTTGACTCTTGGACCAACAAAACCTCATTCAACCTCTCTGGAGCTCTAAAAATAAATGACAAGCTAGACATTTTCCAATCCCATTGTGATATTGAGTTGAGCTTCAACAGCTTGGATCAAACTGGCTCATTGACACCCCTAAAACTAAACATGCACTATATAGATTACTTTAACCAAATGTATACCTTTAAATGAAGTGGGTATTGTAGAAAAGTTCAAGCACAAGCTCATTTAATTTTTCTACGTGAGTTGAAAACTTCAATCAAAATTATTCAAAGGGGCATCAATTTCAAGTAAGGTACCAATATAAGCCCATATGAAAAAAAATTATTCTGCAATCATAGACTTTATGTTTAAGAACTTAAATCCAAAAGGATAACTATAGAATCTACATCTATAAACATTATGTAAATGCAAATTAGAAATGAACTACACAAAATGCAACCAAAACTATCATCAGTACACATCTTATTCATGTAAAAGTGGACAATATTCTTAAAAGATATTATATCAAAGTCCAAAATGTAGATGAATTTTCTCAACTACTACCATGGAGCAAAAGTATCTTGAGATAAGAAATAAGAAACTATGATTTTACTCATAATCCCTAATACTTCATTTCGATATATAGATTTGAGACAAATGAATTTGAGATTCATTGCCCAATTCCTTAAATCTGGTTGGGTGACCCAAAGTGCCTAAGTTCAAATCTATCCTCGAAACCAATAGTGCATAGCCAAATTCAGTAGATTCCAAATCTACCAGTTTTTGTGCATCATTTCATACATTGCTCACAATTGTGATAGTTTGCCCTTGGTCGCCTAAGAAGCATGGATTCGTTTACGATGATTGGTCCCCTAAGAAGCATGAATTCGGATACAATGATAAGATAAGGGTACGCCGATATAGCATTTTTAAAGAAAATTTGGACACCAATAAGTGAATTAATTTATGAATGTTCATTATTACAAAAAAATAAAAACATAAGCTTTACAATAAAAATAAAATAAAATACAGAAACATTATCTATAATAAAAAGAAAATAAAATGCAGAAACATTATATAGGTTAGCTTATTTAATAATTTTTAATTACATTTTTCAAAGATATTAAATATATAGTAAAGTTCGATTATATTAACGTATAAATCATTAACAAGGTTTCACGTGTATTAAAAAATTTAATATTATGGTTGACCCACTTTTAAATAAGAAACAAACACTTGACCCCACTTAAAAAAAATGTTCACCCTACTTAGTATTTGGATTTTAACTTTCAAGCAACGTCTTTGTCTATGTACAATTAATGCTTAGGGTTAGGCTTTCTCCCTCCCCATCTCTCTTCCACTACACTCGTCAGTATTAACCTCTTCCACTTCACTTGCCGACAATGGCCTTTCTCATCGCACTCGTCGGCAGGTTAGTTTTTCTCTATTTTTCAGAGCACCCTTGCCACGGTTTGCCATGTTCAAGAATGCATGACATCCAAAAGAAAATAAACTAAAAAGAAACACATGCCATGTGACATTTTCAAAATGTGTCAAAGCATGTCCAACACATATAGAGATCCAATACGTGTCGAACATCAACAAGCCGACTCTAACAACGTATCAGTACAACATAGTTGGTCCCTCTCCTGTGACTCGTTTTCACCTACTTGTTTCTCCGAATTGGACATTGCCTCCCTCCCCCTACCCACCACATACAATAAAAGCATAGAGGAAAAATCATATGCGTACACACAATCACACATGCAACTACCAATTTCACTCTCTCTTCTTGGAAAATACACACGTATATAAACGAGTGCACTAGCACGTATATAACTGCTCAATTGTTTGTATTTTCGATTTGACAAAATAATCTTTAGATGGTTGGATGATCATAGTTCTTGAAGTTCATATGATGTTTTGTGTTCTATGCTTACTAATATGATCTCTATTTACTCTAGGATGTTTGGTTGGGGTAGTCATAACAGACATAATCACTTTAACAACAATATTTTCCCGCGGTTTAAAATACTTTCTATGAATCCATCATCTTTCAAATAAAATATCAAAAATTGTGGATTTCAAAACAATAGATTCTAAATCAGTTCATTTAAAATCCAAATGACCCTATGTTTTTTCCTTATTGTGGTTTATAATTATTGCGTACAAATAAATCCGTGGTTCATAAACCCTCAAGAATTTCATATACCTATAAATAACTTAAATGCAGTCACTTGGGCTTAAATGGAACGGAACGTCCCTAATAGTGCTTAGTCGATTAGTACAATTTTTCTTATTCAAGCTCTATCGGCCAAATCACAATCAAGAACCCACCTAAACAGAAGCAAGCCAAACAATCAGCTATTAAGCTAGTCAAAGCTAACTGCCAGTCTTACTCGTATTCATGTACCCAAGAAAAATATTCCCAATAATAGAACAATTAAAAAATAATATAGAAAAAGGAATCCATATCTATTAATAATAATTCCACTGAATGAGTAATCAAATTCTTAAGGGCAGTAAAATCCATTTTAGAGCCTGTTTGACAACCATTATTGTAGAAAAAGGGAGTTTTGAATAGTGATTTTCAAAAGAATATGTGATTAAAAAGTAGGAAAAAGTTTTTGGTATACATGTAAAATATTTTATTATGTGAACGTGTGGTTAAAAATGGTCATGTAGCAAATTATAAAATAAATTAATTGTTGTCAAAAGGCTCTTACGTGGGCGACAGTACATTTTGAGACATGGTCAAGCTCACAAAATTTCCCATTTCTGAAACCTATATCTAATAAGCTGCCTACTTCCTAAACCCTAAGAGGTACACAATGGGAGACAAAACTTGCTTCCCAAAGCCTACCAACTTCTCTTGGAGGGTTCAATACGTACATGGGCATGGTAAATACCACTATAGCAACAAGTAATATCAATCTACATCATCCTACACATTGTGGGAAAACCAAGTTCCTCTAAAGAAAAATTAAAAGAATATTTTGGTACTTGAGTGATTCACAAAAATAAGTTGTAAGTTCATTAACAACCTAGCTATTATTTAGCAGAAAGCTATGCATTTAACATATATGTTCTTGAACAAGAACTCGTGCAGATTTTATGTTAAAAATAAAACAAGATCAAGAATAGTTCAAAACTAAAACAAAAACAGAGGAAAGGAGATTAGGAAGAATATTATGGGAAATTATCAATGAAAATAACATGATACATTGATAATAAAAAGTTACAACCAAAGTGAAAGCATTGGGCACCCAGAATTAACTTCCAAGCACAAACCGAGATTCAATAGGGTAGTACCCCAAATATAGAAATAGTGCCTACACACATTTAATGTAACTTCTTAAAAACGGGACACGCCAATAACCCAAAAGAAAACCATTTCATTGCCATCCAAATAAACTCTAAATCTGATTAAATGTCTCTCCTGTAAAAAGTATATAAGTCGTCATTAAACAGACATGTTAGACATAATTAATCCCAACATGAAACTGGATTACTTATGAACAATAAACTGTTCCTTATCAAATGAAACAATAACCTGTTCCTTCGGGATTCTATCCACTTATATTCAGAATACCAGCTGTGCTAACGCTCGAAAACAGAACTATTGTACCAACCAAAACTCAATCAAACAGGATTAATAAAAACTCAACCAAATCAAAATTCAACGAAGTAAAATTAAGCTCACAAGAGCTAATTAAATCATTTGAAGCAATGCATAAACTGAAATCCAAAATAACTAGCGTGCTACTCAAAATATTTAGCTGCAGAATCTGAATTTACCGTCCAAATGTCGGCAGGGACAAGACTGATGATTGAAATGGAGCAGAACCAAGTGTATCCCACCGTTAGAAACACGTAACGCGGCACTTCTGGACCGGCAAAGTATTTTAGAGTCAAAATCACCATGCCCAGGGTTAGCGGCAGAGAGATCAAGTAAAAAACCCACATCTTCGATCAATTCCCCTTTTTGTGTATAATCCAATATATGTACAAATCAAATTTAGAATGATATCAATTCTTTGGATCGGAATTCAAAAATACAAAAAGGGGAATTTTGATCGAAATTCTGAAATATAGAGTGTTACGGAAGGGATTGTGCACCAAAATTCTGACTATTCCATGTTTCTTTCTTTCCTCGTTTGGAGGATTGATTATAATTTGTTTATAATATTGATTAGAGCACGTTTCATCCCAATTAATTTCAATACATTCCTTACTCTTCTTTTCAGTCACGTGATTTTTCAATAAAATAATATCAATCAAGTTCAAATCTTTTTCTTATTTTTTATGCACATATTTACCGTCAAATCACTATTTCAAAATATATTTGGACAAAAGATTAGGGCTCGAGCAGGTAAATTTGCTTAGCCCTTGTTTGAGCTTCATTGAAATCATATTTCATGAAAAATATATATTTTTGAAATAGTGATTTCTTTTAAGAACGTGTGATTAAAAAAAATGAAATTTTTTGAATTTATGTATAATATTATTTTATTTAAAAATGTGTGATAAAAAAGAATAAAAATGCATTTTTAATAAAATGGAGCCCAAACAGCGGCTTATTTCGTGAAATTTACAAATACTACTTATTTATACTTTCATTTTTATTTATTTATAATTTAAACAGACTATTAAATCTCCCTAAAAATATTTTAATTGGGAAGTTTAATCAAGATCAAGTTGAGAAGGAAATGAAGAGCTCTATGCAAGAGAGTTGGGGCGAGTTTTTGGCTGAGGACCACGTTTCTTTTATGTCCAATTTTTTTTATTGGACAAGGCAATGCAAGTTCGGTTCGCACTATAGTTTTTACTAAAGGTTTGTTTCGAATAATTTTTTTTAAAATCATTTTCAATCAGACATTCTACGTTAATCATAATTTTTTTCTTATTTTTTAATCACATATCTTTTTATATATAAAAAGTGCCTATTTAACGGAATTTGTTGGTTTAACGGAAAAACTAACGGAATTTGTTGTTTTAACGGATTATGTAACGGAATTTCTTGTTTTAAACAGGCAGTTGCACCTTCTTTCAGTATTTTTATCATAACTTTGTATTCCGATATTCGATTGAGGCGATTCAAAATGCGTTGGAAAGCTAACCCATCTGGCTACAACTTTGATTCAGACATCATTCTCCAATTCGATCACTTTCTATGCCAAAAATATGTCTCAATATAACGGACTATGTAACGGAATTTTTTGTTTTAAACAGGCAGCTGCACCTTCCTTCAATGTTTTTATCATAACTTTGTATTTCGATATCCGATTGAGGCGATTCAAAATGCGTTGGAAAGCTAACTCATCTGGATACAACTTTGATTCAGACATTATTCTCCAATTGGATCACTTTCTATGCCAAAAATAAGTCTCAATATAACGGACTATGTAACGAAATTTCTTGTTTTAAACAGGCAGCTGCACCTTCTTTCAGTGTTTTTATTATAACTTTGTATTCTGATGTCCGATCGAGCCGATTCAAAATGATTTAGAAAGCTAACTCATCTGGATACAACTTTGATTCAGACATCATTCTCCAATTCGACCACTTATATGCCAAAAATAGGTCTCAATATAACGGATTATGTAACGGAATTTCTTGTTTTAAACAGGCTGCTGCACCTTTTTTCAGTGTTTTTATCATAACTTTGTATTCCGATATCCTATTGAGGCGATGCAAAATGCGTTGGAAAGCTAACTCATCTGGCTACAACTTTAATTCAGACATCATTCTCCAATTCGATCACTTTCTATGCCAAAAATAGGTCTCAATATGAGACTAAAACACCGGAGCATAACTTTTCGGTTGGAAATTGATTTGTGATCATCTTTTGACTAAATTTGATCTCCTTGACATCTTCTTTTATCCAATTGACTCCGAGCACTCTCAAATTTTCATCGTGAGATTCGGCACAACTTTTAAATATTTACATTTTAGCCCCCGAACTTTGGATCCCTTACAATTTAGCCATTTCTCCAAATTTGTCTACTTTTGCTTATTTTCTTCAATCTCACCAATCTACATCACAATATCAAAATCACACATCTAATTATTTATCAATTACATAAACATTATAACATTAATTATTTATAGGGTGTCTGTTTCTACTTTTCAGTAGAAATCAAGCCGTTGGCAACACAATTTATGCCGTTGGGAGCCGCAATTTTGAACCAATTCTCTCACTGTAGGGCTGTAGTTTTGAAAAAAAAAAAATGGTAACATAATCAATTTTCATTCCTCCTTACAAAGCGCCCAGACACGCCATTAATTAATCAAAAAAATTACATTTTTATTAATAACAAATTAATTATTAAACAAAAATATTAAATATAAACTAAGCAAACGTGCATTGCACGTTGCTTACACTTAGTTTTAAAAAAAAATAACTATTTTCGCTTGGCAACCACGTTAAATTGGATTTCATTTTGAATTTTCATTAGTGAAAAACAACATGGTGTCCTGTGAAAGAAACCGAAAAGCCAGCCCATTCTTCATTTTTGTCAAACCCATCAGCAAGTGGTGCTCCATGGGAGCGTGCTTCAAGCCTTCAATAAAGCCCATGAGAAATGCCTTTCCACTGCCAAATTTGGATTACGAGGATGCTTTGGGCATGGACGGGATTTGGGCTACCGCAATAGTAGAGACCACCTTCCAAGATGGCTTGGGCTTTCGGGTTAATTAACCATCGTGCTTTAAGAGTACAATTTCAAAAATATTAAAAGATTGCTCTCTTTGCGTTTTAGTTTTGTATTTTGAATTTTATGTTTTGAGTGTTCATTTTGAGATTGTTGAAAATGTGTTCTTTTTGAAATTTTGAAAAATTGTTTTGAAAATACCCAAAACACGTTTTGAAAATTTTGGCTTGATTATAACTGAAAACACCCAAAATGACAATTGTCGTCTTATGTTTTCTTTGTAAATTTTTAACTTATTTTCGAAAACCCGTTTTCGAAAATAGGAAAGAAAACGGATTTCACTGTTTTGGAAAATCGAAATTTGTAGAATTCTTTTAGAAATTAGGTCATAAATCAATATTATCTTCCTAAAAATAATAAATTTATGGATTAAATAAGAGAATAATGTACTTAAATTGAGGATTAATAAAGGATTTTTTATGATTATTTTCTCTCTTCTTAAAAAAATCAATCACTCAATTATCTTTCTCTCCAACATTCTCATAAATCCTAAAACTTGTAATAGAATATCGAACCTCCATGACGTGATTATCTAAAGTAGATAAGGAAAGTGGCTACAAATTCCTAATGTGATTTATCCGGAATAATTGTATAATTGATTTATCCGGAATAATTGTGTTCTTTCTTATTCATAGTTTCTTCAAAATAATTGGCCGCAATTTCTGCATTGTTTTTACATTTATTGATGAAGCTCATAAATAAACAATTATTTGTATCGACCACAATATTTTTTATCATTTTTGTGCAAAAATTGTTACCGCAACCTAATATGTTGTATGATTGTGACATGTAGAGCTGGTTTGAGAGCCTTTTTTTTTTTTTGCCAAAAATGCATTTTGAAATAGTGTTTTGATGGAAAATGTGTGGTTAAAAAATAAGAAAAAGTTTTTGGTTTGCGTGTAATATTATTTTACTTAAAAATATGTGTTTGAAAATAAAAGAGAGAATAATGTATTTTGAAAATAATGTGATCAAACAAGTGTGTAAGTTGTGTAGCTATGATTCCTAGTCACAGAAATGTGTAAATTTATAGTTTCAATTATACAATTTAAGAATGAGACATAAGATGTGTCTTTGAAAAATTGTCATTACGTTGTGCACTTGTGACTTATGAAATTGTGTGATTCTGACGTAAAACATTTGCAATAAGTTATATGATTATGAATATTTAAAAAAAAAAAAAAAATGACATAAGGTTGTTTGCTGTGACAGTCATTTATAAATATGTGACATTATTTTGTGGTTTCATGTCTTTTTGAATATGATCGAAAACATGTCTCTTTGAACTTGAATATTCAAGGGCTATTTGTTTCAAATTGTTTTAACATAAAAATAAATTTTTTTACCCATTTTTTTCAAAACATTGGGGCCCACTATGAGAGGAAGATGTCAAAGATTGCGGCTACATTACTGTAGCAACGGTAGGAATTCTGCTTAAAAGTGGAAACAAACAGGGGCTCAATATTGATCTTTAATCTTCAAACTTCCAACCTTCAAATTTTATTCCGTACTCTCTCAAAGTATAAATTACAGTTGGTAAATTGACATATCAAGAACAAATCAAGAGCTCCAAGATTATGAAACATAACAAGAAAAATTTTTCTATGTTTCTCTCTTACTTTGGATGCCTAGTGTAATCGAATGCTTACATTTTCTTAAACAACCTTTTTCATAATACGATCAGGGAATTAATGATTTAGGTACCTTCGGACACTGAGCTCAGATTTAAAATGTTCTTGACAAAATATAAAAGTGAACTCATTTACCTATCTAACTAGGTAATGGATTGCGAGAGCGAATACTTGCTTACCACTTCGATTCCTATCAATTTTCCAAGACATCGAGATGATGATCCTAATTGAATGATCTCACTTATTGGCACTTTAAAGAGGATCAAGTTCACAAATAGCAACTATTACCACATATGAATTTAGGTAATCCGTAAAATCTTCACGTATGATTAATTTCTTAACTCGATCCATTATAAATTAATCAACGCTTTACATGGTCCAATTTCATACACATCCACGTGTATCAATATGATTACTCCCGAATGGACAATCGCAATGATCAAGACAAGCCGTCTAGCCCAATTGATAGAGTAACTAACCTTTCAATCCAAATAAAGTGTCAAACTATATAAACGATTTAGGACAAATCCTTCTTGATGGAAATAAAAGTTTCTCTATGCAATTACATAACTTATATTATCACAAAGCAATTGGTTATCCTTAATTGCTCACTCAATTATGCAAAGAATAATTAACTCAAAATATATAGATAAATAAATAAAAATTGATTTATAGACAAAACAAAATATCATAAATTATAGCTATGTCCTCACACTATTGGGTATCAATCCCAACAATCTCAAATGTCCATTTTTTTTTTGCTCCCGTCAAAGTTTTATATTTTTGAAGATTTTCAATATGAATAAAATTAAGATTTAATCAGCTTATAAGCAATTATAAATTTTGTTGAACAAGTACTATGTGCCCAAAATATAATTTTTTCTTATTTTTTAATCACACATTTAAAAGAAAAACAATTATTTTCGCTGGGCAACGACGTTAAATTGGATTTCATTTTGAATTTTCATTAGTGAAAAACAACATGGGCAAATTAGGCCCCATGCCCTAAAATATTAACTAATTTGATTAATACTCCCATTAATTAATTAAATATTTAAGAACGTATTAAATACGTTATAACCTCCCCTCCCCGACCAAGCTTCGAAGATGAATTTATGGGTGCTCTTGGGGGTTTATGGATAGATAGCGCATGAGAAGCCGATACAAGTAATCCCAATTAGATTTGAAATCAATAAGTTCATGGGTTTCCACCATTTCTTGCATGGATCGACGAAAGTGGATGAAGGGATCCACAAAGTACGTTGAAACGACAATAGTATCAGATTCCAGTGATTTTTCCGATGAGGAAGATGAGGCTGTTGCGAGTTACAATGGAGTTGGAGAGGACAGGGGAGGAGGAGAAGAAGCATTGAGAGGTGAAGGTCGTGGCTAAATCGACTGTGTTGGTGGTTTTAATTTCAGATTCAAAGTCAGATAAAGAATAGTGGTTCGACGTGGTGGAGGAGGCGATAACAACAGCAAAGCAATCAATTGTGAAATAATAGAGAGTTGAAGTTCTCGTAAGTAAAGATGAGGCGACAGAACTGCAAATTGGATTTTTGTTTTCTAGTAGTTTTGATTGAGTTTTGGTTGGAAATTATAAAGAGAATTGGGGATTGGGTAAGAAGAAGAGTTGTGAATGAATGGTGAAAATTGAGGCAGTGAATGGATTTTGTAAACTGAAATGTGTGAGGCCACAGTAGAAATTGAAGAATGAATATATGTGAAAGAGAAGGAATAAGAAAGTTATGTTTGGGTTGCTGTAAAATCCATGAATTTTAGTTGTGTTTCTTGTTTGCTGTGACAGTCATTTATAAATATGCGACGTTATTTTGTGGTTTCATGTCTTTTTTAATATGATCCAAAACATGTCTCTTTGAACTTGAATATTCAGGGGGCTGTTTGTTTCAAATTGTTTTAACATAAAAATCAATTTTTTTACCCTTTTTTTTCAAAACATTGGGGCCCACTATGAGAGGAAGATGTCAAAGATTGCGGCTACATTAGTGTAGCAACGGTAGGAATTCTGCTTAAAAGTGGAAACAAACAGGGGCTCAATATTGATCTTAATCTTCAAACTTCCAACCTTCAAATTTTATTCCGTATTCTCTCAAAGTATAAATTACAGTTGGTAAATTGACATATCAAGAACAAATCAAGAGCTCCAAGATTATGAAACATAACAAGAAAAAAATTTCTATGTTTCTCTCTTACTTTGGACGCCTACCTAGTGTAATCGAATGCTTACATTTTCTGAAACAACCTTTTTCATAATACGATCAGGGAATTAATGATTTAGGTACCCTCGGACACTGAGCTCAGATTTAAAATGTTCTTGACAAAATATAAAAGTGAACTCATTTACCTATCTAACTAGGTAATGGATTGCGAGAGCGAATACTTGCTTACCACTTCGATTCCTATCAATTTTCCAAGACATCGAGATGATGATCCTAATTGAATGATCTCGCTTATTGGCACTTTAAAGAGCATCAAGTTCACCAATAGCAACTACTACCGCATATGAATTTAGGTAATCCATAAAATCTTCACGTATGATTAATTTCTTAACTCGATCCATTATAAATTAATCAACGCTTTACATGGTCCGATTTCATACACATCCACGTGCATCAATATGATTACTCCTGAATGGACAATTGCAACGATCAAGACAAGCCGTCTAGCCCAATTGATAGAGTAACTAACCTTTCAATCCAAATAAAACGTCAACTATATAAACCGATCTAGGACAAATCCGTCTTGATGGAAATAAAAGTTACATATCTTATTTACTTCTCTATTCAATTCCATGACTTATATTATCACAAAGCAATCGATGATCCTTAATCGCTCCCTCAATTATGCTAAGAATAATTAACTCAAAATATATAGATAAATAAATAAAAATTTATTTATAGACAAAACAAAATATCATAAATTACAGCTACGTCCTCATACTATTGGGTACCAACCCAACAATCTCAAATTTCTATTTTTTTTTTTTTTTTTTGCTCCCGTCAAAGTTTTATATTTTAAGATTTTCAATATGAATAAAATTAAGATTTAATCAGCTTATAAGCAATTATAAATTTTGTTGAACAAGTACTATGTACAAAAATTACACATAAGTGTAAAATGGATTCGACCAAAACCTCCTAGACAGAAACCTAAAATGACCAGCCCAATCGACATGATTTGTGGGCACAACTTGTGTTGCACTTAAATCATGACGATCACGTCTTGTTGACTTGAGTCATGATCTAACTCGTGTTCTATGGATTTGTGAGCAAGTTATAGACTAAAAAAGTCATGTTAAGCACAACAATTATACTGGTTGTATATTCTTAGTGTACATTATTTGTCATATTAAATACTGTTAAATTTAATGTTAATCACAATGTACACGTAGCAGAACTGCAAACGCAATCCATCCATCTAGAAGAGTGATTTTGTCCAGACAGAGACAACTCAACCCACATTTACATTTATGGGAATGGGACATAAAGAAATGGTTCTTCCAAATAAAGGAGCTGCCAAATTTTGAAGCTTCTTTCTTAAAGTATCATCATTATATGCATACTTTCTTCATCAGTTTCTATCCCTTCATTCTCTTGCTTTTGACATTGCTTTAGAAGATTCCATAAAGCTCTTCCACTTATTTTGCTTGGATTTCTCTATTGCTTTTTATTAACACTTGATGAGGCTCCCTTTTTAAAAATCAAAGTTACATTCATTAAGATTTTTACCACACCTGACATTATCACACCGCTGGTATCTAAGACTTTTGCTAACGATTGGGTGTCTTGCTAATAAAATTTGTTCAGTTGAATATTATTATACATTGTACAAGCAATTTCAAGGATTTTTATCCGGTCCATTCAATCCTTACCCTATCGTATAAATACCAGAACGCCATAGAACATAAATTCTAAGGTTGAAACTGTTGAAAAATTTGAAATTGGTTGTCACCAATTTAAGTGATTGTTTAAGTGGAATTTTTGTTTGGTGCATGAGAAATTAAACCAAATTTAAAATATTTGAAATTGTATAGAATATTGTGGAATATTCTAAAGAATGAGTAGATGAAAATAGGAGTCTTTTCATATGGAAGATCGTGACTTTTGGTGTGAGTAACTTCCAATAATTATGATTCTTAATTTTAAGAGATGTGTCTCTTGGTGTGGTTTCCAACTACTATATATATATAGATCCCCATATGTTTGGATTAATAACAAGAAAGATGAACAATTCAATCGATAATTCCATATCATTCCATTCCATGTTTTACTTTATTTTTGCATAAATCACTTTGTAGAAGTGATTATTTCTTGCATCAAAAATCATGGTTATGGTAGAGAGTGAACTTCGTTCGAGTTCGTTAGTCTAAATCATTTGGAGTGCTCCTATGGCTTAACGTGGTCGTTGTATCTTGGGAGATGATTGCCGGAAAGCCGTTAGAACCGAAAACTTGATACGTCGAAATTGTGTTCGACTTTGAGTACCGCAAGTGTACGGATCGTTCAAATAATAAAATGGGTTTTTAAGTCCAAGTATCGTTCCCGCAAAGATTGAGTTAGTTCAAATGTTACCTATCTCGACCTTAACCGAAACTGAACTGAATTCAAAGATATGATCAAAATATGCAACTGTCTAAATTATACTAAGCATGCAAATTTAAATAAAATGGAACAACTTAATGCAAATTACGAATTGAATGCTAACGCTTGATGAAGTTATGTATGAGAAGCGTACTAGGATCCCGAATCCCCACGTAACCACACCTTTAACCTTTGTCTCACAATTTGATAGCACAACGAATCGGTTGAAGAGTCAATGTTTCTAAAATATTCAACAATCTCCCTCGAGTAGAGCTAAACATATCATCGCATACCATTTGACTATATTTCTACGACAAATGCCAATATACAAGAATGCATAACGTTTTATGAACACTTAAAGACTCACGTAAAGCATAGCGGTATATCTCTATCCCCTATCGAACCCTACGATGATTTATACCTTGTAGAATCTATTCTCCTTCTCTCGAATGCATGAAATAACCCACCAAAACTCACATAATCATTGCGCATATAATTATGGAGGCGATAAAGAGAATATAAACCATTCAATATCAAACAATCGTGTTTATAATCAAATTGCAAAACAAAGAATTAAAAATTCATGTTACGAGGTTCGTTGTTCACCTAGTACAATAAAAACCTAGCCTAGCATATTAAAATAACAAAGAAAATATATGGGAGAAGACATCACCCAAATCTTGAATATAACGCTTGAAATCTTGGATCTTCGAATGAAAATCTTTGTCCTAACCTTCGATCTCGCTCGACAATGTCATTTTTTCTCTCTAGGAAGGCGTAACCCTAGCTTCTGGACGTTCCTCGGGTTATAAAGGAGTCCTCGATTTAGTTTCCAAAAGAGTTCGAACCAGATAAGGAAACCCAGAATCTTGTCGAATTTTCCTTCTATGCGACCGCATAGAAGGATTGTATGCGACCGCATAGAGTACTCCTGTGGCACTCTGAAATTCTCTGGATGCCTTAATGCGACCACACGCTTCTAACACTATGCGACCGCATAGTGTTAGTCTTTTCCAAAATGTGACATTTTAGTCCTTCAACTTTGTTTTCTCTTTTTCATGACCTTTTTTCCAATTTCCCCGTTCCAACGCATAATCTACTACTCAATTGGATCTTTTCATCTTTATGTCTTCAATTCCTTCTCCGAGTCATCTTTTGAGTATTTGCAACTTAATCCTTGAACTTTGATTCTTCTTCATTTTGGTCAGTTTTCTCTATTTTTCTTTCATTTTCACCACATTCGCTAGTGTTGACCTGCAAACACAATTTATAACAAATTAAGCTACGTTCTACGCATAAAACGCAAATATCCAAGTTTAGGAATTGATATAAACGTGCAAAATACACCCTTATCAACTCCCCCAAACTTGAATCATTATTTATCCTCAAACTACAAAACTTATTTCGCATGACACATGGTTTAACAATCTGCCCTATCTCAGGATAGGGGCTTAGTATGGGACAACATGAGCAATTACAACCGTGCAAATCATATCAATCTCCACATGTCACATGAAAACTTGATGTGTGTGTGTGTAAACTCATACCAACATGTCAGTATCATGATTGACTCATACTCGACCCCATGTAGTCAAATTTTCGCTTTCATCGATCGAAAGATACACACTTCCCCCAAATTTATCATTTTCACTCAATTTCCCGGGGTGTTCTCTAAAGTTGAACTCATTTATATCTACTCCTTACCTTCTCTCAATTTGGATGTATCGTACTATCACAAGTTCACACTTTACAAGTAGAGACTCTCCTATTTTTGATTACTTCGATCTTTGAGATTAAACTAAGCTACGTGTCTCGTACTAGAGATATAGTTCTATCAACCGGGTGTCTGGGGCTAATCAATGCATTTCATACATAGAAGTATGTATGTTATTCATTCAATGGATATATTTTTTTTTTATTGACATCTTCCATTTGCTTTCTATATAACCCCTGTAGTGAGCTTTAGGCCGATGACTCCCAAATCAGAAGACCATAGGGCACCGGGTTTTAAACCCTTGCAGGCTTATTCACTCGAATTAAATAGGCTCGAACAGATGTCCTTTTTCAAATTTTTGTTTTCAATGATTAGTGCAGTGCCCCTTTCAGCCATCATGTTTCTAAAACGAATCTCTAACTTAAAACTTTCACCTTGTGTTCTTCTCATTGATTTCCGACAATCCACACAACTTATCAAGCACGGAACCCCTACTTATCATAGTGCTATCTCGTAAAAGTTTAATAACATCCAAACCATTCTGACATTGGGTATGGTGTAGCACATAAGAGGTTTACTGGGTTCAATCACTATGTTCATCTAATTCTAAATCATGAGTCACATCATCAACTGAAATAACGAGCATGAGTATTGTGCGCAAAATAAATCAAGTTTTTCATGAACATGTTTTGATTAATTCAATGAAGCAGAATTGTCAAACACACACAAGCACACAGAACTGCGTACAATAGAAAACAATTTTTTTATAGCACGCATTAAACACATCACAGGGGTGTATTTTGCACGTTTATATCAATTCCTAAACTTGGATATTTGTCGTTTTATGCGTAGAACGTAGCTTAATTTGTTATAAATTGTGTTTGCAGGTCAACACTAGCGAATGTGGTGAAAATGAAAGAAAAATAGAGAAAACTGACCAAAATGAAAAAGAATCAAAGTTCAAGGACTAAGTTGCAAATACTCAAAAGATGACTCGGAGAAGGAATTGAAGACATAAAGATGAAAAGATCCAATTGAGTAGTAGATTATGCGTTGGAACGGGGAAATTGGAAAAAGGGTCATGAAAAAGAGAAAACAAAGTTGAAGGACTAAAATGTCACATTTTGGAAAAGACTAACACTATGCGGTCGCATAGTGTTAGAAGCGTGCGGTCGCATTAAGGCATCCATAGAATTTCAGAGTGCCATAGGAGTACTCTATGCGGTCGCATAGAATCCTTCTATGCGGTCGCATAGAAGGAAAATCCGACAAAATTCTGGGTTTCCTTATCTGGTTCGAACTCTTTTGGAAACTAAATCGAGGACTCCTTTATAACCCGAGGAACGTCCAGAAGCTAGGGTTACGCCTTCCTAGAGAGAAAAAATGACATTGTCGAGCGAGATCGAAGGTTAGGACGAAAACTTTCATTCGAAGATCCAAGATTTCAAGCGTTATATTCAAGATTTGGGTGAAGTCTTCCCCAATATATTTTATTTGTTATTTTAATATGGTAGGCTAGGTTTTTATTGTACTAGGTGAACGATGAATCTCGTAACATGAATCTTTAATTCTTTGTTTTGCAATTTAATTATAAACACGATTGTTTGATATTGATTGGTTTATATTCTCTTTATCGCCTTCATAATTATATTCGCAATGATTATGTGAGTTTTGGTGGTTTATTTCATGCATTCGAGAGAAGGGAAATAGATTCTACAAGGTATAAATCATCGTAGGGTTCGATAGGGGATAGAGATATACCGCTTTACTTTACGTGAGTCTTTAAGTGTTCATAAAACGTTATGCATTCTTGTATATTGGCATTTGTCGTAGAGATATAGTCAAATGGTATGCGATGATAGGTTTAGCTCTACTCGAGAGAGATTGTTGAATATTTTAGGAACATTGACTCTTCAACCAATTCGTTGTGCTATCAAATTGTGAGACAAAGGTTAAAGGTGAGGTTACGTGGGAATTTGGGATCCTAGTACGCTTCTCATACATAACTTCATCAAGTGTTAGCATTCAATTCGTAATTTGCATTAAGTTGTTCCATTTTATTTAAATTTGCATGCTTAGTATAATTTAGACAGTTGCATATTTTGATCATATCTTTGAATTCACTTCAGTTTCGGTTAAGGTCGAGATAGGTAACATTTGAACTAACTCAATCTCTGTGGAAACGATATTTGGACTTAAAAACCTATTTTATTACTTGAACAATCCATACACTTGCGGTACTCAAAGTCGAACACATTTTCGACGTATCACTTGCCTCGACCGATCGCATCACTTGCATCTCATTTTTCTTCTTTCTGATTTCATTCTAATTTAATATTCAGATTTCGGAAAGTAACTAATATTCTTTTGATTTCATGCAAGGTTTGAAATAAAGAATGAAACGCATTCAAGATTGAAAAGTGATGAATCCATATTCATATATTGGAAGTCGGTAATCACTATTTTGTTTTCTCAAATCAGATTTCGATAAATCGAATGATATTTCGATTTCACGGTATGTTCTTGATTAATATAATATGCATATTATCGGTATAATATTTCCAACAGAGACATAGAGAGAACTTGAGAGCTTAATCTTTTCAGGACTTACTTGCTGATTCGTACAGTAGTGATCTTTGTTACTGGACTAAACGTCTCATCATAGTCTAGACCATACTACTGCGAAAATCTACAAGCTACTAGTGGAGCTTTGTATCTTTCGATTGATCCGTCGGGGATATTATTATGTGGACATAATCGGCATGACTCAAATTATGTTTGAACAACTTGAAAAGTCAAACGTGACAAATGCCTTATCAATGACAAGCTTCGAACAGGAATTTAGGGTTAATCAAGAAGTTCTCAGTTACATATGTTGGGACCGTAAACTTCGACCTCAAAAAGTAACACACATCTTTAATGGTAAGTAAAAGAGCTTATGTC
Source organism: Fraxinus americana (assembly GCA_035079005.1). NCBI lineage: Eukaryota > Viridiplantae > Streptophyta > Magnoliopsida > Lamiales > Oleaceae > Fraxinus > Fraxinus americana. The sequence goes on along the minus strand of CM068717.1, from coordinate 32,845,409 downwards.
TAAGCTTAGAGAATCTCTCCCAACTTGAGAGCACCTTAATTTTGGAACATGTGAGAAGTAAGAGAAGTTATAATGTCAGTGTGCATACTAATTAGACCATCAAAGTTGAATCGGTTGCCACCAATACAAGAATATGAATTAAGGACGATAAAATAGATATAAATCTATCGTTGTTTCTGATGGTTTAGCGAGGTTTTCGAACGCTTCTTTACTTAGACTGTCCATCGGAACTTAGTTAAATTTTAAGAAATATCATAAAGGTAATTTTTCATTGGACAACTAAAGATCGTCCAAAAATATCGAAGTTTTCGAGTGGCACAAGTACCATTAGAAATATGTGTAACTTTGAGAAACTTAAAAGGATATTTTAGAAAAACAAGAAAAAGATTAATTTTTTAACGGACTAAAATTTCTGTTTGAAAGTTGCATGGCTTCGGGTTTTTGCCTGTGAAAACTTAAAATAGAAAAGATAATGCTTCGACGAGGGTGCAATAAGAGAGTGAAGATATGAGGCTCGAAAATCGTTCCAAGTACACAATTTAATGGCTCTTAGAGAAACTTCAATGTGTGCACCAAAACATCATTTTGTGCCAAAAAATGGTGCAAAGTCCCTCCAATAGTCCAATGTGGCATCATATTTTGCACCAGTTTGCACCAAAATGGTTAAGTACAATTTTGCTCCTCTTTCACTTCGTCAAAAAATTTGGTTTGGGCATTTATGTCCATTTTTATTATACATTTTTTTAAGAAAATAAATTATTATTATTTTATTTTATTTTATTATGTGCATCGAGATGTATTAATTGATCATTTGTGTGATGAATATAAGAATTTCAAGAATTAAATTGCTATACTATTTCATAATATCATGATATCGGGATTCGAAACACATTGCACTATTTTTTAATGACACGATTTAATATTTTCTTATTTGTGGTGTTTTTATTAATTGCACTAATTTTTTAAATAAATTTAACATTTTCTTTAATTTAACGTAATTATTTATTTAGTAATTTATGTAGTTGTAAAATAAATAAAGAAATAAATAATTTTTCAAATGAAAAAATGATAAAGAATTAAAAAAAAAAAAGAAAATAATTAAACACTATTCATTTTGTGTAAGTTTTGGTATAATGGGTTGGAGATGATTTTCAATTTAGTGTAAGATTTGATGTAAACTGATACAAAATTTATTTCAAATTTTGGTGTATGACTACTAAAAATTTGAAGATTTCTAAACACGAGCTGCTTGGATATATGCAAGTTGTTGACTTGACTATGTAAAAGTTGTTATCACATGTGATGAATATTCAAATTTGGAGTCACATAATTTTCAGACATGTTTCTTGGTGTACATATAAATGGTATATAAGAGAGATGCTATTTGTACAACCATTTGTTGACACACAGGTTGACATACACTTACAAATGGGGGGTTCACTTTTTTTTTTTTGAATTTTTTAAATATACGAACTCCACACGCATTTGAGATATTGTCAACCTCGATTGTCAACCTCGATTGTCAACCTCTTATATACAAATAGAATTTTTTTATGAGAGATTACATGAAATGACGTGGATGAAAATATTATGAAAACGCAAAATTTTTCCAAGTTAAAGCACAAAAGATGAGACATTATACAAAGTTTTCACCAAATAAAGCAAAAGAAAAGGACTTCCATTGGAATATGGGAAAGGATATATGGCCCTAAAGTTAGGCTTCAGAATTAGGACAAGAAATTTCATTTCATTTGTTTGTCACATTATTAGAAAATTGGTACACTGTGAGCCATAATTCAAGACATTGGATGTCAAACTTTAGACATTTAACTACCCTTTCACCTTTTTACCATTCAAGACAGAGTTTTGGGCAAACTATTATTTTCCTTTGCAAGAGAAAAAAAAACAGTAATTTTAGTGAAACAAATGCTGCACTTCATTTCATTTTTATAGAATTTTCGTGTATGTGTGTACTCACAGAATGTCAGGCTTGGCACAACATCGAGCTCAAACTGTGTATTTAATTTTTTGTCATTTTTTAAAAAAAATAAAAAAAGAATTAAAATGAGGTTGAAATTCGATGCAGATCGGCCTCTTTTTTACTTTTCCAAATGAGCGGTCAAGTATTCAACGTACCGTTTCACATCTTCAACCAAAAATGAGGAAAGTTAGATTTACCAATTAGGGTTAACGACACAAATTGTCACTCAACTTTACACCTAATCCTTGTTTGATTCGACTAAAAATCATATGTTTGATAAAAAAAAAATGATAAAATGTGTAATTGAAAAGTCGATAAAAGTTGCGAATTTTATAAAATTTATGAATGAAAATGATTTTAGAGAAAAAATGAGTTTTAAAAAATTGGGTCAAACCAAGATTTAGTCCCTGCTTGAGCTACATTGAAATTTTCATTTTCATTCTCCTATTCATTTTCAACCACACGTTTTTTAATAAAATAATATTTTATATCACATCAATAACTTTTCATTCTTTTTTAACCACACATTCTCCATCAATCTATTATTCAAAAATACATTTTTTCAAAATAATGTGTCTCAAACACACCATTGGTGTCATTTATATTACTGAACTTTGAATCTTTTCATTTTAGTTATGCCATCATGTCAGACGATCAATGAACTTTACCGTAAAATTTTATGTAGCTGCGTTAACATTTTGTTAGTTTGCTGATGTAACCATGAGATTAGATAATTACACCAATTGCCGTCAAATTTTACCTTAGTTGTAACTTATATCACTACATTCTTGAATCGTCTCATTTACATTATCGAACTTCAAAACTCGTTTCAGTTATATTATCACTTTAGTCGACCAACTATAAAAAACTACGACTCGATATGAATTTCGGCCCTTTATGGCATTCTTCCCAGGCACAAAAAGGTCGATTGTTATGAGAGGGACACGAGGTGTGGAAATTATATGCAAAGGAAAGGGGACTCAATAGTCAAAATGTCTATCACGTTCAGACACACACACACACACATATCACCCTCATTACAATTTACGAAGTCAAACATTAAAAAAGAGCATGCATTATACAAGGCATCCGAGAATAGTAGAACATCAATAATGGACTGGCTGGACTTAATTTTCTGATTTATTTTGAATAATTGTAGCTTATAAATTATATTGTAGGTGATAGATACAAATACATCAATATGTCGAGTTGTGTAATAGTATGACATGCACAGATGATTTGTTACGACGATAACAACTGTATTGGTGTGACAAATTAGAGTCTGTCTGATATGACTTTTGAGAAGTCAAAATGAGCGTTCGAAACCCAGAAGTTGATCCTTGGACTTTTTTTTTGTTGATGTTAGTGATTCTTTTAATTTGAAGAATTTTTAGAGAAAGTTGACATGATGAGACTTTTATACTTCTGGAAGAGAAAAAAAAAATCGTTTTCAAACACTTATTAAGATAAATTTATTAGAAAATTCGTTTACAAAAAGTATAAGGTAGAAGTCCTATCAGACGAACTCTTAGACAATTATTTTTCTTCCTTTTTTTTTTTGTCACAATAAGGTAGAGTATTCCTAGAGATGACAAAAAAGTTCGCCAGCTCGGGCTCGGTTCCACCGAGCTGGGGCCGGCCCGTATGAGCTGCTCGCTTAAAAAAAAAAAAAAAAAATTAAAAAAGTTATTTTTTGCTGCCTGCACAAAGTAGGCAGCTGTAGATTTGACAGACAAAAAAAAAAAAAAAAAATCGAGCAGGCTTGGCTCGTTAAGGCTCGAGCCAAAAGCTCGGGCTGAGCCCTTGTTTTTTAGGCTGAGCGCCAAAAAAAGCTCGACCCTTTTTGGCTCGAGCCAAGCCCAAGTTTCGACTCGTTACCATGACCGAGTATTCCCCTCGTTTCGTGGTTTATATATCATCGAACAACGCTTATTCTCCATCAACGGCCATAAATAAAGAATAGAATGTTGCAGAGTACTAGATATTTTTTATTTGTAGGTAGGTAGGTACCATCTTTTTCTGTATTAAATTAGAATGTCAGTATTGTAGCTAGGAAAAATAAATAGGCCGTATGCTAGAATGACATGACCACGACCACAGTTATTAATTATATGAAAATAATTTTTCATGATTAATCAAATCATAGAGGCATAGGGACAAGACCTTAATTATTAAGCAAAAATTAAGCAATTATTCAGGTGATTAGGTAAGATGGCCACCAGTTAAGCAGACAGTTGTAAATTATTTATTATACATAATGAGGAGAAGAACACTGCTGTTTGATGCATTGTTATTTGTTAAAATATTCTTCTAAAGGTGGAAGAATATTGCTTTAAGAAGTTCATGAAAAAAATTATGTAATCTATTTAAAAATCGAATTGTGTTTTTCACAAAAGCTTTAACACAAATTGTATCATATACGATGAGATTTCGATCTGAAAGTACTTGGCGTCCTTTAAGATTGAACAAATTAAGGCCCGTTTGATTCTCATTATTGTAGAATGAGAATGAAAAATATAGTCGTTATTGGGCTCACACACAAGAGATAAAAATTCAAACTTGATGACATGATGTGATGGATAACGGTCATATTTTTCATTTTTATGGATGAAAAATGAGAAACAAACGGGGGCTTAATCTAATAATTTTTAATGTCCTTCCTGGCAAATTGAATTTTAATTTCACGACAGATTTAACTAGCATAAACGATGAGATTTGGACCTAAACGTAGTTTTGTTTAGTATCATTTCAGATCGAACAAATTAATTTGATGGCGTTTGGTGGTAATTAAAATTAGATTTTTAGTAAATTGTCATGCAAACGTTTGAAATGTGTGGTTGGAAAGTTGTGGACACATGAAAAATATGATTAATATTGATTGTTTGACTTTGATTAAGATCTGATTTTAATTCGGACCAAACAGATTCCTAAAAAGTTAAAAGTTTAAGTTGATGACAACTAAAGTAATTTATTTATATTTTAATATTCGTACAAATTCAATTTATTTTTAATAAAAGATTTAACTAGTAAATTGTTACATAATCGATAAGATTTCGACCCAAAAGTACCTTTGTATAGTGATTTGAGATTTGACTGATAAATTATTATTGATTCTGAACTTCTCCACACACATCTTGAAGGATATTAAAGTGAAAGAAGTCTTTAATATTTAAGTAATAGAAGATTGAGTAGTAGGTTGAATAATAAAGTCCACGACCCCACCCGAGATGGAGTAGGTTTGAATTTAATTTTTTTGATCAAAAGAGATTAAGATTTTTTTTTTTATTGTTTTAAATTTATCATTAAAATTGACGTTCGAGAGCTTCGATAATCGATAGGGATGGCAAAATGTCATTCCCAATCACGACTCGTATTTTTTATTTATTTTAATTTTTAAAATTAAATCATATTTAAAGTAAATATAAATTAGTAAACGACGTGAAAGTCGGAATATTATAATTCTCGTCCCTACCTCCTAAAAATCCCCGTGGACACCTAACCCCGCCCAATTGCCCTCCCTAAATTTCAAAAAGTGTTCATTTTTTTGTTGATTTCATTATGTGGGAAAAAACTCAAAAAAAAAAAAAAAAAAAAAAAAGTGAAGGAAATGATATTTTATTGATTTTAAGTTTCTTTCTTAAATCTAAGCAATGGGATCTTAGGAAGAGAGAAAAAGTTAAAGTAAATGAATGCAAAACCTTATCCCCTTGGAAAAGAAGAGAGAGAGCAATAGTTTCAAATAATGTATGTCAAGCAACCAAAATTGATTAAAAAATAACTTGACTTTTTTACTTTGAAATTAATCAATTGTTAGAAGGCTTAATGGCCAAATTAATCACATCCAAGAAAACCATTTTGCCTTTTTCCCATTTAGAAGTGTATTTTCTCTATTTTATAATAAAAAAATGAAGTTGTCAAAAATAGAAAAATATATTCTATATATTACCCTCTTTCCTTTGCGAAAACGTGTAATTATACTATTGTGTCATGTTCGACGAGATAGCTAAAGGTATTATTATTAAGAAAAACGTGTAATTTATCTCATACACAGTTTTTAACTGTTCCAGCAACCTTACGAATTATCTCGTTCAATCGACTTAGTGTTGTGTAAGTATTAAGACACAAATTTTTAAACTACAAACTGCAGGTATGGTTAAGTTTTTAAAATTTATGTATGCATAAATTTTAGAATAATCTAGAAATATATATTTCTATTAATAAAGCAATACAAACTAAAGGAAAAGAAGACATTATTAGCCCACAACCTTTTGCTTGGATAGCAACTCCATAATTATACAATAAGTCTTAAATAGAATCACCCATTCAAAATTTCACTACACTTTTCACGCGATCATTGTATTTCCAACTTTATATAACTAAAATTTATCTCCAAACTTAGATCATTGCTTAAAAATTTAAAGTGGGAAATGTTTGAATGAAAATCATATGATGCTTTAATGGAGAATTAGACGCTTACTTTCTAGAAAGATTAAGGGTGTGTCTGGCTCAGATTTTCAGCCAATTTTTTTTACCGTTGAACTGCAATGTTGGACTATTCATCTCACACATGGGGCCTGGGTACAGGAAAATAACGGTAAGAAAATGGATTTTAAGTGGCTCCAGACACGCCCCAATTCCGTGACTATAATTTTTGAATTTATTGTTTGAGATCATATAAATTTAAAAGTTGCTCTTACTACTTAATTTAGAGCCTTGATAATTGATCGAAAGGTGCAATCTGCATGGAGGGGGTTTGCTTCTATTTAGATAGTTGGGAAAGGCAATAGATTATCAATGCAATAAACATGTTTGAGAGGATGATCTCAGCCGCATAGGAATTGAAACACGTAATGGGAAACTTTCTGCAATGTGTGAAAGCTTGATGGAGCAATGCTACGTCTATATACGTAAAAGAGAGGGGATTTGATGTAACATTGGAAGAGCTATTTGGATATCTCTCATTTTTCTTTGGGATATTCTGGCATTAAAATGTTCATAATTTAATCTTTATTACCAACAAAAACATAAAAATAAAATGAATAAAGACACACACGCAGATGAATGGCGCCATGGATGTTGTATGATTTGGCTGGACAGAGGTGGCGAAGAATGAAGAAGAAGGTCAATTTAAACAATTCTTAAATTCACAATTAGCAAATTTCATAAAACAACCTTTTTTTTCTCTTTCCTACTTCCACACGTGCGGGAGGCTCCAATGCCTGCTTGAATGAAAAAAAAAAAAAAGGTATAAAACCGACGCATGACGTGTTATCACACAGCACATTCGCTCCCTCCTCTCTCTCTCTCTCTCTGTCTCTCTCTCTCTCATTTTCACACACAAAACACACCGGAATTTCACTGCCACGTCACGGCACAGCCTAAGAAACAACTGTACACAGTCCCCCACCACCTCGCACGTTGCCCAAAATCAAATCCAATGTCACCTCGCCCATCCCCTCTGCACCGCCGCCGTTGTTAATCGAAGAACCCACCCTTGAAACTCATGAACAAAAACGAACAAAAAAGAATATTTTCCTCAATTTCCCAGCTTACACTTCACGCCCCATAAAACCCATATTCCATTCGATAAACAAATTCACCTTCCGTTGACAGGTTAGAATCATTAATTTGCAATTTACAGCAACTGGGCATCCCAGCTTGAACCCAAAAAAAAATAAAATGATAAACCGGATGAAAAATCAACTGGTTTGAGCTTTTTCTTTGGGTTCGTTTCAATATGTCAAAGGAGGATAACATAGTTACGACGGCGTTTCGGACTCTGGTGGAGACTGCTGAACGGAAATTCGCGCGTGTACGTGACGTGCCGCTGCATCCGTACGGCGGGGGAAGCGGCCAGCAAAATGGGCACTTCTCCCATAAGGTATTCAAGGCTTACATGCGGCTCTGGAAGTATCAGCAGGAGAATCGAGCTAAGTTGGTTAATTCGGGCCTGCAACGCTGGGAAATTGGGGAGATCGCATCCCGAATTGGCCAGCTTTATTTTAACCAGTACTTGAGGACTAGTGAAGCCCGTTTCCTGCTCGAAGCGTCTATATTTTACGAGGCTATAATTAAAAGGAATTATTTTGAAGGTTCGAGTGAGGATCGTGGGGTTAGATTCAAGGAGTTGAGATTTTACGCGAGGTTTTTGATGGTTTCGTTGATTTTGAGCCGTATGGAGATGGTGAAGTTCCTTGTCGAGAAGTTTAAGGATCTGGTCGAGGATAGTAAGGCCAAATTTCGGGTACGAATTGCCAGCACTTTTTGTTTTCTTATCTATGGGATTGGTTGAAGTTTTACTTGAGATTCAAATTGAAGTAAATTTGTGGCTGATGTGTTGAAAATAGAAAGAATATACAAGTGTTCAATTGCCTTAAAAATTGGATAAGTTTAGTTCGATTTATGATGTTTTCTCAATCTCTTGCTTATTCATTGTTAATGTTTACATCAAAAATTGCCAAATGTCAATTTGCACGCAAGAATCTCCAAATTGGATAAATTCAGTATGTTTTATGATATTTTGTCGATTTGCGGTTTCTGACTTTAAATGGCCTGTGTGTAAGAATCTTCAAATCCTATTGATGTCTTTTTCCTACTTGCAGTCACTCCCCGAGCAGTGGAGACGATTGACGCTAATTCTTTGTGTTCATTGAACCAAAGAATCGCAATGATTATTGTTTCATTCGTCTTTGTACAAGAGATCACCTATTTATTGCTTATTCTTATGGATTTGAAGTTTTTATCTCTCTTTTATCCACTTTAATGATTTGAAATCATAATAACTATTTGGGACAAATTTTGATACTCTTTTGTTTCTTTTTCCATTAACACATTGAGCTTCGAAGTTTGATTGGAAATGAGAGCATTAAAAGTTAGTTAAATCTCAAGAATGGAGGAACTGGGGATGATAATCACTGAATATGGTCTGAAAGGTCTACGATGAGTGGCACTTGAGAGGACTAAGGCAAATGCTGTGATGATTATGCAATTATTCTCTGCTTTTTAGGGTCACATGTAGATTGGATTACGTAAGTGATATATAAAGTTGCAAGAAATAGAAATACAAAAGAGAAAAATATTCAATCAATAAGTCATTAGCTGCTTTTAAAAACTGATAATATCGTTAAAAGTAAACGTGCATCTGAATAAAGAAAACGATGTATTGACTGATGATTCTTATCATGGATTGCAAGGTTATGTCTCGATTTGTAATTTATCTGTCTCTGAAGGTTAAATTGAATTCAATATTCATTATAAGACTAATATTTAAACTCACTTCAGCATACTACTTGCACACAGTTTTCTTGCGGTGGTCTCCGCACATTATGTACACGGCTCCTTTTAATCTGAATATCCTCTTATTATTTTTTGATCAAGCATTATTGTCAGTTTTTATTTGTCACGTGTGACCATGTATCATAAGTATATAGCAAGTCTCATCCATACAGAATCACAACATGCTCTAAGTGGGTGTCTATTACGAAACAATGGGAATTCTTTTAATTTGTTTTTCTCATTTCCTTAGTTATGTCAAATTTTCATTTTTACTGCATCTGTAATTTGACTCAAGAACGTAATAATAGGTTTCCATTGTGAATATTAATCGACTTTGTTGCAGTTAGTTATATAACCAATTAATATAGACTCTCCCCACCCCCAGGGTACCAACTTCAAAGAATGGAGGCTGGTGGTGCAAGAAATTATTCGATTTACAAAAGTTGATACAGCCACAGTACACGCTATGCCTTTACGTTATTGTGCCATGTTTGATTCGCATCCAACCTCACTCCAGTACGTTTCCAGATTCCATGCCAAGAGACTTCTAAAGTTCCAAGATGCGGTTCTGACAAGCTATCACAAAAATGAAGTAACTGATTTGGCATTTAGATGGTTTTGCATTGATTCTGATGGGGCTATATTAACTCCATGAAAAATTTGCTCTATATGACATTTCAGGTCAAATTTGCAGAATTGACTCTAGACACTTTCAGAATGCTGCAATGTCTGGAATGGGAACCTAGTGGCTCTTTCTATCAGAAACAGCTCGTTGAATTAACAGAAGCACGTACTCTCACTGATCATTCTGTTACTTCTGGATTGATTGATATAAATTTGGTGGCCGGCATGACGGATCCAAACTTGCCTCCAAATCCTAAAAAGGCTGTTCTGTATCGTCCATCTGTGACACAGTTATTGGCTGTGAGTGCTCAAAATCTTGGCATTATTATTTACTTCTTTATTTTATAATTTCTGCCAAAAATCAGGTCTTGGGAGAAAGTTTAGATGCATATTGCAACATTTAAAGAATGAACTTATTCTTTCTCATTTTGAATAAATTTCTTGAGTTCTAACTACTTGTGTTTCCTTGGTTGCTTATGTATTTTCAGGTGATTGCTACAGTTTGTGAGGAGCTTCCTACAGATAGTGTTATGTTAATATACCTATCTGCTGCAGGTTGACTTGACTAAAATTTAATACTCAAAATGAGCTAGATATTTGCATAATTGCATATCTCACTTGTCAACTGATATGATGGATGCAGGGAATTCTGGCCGTGTTAGTACTTCGGAAATCGAAAGCTCTGGGATATCAAGAAAGTTTTCTAAGCCCTACGCTCAATCCCTCAATCATCATGAACAGAACAAATGTCAGCATGAAAATCATGTTACTCCTAAGGGAGACTTAAGTCAATATTTTGAGGAGTATTTGTGGTTAGGTCCAGGCAGAAATGGCGGTAAGGGATATATAATTGGAACCTATCCTATACTAATTCCTTCTTATTATGAGATACTAATCTCCACAATAAATGTTGGTGTCGCCATCGCTTACAACTAATGTTTGTGTTGCAGGTTCAAATCTACTCTACCCATGTGATATAATTCCTTTTACAAGAAGACCACTTTTCTTAATAATAGATAGTGATAATAGTCTTGCATTCAAGGCAGGTTTGTCAAAACTTGGTAGAGTAACTTTTTCCCGAGGCTTTAGACTTAATGCTTGACTGTTTTCTCTGGCATTGGCTATGAATCCATGATAATAATGTGTTAATTTGGCTATCGTGCATTGAGCATCTACTTCACATTTTCCCACCCTTTTTCTTAGTGAGTAAATATAGTTTCATTTCTTTAACACCAAGGGGTGCCTTACATATATTTTGAATTTTGAATCACTACATACTTCTGAACGTTTTCCGAAATCCAGAAAAGAATACCGCTCAGGTTTGCATATTAAGTTTCGATTATTAATGAGGAAGGAGTATGTGAAGAGGATATAATCATGGTTTAAAAAGGCGATAGTGAGGCGCCCCTTGAGGTGCACCTCACTGTGAGGCTCATGTAGCATGCCTCGAGGCGGTATTTTTGAGGCTCACGCCTCTAAATCTGGAGGTATGCGCCTCATTTAAAATTTGATTTTTCAATTGTATGAAAAGAAATAAAAAATGACCCTTCTTAAAAAAGAAAATGGCCCATTTAAAAAGACATTTTGGGCCCAAACAAAACAATAAAATACCTAGAAAACTAAACGGCAGCCAGAAATTAGAGGAAGATGATGGGGAAATTAGATATGATGACGATTCCATTAACGATGCCAGTAATAGTGATGATAGTGCAGACTTTTAGGCTTTTTTTTTAGTTTAAGCTGCTTCTTTTTTCTATTGCAAATGGAGTGATTTCTAATTTCTGTAATGTTTTTTTTTTTTGCTAAACATCTTATTTCTTTAGGTGGACTATATCTCAATATGCTAATGACTACATATCCTATTTACTATATGCTCCAACTTTTGATTTTTTTGTATTATTTTATAATTCTTTTACTTAGATTTTTTTTTTTTTTGTGAGGCGTAAAGGAAAACCGCTTCAGTACTTAGTTCGCCTTTTTAAACCTTGGATATAATGCGTAGGAATGAGCGGTTTTAATGAAATGGATAAATGTCATAAAGGTTCTATGTAACTGAAAGATTACTAACTTAGTGACTTAAAGCTTAAAAGAGTTCTATAAGACGGCTATTTAGTTGGCTATACTTTATGACACTGAGTGTTGGGCCATAAAAACTAAAATTCTCTAGAAGAAATGAATATGTTAAGAGATATGGATGGTCACACTTGAATGGATAAATTAAGAATTGAGGATGGATGCTAATAATTAGCGATAATACCTACTGAGAATACGTTGGGGAAATGGCAAATTAGATGGTTAGACCTTGTCCTGCATAAAAGGTAAAGAAGTTTCCATTCATAATCGTTATACAGTTCTATTAGAACACTCCATGAAAGAGTGAACTGGAACAAAATTAGCATGGTTTGAGGTGGTTGTAAAAGATAAAGTTTATTTCCAAAGAGATGGCTTTAGATTGATGCATAATGGCACAAAAGAATTCATTTAATCAACTCCAAGTTTAAAGGTAGCAAGGCTTAGCTTGTCATTATTTTTGGTTTAAAAGGGGAAGGCGTTACTAGAGTTTATTTTTCCCTTCTCAAATTCTGGCAACTGAATGACTTCCTCAGCTTGAAAAGTGGGACTTATTTGTGAGGGAACAAAAGGTTGACTAGTATGGAGTCAATTCCGACCTTCTGAAATTGAGACTAATAGGCATATACCCTGGTTGCTAGCCACGTGCTTTGGGTGTGAAAAGAACAATCCAAGAGCCCTAAGTGTGCTCCTCATCCAATAAGGAGCCTCCACATAATTCTTTTCAAAACAGTGATACAGAGTCTTGCTAACTTTCCAAGATTATTTAATGTACTATTTTCATCTTTCTGTTTTGTCTTCTCGTGAAATAGTGAGTGCCCAGTGAACTGAAAGAAATTGCTAATAGTTTGATACTTCCTTCCTGTGTCCAAAACATGTACTCGATGTATATGTTTGATTTGATTGTTAAAATATTCTTTTAATTGTCACTCTATCTAGTTACATCTAACAAGAAATTAAACCATGTCCAATGTTATACCAAAAAAGTTCTAGTTTATAAGGTTTACCCTGGTGAGCTTTTTTTAGCTTTTTAGAACCTCTTGTTTTTTCCTAATCTCAAGTAGTGTAATTAGTTGGCTCTTTGCTTTCCTCTATCTACATCCTCAGCATTTTTTTGGGAAAAATATCCACAACATTTTCTGTGAAGCTATTGAAAAGTTTTACGAAGCAGAAAGTTTCTGCTCTTGAATGTCAGTTCAGATATGGCATTCCACTTAGAGAAAGTGTTCTCTAGGCTTGTTGCTGATATGTAGACCTCTCTCAGATTCTACATGGAGCTGAAAGGGGTGAACCTGCTGCTTTATTTCTTTCTCCTACAAAGCCTTCATTCAAGAACCCACGTGGAAACGATATGGCACGAAATGGAAGTCAGTTCACCTTTTTCTTAACAGCTCCTTTACAAGCTTTCTGCCATTTGGTTGATTACAACTTATCTAGTGATGATGAGGTGAGTGAAATGTGTAAACGATAGACTTCTTCAGTGGTATGTCCAATGTCACTGTATTATTTGTTAATAGATTTTCTTTCAGGACATGTACAAAGATGCGCAGAGCGTTATCTCAACTGCCTTCGCTGAATGGGAGGTGATACTCTGTACTTCAACTAGTCTGGATCTGGTGTGGGCCCAACTTCTGTCAGATCCATTTCTTCGGCGGCTTATTCTTAGGTAACTTATATCGCGTCCCCGATCGCCTTCGTGTAATGGTCTCGGAGACATGATTGAGCCCATAATTGAAAATTCACGTCTAACTCAAGTTTTCAAATGAGAATTTTCAAGCTTCTAGGTACTAAATTACGTTAAACTTAAACCCCGCATCTCTTTCTTTAAAGTAAAAAATCACGGATAATGTCAACAGAACTTCTTGTTTTTAGATACAGATAATATTTGGTCCTTTAATTGGCTGCATATTGACGTCATCATATTCTTGTGTCTAAATTCTAAGAATGCCCCCAACAACTTCTTGTATTTTCAGTTGAAAAATGGAGCACGATAAACTGAAGGTCGCACTTCACATGTTATAGATTCACTTTTATGCAATTTATAAAGAATCTAGTGCTGTGGTTTTACGAGTTTTCAATGAAATAATCATGAATAGATAATTTATTGTCTATTTAGTCCTAGAAATGCTTCATATTGCAAGAATACACATAGTGGCTTGATCATTTTCTATGATGATCTCTCTCCAGATTCATTTTCTGCCGTGCCGTGCTTGCTCTGTTTTGCTTACGAGAAAGTGGCGATCAATATTTGCCTGTTTGTGTACCTGAACTTCCTGATTCCGTGGCATCCTTCTCCAAAGCTGTGCAACCTTCTATCAAACGACTTGCAAATCAGCTTAAAGCTGCAGACTGCTTCAACTTTCATGATGACTAGTGGAAAAATACCCGATATTGTTGAGTTATGATGCTGGTTTGATGTTAATCAAAGGTTTCAAGATCATTACTCAAGTGACAAAAAGATTTATGATAGCAGAGGGTTATCGAGAGGCGATACAGGGAAACTTTAGCAATAATTGAATTTGCTTTTTCGAGCCCTTCTCGTCTCTTCAATTCTTGTGCAAAATTCATTTGGGTGAGACGATGTTGAAGCTCGTTTTTTGTTGCACAGTGCCTTTTGCAGCTAGATTAATTGGTTTACAGTTTACTCGTTCGGTTTATAACCATTCTGGTTCTTATAGTTGTTTCAAATCTTTATTGTGTCCTTTGTAACATAAAATCAGGTAGCTGTATGAAACTTTTCCTTTTTGTATTTTCTTGTAACATCGTGTGGGTTCGAACCTCGAATGTCAAGGCATATATCGAGTATATAGATTTCGTTTCTTCCAAGTATGAGCTTGTCTCGCCCTATTAGTTCACTCTGAGTATGGCTTGCCAATTTTTCTTAGAGAAATTGGTATTTCACGTGCAATTTACGAGTTGACGCATACGATACTTGGATGAGTTGAATCTAGTCGATGACTAGTTCATCCCATTCAAATCCCTACATCACCACGAGTCATTAATACTCAATAATAAATATATGAACTGTTGACACACAAAACAGGCAGCCCAAATCAAATGGCCCAAGAGAGGAAATGACTCAAAAGAAGAAGTCCAGATAGAGAGATCCGGGTAAAAGCCCAACCAGAAATATCATTAAATATGATGAAAGCCCAAAAAGACAAAGGTACGACGTCGCCCAAGTTTGCAGGACGCCCAGATATTGAGCGAATGAAACACCCTATAATCGCCCCGAGCAGAAGATCAATTGTCGCCCAAGAATGTTGAGTCGCCCAAAGTTTCCAGAAATGACCAAAGTTTGTTGTTATCCAAAATCACGATTTAAAACGGTTTGAGCACATCATAATTACGCCCCACGATTTGAGAAAGTTGATGGCAAGCAGTTGTGAAGAGAGCGTAGTGATAGGAGTTGCACACGGTAGTTTTTAGCCAGCCGACCATGATGAAAGAAGTGAGTAGTAACAAGCAGTTGCTAAACGATCAAAACTGCCCAAGCCATATAAAAGAAGGAAGAAGACAACGAAGATAGCCCGACAAAATTCACTCTCAAAACAGAGAACATGTAACTTACTTTTCTTAGATTAATTTTTAATTACTTCAATTTCCTTGTACTTGTGTGCTTGCGCCCCTTGGAGGCATCTTGTTCGTGTCCAAACTGTAATCTTCATATTTAATAAACGCCCCTTTTTGAGACTTTATTCCAAGAGGTTTGTCCCTTACACAATCGTCTGATTCCCTTTTTAATTGTTAGCGAGCGAAAACGCGCGAAACATGAACAATCAAATATTGATAGTTTGATACCACAAATAAATAGAGAAATGAGAAACGAAAATCTTGCTGGTTGAATTAAAATCGATCCGATCCGATCCAATCCAACCCAACCCAACCCGGCTTTACGTGAAAGCTTCTGAAAACAAAAAGCACACGTGAATCTTAGCAATTTCTGTCTGACCAATAGGAATCGTGGACAGAGGCTTCTCAATCCGATGCAACCAACTTTACATCTCAACCCTCCGTTTCAATAGAGAAAACACAACTTGCCCTTTAACGGCTGTCAGGTCCCCCATTAAGAACACACGATATTAAATTCTCACCATCCGATTTTACCTTGCGGATATATATACACAACCCTCTACGTCTGTAAAACTTTCCATTCGTTAGAGAGAGAGCGAGAGAAGAATTTCTGTTCAAGTGAGAGGTAAATTGCTTTTCAATTCTATTGAATTTTTGATATCGAATTATTTATTTCTAAAATTATTGTATGTGTATAATGCGTTTCAGTATGTGTAGCAGAATTAGTTTTTTGGTTGACGTTGATTGTATATATGATGTGCTTGGGGTTTGTGTTTGGATTCTATATTTGTTTCTCCTGTTGATACTGAGTTTATATATCTACGTTTTCAACGATTTTCTTTTTCTCATTTTCAGCCTTGGTGTGTTGTGAATTCCGAATTCTGTAAATTTAAGGTTTTATGTCGAATACGTTGGGTTTCAGGTTTTGATTAGGTAGAATTGGTTGATTCCTTACATTCTTTATGGGATGGCTTGATGATTTTTAAAATTTTCTTCTTTGGCGTGTATTTTGTTTGTTGTTTATGGTTTAGCAGCTTAGGGATCTAATCAGAGATAAAATTGTGATTTTCTTTTGATAATTTTTTGGGGGAGCCTTGTTAAATTCTATTTAGGCTGGAAATTATGTAAATAGTTGATTTATTTTTAGAAGTAGGTTGTTAGAGTTGAATCTAATTGACAAGTATGAATTTCTTGGATTAAATCTCTCTTACGTTTCTAGTTTTACAGTTATGTCTATAGCTTTATGGATTAGAGTTTCGCACATTTAATTTTGAAATGGAGTTGATCTTGCAGATGGCTCGTACAAAGCAAACTGCTCGGAAGTCAACTGGTGGAAAGGCTCCCAGAAAGCAACTCGCAACCAAGGTTGCCTCCTGTACACCTATTATCTTGTTTTCTGAACATGAATTTATGTGTGAAAACTATCATTTTATGTTTTTATGAAATGTTTGGAAAATGTAGGCTGCCCGTAAGTCTGCCCCTACAACAGGTGGTGTGAAGAAACCCCACCGTTACCGTCCTGGTACTGTTGCTCTTCGGTGAGTATTCTTTTTGTGGAAGATTTTTTAGGTCAATTTATTGTCCTTTTTATGTTCAGTTGTGATGTTTTATGTGATGCAGTGAAATTCGTAAGTACCAGAAGAGTACTGAGCTCCTGATCAGGAAACTGCCTTTTCAGAGGCTTGTGCGCGAGATTGCTCAGGACTTTAAGGTAAATAAATCAGTGATACAGAACCTTGCTCTTGCTATTATTGCTGTTGAAATCACCACTGATAAACACCAGAATAAGCGATATTCACTGTGCCAAGAGCTATGACTTATGGATGGCACTTCTAATTTATTGCTTGGTTCTGTGGTGCAGACTGATCTGCGCTTCCAAAGCCATGCTGTTTTAGCACTTCAGGAGGCTGCAGAGGCCTATCTTGTGGGTCTTTTTGAGGACACCAATTTGTGTGCTATTCATGCCAAGCGTGTGACAATAATGCCCAAGGACATTCAGCTGGCTCGCAGAATCAGGGGTGAGCGTGCTTAGATGATTTGATTCTCGGACAAGATGTGTGGTGGTGGTGTTTTTTAGTTTAGTTTGTTGTTAAGAAGTATAAAGATGCTAGACTGCATTAAGCTCTAATAGTTACTGTTATTACTGGTTATGGGTTGTAATGGAAGTGTTACCTTGGGATGGAAACTATGCATTTCACAGTTATTACTCAGTGTAGTGGATCTGTTTTCTAGTATATTTCTGTGGTGCAGTTTATATTTGCTGTTTGTTGTATATTTGCAAAGTTTTGATTAATTGGATTCTTTGATTGCTAATTGCTGGTAGCTAAATAACTGCTTTATTTGCATTGCCTTCTCGTCAAGTATTCAACTTATGCATGGGAATCAAAGCCTTGATGGCATTTTCAGTTCAGTTTATAGGCATGTTTGCTATCTAATACCAAACTGCAATGTAGTGGCAAGATTTCCACCTTTTTTTTGGTTTTTTCCTTCTTTGATTTGCATCTTCAGATCCATTGAACGTGTGTCTTCTCATGTGTGTTTGCTGCATTGTATTTTCTCTATTAGCATTCAGATTGGTTGAGAGAGTGCCTAATTATCTGAATGTGATTGTAATTGGTATATTTATGGTTCAGTGTCTATATTTTGGTCCATAGAAGCTATAATTTAAGTTAGCTTATATCAACTGTGAACCTACTTTGGGCATGAACGTATGTAAAGGTGCCTGGGTGTTCTGCTGGAACACATGCTTGTCACTTGGCAGTTTAATGGGATGCATAGGCTATCAAGATTGGCAGGATGAACTAAAGGGGCAGATAACCTCACTTTAGATTTATCTCATCACCTAGGGAAAAACTAGTACAATAGCTGGGTGATTATTCATGGATTTTTCCCAACTGGAATGGTTTTGGGTCTCTAAATTCCTGTTACTGTTATTGGAATTGCATGTTTGATCCTACTCTTTGTTACCGTTCCCCTTGTGCCTATATAAACATGTAGTGAATGCATATTGGATCGACTCCTATTTGAATCATCTTTTTAGATGGATGATTCATACATTTCATATATATAAGATCCATAGGTCAAATGTTCCATAAGAAGGTTTTGGCTTTTTTCTCTAATACCCAATCTTTTGGGTATCTTGGGGCTCTAGTAGTTAATATTCATCAAATTGATATTATTTTTGCTTTTGTGCTATTTTTTATTTTAAGTTTAATATTTTGTTGGTATGTTTATGAACTTTTCAATATGTATGGTGCTGATTTAGTTTTAGGCTTTTAATTTTAACACCCTTTACCAATCTGAATCCCAACCCCTCCTCTTAGCTCATTGCCACCACTTTTGCCACTTGCATTCAACACCTAATTCTCACCACGTTCCCCTCATCACCTTGGATCCTTTCTAACCAATCGTCCAACCACTCTCTAGCGGTGTCCAATTCCTTTGTCCTCTTTGAATGGTGGATTAGGTTTGGTAGAGGGAGGTGTTTTTCAGTTTTTTTAAGACTTGTTTCTTCATTCCTTTTTTTTATAGTTTTTAGGCTTTGTTAACAGTGTCTTAAAAATATCCGTTTGGTTCGATTAATTTTAACTATTAACAAGGCAGGTTGAATTGGTTGTGATTTAAGCAACAAAATCTCAATTAACTGATCAAACCCGCTAAAACATTTTTAAAATGTTCTTTTTTATAAAAAAAATTCATATTTGTAAACTAAAAATATAATAATAAAAACATAAAATATAATCCTTTCTCAAATAATTTGTTTACTGACTATACCTTTTGTTTGTCAAAAACTTCAAATTTCAAAATAAAAGAAAAGAAAAGCAAGGGGAATAATCATTTATTGTAAATTCCAAATTTAGATTGTAACATTGATTTTTATTTTGATGTAGTTGGTTATTGGTAATTATCCGCTATATTGGATGATTTTAGAAAAATCGACCATTTACCATTTACATTATATAGGGGTGGAGGCTTGAAGGAGAGAAACCTTTTTTTTTTAAATTTATTTAATGTGGTAATTGTAAAGTTACCATTTTATTCCTTTTAATAGGGTTAAAATTGATCAAAATTCACTCTTTTGTGTTAACTAACGATCAAATAGATGATTTCTATCCATTAGACTCTAGGTGCATATTTACGAAATGTTAATGATCTTCGATGGCACAAATTGAATGTTAGAGTAAAATATATAAAAATTAAAAAAGTTAGGGACCGCTGTTGCAATTTTTCCTAAAATTAGTGTATAAAAATTATCCCAAAGAAACCTGTTGTCGCAAAAATTGAAGTATGATGGCCCAAATGCAAAAGAGAAAAAAAAAAAAAAAAAGGTTGGTGAATTAGGCTTCTGGAGACTACAGGTGCAATTTTCAAAAGATTCATTGATCATTACCTTGAAATTAGAGAATTTTCTTGAACGGATAAATAGATTTAATTTAGAGGAAATTACAAAAAACCAGAGTTTAGGTATTCACATTTCCAAAATCAGGTTGAAAGTTTCACATTTCCATAATCAGATATTTTTTATTTTAATTAATATTTTTACACACATCTATCATCGTCAAACCCCTAAAATATAAAAATCATTCCAAATTCCAAACTCTAATCACTCATCTTCTCTCCATCTCCCTCTCTTTCCTTGATCTCACCGGCGCTCAGCGCACCCACCCCCTTAAACCCACCAGCGCCGCACCACGCTCGGCGCACAACCCCTTAATTCCAAACCCAGGCCTGGCGCCTTCCCCGCCGGCCACTTCCTCCACCGCGTTGCTCAGTACACCACCGGAATAGGTCACAAAAAGCTCCATCGGTGCCATTTAAAGCTACGATTGGTGGACCCAGTGGGAAGATCACCAATGAGTTCACCGATAAAGGCGCGATCTGATCTGAGCACGATCGCACATAACCAGTGGCATTCTGGTTCTGGTGATGGCGAGGTGACAGCGTTTGTCAATCTGATTTGTTGGTGCTTTTTGGGCGGCGATTTTGTTGGATCTTGTTGGTGGCAAAGGCGCGATGGTTTGTTGGTTTTTGGGCAACGATATTTCTGATTTTTGGGCAGTGATCGGTGTGCCTGCGATCTGGTATTTGAATTGGAAATGTTGGATCTTGTTGGTGGCAGTGGTTTTGAAATTGAAAATGGTAGTTTGTTGGAGGTGGCACCAGTGATGGTAGTGGTGAGGTGGAGCTACTTTCGGTTGGTACAACGGAGGATTGGGGTTGGAACTTACGCATTTATTTGATCAATTTGTGACCAATGGTGGTGGATAGAGATCGGGGGTATTTAGTGGTGATTTGTGACTAAGATCGGTGGTGGATCGGGATCGATGGTGGGGCTGTGGTGTTTAGTTGTGACCTGTGACCTTGCTTGTGACTTGATTTGTGACTTGTGACTTTGAGGTGGAGCTGCTTTCGGTTGGTACAACGGAGGATTGGGGTTGGAACTTACGCATTTATTTGATCAATTTGTGACCAATGGTAGTGGATAGAGATCGGGGGTATTTAGTGGTGATTTGTGACTAAGATCGGTGGTGGATCGGGATCGATAGTGGGGCTGTGGTGTTTAGTTGTGACCTGTGACCTTGCTTGTGACTTGATTTGTGACTTGTGACTTGGGTTGTGACTCTTGATTTGTGACTTGTGACCTGAGCTGTGATTTGTGACATGGACTATGACTTGTAATTTGTGACTTGTGACCGTAAAAAAAAAAAAAGTCAACCGTACAAAAAAATATAGCTGAGTTGTCGATGAAATATTCGCCGGAGTTGGAACAATTGCCGGAATCGGAGCAGTCGCCGGAAAAAATCGACACCGGAATGGTCGCCAGAATAGTTGCCGGAACGGTCACCGGAATCGGAGTAGTCTCCGGACGGTCGTCGAAAAGTTCGTCGGAGTAGGACAGTGATCGGAATGGTCGCCGGAGCGGTAGAGGTGGTGAAGATGGGATGAATTAATTATATTATATTAGAATTAAATATTTAATAATAAATTAATTTAATAATTTATTATTTCATAAATAAAAATTTAAAAAATTATAATAAAAATCTGATTTTGGTAATTTCAAACTTGTTTTCTTATTTTTGAAATAGGCTAAACTTATTCTCTTAAATATGTAATCTTCCCTTTAATTTATGTGTAGAATATTTTATTGTGTGAATGCATATTTAAAAATAATCGTATATCAAAAAGAATTTTAAAACAATGGACACAAAATAGGGGCCAAAGTACTCTTAATGCTCGAGTAAGCTCCATAATTATACATGTATACTTTTTAATTATTAAGTCGTGAAAGAATAATATATATCCCTGTTTGACAATCATTAAAATTAGTTTTTTTTTAGGAAAATGAATTTCGAGGTAACGATATTTTGGAGATTCTATAGTTAAAAAGTAGAGAAAAAAAATTTGATTTACGTAGAAATAATATATCGTTAAATATGTGATTGAAAATAAATTTGAAAAAAAAAATATTTTAATGGCTGTCAAACATGGGAATCCCATAAATTTAGCTCATCAATTAAATGATTTTATTTACTAGTGAATGACATACCGAAATTAAATGAACTTTTCAAATAGGTCGAGAAGCAAGCACCATATAAACAATTATTGTTGACTTATTATTAGGTAAATTTCTATTAGTAATGACCGTTTCTTTCGAACTTAACTAAGAAAAGTAGAGGGAGACATTATTTGTTAGGTTGATAAATTAAAACTATAAATACAAATTGTCCGAAATGCTCACGTTGGAGAGAGTAACGTTTACTTATCTAAGCAATTTCCTAGGTCATGTTTGCCGGCCCCTAGACACTGTCAAACCCCAAAAGATTTGTAGAAATTTCTTGGCAAAATTTTCATATTTGGTCCCTAATCTATTCTCTCAATCTCTAATTTTTTATAATTAGTCAAATTAAATTATATCTATATATTTCCTGAGATTCACAAATACTGTATACTCATTCATCACTCATTTATATCAATTATAAACAACTTTCAAAATTGCATTTATACGAAAACACTTGAATATTTGTTAAATTATCATATGATCATTGTATGTTTGGACATTATATGAGAATCTTGTGTTCTAATAATCTCAATGGAGTTGGGATGCAGAAAGTGGACCTGTCCTGAATTGACTAACTCTTAATTTATTTATTTTATATTTTTAAATTTAAATTTTATTTAAAAAATAAAACAATAAGTAAATGGAGAAATGAGACTCGAAATGAGGATATTTTAGACTTTTAGTTCCCGTCACACCCTATCTTGAAAATTCTTGATTGGGCAGAGGACGAGAAGGGCGGCCGTGCACTGGTATATTCTCATAACTAATTGGTGCTTAGAAATATGAAGTGAGTTATAATGACTATTCGAAGACAAATTTGTTCATAAAAAGTTTTGGACTAACTCGTTACTAAGATAATAAGTTGGGGAACAATTGTGAATTTTCTTTTTCAAAATTCTTTTATTCCTCTCTCTAAATCTCTCTCAGTTTACTTTTGCCGTTACGGAACTTTCCTAACAAATACCCGCCAACTTCGGACTTTGTCATGAACCTACACTTCAACCAAAACATACAAAAATTTGCTAATACTTTTTTTCTTTTCTGCTTATTTTTGCAAACTTATTTTCTGATTATCCGAAGGAATCATAGCCGTTGTTAAAGATTCACCATACAATGTCGCGTTCCAAATCAAGGTACTGAGTACGCTTATTATTTTTTGGTCCATCAAAATTTCATGGTATATTCTGTGTTGCAGAGATTTTATCGGACTCCATTAATTGATTCCATGTTTTAACGGTCATTTCCTCCTTTTTTCAGTTTTGCATGTAAATTTATCTTCATTTTTTGAGTTTTGGATTTGAATTTTTGTGATTTTATGGGTTTTGTAGATCTGGGTCGATTGATTTTGTTCAGAAGAATCATCATTCATCAGTGTTTTCTAGGACCCTTTCTGCATCAAAGTTTTGTAGGGGAGGTGATTTGGTCTCACAAATTGATTCGAACGCCCTTAAAATTGCTGACAAAAAGTCTTCCAAGGTATATAATCCCTTTTGATTTATGGTTTTTCTTTTTTATGTTATTTTGTTTATTTTTAGCTTTTGTTTGATTTTGACGATGGAGTTTGTGGGGTATCATTTTGATGTAGAATCTGAGTAATCGGGCTATGTCAATGGAGAAACGGAAGGGGGATTTGGAGGCAGAGCTCCATAGGACTAAGGAACAATTGGGGGTTGCTGAGGTAGAAAGAGAGCAAGCCCTTGATGAAATTAGACAGGCAAAAGAAGCAGCTCTAGAGGCAAGTAACGGGTTGAGTGAAGCTAGGAAGGTCGAGGAATTAAAGATGGAATTGAAGAGTTTGAAAGAAATTCTAACTAATTCACATGAAGAATTGAAGGTTAAAGATGATAAGATCAAGTCTTTGGAGTTGGAACTTGGAAAAACGAAGCAATTTGAGCTCGCTTTAGATAAGTTGAAGGAGGAGTTTAGTAGTCTGAGAGAGTCAAATACGCAGGCGACTGAATTGTTGTCTGAGAGTGAGAAGAAGATTCGGGAATTAGAGTATGAAGTACAGAGAGGCAAGCAATCGGAATCCAGAATGAGCGATTTGATGGAAATCAAGACTAGACAGCTTGAGCAGATGAAGATTGTTCTTGAAGAATTGAAGCTTGAAACCAATTCTCTTCGTGAGAAAATCGATTTGTTGCAAGATTCGTCTAAGCAAAATAGCAGAGATCTTAATAATGGTGATTTTAGCGATGAAGAGAATGAAGGGCTTAAGGATGAGCTCCGATTGACAAAGGAGAATCTAGTTCGTGCTGAGGAAGATGAGAAGAAAGCTTCATTGAAGGTTAAAACTCTACTCGAAGAGATGGAATTGCTTAAAAACGAATTGAAGTTGGCAATTGATGCAGAAGAAAAGAGTAGGAAGGCCATGGAAGATTTAGCTTTGGCATTGAAAGAAGTTACCACTGAAGCCAATCAAACGAAGGAGAAACTAGGTAATGCCCAAATGGAACTCGAGCAAGTCAAAGAAGCAGCAAAAAAAATGAACGAAATGGTGCAAAGTACTGATGAAAGGCATCAAAAGCTTTTAGACGAAGCTAAACAAGAAGCAGAATTGTACAAGAATACTGCTGATAGGCTGAGATTAGAAGCTGAGGAGTCGATTTTGGCTTCGAACGGGAAGGAAATGGGGTTTGTCAGTTGTATAAAAAGAGCTGAAGAGGAAGCAGCTGTTGCACAACGTGAGAGTGCTAGACTTTCCGAGTCCCTCATGGCAGCTGAGGATATGACACAAGCAGCACGGAACGAAACTAACAAATTGAGGGATATACTTAAGCAGGCTATTAATGAAGCCAATGCTGCAAAAGCAGCTGCAGACATTGCTAGAGATGAAAATTCCCAACTCAAAGATTGTCTTTCGAAAAGGGATGAAGCCTTGAATTTTCTTACCCGGGAACACAAACT
The DNA here is from genome assembly GCA_035079005.1 of Fraxinus americana. Classification (NCBI taxonomy): domain Eukaryota; kingdom Viridiplantae; phylum Streptophyta; class Magnoliopsida; order Lamiales; family Oleaceae; genus Fraxinus; species Fraxinus americana. Next base: position 32,820,420 of record CM068717.1, on the reverse strand, counting down.
CGGAATAAATTTGAAGACTGAGGACAAGGAGAAGAATGGGACGTTCGTGGACGAGGAACATGAGGACAATAATTTAAAGAAACATTTCAGCTTCAACCTTGAAGATCCAAAGTTCATGAACGAGCACGAAAATTCGGATGAGGAACTTTTAGATGAATATCCCGATAAGGCAGAGGCCTTAAAAGGCTCAATATTTGATTCTTCTGCAGAAACACCAAGATCGGAGCTTCATACTCCAAAACCATCGGTTTCTACTCATAGGAGAGGGTATTCTTCTGCCTTCACGGATAATACAGGAACACCAAAGTCGGAAGATTTTGATAATTTAGATAGTACACACGATGGTTCAGATCGAGATAGAAATAGTACACACGATGGTTCAGATCGAGATAGAAATTCTCATAGAAGAAGGAAAACAATGTTTTGGCGAGTTGGAGATCTACTGATGATTGGAAGAAGTTTTCACAGAAAGGAACCATCCACTGAATCGACACCTCCTGCACATCCTTGAATATAAAAGATAAGATTCTTTTCTTAATGTTGATCTTGACAGAAATATAGTACAAATTTGTTTAATGTATTAAGTAAAGACAAACTTCAGTTGCTTACCTAGTTAATTTTTTCTTTGTAATCTCTCTTTCCTTGTTTTTGAAGTATTCCTTTGAGGATTTTTTAGTGTATATGTTAGATATTGAAGTCTTACACAGAGAGTCATCAATTTTACTCTAGATAAACCTAGGACAATCTGTATGTTTTTAATCTGAACATGCAGAAGCTCGAGGGTATGCGCGACAAATGGCTGCTATGGGAAAACAGAACGAACACGAAGGGTCCCTTATAGATGAACCTTATATTTGTAACAAAAATCGAGGGTTCGACTGTAACGATCTAATTTTATCTCACATCTATTGTGAAAGGCTTGATTTGTAGGTTTATAACCAATTGGGCACCCTCCCTTGTAAGCCGGTTTTAATTATAAGTTTTACCCAATATGGTGATAACAACTTGTATCCTAACTTTCAACAGGAGGCAGTTCAGTGGAGTCATCCAACTTGAAAAATTTGGCCTTGTGGATATCGGTCCGGAAGATGGGTGGTGGCAGGGCCGACCCCGACAACTTGGAGGCTCTAGGCAATTATTTTTTTGAGGCCTTCAAACATAATATTTTTACAATCGTAACACTACTTAAATATTTGAACAAATAACATCTCTATATTAAAACGAATATTTCATGCAATTCAAGAGAGAGTTGCAAAATAAAACTCATCTTACAACTCGAGAGATTAGACTAATATAATATTTAACATTCTCACATTTTGAGATGCAAAAGGAATAGGTACACACGTTTGAGTTGTTCGTTGAGGAATTAAATATAAGAATGCAAATGTAAAATTCATAAATTAAATTAAATATTTCTTACTAACATAATATTTTTTATCTCTTCATATTTTGTGCACTGTGAAGTAATATAATATGGGCAATTTTGTGGTTGAAAGGAAATTGTTCTTGTTTTCGATTTCCTTTGTCAAAGTGGTATATTTCATAATTAACAAAAATGCAAAAGTAAAATAAATTAATGATGACAGATTTGCTTTCCTTACAGTAAGATCAAATTTGTATTTTGAAAAAGTTTCTATATTAGTATCAAGTCAAAATGGTAATATAGAATTACTTATGATTTAAATCTTCTATTGGGCTTGGGCTTTATTTGGAAGACATGTGTTGCCAGAGAAAAATTCCGTCGGCGAAGATCCGTTCAAGAAATTCCCATCAAGAAACAACCTCTGTAATGAGCCCTTCTGTAGCGATCGAGAATTTTAAATTATTATCTTGAAAAACGTATCGCTAAGTTTTAACCCCAAGCGTTAAAATGAAAGCGTGTTCGTCTAACCGTTATAAAACCAATTTAAATTATTCAAGTCAAATTCAATTCTGAATATCGAATTTCTTATCATTTTTAAATTCAAATTTAATAATTATAATGTACAATACTTTATTATTTAAAGTCCAAAATTCTATTAGCCAAAGTCTTGATTATTTAGGTTCAAATTTACTTAGGCCCAATTAGGAAAACTCTCACAACCCAACTTCTTGGCTAAATGGGTTACCTAGATATTTGTGCCCTAAATTACTGTTCATATATCAGCTCACCTCTCCTCCTCCACAATTCACGCAGCCAAGCCATTTTTGGTAAGGATCTTCCTCTCCCTCATTTCTGGAGACCAATGTTGATGCTAGAACATCAATTTCTAGCATCAACACCACCATCTCCTCAGCTCAACACCACCACCTCAACCACAACACCACCAACACCTCACCACCTCCAGCTCACGAGACCAACAACACCACACTGCCTAAACCATCAACCCAGAACCACCATTCAAATCTCAACCAACAGGCCTCTAACCCAAACTACAACCATCCAATCCACATTCCAGCCTCAACCCAAGTTTCGAACCCAAGCTGCAGTCACCCATTTCGAGTCTCCAACGCAGCTGCCACAGTCACAAATTCGAACCATCAAGAAACCGAACAACCAAAATCGACAGCCATCATTTCAACCCAAAATTGACACCCAATAAACCAAGCAAAACCAAAAACAAACCCATGAACTTACCTTATTATGCTAAGAAAACCCGAATGGAAATCGAACCCCCAAGCTTCACAGCCTTCGACCCATACGCCCAAAACCCTCATAGCCACCCCCCACGCGACGGTGGCGCCAACAGCTTCAATCGGAGGAAGGGACGAAGCCCCCTTCCCATCGTGGTCGCGCCTTGCTCTCCTCTCCTCTCTGTCGAAATGAGAGAGAGAGAGAGAGAGGGTGAGATAAGTTAGTTTGTATATAATTTGTTTAATTTGATTTTTAGGAATTTAGCCCTAAGCCCCTAAGTTTTAAGTGTTTCATTTCAGTCCTTAAATTCTTATTTTCAGTTTCACTCTATTCCAATTGAATCCCTATTTTAGAAAAGTTTAATTTCAGTCCTTAAACTTTTATTTTCAGTTTTAGTAATTAGTAAATCAGTCCCTAAAGTTTCTGCTTTCTCACAATTAGTCCCTAGTTTATGCAAAAGTCTATTTTAGTCATCAAACTTTTAATTTCAGTTTCATAAATTTTCAATTAAGCCCCTGAACTTTAGTTATATCATTTGAAGTTATTTATTTCAATCTCAAAGTTTCAATAATTAGTAAATCAGTCCCTAGAGTTCTTATTTCCCACATTTAGCCCCATTACTTTGAAAATATTATTTTCAACCCTTAAACTTGTCAAATTCAGTTTTAATAAATATCCAGTTTATTTTATCGCTTTAAAATTTTAAATTTCGGAATACTAATTCAAAACTTATTTTCTATTTTGGCTAGACGAAACGTACGGACAATTAGGAGATTGAGGTTACGTCCCGCTCCATTTTTACGTGATTTATATGCTTTAATGCATGATATGAGAATATGTCATATGAAATATATGATATTGTTATGCTTGTCATAATTTATATGCTTTAATGCATTAGAAGAGACGAGTATATCTTATGAGATAAGATGAGAATGTTATGCATAACTCATGTGTTTAAATGCATGAAACGAGACTACCCACACCCTATGATTTTAAAGAGCCTATGATTTTCAAGAAAATAAGCCAATGATGATGATGAAGTCAATGTATATTTTGCATAATTATGTGATCAAATATTCTGTAAATTAATTATCGACGATAAGTCTACTGAGTATTTCTTCGAAATACTCATTCCGTTATTTTAACGACATTTGCAGATTTTGGAGACGGTCGGGTTTGATGGGCATTGGTGGCAACGATTGAATGGATGAAATTATTTACATTTGAAAAATTTCGTATTTGAATATTATTTACATACTTTTTCATTTCAGTTATTTCAAAAACTCGAGATTTAAACTTTAATCAAATTCCTTAAGTTAATCAAATGAGTTTTGTTGCCGACGATATTTTACCGTTATAAATGTGATATTTAAAATTTAGTTATTTTCCGCAAATATTTTTAGTTATTTCATTTACAAATAAAGATGACGTGGCAATCCGGGTTCAAGGAATTCGGGGCGTTATACCTTCTTGCTGTACTCTTTCGGGATTGATCCACGTAACTGGTTACGACTTAGTCAGAGAGTCTGCAACATAGGGTAATAAGTGAAATTCACAGGTAAAAATCCATTAATCCTATTGAAACTCAGATTTACAGCGACGAGTTGGCTGTTAAAGTTTGTAGGAGGCTTTAGGACGATAATACCTATAAAGCTATTATTGGCTAAATCGATTTGCTGAAAGGAGGGTAAGACGAAGAGCCTAGCATTTAGAGTTCCGGCGAAGGAGTTTTCACCGAGTTCCACCATCATCAACTGAGTTAACACATTGAATGATGAATAAAAAAGAGATCATGTTAAGGAACTAGCTTTTCAAGCGAGTTCATTAAGGTTGGAAGGGAGCTTCGGGAGAGACGCAATGAGTTTGTTGTAGCTCAGGTCCGGTCTCACCAAATTGGTAAGCGAGTTCATCGAGTTCGGCAATGACCCAGAAAGTGAATTTCGCGAAAGATCAAGAAATTTCAGAGACTTAAGGGAGGTGACAAAAGGTGGGTTTACACCAGAGAATGAGTTGACTCGAAGTTCATCGAGTTCGGTGCTGCTGCGATTCGCGGCGCTACTGAACGACAGGGAGGGAGGAGGAGGAGAGATGAACGATGGCGGGGGAGGTGGAGGCGGCGGGCGATGAGAGAGTGGAGAGAAATGGTGAGAGACACGAGACTTGATTTAGGGTTTCATATTTAAAATAAATTTGGTGGGAGGTAGGAAGTAGGATGAGTATATAGGTTATTTTAATTTTATGATATCATTACTAATTAAAATGATAAAAACCTGAAAATTGATTAAATAAAGTGTAAACCTGATTTTTAAAAATGTCAAACTAAATGGCTGGTTTTATGCAATTTTCCCTATAAATAACTGTTACAAGTCTGGCATTGGGCTTTTTTTCCCCCATGATTTTGGGAGGCATGCATTCGAAGAGATATTTTCTTTCACGAGTCATTTCCTACTTGTAAGCAGTTTCTGCATACCGAAAGTCTCGAGATGTGAGAATAAAGCTTGGAGGCTGATGCAACGGAATACAAGCGAACAAAGAACACATCTGAAATGCTCATTGATTCGTTAGAATATCGAGAATTAAAACGTAGATTCATATAATATCAAAGATTTGAATGTCAAGAATTTGTTGATTTGCAAAATTGAATGCCCAATAATCAACAAGGAATTGAGAATACTCTCAAATATATTTTATTCAATAAAAACAATTCCAAGAAACCATGGCTGAGCAGTAGCTGCTATATAATCTAACTTAGTGCAAAACCTAATTAAATATTGCTTTGTTAGTCCCTTATTTTAGAGAGTAGTAATAACCCCTAATGAAATAGACTTGCAATAGTAAAATAAAATAAAATAAACAATCGTCCATTATAGTTAGGGATGACAATTCGAATCGAAAAACTCGAGTCTCATGGAACCCTGTTCCAAATGGGGCAGTGAGGGTGGTTCGGGTGGTTTCGTGTCGGGGTTTTGCTACCTTGGGCAGCTGGGCTGGGCGGGTTTGGTACGTGTTGAGACACACCGTGCTCGATTATCTAGTTATTTACAAAAAAAATAATTATAAATCAATCAATCAATCAATCAAAATTTGTTTAAAAACACTTTAGCCCAACTTTCACATACTAACTCCACAAATTTACTTAGCTAAGTCTGTGTACCACCTTCTTTCATAAAAATGCCATTATTCTCCGCTGGCATAGAAGTCTTTTACACGGGCAAAGGAGATGCATTTCTGGAACTGGTGCTATTGGACAAGCTCTCAGGGAATAATCTATCCAACATAAACAATCCATAAAAAAAAAACAAATTAAAAAATTACATTGTCACACATTTTTTCCTTAACAATCAAATCTCCCCGGCTCTCTTAATTTCCAAACCCTAACATATAATTTTTTTTTTGCCAAGTTCCAAATTGACGCATGTGAAGTGTACATATGAAGATTAGAAAGAGTTATTAATTTAAGATTAGAAAGAATTATCAAATAAGCTCTGCTTTATTTCTGATATTTTTGTTGTGAATTTACTTAATCATGCATAGTGGAAAATAAAAATAATTTCAATTTCCACCAAAGATCTGATTTTTGTTTAGATAGAAAATGTGATAAGAATAATATTTTTGTTAAATACTGCAAACTCATTTGCTAATCTTGGAACACGATCAATCACTATCTGCAATCTTCAAAATCTACATAGGGAACAAAAATTAGAGAATTATAGTTTCTCTTTTCTGTACCAGCAAGATAATAATTGTGTTGTCTAATTTCTCAAAATTCTGATAGCTTATTAATAGAAGTCTAGGTGGGCTTGACTGACTCTTAAAACTTAGTGGAAATTACACCTAAACCTATGTTTCAAGATCCAACTTCCAAAATCAGATCCAAGTTTTATTAATTCAAAAATCAGATATTTATTATGTAATATATTATTATTAGATAAATATATTATTAATTAAATTAATTTATAAATCAACCCTACCGTCATTTCCCTCTTCCCCCTGAGGAAACCCTTTCTCTCTCTACCGCTCTCCTCTCTCGCCGCTCTCCTCTCTCGCCACCATTATCGCCGAACTCTCTCTCTCGTCAATACCCTAGCCCGCTGTCAAACTCCCTGCATCTCTCTCTCATTTTCTCGCCGGCACGGCAACTATAAGTTCTGTAAACAAGTGGAGATTGGTTGCTTCTCGGTGGCGCTTGGCTGTTTCGTGATGAGCTGTGCTTCGCAGTGGCGCCTGATTGCATCGCGATGAACAGTGTTCTGGTTTTTTATCTGAGAAGGGCGTTGAGTGAGATTTTTGTGGTTTTCGATGAGGAGTAGGGCTGCGGCGGTGTTCTGGTTTTTGATCTGAGAAGGGCCTTGAGTGCGATTTTTGTAGTTTTTGATGAGGAGTGAGGCTGCGTCGGTGTTCTAGTTTTTGATTTGAGAAGGGCGTTGTGTGGGATTTTTGTGGTTTTCGATGAGAAGTGGGGCTACGGCGATGTTCTGGTTTTTGATCTGAGAAGGGCGTTGAGTGGGATTTTTGTAGTTTTCGATGAGGAGTGGGGCTGCGGTGGTATTCTGTTGATGGTGTTGTGGTGATGGCATTTGTGGATCTGTTTTGTTGGTATTTTTTGGGCGACTACGGCAGCGGTTGTTGGTGGCGGCGGCGGTGAGGATAAGGTGTTGGTACTTTGATGGTTTTTTATTAACAGTGAATGTGTGTTGGTTAGAAATGGTGGTTGTGGTGATGGTGGAGAATGTGGGATGGCGATGATGGCAATGCGGTGATGGTGATGGTGGGGTGGCGAGACGTTAGTGCGGTGGTTTTTGAAGTTTTTTTTTTGTTGGTGAGATAGTGGTGATACAGGTGGCGATCGACGATAATGGTGTTAGTTGTGGTTGTGGCAGAGGCGACGATACGGCTAGTGGCAGGTGGTCATAAAAGTCGGTGTTGGTAAAAAAAAAATCGCATAATGGACCATCTGTGACTTTAAAATTCTACAATTTATGACTAAAAATTAATCTGTGACCTGTAATTTTTTGATCCGTGGCCAATAAAATAATCTGTGACCTTTAAAATTATTGATTTGTGACCACGAAATAATCCGTGACCTCTAGAAATTTTGATCTGTGATCGATATACAAATTGTGACCTATAAAAGTTTTGAACTGTGACCTCGAAATAATTCGTGACTTATAAAATTTTTAATTTGTGACCTCAAAAATAATGTGACCAATTAATTATGTACCTGTGACCATTAATTGTATAATTATGACATCATTATATTTAATAAATAAATAAATAAATTAATTAAATCATAATAAATTTTAATAAAAATCCGATTTTTGAAATTCCAAACTTGTTTTCTTAGTTTTGAAATAGGTGATAGTTATCCTCTTACTTATGAATTTTTCTCTAAAACTTAATCCAATTCAATGTCCATTAATTAATTAATTTGATTCATTAATAAGTAATTCAATTAATTAATTGTCCAATATATGTCAAGTAATTAATTAATATATTTCATTTTTTTAGTTTTCGTTTTGTGTGTGACCCATTAACAAAACATTCGCACGTTCATTTAAGTGTCACTATACTTTAACTTGTGAGATCAGTTAATTACTTCACAAGTAAGAAATGTCACAAGTGATATTCTATCTGTAATAACGATATCCTTATCTCGTTACATACGACTACGGATAATTTAAGATTCGATCATGTGTAATTTACATCTCACAATTACAACTCTTTGTGATTAACAAATTATCAAGACCTGAATCTACAGACTCTATTATTTAGTTTATTACAATAGTAATTCAACTAAATAATAGATCTACCATAAATAAAATGCATCAATCATATTACAAGTGTTTACATCCAAGATTGATTGGACCTAAAACATAATACTTACACTTCTCTATTTAGGGCAAATTTCATAGGATAGAGATCGGTCTTCTAAGATTGCCTTTAGCCACCTCAACCAGACTCTAGCTAGCCTCCCCATCCCCTTCGTCGGGCGGTGCAGCATCCATCAACCTAGGTCTATCATCAAAAAAGGGGGTAGAAGGAGACGTCATACCCGCTCTCCTCATCCACCCCTGACCTCTAGACTGGTTTTGGTACTTGCTCGAGTTTACTTTTATTTCGATAGTTCATTGTAGGATTCTGAACAATTTGTGAACTATAATATGTCGTGTTTCTACAATACATATCCCCTCGAATGGTGTGAAGCTCAATAGTATTTTTTGAACAGCCTTTCAAGACAACACTGAGTGCTCTCCTCCTCCACAGCTTGATATGTCATTGGATTTTTTTGGTTCTGACTCGTTGACCCCACATCGAACCCGCTACAATTTTTTTTTTTTTCAGTTTATTTAATATTTTAAAATCTAACTGCCAAAAAAAAAAAAAAACAGATGGGACAGGGCACGTCGAGAATCACTTTTGCTCAATCTCATCCCCGTTGACATCCCTAAGAAAAAATCTAACTTAGCAGTTATCCTGCATATTCTTAATGATTGGAAATGTGTCGATCACTAGACTCTTATTATTTGGTGGTGGAGCAGCTTGATGTTGGAAGTGTGCAGGCTTATAACTAGATTCAAATGAGTCGATTAACTAATGAGGGCTTGTACTAGATATCGAGATCAAGAACTGTTTTCTTTATTTTATTGTTCCATAGCTACTTTCTCAAAAGAAGTCAACTTAGAACTAATTTTTTGTTCTTTTCCAATTAAATCCTACCAAAATCCCCATCTTCTCTCAAGAAATCCACCCCCGTGCAAGGGAAAGTCTTCATAGAAAACCATTTTCCCTTCCCCTTCAAAATCTAGTCTTAGATAATCGCGTCCCACCATGAAAACACCAAGATATACACCAAGCACTGGCGGACCCAGGGGGGTCTAGGGGGACATTCCCCCCTCCCCCCCAAACTTTTGAGAATTTTTTTTTTTTTTTAAAAGTTATGTTAGATATCGATTGAAATCTAAATTTTAATCTAAATCAAAGTTAATAATTAATTTTAATAAAATATTTCATGGAATCCATAACTGTTTAACTTTAATCAAAATTTACTAAAAATTTTATTTTAATCTCTACGAAACAGGGGCAAAATCACAATAAATTTGAATTTCGATAACATGCTCATTTTAAAATTCTCCGACGATCGTACGCTAATCGAATCTTCAAATTGCTTATGCTATCTTAAAACTTATTTTGAGAACTATATTATAGGCTATCGAATAGTCTAAACAGATATCGAAAGTAATTAAAAATACGTTAAACGTGAGTTTTAAAGAAAGACGTCGAACTCGCATCTTTTTTAAAAAAAATCAATTATTTCATTAACACTTATTATTTTTGCGATACAAATTTTTCAATGTAATTTTCATCATTTTATTAGGACATTTTATATGGAATGTAACATAAATTTTTTTCGAAATTTTACATCCAAAAAAGTTTTATCCCATGTAAATTTTCGGATGCAAAATTACACGAGTATGATTTTTTTGGACGTAAATTTTTTATTGTAAAATTTCTCTCAACTTCTTTGTAAGTTCGATTGTGCCCCCTAACTTTAAAGTTCTGCGACCGTCTCTGACACCAGGGAGGCCATATGGAAGTAGAAATGTCTCGAACAACTCGAGATAAATCAACCTTTGGATATGCCTACTCCCTTGATTAGAATATTGATGATATTTTGGAACTGCTATATAACGAGAAATAAGATTCATGGTGTTGAAGCCGAACAAGCTTTATTGTGTTATTGATTTACTTATGGTAATGCTAGGGGTTGAAGTCAAATTGTTGTGCCAATTTTCCCTTATGATGTTGAAGCCGAACAAGCTTTATTGTGTTATTGATTTACTTATGGTAATGCTTGAGGTTTAAGTCAAATTGTTGTGCCAATTTTCCCTCTTTAATACTATGAACTTGTCCATGTTGTGTCGACATCACATCGATGTTTAGAATGGTAACTCAATTGAAAGGAAGGTTCGTCACACTACTTCGCCATAAAAAAATTAAGATATTTTAGTTGCATCCAAATAAGATTTTATCACTTAAAAATCCATCTTCATCCATACATTTGCCCTCCCTTTAAATATGTTTTTCTCATACTCATATAATGACATGAGCAGAGAGGTTCAACGGGAGAGTTCTCCCTCAAATTTCTACAAGCACCTTTCGACGTTTTTGGAAAGTGTTACTCAAGAACAAATGATAAATTTTATCCATAATATTTGCCATCGCTTCTTCTACATGAAATGTGCGGACTCGCCATCAGTAATAACAATTTGTTTACTTGTGCATGACTAACACATAACACTGTGGTTTGATTCTTGGTTCTTAAACTATAACCATCAGTACTCGAATGAAATCAATTTTATATAATTTTCTATCTATAATTTATAAGATGGGTAAAAGAAAATACAAAATCTAAAAACCCTAATTTGAGTAGTAATTAGTCTAAAACTCCAGACTTTAATCCTAAGAAATCAAGACTCGCTTCTACTTTTTTACTTCTCGCTTCACATTAGATTATTTCATTAAGGGGCGGACCTAGGGGGGTCCTGGGGGCACTTGCCCCCCGACTTTTGAGTTTTTTTTTTTAATATAAAAAATCATGTATGATATCGATTGAAATATAAATTTTAATTTAAATCAAAGTTAACAATTAATTTTAATAACACATTTCATGAAATCTATAACTATTTTACTTTGATAAAAATTTACTAAAAATTGATTTTAATCTCCATCAAATAGGGGCAAAATCACAATAATTTTTAATTTTTCACTTTTTTCTCTCGTCTTTTAACAAAATCTTAATTTTCCATCAAATAAGGGCGAAATATTGTATTTTTAATACTATTTCGAAGTGTTCACGATCTAGTTTTCTACTTCATTAATGGCGTACGAAACGATCAATTATAGCAAATGCTACGACTTGTCAAAGGAAGTCGTTCAAAATTAGTATTTCGAAAATTTCGATAATACGCTAACTTTAAAAATTCTTCAACGATCATACACTAATCGAACCTATAAATTGCTTATGTCATCTCAAAACTTATTTTGAAAACTACATTATATGTATATTAAATAATCCAAACAGATATCGAAAATAGTTAAAAATGCGTTAAACGTGAGTTTTAAAGAATGACGCTTAACTCGTATTTTGTTTAAAAAAAATCAATTATTTCGTTATCATTTATTATTTTTTCAATACAAATTTCTCAATATAGTTTTTATCATTTTATTAGAAAATTTTATATGAAATATGACATAAATTTTTTTCAGAATTTTACATCTAAAAAAGTTATATCCCATGTAAATTTTCGGATGCAAAATTACATGGGGTATGATTTTTTTGGAAGTAAATTTTCAATCGTAAAATTTCTCTCAATTTATTTGCAAATTCGATTGTGCTCCCCTAACTTTTAACTTCCGCGTCCGCCCTGATTACATTTCAAATATTAGTAATGTTAATCTTTGTAATTTGGGCTTTTTATGAATAAAAAAGTTCAAATTAAATTGTGGTGTAAGTTGATGAATCAAAGTGTTTATTCTTTACAATTTAAGCTTTTTACTTTCTTGCATTATTTACAAACTTAAGTGATTTTTTTTTTAATGTTTATATAATGCATGACAATTGAACATGATGTGTTCATAGCTTAGGTTGTGGTTTATCTTTTTGGTTATCTTGAATTCATGGTTCTCTTTTAAAATATAACTTTTCATTTTTTATTCAAACAGAGCGAGTTCAATGTGGGCTGCAATTTCTTGATGTTATGTAGTTATGTATCTAATTAGTATTTTTTTTTTATGTCAATTTGTTTTGAGAGTAAAAGAATTTAAGCATTGTTCATAATTAAATTATAAGCTTTAACATGTCTCACTTAAGGATCGAACAAGAATTTAGCCTCTGTTTGGTAGAAAATAAATTTAAATCAAAGTCAACAATCGATTTAGTCACATGTTTTATAAGATTTACAACTTTTCAAACACACATTATATCAACTTTTATCAAAATCTGTTAAAACTGATTTTAATCCCCACCGAGCAGGGGCTTATTAAGAAAAAATAATTTCTTCATAATTTTAATTTAATTTTCTCATCTTTTCGTGGTTTTTAGTCTCCACAATTTTGCTTCTTGAAGATTTCTTCACTGAATTTTTTTCCATGCACAAATATTGACAAATACTAGCGTGTTAGATATATATATATATATATATATATATATATGTGTGTGTGTGTGTGTGTGTGTGTGTGTTTTTTTTTTTCAAAAGAGTTGAAAGTACGTTTAAAGCTCCAGCAATTGATTGCCCCATAAAGCTCTAATCCCAGCACGATCACGTGGGTGCAAGCTTTTTCATGACCTTATTTTCATCCATATAAGCATTACATAACTGTCTCTTCAACACTTGAATGCCCAAGACCAAAAACATGCTTGATCTCGAGTAGAGAAATGCTAACCATGTCACTGGGCACCATTTGTCCAAGCCACGTCCCAATCGAAATGAATTTGGTATGACCCTAAAACAAAACCGGCTCAAGCATATGGTCACTTTGGTAGTTGCCTAAGACTCGTGTTTTGACAAGCCCAAAAATTTTAGAACTCAAATATTTATTTTTACCTTTATTTTTTAATTTCACAAATAAATAATTCATTCATAAAGTCAATATTTCTAAAAATTTAATTTATAATGTAATTAATATGAATTAAGCTAGTTGTACACCATTTTTTTTTACATCAAGTTTGACACCCCCTATATGTAAAAAAAAAAGAGTTTTGCTTGGAGTACATAGAAGCTAACATAGGGGTTGACATAATACTCACATGGGGTGGGGTCCGCTTTTAAAATGGGTCCCACCCCATGTGAGTATTATGTGTACCTATATGTAAAAAAATTATGTACAAGTAGCATTTTTGAAAAAAAAATATGGGAAAATGCTATGTGTGCACCTTGTGGTTTACACAAAGTTTTACACCACTCCCCCCCACATGGAAGAGGGCCCACAAATATTTTATTGTGTGTGGGCCCCCCTTCATGTGAGTAGGATGTAAAACTTTGTGTACTCTATTGTGTACACATAACACAACCCAAAAACTTGGTCATTGATTGAAAATAGTGTTGCTATAATCAATATATAAAAAACTGTCAACACATATGATGTCAAACTTGATGTATATGTACCAAAATTGAATTAAAATATAAGCTTTAATATCGATGATGAAAAATTTCTTCAACAATTAAAAAAAATATGAATACAAATTAGGGATAAATCATAAATTATGGATGAAATATTAAAAAAAATGTGAATAAAAATAAATGCTTATTTGTTGGCAATCATTGATCAAAGCACTGTCGGTGATTGCCGACGACATCGATAACCATTGCCGTTGTAGTCGGTGTGTGACAGTGATATGTAAAAATAAAAATGAATTTTAGATTATGTTTGATGTAGATTTTTTAAGAATAAATTTTGTAAATAGTGATAGAATATATAGTTAAAAAGTAAATAAAGTTAGGAATTCACATGCAAAATTATTTTATTGGACGAATATATAATTGAAAATAAGTTTGAGTTTCAAATAATCCCTCCCGAATTGGGGTTTAAATTATTGATGACATGTTTAAAAAATGAATAAGAAATAAATGCTTATTCGTCGATCATCAAATATTGAAGTACTGTCGATGATTGCCGACTACACCATGGATGACAATCGCTGTCATATGTAGTCTCAAATGGACGTGTATCAATGATCACTAATGATGTTGCCAATAATTCCATCCGGATCGGTGTTCTTTTCAACATATGTTATTGATAATAACGTCGGTGATTATTTTTTCATTTAAGGTGTCTGTGATCACCCTTACCATAGCCCTCATAGTTTTTGAGAGCGCGCAGACACCCAACCAATCGCCCCCTGGAGAGACATGGTCAACGTGGCCCTGTCTATCAAGCAAAACTTTTCCCCGGACAGACGTCCAGCCAATAGGATCCCTCTGTTCGTCAAAATAGCAAAACGCTTTCAAGAAAGGGTAATTATATTGCCACAACAAAATTTACTTACTACACCACATTATAATTTCACCACATTTAAAATATCATTTTAATAAATACACTACAACCAATTTACTACTATACCCCTAATACAATAAAAATGAAAAATGAAAAAAAAAATGTGGTGTACACATCCTCCATTATTAATCGCCTTCTCTTCGCAACCCTTTCTCAACAGTAATCGCGATCAGAGATACTCCCTGGACGGTAACCATGGGGACTACTTCCGGCGAAGGAGAAAGCTTTGAATCGAGGCGTATAGAATGGTCGATTGCCGCTCCTTCATGTCCTCCTGCTGCTATTGTTTGGAATTTGGTAATATATTTACCCTTCAAGAAATGCAATCTCAGAAGAGCTACACAGTGAATGACACAACAATAGGATGAACAAGAAAGTAGAAAGTGTAAAGGCCGCCATGAGAGAATAAGTAGTAAAATATTTCATTAATACGTGTTTGCTGAGAAACTCAAGTATTTATACAGAGAGCATAAGTCTTTACAGAAGGAAAGTGCGCTAAATAGTTGGTAGAAATACTTTGAAACTCATGTTTTGAAATATTTCACATGGAAACTTCGGTAAATATAAATTTAGCAAAGTTTGACATATTTAGCCTGGATGAGATACAAAAATCAAATATTCATCACATACTTTAGTATATAAGCATTTATAAACAAAATCATAAAATACAATAGTCGAATCAATATTTTCATGCCATTGTTTAGATGTTCATTTTAAAGATTTCTTAAAACTTACTTTTATTCTCATTTTCGAGTAAAACAAACTTTTCTGATTGTTTCATGTATACTTCCTCACTGAAATCCCCATTTAAGAAAGTCATTTTTATATCTATTTGATGAACATAAAGATCATGTATAGATGGTAAAGAAAATAAAATTCAAATCGAGTTTATTCAAACTACCCATGCATGTATCAAGATAATCAATTCCTTCAATTTGTCGATAACCTTTGGGTACAAATCCATCTTTAAATAAAGGCGTGTAAAGTACCATCGGAGTGATACTTCTTCCCAGTGACAGAGCCAACACCCGACAAGGTAGTGCGGCAACCCGTGCTAGCTTCTTCGAAATTTATAGGTTGGATTTGGATGCAGTCCACTTGCCTCGCCATTGTTGCAGTCGTCGGTAGCTTGAAGGGCAGGGACAGAGGAAGATGAGTGTTGGAGTTGGGCCAATTTTTTTAATTGTGGGTCTTTTGTTTTGGGATTTTTTATTCAAATTTGGTCCGTTATCCATAGGTGAAAGGTTGCTTTGTATTGTGATTAGAGAAAATTACAAAAATCAGTGGTTTAAACTTCCTAATTGAAAATACAGGTCCAAGGTTTATCTAATAAAAAATTAGGTATGAATTAAATATTTAAATAATATTATAATATTAATACTTCAAACCCTAATTCATTTTCAATCCATATTTTCTCTCACCCTCCCTTCTCTTTCCATAATCACCGTCACCATTGAGGAGCTCCCGTCGTCGGAGAGTCGAACAGTGGATTCATCGTTGCTACATCGCCCTCGCCGCTGCTAGAGTTCAGACTGTGCACCGGCCTTCTTTTGTCATGGTATCTCCTCTTTCAATAGTAGCAGTGGAGCTGCGGCGATGGAGTTGTCTAGATCTGTACACATCGCTGCGTTGGTGTTGACAGTGGTGTTGACATCGCTGCGGAGGTAGCTACAGGATTTGTGAATGACCATGGTGTTGCGTGGTGGTGCTGGGGACATTTTCAAACGGATCTGTGGCTGCCGCAGGGCGCTGCTGATCTGAAGGTGAGGTGGTGATTCTGCAGGCGGTAGCGTAGGGGTGACGTCGTGGTGGTTTGACTGTGAAGTTTTATTAGTTGTGTGCAGTTGATGGTGGTGGCCGTGTGGTGTGGCCATGACGGGTTTGGGTTTTTTGTTGGGTGGTGGTTGTGGTGTGATGTGGATTGTTAGTGGTGGTGGTGGCCGGAGATTCGATAGTGGTCGTGGTTGTATTTTTGTTGGCAGTTGATTAGATCTGATAGCGATGATTTGGTGGTGCTGATGCGTGGTGTTGGTGTCGGTGGTGGTGCTATCGTGGTGGTGGTGATAGTGACGGGATGGTGGTGGATCTCATAGCGGCGAATCTGTGACAAAATATAAGCTCTGAACAATCATTTTGTTGTCTATGACCTTTAATGTGACCGTGAAAACATATGTGACCAATTAATTTGGAAATATGTGACCATGCGACCTATAAATTTTGATATGTGACCAACGAATTAATTGTGACTTACAAAATTTTTGAACTGTGACTGTAAAATAATCCGTGACGTATAAAAATTATTATTTATGACTAAAAAATGATATGTGACTATCTAAATTATGAATCTGTAACCATATTGTATAAATTGAAAGATCTGAATAGTCATCGGAACGGTCACCGAAACAGTCATCGGAACCGGAGCAATCGCTGGAACGATCGCCGGAGAAAAGTAGTGGCCGGAACAGTCGCCGGAATGGTAGGTGTGGTGGAAGTGGGGTGAGTTAATTATATTATATTATAATTAAATATTTAGTAAATTTATTTAATAATTAATTAATGAAACATTTTTAATTAATAAATAAATACCTGAGTTTTGCATTTTGAAACTTGACATCCGAAAATTGAATTGTGTTAAAGATAATCCCTGAATTATGAATTTTTCCCTTGTGATTATCATTTATCTACTGGCCGCCTAATTCCTAAACGATTAAGCATACGCATGCAAACCAAAGTACCAAACCCCACCTCGCTAGTTCCTCCCATTATGCAGCTTCAATGTCGAATGAGTTGTGACCTACTGTCGATTGTCGTCGATGCCAATCCTTCATCCTCCACCACTGTTTGTCGTCGTTGTATAAGCCTCCCTTTTTTTAGTTCATTTCTTTATGTCATTTTCATTGGGGAATATGATTTATGTTTTATGACTGAGTCTGCTGCTAAGGTTTATGATTTATGAAAATTAGAGTATTTTTGAATTGTGATTATGTGATATCTGTAGATTGTGATTTGTGAGAAATGATAAATTGGAAAATTTGTGATTCGTTAGTGTTGCAAATTGAAACTTGACGATAGTTTAAAATTAAGTCTAATTTACGTTTAATATATAATTTTCACTTAATTTTCATACAGATTATGGAACGATTTTTCAACCGAAATGAAAGTTCTAACATAGTTCTTCTAGTGGTACATCTAGTTCCACCACTACTTCTAGTCTAGCACATGAATTTTTAACCATTGATAACACAAAAAAGTTTCGGGATCAATTCAATGTGGATGATATTGTGTTTGATCCAGGGAAATGTTTCCCTATAGGGTCATATGATCCTAATATCGAAGATGATATTAAGACAGCATACTCAGAGAAAGGTTTTTATCAACCATATGAACATGACTTTCCAAGAAGATCGATGAGAAATGATAATAGGTGTTGTAGGAAAGAATGGTTCTCTGAATTTTATTGATTGGAATACGCATAAAAAATGGTGCGACTTATTGTTTGTATTCCTACTTGAGTGGGGTGATTGAGTTTTGTATTGGTAGACATATTGTAATGCCCAATATGAAGGATATTGTAGTATGGAGAGGTCAACCTAGGCATGGAGCTCGGTATGTTACTTATAATCATCATTTATATATTGATTTGTATTGTCATATGAGTAGACTTAACTTACAATAGTTGAATGCTCGTTTTCCAAAGACGACCACTGAGATCCTTACTAGCATTTCATGTTTAATTACAAGAGCCTCATTTGCTACTTTTGATATGGCCACATTGCTACGTCTTGCTCAATTTTATCCTTTGGACTTCACTAGTTAAAAGCTCGTATTACTCATACCTCAACTTGATATGTTCCTTATGCTTGTGAGAAGGGACGAAACTTTCGTCTACCTCAATAACATATCTTGGGTCTCAGAAGTTGATTAAAACAAAAAGCTCTTGTTATTTTCCATTGGTTTATAGGCTTATCACCTTGGCTTTAGTATTACATGTGGCAAAGTGTTGAAAGGAATTCTCTACTATGAATCTAATCAAATGTGAATTGCACAACAAAATTGGAGGTGATTGGTTGAATGACAATTCGGTAGTTTACATGGAAAAGTATATTTTTGAAAAAAATTGAGAATTATGCAATCTTGCGACGCTTTCAAAATATGAAGCCTCGAATAATGTAGTTGTCTAAGCTTACAGTTACAAAATGGGGTTGCATCGTGTATTTTTTTCATATTATTTTGGGTTGTATTGAATTGTATTTTTATATGTATATTATTTTTACGTTTAAGTACATTTACATGTAGATTGAAGAATTTTTAATATTATATAATTAAATATTAATAAATGACATCACTATTGCGGTCGTTGACTGTCAACAATCAATGACCTCTCTAACTCATCAACACTCCCGAATTCACCACATCTTCTTCCTTAACACCCATTTCAACCAATAATCCATTTAATCTCTAATGGCATCTTTCCATAATTAGAGTCCCCACAAGACAGTGCTTCTTTATATGTTCAAGATCACTTTAAGCTTGAGAAATTAATGGAATTTTTCTAATAACAGCCATCCTACTTCCTTCTATTAACTAGATAAAAATAAGTGAAAAACCAATCTCATCATGTCCTATTCTTTTTATTCTACGAACTCTCACTTCTTCGAGGTTCATTATACTCATTAATATCAATAGGAGATGATTCTTCTAGTGGTTTACTAGATATAGGAACCTCCAAAGTTTCCTTAGAATTTTGAGAATCTCTTTTCGATGTTAATAAATTCTCAAACAATTCAACTTCATGGGATTCTATTATCACATTGGATTCTAGGTTTAGAAGTCAATATGCCTCGCTATTTAAAATATACCAGGAAGGCACATTTAGCCCTTGTTCGGGCTTCATTTTTTTCAAAAATTCATTTTTTCAAAACTCTTTTTCAACCACGCATTTTCTCATAAAATAATTTTATACGTAAATCCAAATAAATTTCTTATTTTTTAACCATACGTTTTCCAAAAAATTACTATTTCAAAACACATTTTCCCTCAAAAATTGGGTTATATAGGAGCTTTATACCCCTTGTACCTAGCTTTAAAGTATTCAATGTTTGATTTTCTAACTTTCTATAACTCATATGGAGAAGCTTTATTCTTTTCATAGTTACTTGATGTATAATATAACATGTACTAAGTAAAGTCACCCATATATTAAATGGCAAAATAGCAGTTAATAGCATAGCATTCATCATTTCTAAAAATCTTCTATTCTTTCTTTGAGCCATGCCATTTTGTTTGGATGTAAGAAAGAGATCACGTTCACAAAAATTATTGAATTCACTAGAGAAATATTCTCCCTCTTTATCACACTCATAAGTTCAACCATCGCACTAAATAATATTCTTCAAGTTGATGGTAACTTGGAAATTACAGCACCAACTTGGGAATTTCACTCCTTTCAACTTATTCACAATGATTTAAATTACTAAATTTGTGGTAGCAAAAGAATATCATCAAGCACTTTAAAATCTAAGTACTTTGAAATTATCAACTTTTTTGGTACCTTCCTCTTCCTCTTTATACTTGTTTTCAAGTGCTTCCCAAATTCATTAAAGGATGAAGTGTTGGTAGTGATTCAATATAGCATTTAGAATGTCACATCAACATATCAATTAATTTTCTCGTCTGTTTTCCTTTCAACCCTTTACTCCATCTGACTGTTGCTGTTGGTTCTGGAATTAGCGCCAAATAGCCCCAAGGATTAATCAAGCCTTAATGAGTTTGTGTCAAGCAATAAGCAAAAAACTCAAGAGATGAACAAAGAACAAATATAAAACTAGATTTTATGATTTGAACGTGTTGAAAGACCAAAATCTCAATGATAATATGGTGTCGATGTGATTATCTTACATGAAATACAACTATTTTTATAAATCCATCTATACATGAAATGATGTTTTTCTCCATGAAAAGATGTGTGATTCCATATTTAAGAAATTCAAAATTTGAATTTTCCGCAAGTTGCGGGAGGTGTCTGCTCAAGCACGCCTTCTCGCTTGAGCAGAAAGGGACATGCCTTTGTCCTCCGCTCAAGCGAAGCTTCTGCCAGCTTGAGAATACAAAGGCAGCAATTTTCATGCCTTCGCTTCGTGCTTTAAGCCTCCAAAACTCCAATCCTTGCTCCACAACCACACACCCACATACTTCCTCTCTCTATATAATTGAACTACTCCAAGTGAAACTCAACAACCAATCTATTTAACCAGAAACTGAGACCAAGGAAAACTGGTATCTTATTTAACATTGTGATTCCATTGATCCTCATTAATGAAAATAGTGAACTTTCTGCTGTAACAACCAAAATGAATAAGTAGAATAAGAAAAAAAAGGTAATATATTTTTAATCTATCGTTCAAGTAAAGGTTCATTGCATAATATGCATGTGGTTTTCCGCTAGTTGATTCTGTTGCCGGTGTTCAAGTAAAGGTTCATTGCATAACATGCATGTGGTTTTCGACTAGTTGATTCTGTTGCCGGTGTTCATATATGCCATCAATTTCCCCTTTCTTTAGCCAATGGTGAACCCACATTATAACTAACTTTTTCCATCTTTAGCCACCGGTAAACACAAGGAAGGTGGGTGGGTGGGTGGGTGGGTGAGAGGGAGGGAGGGAGGGAGGAAAAGGGAGATAATCGTAATATTAGAATCATTTGGCTACAATCAATAAATCATCAAGTACAACAATAATTTAAACTAAAGATTACTTTCACAATGCATATAAAATTATTGTGAAATAAATTTTGGCGCTGAGAAATGAAAACGAGAAAGTAACAAATTGGTAAATATTAGCTTCTAAAGTTGGAGTTCAGCAAACAAGTAGACAAGAAAGCAGAACACTGGCTACAAGCAGCAGTTTTAATTCAATAAAAAAAAAGAAACACTACCAATAACCATAGCAAAACACCCAAATGCTAAAAACACAAAACTTAACTACTCATTATCCAGCTTTGGTGCTTCCTTGATCTCCTCAGAACCATCATCCTATATCAGAATAATAAACAGTGACATACATTAAACTCTTTCATAATGGCCCGGGAAGCACTACAGAAGGAAAGAACAAAAAACTTTACCTGCATATCAGAAGTCCACAAAGTGAGGTTATCACGGAGAAGCTGCATGATCAGAGTGCTATCCTTGTAAGACTCCTCTCCAAGGGTGTCCAATTCCGCAATTGCCTCGTCAAAAGCCTAACCAATGAGAAGTGAATATTAAACCACAATATAACATCACTTTCAACTGAAAGACACCCAATTCAGTTTCATATTGAACTTGTATACAAGAGGCACTGATCTTTCACTTGTTCGTGTGGTATAATATTTCCTTTGGGGTTAAGAAACAACATATTTCATTTAGGGTAAAGAAACAACAAAGGGATTTGAGATAAAAAGTATGATTATACTGTAAACCTGTTTGGCAAGATTACAAGCACGATCAGGAGAATTCAAAATCTCATAGTAAAAGACTGAGAAATTGAGTGCTAGTCCAAGCCGGATTGGATGCGTTGGGGCAAGCTCGGCACTTGCAATCTCCTGCAAACACCACACACGTTTAGCAAATAAATTCAAAATTCATCATATGAGATTCATAATTTGCATCAATGCTCAAATTATTTCATTTGCTGTGTGGAATATGATCTACTGCAAAATAAATAAATAAATAAAAGAATCAAACTTTTCAATATAAGAGAGAAGTAATTAAAAGCCAAACTATATATGTCTAAATTTAAGTAAAATGAAACTTCACTGCAGCATTTTCACAAAATTGCTAATCATGGAGAAGAAAGTATATCCAGGATTCAAAAATAAGCAATAAGTCAAATAAAATACAATGATCCATAACACTTTTCCGGTTTCAAATAAAATCAACAATTTTCCATAAATTAAGCAAAAGTGATAAATAAATACAGAGTGCCATTTTAATATTTTAACCATAAGAAGAATTTTAAATTATGAAACTCGGTCTAAATTTTTAATCTTGACAACAATCCCAACAAATCTGATCAAATAAATTCCATTGTAAAACCCAAACTCTAAAAGCTCGATCTAAGGACTTCTGCCACACTATTCGCTAGATCACAAACAATTAAATATAATATTAATATATAACGAATTGAAAAAATAAAAATAATTCAGGAAAAGCGAAAAACCCAACCTGAGCCGATTTGTAAGCAGAAAGAGTGTTTTCGGCGGCTTCTTTCCGCTCGGCACCAGTCTTAAACTCCGCCAAGTAGCGGTGATAATCACCCTTCATCTTCAAGTAGAAGACCTTGGAGTCACCACTGGAGGCGGATCCGATGAGTTTTGTGTCGAGAAGTTTCAAAATCCCATCACAGATGTTTGAGAGCTCTGACTCGATCTTAGATCTGTAACCCTTGATGGCGGAAACGTGGCTCTCGTTGCCGCGGCTCTCCTCCTTCTGTTCGATCGACGATATGATCCTCCAAGAAGCTCTGCGAGCACCAATAACGTTCTTGTAGGCCACAGATAGGAGGTTACGCTCCTCCACCGTCAATTCCTCGCCGCCATCCGACGCCGCGACGACTTTATCCATGAACTCCACCATCTCTTCGTAACGCTCCGCCTGCTCGGCCAGCTTGGCCATGTACACGCTCTCCTCGCGTGGGGATGCCATTGATAAAACGACTTTTTAGAGAGAGAAATGAGAATGGGAGAAGTTTTTCAAGAGAGTGTGTGTGAGAGTGGAGAAACGCGAAGAAGTGTTTTTGTATTCTATTTGTGTGAAGCTCCCCTTTTCTCTTTTTCGCAGTTTGAAAAGAGTTTTCATTTTCAACACCTCTTTTCGCGAGTTGTGATTTGGGCCTTTAGGTGTAGATATCCCGGGCTTTAAGGCCCGGATTAATAGAAGGCCATGTCTGTATTATGACAGTTGGGCTTCAGCCACTCAATTTTGGGTATAAGTAGAGATGGCAAAAAAAACCGCCCCGCCCCGCCCCGACGGTGCCCCGCCCCGAATGGGGCGAAAAAAACCGCCCCGAGCGGGTTGGCGGGGCGGGGCGGGGCGGGGCGGGGCGCCCCGTCTCGGGGCTCGGGGCGGGGCGGGGCGGGGATGCCCCGCCCCGAACCCGGCCCGTGAAACAAAAAAAAAAAAAATTTGAAAAAATGTATCTATATTCCAATTTCCAAGTTCCAACTGATAATTAATATTTAATAACTAATAACTATCCATATTACTGGATATGATGGAAAAAGGCTTCTACGGTCCTACCATCTCAAGATTCTGGAATCAGGCCCAAAAGCAACAACTTCCATTTGTAATTTTCTATTAACCCTACCCTAATCCCTTACCCGACGCCTCATTCTTCAAGACATCAACCACGCACAGGCACAGGCGCACAGCACAACTGCACAATTCCAGACTTCCGGTTCCTCCAGTAGCGGCGCAATCTTGTTTCCATGAGCGGCTGACCGATATCTTTAATTTTCACCGTCTCGTTCCAGCGTCTCTGGCGTAAAGAGGTAATATTCACCTGTTCTTACCTGTTCGGCTGTTCTATTTCACATGTTCTATTTTCCAGTAGAAACGCAAGAATAGTTTTTATTCAATTGCTCGTATCGTTCTATTTCCAAATAAGTTTGTAAATTAGTTTTTTCTATCTATTATTATTTATTATCTAAGAATAGTCTTTGTCTTACATCTGTACAAATCAAGAGGAGGCTCCATTTTAGAGTAGCATCAGTTGTTAGGCTTTTAGAAATCAAGATTAGGTGCCATTTAGATTTTTGGCAGTTCATGTAATGTTTACCATGCTTATCATATCTTATTTAAGCATCCACCTTCAAACATGTCTGGTGTCAAAGAGGAATCATTTGATTGAATGATATTTAATTAATAGTGGTTTAATTTGTTAATTAATAGTATTATGGCTAATGTCGAATGATTGACGACCTAACGTGGAATAGATTATTAACTGGAATAAAATTTACAAATGCTAAAGACAAAAAACACATTCCATAATTAACCACCTTTTGTCTCTCATCATTGCCGTAAGCCGAGGTTGATTCTGATATGTATCTATACATAGGATGTTTGTAAGTATATATGTTATAGACTATATATTGCTATAGAGTCAGCGTCTGTGGTTATAGAGCAGAGAACTTGCAATCTTGGAAAAAAAACCCTAAATATTATTTTTCTTTTTTCACTCTTTGTGCTGAGTGTGGTGGGGGTAAATATAGTAAATATATGCTACAATGGGCAATTAGATAGAGTCAGAATGGAAGATGGGAAAATTATCATTTACTACAAATTTTCCTATATTTTTCTATCGAGTTGCTTTCATTTCTTTCTTTTTTGTAACAATTTAAAGATGAGAAAATTATCATTTTATATAGCTTTAAATTGATGGAACGTCGAGTTTAACTATATTCTCGAAAGGTTAACGGTAAATAATTGAAAGTTTACAAAGAAAATGAATAGTGCAAACCTTCCTTAAAGAATTGAAGTATTATTTAGGGAAGCAAATGATTCCTCTTTGACACCAGACATGTTCTCTTACTTCTGTGACATATTCTCTTACCTCTTATGTTGGGTTATACACTACTATTATGTTGGGTTATGCACTACTATTATGAAAGTTTGTAAATTACTCATTTGTTATTTGTACAGATGTCTTGTCCAAGTAGTGCAGCTAGTGTTGAAAGTATTGCAGAAGGACCAATACTCGAGGAAGATGGCACGACCAATATACCGGTGAGCGATGTCCCGCAACAAGATCCAGTTGAACCGTTACCAAATGCTAATGAAATACCAATAAACCTAAGTGACGAAGAGTGTGATATTGGAGAACCAACTTTCAGAAAGAGGAAATTGACTTCATCTGTTTGGGAGCACTACAAAAGACAAAAAATTGGTGAGAAATGGAAGGCTATATGCAATCGTTGCAAGAAACAGCTAGGGGGTGACACAAAAAATGGTACAAGGCATTTGCATGATCATTTGAAGAGATGTGTATTTCGTCGTCATGATAATACTTGCCAAACAACATTAAATTTAAATAAGGATGCCGCGAGTGGCAAGGTAACAATGGGTACTTACTCTTTTGATCCAGATAAGTGTAGGTGTAGTCTCTCGAAAATGGTGATTTTGCATGAGTATCCTTTGTCTATGGTTGATCACATTGGATTTCGAGAGTTCTTGCACGACTTGCAACCATTGTTTAAGGTTCCTTCTCGCAATACTTTGAAGAGCGACATTTTGAAAATTTATGAATACGAGAAAACAAAAAATATGATTGCACTGGAGAAGATTGAAAGTCGAATTTCTATCACTACCGATATGTGGACCTCTTCTAATCAAAAGAAAGGATTCATGGTTATTACCGCTCATTTCATAGATGATGCATGGAAACTACAAAGTCGAATTATGAGGTACAATAAAAAATTACATTAAATGGTGAGAAAAAAATGGTGCTTGATTGTAAAACAAGGTGGAATTCCACATACTTAATGCTTCGTACTGCTTTAATTTATAAGAATGTTTTTCCTCGTTTGAAACAGAGGGAGTCGCAGTATAAATGTTTGCCTAGTGATGGTGATTGGGATTTGGCAAAAGAAATATGTGAGAAGTTAAAGGTTTTTTTTGAGATTACTGAATTGTTTTCAGGAACAAAGTATCCAACTGCAAATCTCTTCTTTGCAAATATTTGTGATATCAAACTGTCATTGTATGAGTGGCTTGAATCTCCTTGTGTAGAGGTTCAAATGATGGCAACCAATATGATGGAAAAGTTTAACAAGTATTGGAGTGATATTCATGGAGTTTTGGCTTTAGCAGCAGTCTTGGATCCAAGGTATAAGATGATGTTAGTAAAATATTATTATCCTCGTATTTTTAATTACAACGCTGCAAGTGAGATTGAAAAAATTTATAAAGTATGTAGCAAGTTGGTGGATGATTATCAGAAAAAGAATGATTCAAGTGGGTCTACAGCTCAGTCTTCTACTACTTCTTGTCAAACCGAGACGTCAAATGCTAATAATAATTCAGATCGCATGGCGGGTTTTTATAATTTTGTTTCCAATATTGGAGCTCCTAGCAATATGAAAACTGAGCTTGATTCTTTCTTGGATGAGCCTATTTTGCCTCGGTCAGATGATTTTGATATATTAACATGGTGGAAAGTAAATGCAATCAAGTATCCTACTTTATCTCAAATTGCAAAAGATATTTTGGCTATCCCGGTATCTACAGTGGCGTCCGAATCTGCCTTCAGTACTAGTGGTAGATTTATTAGTCCACACAGAAATAGGCTTCACCCCAAAACTTTGGAGGCTTTAATGTGTACTCAAGATTGGTTATGGGCCGATATTCACGGTACGATGTACATATGCTTTTCATATTGTTCCTTTTATGAATTATCTTATAACTAATTATTTTACTTTATTCATAGCGAATTCTGCGCCATCTGCATATTTTGGATGTTGCTCCAAGATGAATGATGAGGATATTGACGATGAGGTAATTTTATTTATCAGATAATGTAAATTTTAATATAGTTATCATGATGATATTGATTATAATATTTCTTTCATTTTTTAGGAACCATCTTGTGTCATCTCTGGCTCTGCTGATGAATGAAGTTATGAAGATGTTTTTAGCTATTTTTCTTGTTGAAAAATTTTCATCTTGTGAAGTTTTCTGTTTTATTTTGTTGTTTTGTGTGGAGAATTTGTAATTTGTTACTGGACACTTAAGTCGGGACAAGAAGTAACTATGTGTCACATTTCTTGCATTTCAAATGAATGGGTAGTCTGTATTTAATTTTTTTGAGGGTTTATGGATTTATGTTCTTAAATTTGATGAACAAATATTTTTTGAAAGTAGAGTTATCTTTTTCCTATATTTTATGGTAAAGTTTCCTTAAATATATAATTATAATTTTTTGAGAGAGAGAGAGGGGGAAAAAAAAAAAAAATATATATATATATATAGATTAAACGGGGCAGTAAACGGTTTTGGTTCTTGCCCCGCCCCTCCCCGCCCCGCCCCGTCTAAAGCGGGGCGGGGCGCGGGGCGGGGCGCCGTGATGGAGTGGCGGGGCGGGGCGGGGCGGGGGTGCCCCGCCCCGAACCCGCCCCGTTGCCATCCCTAGGTATAAGCATAGGGAATTAACTAGGGAAAATTTCATAATTAAAAAGGAGGAAATTACACCTAGGCCTCGATTTAGATTTTCATTTTCACAAATCAGATCACTAGTTTAACATTTCAAAAATTAAATTTTTTATATCTAATTAAATAATAATTAATTAATTATTAAATTTCATCCCAATTTATAATCCCAAAATCAAACATAATTTCATTATCCTTCGTCTCAGTTAGAGATGGCAAAAAAAACCGCCCCGCCCCGCCCCGACGGTGCCCCGCCCCGAATGGGGCGAAAAAAACCGCCCCGAGCGGGTTGGCGGGGCGGGGCGGGGCACCCCGTCTCGGGGCTCGGGGCGGGGATGCCCCGCCCCGAACCCGGCCCGTGAAACAAAAAAAAAAAAAATTTGAAAAAATGTATCTATATTCCAATTTCCAAGTTCCAACTGATAATTAATATTTAATAACTAATAACTATCCATATTACTGGATATGATGGAAAAAGGCTTCTACGGTCCTACCATCTCAAGATTCTGGAATCAGGCCCAAAAGCAACAACTTCCATTTGTAATTTTCTATTAACCCTACCCTAATCCCTTACCCGACGCCTCATTCTTCAAGACATCAACCACGCACAGGCACAGGCGCACAGCACAACTGCACAATTCCAGACTTCCGGTTCCTCCAGTAGCGGCGCAATCTTGTTTCCATGAGCGGCTGACCGATATCTTTAATTTTCACCGTCTCGTTCCAGCGTCTCTGGCGTAAAGAGGTAATATTCACCTGTTCTTACCTGTTCGGCTGTTCTATTTCACATGTTCTATTTTCCAGTAGAAACGCAAGAATAGTTTTTATTCACCTGTTCAGACTGTTCTATTTCCAGCGGCAAGTTTGTAAATTAGTTTTTTCTATCTATTATTATTTATTATCTAAGAATAGTCTTTGTCTTACATCTGTACAAATCAAGAGGAGGCTCCATTTTAGAGTAGCATCAGTTGTTAGGCTTTTAGAAATCAAGATTAGGTGCCATTTAGATTTTTGGCAGTTCATGTAATGTTTACCATGCTTATCATATCTTATTTAAGCATCCACCTTCAAACATGTCTGGTGTCAAAGAGGAATCATTTGATTGAATGATATTTAATTAATAGTGGTTTAATTTGTTAATTAATAGTATTATGGCTAATGTCGAATGATTGACGACCTAACGTGGAATAGATTATTAACTGGAATAAAATTTACAAATGCTAAAGACAAAAAACACATTCCATAATTAACCACCTTTTGTCTCTTATCATTGCCAGAAGCCGAGGTTGATTCTCGATATGTATCTATACATAGGATGTTTGTAAGTATATATGTTATAGACTATATATTGCTATAGAGAGCTGCGCTTCCAGGGTTATAGAGCAGTAGAACTTGCAATCTTGGAAAAAAACCCTAAATATTATTTTTCTTTTTTCACTCTTTGTCTTGAGTGTGGTGGGGGTAAATATAGTAAATATATGCTACAATGGGCAATTAGATAGAGTCAGAATGGAAGATGGGAAAATTATCATTTACTACAAATTTTCCTATATTTTTCTATCGAGTTGCTTTCATTTCTTTCTTTTTTGTAACAATTTAAAGATGAGAAAATTATCATTTTATATAGCTTTAAATTGATGGAACGTCGAGTTTAACTATATTCTCGAAAGGTTAACGGTAAATAATTGAAAGTTTACAAAGAAAATGAATAGTGCAAACCTTCCTTAAAGAATTGAAGTATTATTTAGGGAAGCAAATGATTCCTCTTTGACACCAGACATGTTCTCTTACTTCTGTGACATATTCTCTTACCTCTTATGTTGGGTTATACACTACTATTATGTTGGGTTATGCACTACTATTATGAAAGTTTGTAAATTACTCATTTGTTATTTGTACAGATGTCTTGTCCAAGTAGTGCAGCTAGTGTTGAAAGTATTGCAGTAGGACCAATACTCGAGGAAGATGGCACGACCAATATACCGGTGAGCGATGTCCCGCAACAAGATCCAGTTGAACCGTTACCAAATGCTAATGAAATACCAATAAACCTAAGTGACGAAGAGTGTGATATTGGAGAACCAACTTTCAGAAAGAGGAAATTGACTTCATCTGTTTGGGAGCACTACAAAAGACAAAAAATTGGTGAGAAATGGAAGGCTATATGCAATCGTTGCAAGAAACAGCTAGGGGGTGACACAAAAAATGGTACAAGGCATTTGCATGATCATTTGAAGAGATGTGTATTTCGTCGTCATGATAATACTTGCCAAACAACATTAAATTTAAATAAGGATGCCGCGAGTGGCAAGGTAACAATGGGTACTTACTCTTTTGATCCAGATAAGTGTAGGTGTAGTCTCTCGAAAATGGTGATTTTGCATGAGTATCCTTTGTCTATGGTTGATCACATTGGATTTCGAGAGTTCTTGCACGACTTGCAACCATTGTTTAAGGTTCCTTCTCGCAATACTTTGAAGAGCGACATTTTGAAAATTTATGAATACGAGAAAACAAAAAATATGATTGCACTGGAGAAGATTGAAAGTCGAATTTCTATCACTACCGATATGTGGACCTCTTCTAATCAAAAGAAAGGATTCATGGTTATTACTGCTCATTTCATAGATGATGCATGGAAACTACAAAGTCGAATTATGAGGTACAATAAAAAATTACATTAAATGGTGAGAAAAAAATGGTGCTTGATTGTAAAACAAGGTGGAATTCCACATACTTAATGCTTCGTACTGCTTTAATTTATAAGAATGTTTTTCCTCGTTTGAAACAGAGGGAGTCGCAGTATAAATGTTTGCCTAGTGATGGTGATTGGGATTTGGCAAAAGAAATATGTGAGAAGTTAAAGGTTTTTTTTGAGATTACTGAATTGTTTTCAGGAACAAAGTATCCAACTGCAAATCTCTTCTTTGCAAATATTTGTGATATCAAACTGTCATTGTATGAGTGGCTTGAATCTCCTTGTGTAGAGGTTCAAATGATGGCAACCAATATGATGGAAAAGTTTAACAAGTATTGGAGTGATATTCATGGAGTTTTGGCTTTAGCAGCAGTCTTGGATCCAAGGTATAAGATGATGTTAGTAAAATATTATTATCCTCGTATTTTTAATTACAACGCTGCAAGTGAGATTGAAAAAATTTATAAAGTATGTAGCAAGTTGGTGGATGATTATCAGAAAAAGAATGATTCAAGTGGGTCTACAGCTCAGTCTTCTACTACTTCTTGTCAAACCGAGACGTCAAATGCTAATAATAATTCAGATCGCATGGCGGGTTTTTATAATTTTGTTTCCAATATTGGAGCTCCTAGCAATATGAAAACTGAGCTTGATTCTTTCTTGGATGAGCCTATTTTGCCTCGGTCAGATGATTTTGATATATTAACATGGTGGAAAGTAAATGCAATCAAGTATCCTACTTTATCTCAAATTGCAAAAGATATTTTGGCTATCCCGGTATCTACAGTGGCGTCCGAATCTGCCTTCAGTACTAGTGGTAGATTTATTAGTCCACACAGAAATAGGCTTCACCCCAAAACTTTGGAGGCTTTAATGTGTACTCAAGATTGGTTATGGGCCGATATTCACGGTACGATGTACATATGCTTTTCATATTGTTCCTTTTATGAATTATCTTATAACTAATTATTTTACTTTATTCATAGCGAATTCTGCGCCATCTGCATATTTTGGATGTTGCTCCAAGATGAATGATGAGGATATTGACGATGAGGTAATTTTATTTATCAGATAATGTAAATTTTAATATAGTTATCATGATGATATTGATTATAATATTTCTTTCGTTTTTTAGGAACCATCTTGTGTCATCTCTGGCCCTGCTGATGAATGAAGTTATGAAGATGTTTTTAGCTGTTTTTCTTGTTGGAAAATTTTCATCTTGTGAAGTTTTCTGTTTTATTTTGTTGTTTTGTGTGGAGAATTTGTAATTTGTTACTGGACACTTAAGTCGGGACAAGAAGTAACTATGTGTCACATTTCTTGCATTTCAAATGAATGGGTAGTCTGTATTTAATTTTTTTGAGGGTTTATGGATTTATGTTCTTAAATTTGATGAACAAATATTTTTTGAAAGTAGAGTTATCTTTTTCCTATATTTTATGGTAAAGTTTCCTTAAATATATAATTATAATTTTTTGAGAGAGAGAGAGGGGGAAAAAAAAAAAAAATATATATATATATATAGATTAAACGGGGCAGTAAACGGTTTTGGTTCTTGCCCCGCCCCGCCCCGCGCCCCGCCCCGCCCCGCCCCGCCCCGTCTAAAGCGGGGTGGGGCGCGGGGCGGGGCGCCGTGATGGAGTGGCGGGGCGGGGCGGGGCGGGGGTGCCCCGCCCCGAACCCGCCCCGTTGCCATCCCTAGTCTCAGTCTTTTCTCCTCCCCGTTGGCGTCTTCTCTCTTCTCCCTCTCCGGCGACAATGGCGGAGCTCGTGACCCCTCCCATATCTACCGACGAAGTCTTCTCTCCTCACGTTACTATCCTCTCTCTTCCTTTACCGATGTGTCTCTGTCCTCTCTTTTCCCCTACCGACGGTTTGTTTCTTTCTTTTTACCGGCGCTCGAAGCGATACATTTCTTCTTCTCTCCGGCGCTCAAAGCTATGCCCTTCTCTGTCCTCACTACAATGTCGCGCACCCACCACCGTTGGTCACAACGGCGCAGATCTGTTATGTCCCTTCTTTTTTTTTTGTTTTCGAGTTTGATTTTATGGATGGTAGTGGTGGTTTAATGGCTGATTTGTGCCGATGGTTGCAGATCTGTGGTGGTTTCTGCCGAACGGTGTTGTTGGGCGTGTGTGCGTGGGTACGGCGGTGGTGGATCGGCGATGGTGGTTGCTGTGTGTGCGTGGGTGAGTGGTCGTAAACGGTGCGGTGCCGTTGTGTTGGCGGTGGATTGGGCGCTGCGAATTGTGGATCTGAAGTTGGGCGGCGGGTGCGGTTGGGTGTGTGTGTTCTGTGTGCGGATGGGTGTTGTCTGGTTCCTTGGTGTTGAGATCGTGGTTTTTGTTGTTGTTGGAGTGGTCACAGAAGTTGCGGGTGGATTTGGTGATGGTCACAAATGATTTGATTGTTTGTCACAAATGATTTGATTGTTTGTGACCAATAATTTGGTCGGTTTGTGACCAATAAACAATTTGTGACCATTGAATTCGATGAACTGTGACCAGTACAAGTTGTGTGACCTAAAAATTACTAATTTTTGACCTAAAAAATTATTAATTTGTGACCAATAAATTGATGTTTGTGACCATAAATTAAGTAACGTAACTTTTAATTTTTATGATTGTGACCGATAAACAAATTGTGACTTTTAAATTTTTAAGTTGTGACCGATGAACAAATTGTGACATAAGAAATTTTTGAATTGTGACCTAAAAAGTGACCGAACGGTCATCAGAATACTCACGGAATCGGAGCAGTCGTCGGAGAAGAACGGTGATCGGAAAGTGGGTTGGGTTGGTAGAGGTGGGGTGGGGTGAGGTAATTATGCCCTTGTTTGACACCCATTTTTTTCTTACTCTATTTCTCTTTTTTCATTTCAACCACACATTCTATTAATAAAATAATATTACACATAAATCAAAAAATTCTTCTTACTTTTTAACCACACAATCTTCCATCAATCACTATTCCAAAAATTATTTTTCAAACAAAATGGGTGTCAAACAGGGGCTATATTATATTAGAATTAAATATTTAATAATAAATTGATTTAATAATTCATTAATTATTAATTAAAATTTTAAAAAACCCGATTTGTGAATTTTCAAACTTGTTTTTGGATTTTTGAAATGGGTGAAAGTAAAAACCTTATTTGTGTATTGTTCCCATTAAAAAGTTTAGTTTTACTAATTTCAAATTTAAGACTTTAAAATTTCAAATTTCAGTTTTTTAATTTTATTTATAAATTAATTAATTAAATATATATTTTATTAATTAAATACATTAAAGTCACAAATTTCATATAATTGGTCATAAATCACAAATTTTATATGTTACAAATTATTTTACAATCACAATTCAAAAATTTTATAGGTCACAATTTGTTCATTGCTCACAAATCAAAAATTAAAACGTCACAAATTATTTTATGGTCATAATTCAAAAATTTTACGTGTCACAATTTGTTCATCGGTCACAAATCAGAAATTTTATAAGTCACAAATTATTTTACTATCACAATTCAGAAATTTTATAGCTCACAAATTATTTTACACTCACAATTCAGTAATTCTATAAATCACAATTTGTTCATCGATCACAAAGAAAAAAATTTATATGTCACAACTTGATCGCAATTGTATACAATTTGGTTACAAATTCATTTATTGGTCACAAATCAAAAAAAATTATAAATCACAATTCATTTATCGGTCAAAAATCACAAATTTCATAAGTCACAATTCAAATTTTTAGGTCATATATTATTTATTAGTCACAATTTATCGGTTACGCGTTATTTTTTAGTCACAGAATACCCAAATTAATGGTCACAATGACGTATATAATTGTTCACAACCATTACCGGCACCAACAAAATGACGTATATAATTGTTCACAACCGTTACCGGCACTAACGAAGCAACGCACCAACTTACCATCACTGTAGCATCATCGCCGTGAGCACCACCACCACCAACAATTCAGCCATGCCACCGAAACCACTAGCCCTCCATCTCTACCACACCATAACCACAAACCCTACCCAAAAAAATCCTAAAAGCTGCGGCTGATGACACTATCAGAAACGCCACACCTCGCCAAATTACTACACGACCACCACAAAATACCACCAACCAGAAAAGACCACCTGCAAACACCACCACGCCATAAACAACACCAACTATAGAAAATTTATGGAAGCTAAAAGTGAAACTACAAAAAACATTTAGTTTAAAAAAAGATTGTAATAAATCTCAAATTCATTCCCTATGTTCATCGTGCATCACGCACTGTCGGTAGGCACTGCTATGTGCGGCCGAATCTCTGGTTAGAACTCCAGTTAAGAGGGCAAGAGACGAAATGAGCGCCGCGCACCACCATGCACAGCGGCCATTGCGGCCATTGATGGCCGCTGTGCGTGGCCAGATATTAGGTCAGAGCTCCAGTTAAGAGAGAATGATATGTATAGTAGAGAGATGATGGGAAGGTAGAGAGAGAAGGAAAAAGAAGAAATGGATTTGAAGTGAAATGAGGTTGCTCTACGACGACGATGTGGTCTGACAGAGAGATAAACATGAGAGGGAGAGGAAGATGAGAGAAAGGGGATGAAGTATGGAGAAAATAATACGGGGTTTGAATGGAGTAGATATGGTAGGTGTGAGAAAACAAATTTTAAAACTACAAAAAATCAGATATTATTAAATTGAAAAAATTCATATCTCAAGTATTATAAATAGATTAATTCAATTTTCAGATAATAAATTTACAATTCCAAAAATCGGGTAATAAATAAATAATTAAATTTTTTTTATTAAGGCACCGTTTGGTAACCATTCTTTTTTTCATTCTCATTCTTCTACTAATTTTCAACCACACATTCATCAATAAAATATATTAAGGTCACAATTATACAATTAACGATCACAATTGCATACTTATAAGTCACAACTTATTTATTTGTCACATATTATCAATAACAAATCAAAAAAATTATATGTCACAATTTATTCATTGGTCACAAATGACAAATTTTATAAGTCACAATTCAATTTTTTAAGTCGCACATTATTTATTAGTAACAAAATATCCAATTTATTGGTTACATATTATTTATTGATCACAAATTAACCAATTTATTGGTCACAATCAATCAAATAATTTGTGACTACTACCATCATTTGTGACCATCACCTCAACACCGCACGATGCACATAACTGTCGTCGAACACCACCACCGTCGAGCCACCCCACCACCTCACAACAAACAATCAACGCTACTGCATGCCATCGAGCCACAATCAACCAAATAATTGCCGGGCCGGAGCTCCGAATGATATGGAGTAGAGAGAGAATGGAGAAGTAGCAAGACAAGGAAGAATGATAAGTGCGGATTTTTGCACTTATTCGGACCATTAATTTAGATATTTGTGAGTTTTTATTATTAATTTATTACTTAATTTAGTTATTTTTATTTTGTAGGTGAAAACCCGAGTTTGAATGATGATTGGAAGGAATTTACGCGAGAAATTAGTAAAAAGAACCAAAGACACAAATAATTCAAATTTTGGGGACCAAGATTAACACTTTTTGAAAGTTGGAGGACTTGACGTGCAATATCTGTAAATATGACACCAAAATCAGATTTTTTGGCAGATAGGTGGCGTATATGCGCCACTGTAGCAAATTTGGCATTTTCAAAAGGCTAAGGATCGATTTTTTTATCTTTCCAAAGTTGAGGGCTTGTGCTGCAATTAGTCATTAGGTTAATTTAAAACAAAAGGCAGTCCCTGTTTTTGACTACTAGAAGACGTCCGACAGCTGGGTCTCTTCAGTCTCTGGGCATTTT
The DNA here is from genome assembly GCA_035079005.1 of Fraxinus americana. Taxonomy (NCBI): domain Eukaryota; kingdom Viridiplantae; phylum Streptophyta; class Magnoliopsida; order Lamiales; family Oleaceae; genus Fraxinus; species Fraxinus americana. The sequence continues at coordinate 32,784,026 of CM068717.1, read as the reverse complement.
CAATTTTTTTAATTTTAATTTTCTTTCTTTATTTTTCGTTTGATTTCCATTAGAAATTTTTGGACAAAGCTTGAAATTTGGCAATGATGAAATAGCTTGAAGAAGAAGACTCTATCAATAAGCTTTTCTTTTCCCTAATTTATTTTCCATTAATGAGTTCTAAGAATTTGTTATTTATTTTTGACTATTTGATGGATAACTAAGGGCCTGTTTGGTATGGATTTTGATTTTCTACAGTAAATCAATTCTCATTTTCAACCACACATTCTTCAATAAAATAATATTTTCCATCACATCAATAATTTTTTCTTTTTTTTCAACCACACATTTCCCATCATATCACTATTCAAAAATCAATTTTTCCCCCAAAAATCCTTACCAAACAGGCTCTAAGTATATTTGTGATTGGGGGTGATTCCAAACCCAAGTTATGATTTTCAATTAATTTGTGTTTTATAGTTCTCTTGATTGATGTGTTTAATCCATTGATTTAATGTGTATTTTGTTCTTCTTGATTGTTGGGTGTACAACTAAATGATTGACTTGTTGCAATGAATGCTATTTTGGGATTTATAGTACGTAATCGCTATTTATTCTAAAACCTTTGTGGCAATTACATTTCAATGGATTATGAGGAATTTTCTATTGATTGTATATGGATTAACACTTAAGTAAGTAAACCGAGCTTGTGAGTTTGCCCTTAATTCAATTCATCTCTTTTGTTGTAATACTTTTGTTAAATTAAATCTAGAGATCTTGTTTTAGGTTGTTTAATGAAAAGGGTGGAGTAAAGAGTTTGTTTTATTCAAGTAACATGTAAGAAGAGATTGAGATAATTGAGCTTGTAATTATTCTCGAATTGTTGTTAATCTAGAGAACGAAAATCTATTGTGGTAATTGATATGAAAATCATTCTCGTGGTAACGAAATACCCCCAATCACATCTTCACATCTTTGATTTAAAAACTATTTTGTTTACTTCCAAATTCAAGTCTTTTCTATTTTGAATTTATTGCTTTATTTAGTTCAACGAACCAAACCTCCAATTTAAATCACTTTAGTATATAATAGTTAATTTCAATTTCTAGTGTGCAATTGATTAGATTGAAACAATCCTCTGCGGGAAATGACACTTACTTGCCATATTACTATTTAAAACGATATATTTAAGCTAAGTAAGGAAAATTAATTGGTACTCATTTTGAGCTTTTCAAAGAAACAAGAAATGAAAATGAATTTGAAGTGAAATGGAGTTGGTCTCCGGCGGCGGGTGCTTCGACGACAGTGCAATCTGATGGCGTGAGAGGGAGAGGAAGAGAAGAGAAGAGAGAACAGTGAGGAAGTAGGGAGAAAATGATTTAGGATTTGAATGGGGTGGATAGTGTAGGTGTAACCTGATTTTTGAATTGAAAATGTTAAATACATGTATGGATATAATTTCCACTATTCCAAATATTTAATGGGAAAAAATCACATTTAACAAATAAAAATAAAACAATTTATGATACACTACATGATATTTTATATACTATAAATATTGGATGTTATCCTAAAACAAATCAAAATTATGGACTCCCATAATTCTCCTAATTTTTTTGTAACTAGAAGACATCAACAACTACGAACAAACAAACCATTATTTTTTCCCAAAATCAAGAAATTTTCGCACTTAGACCAATAAAAGTATGAAATTCCAATAGTAAGGTTGCATATTATTTATTCCTAAGCTTCTTGATATTAATATTTAATTTAATACATTCACAAACATAAATTCAGGTAACAGAATACAATGAAAAAAGGGAAAGAAATCAAAATTCCATGATTTCATCTTATGGAAGGTGGGTGGTTACGGGCAGTTGAATTCAAATAACAGAGAACAAGAATACATCACAAGAGACAAAATCAAGAAAATGAGTTCTATATTTATTTTATTTTATTTGTTCATATTGCCTCGAAGTTCCAACTTGCTATATTCTGAGGTACTACTTAAAGATATGTAATTTTTATTTTGTTCTAATGTTCTATAATTTGATTAAATTAATTTCAAATTTATTGTCAATTTCATGCTTATACATCATAAGATTGCTATTTTTTTATCGTCTAAGTAGTTTTTCTGTTATATTGTTCATTTATCATATCAAAATTCGTATGTTAGGGTGCGTTTGATTGGAAAATGGGTGGAAAGAAAATATTTTACAGGGAAAAGATTTGCCTAGAAAATGTTTTGCAGGGAAAATGATTTCAAGTGTGTTTGATTGGTATAATTTTCCACCTGGAAAATTTTTGAAATTTTGGATTTTTTTGTTCACGTTTGACTTTATTTTATATGGAAATTATCTATTAAAATAATTTTTTTTTTTTTACAATTGGTTATGAAATTTGTTAACATTGTCTAAAAGTTAAAAAAAAAAAAATTTTTGCTCGAAAACTATTTTTTCATCAAAGTTTAGTGTTCGTTTTGCTTCGTTTTATATGAAAATTTTTCATTAAAGTGAAATTTTTTTTTATAATTGATTATAAAAATTTTTAAAATTTCCAAAAAGTAAAAAAAAAAAAAAAAAAAAAACAAAACCAAAACCAAAAAAAAAAAATTCCCAGAACATGGAAAATGCTTTCCCACCAATTTGGTGGGAAAGCATTTTCCCCAAAATGGAGGCAATTAGGCGCGTGGGTGGGTGGGGGGCAAAATGTTTTCTTGGCAAAATTTTTACTATCAAACACCTATGTTACATGGAAAATGAAAATATTTTCCTAGTTCTAGGGAAAAGAAAGGCAATCAAACATGGCCTTAGATTTTCGTGTAAAAACAAAGATATGTGGTGAGAATTGTTATGTATTAGGAAATGATGTTTAGCATAACATGTTCTCTCTTATTGTAGTGTCACGAAATGTATCACTTGTGTAAAAGTAGTCGGTTACTGATAAGTGTAATTTCTACACTTATTAGGGGTCCTAAATGATGATATTTTGTTATTTCTTGAATGCATTAATGCCTAATTCTTTATTTATTGCTTTTGTTAGGAAAAACTTATGTTTGGACGAAGAATTGTAGGAAAGAACGGAATGGCTAAAATGAAGTAATTCAAAGTTTGGGGACTAAAGTGCAAATACTCAAAAGCTGTGTCGAACCTCATGATAAAGATTTGAGAGTGATATGGGTCAACTGGGTGAGGACAGAAGTCAAATGGTGAAATATAGTCAAAATATTATCAAGCATCAATTTTTAGCCGAAAAATTTATGCTCAGGATTTTCAGTTTTATATTAAAACTCATTTTTGGCATAGCGAACGTTCGAATTGGAGAATTGTATTTCTAAAAAAATTGTATCTCTTTGATTTAGCTTTCTAACACACTTTAAATCGGTTCAATCGGATATTGAGATAAAAAGTTATGACAGAAATACTGAAAGTTGCTCAAACCTAAGGGTGCAACTAGGCATGCAGAGGAGGCGCGCGCCTCCTTCTCTTCTGAGATGCTTTAGGTTGTCTAAAGGATTCAGGTGCGCACCCTAGTTTGTACTAGGCGCGCAAAATAAGAAAAAAAATTGATTTTCCTTATTTTTGTTTTGGTAATAATTCATTATAATCTTTTGGCATGATTTAAATACCAAAACTCGGCTAGAACGTAAGAGACCTCCCTAGACCTAAAAATTCATAGATTTGACATATTTTGGAGGCAAAGAATGAGACTAGATCATCAACATCAAGGAAATTGTGTAAGATTCTTGAAAATTATCCATCCAAAATCAAGATTTCATTCAAGAAAGTGAATTTTTGCACTTTCTTCCATATTTCTTCGACCGTGGTGATATTTTTCTATAAATTCTTGTATAATTTAATTATTATGATGATTGTTAAGTTTTTCTATTGTATAGATGATTGAGAAACCATATTTTATTTATTTCAATTTAAAACGATTAATTTAGGTCTTTCTTGTTATGTTTTTTGATTGATTTTGCATTCTTATTGCACTATTTAATTGTTTGGTTGCCAATTAAATAGTTTGTTACTTGTTGTAATGTATGAATACTTAAAATAAGTTTAGAACATGTTAAAATAAACACATGAGCAATATGTATTATGAATAATATTTATGGTATGTGCAATCATGTAGATAATCTAAACAAAATGCATGATTTTCATATGAATTCAGACTGGAAATATGATTGGGTTGTTTTAATCATAGGTCGATATATCTTGGAAAAGATCATTTACTTATTATGATGATTGCTACGTTTTTCTATTGTATAGATGATTGAGAAACCATATTTTAATTATTTCAATTTAAAATGATTAATTTAGGTCTTTCTTGTTATTTTTTTGATTGATTTTGCATTCTCATTGCACTATTTAATTGTTTGGTTGCCAATTGAATAGTTAGTTACTTGTTGTAATGTAGGAATACTTAAAATAAGTTTAGAACATGTTAAAATAAACACATGAGCAATATGTATTATGAATAATATTTATGGTATGTGCAATCATGTAGATAATTTAAACAAAATGCATAATTTTCATATGAATTCAGACTGGAAATATGATTGGGTTGTTTTAATCATATGTTGATATATCTTGGAAAAGATCATTTAACATATTAGGGCTATTGATTGTCAAAAATGTATGAAGTTAACTAGATTATTAATTGATAATTGAAGTAGATGGAAACAAGGGAAATCATGAACCCAATACAAGCATTCACATTCAATAAAACCACAATTTACTTGCTTTATTAGTGTAGATTAGAAGTAGTATAAACAACCACAAATTCACTCTTTTAATGTCACCACTCACTCGAATTTAATACTAACTATTTAACTACATTTTAACATTATTTCTCGTAGAACGATAAACTCGAAACTTACTATTTCTATTACTTATACAACGATCACGTATGCAACATAACAGTTACCGTTACATCTAGCACATCAATTGTTGAAATTATTTTTTTGTATTATATAAAATTGTATGCGATCAAATGAATAAATAAAGATATGTACCATATTTTGAAACGTAGTTTTACGTAATATGCTACGGATAAGGTTATTCCACCGTCCATGATAAGTTCTTGATTGTGTAAAACATATTCAGTCCGATTTGATCGGTTACATAATTTGTAGCCTGTTGTTACGGTTGTTGTCATTGCAATTCGGGTGTGATAATATGTTAACAATCATATGAAATATAATGTTTGTCTATAACAAGCATGCCACGTTGCGATTAATTGCGTCTCTTTATCTTTAAATACACTTCACTTCCACTGCACATAAAAGTATCAAGATTACATACACAAATAAACCAATATCCAATCATTCACAAGTTTTAAGTGCAGACAACATTCATGGTCCAAGCAAAGAAACTATACAGCTACTCGACTTTGACATCATGATGTCAAATAATATTGATCCAATCAACACTAGTAAATTGTAGAAATGTTTTGAACGTTGCTATAGTAAGATTCCTGGCATTTTCTGTGCAACTCTCAGCTATGCAGTTGTACACAATGATCATAATGCCCTCATTGAATGATGTTCACCTGGTCACTTTCCCAATCCATAAGGGCGGCTTCGTAATTTTGCATATGCTGTCATAACCTTTTGACCAAAATTGGCAGCAATGGGGCCCACGTGATTTGAAAGGAAAATGCATTTTTGGCCAAAATAATGTGTGTCAAACGGTATTGTGCGTCAATCTTATTCTTGATCTCTTTTACTCAAAAAGTCTAAAATAATATATTTACCGATAGAAAGCACATGATTTCTAATATTGCATACATTCTTCACAAAATCAATATCATTCACTTCTCAAACCGAAAATGATGAATTTTAATGCCATGCAAGAGCAAGCCTACGGGAGCAAGTTTGTTGTTACTCATGGATGAAGCTGAAAATGCAAGAAGAACTCATAAGCCATTGAACAATTAAATCGCAGCGAATGACAAAATTGACAGAATTCGCCCACGTCGGCCTTTCCCTTCTTGTAAAAACATTCTTCTACTGGAAAAGGCATTATAGATGGTTTTAGAGCATGATCCTGCTACCCATCAACATATATCAATTTAGATCATCTGAGCTTTTAATGTCATATATTATTTTCAGTGTGTGCAGCGGAAGCATGGTAGGACGCATGGAAGTGTAAATTTCGAACATAAAATTTATTTAAAGTGGTAGATTGTATCATACTGTATTTTCCGGAATTTTTAGGAATTTTTCAAAATTTTAATTAAGTTTAGGGGTTTGATGCTATAGTAAAAACAGAAGTGTTGAGGTGCTAAAAGTGAATTTTAGTTATATAATTATTGTGAAGCTACTGTGCAACATGAATAGGAATGACAGCTAGATGCTCAGCAATATGAGTAATTAAGACCAACAAAATTTCGTCAAGCGGAGCAATAAGTGCGACATTATGTTATTGAAATTTCACCCCTATAAATAGGGGGCCCATTCATTTGAAAATTCCACATGTCCTTGAATACGCTAGATACTCTACTACAAAAATACATTTATTCTTAATTAATTACTTTAATATATGTAAATTTATAAAAATAACCCGATGTGCCCATCAACCCAAGGAGTGGTGTTAACACCCAAGGGTAGGATGTTGACATCCTTAAACCCCGAATGTGTCAACCCCGTCTAATTGACATTAGGGGTGTCCAAAAGTCCCGGACCGAACCGGACCGAACCCGAATCGAGTGGTTCTTCATAAATTAAATACCCGAACGGATACTCGAATCGAGAACCGATGGGTTTGGATCGGGTCTCGGTTCTAGACCAAGAACCGAAGAACCGAATAAGACCTGAAACTAAATAATTTTTTTATTTTATATATTGAATTAATTAAATTAAATTATTATTTTTAAATAAATTAGTAAATTAATTAAATAAATCAGATCATTTCATAAAGGGAAATTATAAAAATTCAGGTTTTTAATTATTAGAGTGCAAAAATCATGTGTGAATTTTATTAATCAAAAATCAGTTATTGAATTAATAATTAAATCAAGTATTAAATATTATATATCCACCCCTAAATAATTCATTTCTCTAACCTTTCTCACCTCATCGTCGCCTCCCTCCATTCTCCTTCCCCTTTCCCTTTCCCCCTCCCTTCTCCTCTCTGCCCCTCCCCTAATTTTTTCTTCCCCTTCCTCTCTCCCTCATGTTCAAGAACATCACTGCGACGTCATGTTACCAGCAATGCTCAAAGAAGGCGACGTTGCTGTGTCGCGCGCTGACTTGCAACTGTTGAACGTAGCGCCACTGCTGAGTCGCTGCGACATTGCTGTTGTAGTCGCTGCAGCATCGCTGATGGATGTGGCGACCTGGAAATTACAGTTGGGTGGACGAGGAAATTACAGTGAAATGGGTGTGTGGCTCGACGGTGGTTTGTGGCTCGGAGAAGTGGCAGATCTGTGGGTGTGGGGCGGATCTATGTGTGGCTGTTGTTCGTGGTTGGATCTGATGAGGGGCAGATCTATGTGTGGATATTGTTTGTGGCTTTGTTGGTGGCAGGGTTGTCGTGTGGTGTTGGTGGATCTGATGAGGTTTGTTGGATCTGTCTGGTGGCTGTGGTGGTTTCTGGCGGTGGAGACATTGGTTTTGTTGGTGAGGTTGTGGGTTCGGTATGGTGGTGGCGCGGTGGATTTAGATAGGAAACAGGCAGTGGTGGTGGGTTTGTTGGTGGTGGTGACGGTGGCGATGGTGGTAATGGCGGCGACGAGGTGCCGTGGTATGTGACCAAGTATTTGGTTATTTGTGACCAAGTATTTAACAGTGACCTAAAAATTTGACAATATGTGACTGAAAAATAATCCGTGACCAATGAAATTAACCATTTTTTTATCTGTCACCTAAAAATTATATAATCTGTGACCGTAAAAAATCTGTGACCAACTAATTTAGAAATTTGTGACCATGTGACCTATAAATTTTGATATGTGACCAACTAATTTTGAAATCTGTGACCAATGAATTAATTGTGACCTATAAAAGTTTTGAACTGTGACCATAAAATAATCTGTGACGTACAAAAATTATTATTTGTGACTAAAAAATAATATGTGACTAATTAAATTATAAATCTGTGACCGGAATGATTGCCGGAATAGTTGCCGGAATGGTCGTCGAAATAGTCGCCTGAATCTGAGAAGAGTGGTCGTCGGAGAAGAGTGGTTGCCGGAATAGTCGTCGGAGAAGAGTGGTCGTCGGAATGGTCCGGAAAAATCCTCGGAGCGGTAGGGGTGGTGCATGTGGGGTGGGTTTATTATATTATATTAGAATTAAAAAAAAAACACCTGATTTTTGAATTTTCAAACTATAAACATGATTTTTGAATTAGTGTAAACTAAACACCTTATTTATAAATTTTTCCCTTTCATAAATTTAATTGTAAAGTACAATACCCAAATCATTTTAAAGCCCAAATTATTTTAAAGTTCATTTTAAAGACAAGAAATAGTGGAGTTTGGGATCCATTTGCAGTTTTTGATATGAATTATCAATATTTTAATATTAACATCTACTTTTTGGTATTAGTATTCATTGAATTAATTTTATTGGATAGCTAGTTATTTATATGTTTTTTAATTGAGTTACGTTAATTTATAAAAGTTACGAATGGAATGTCATTAATTGTATTTATGTAGTGTTGCTGTAAATGTTAAAAAATTTAATTATGGCATGGAACCGAACCGAACCGAACTCGAACGGTTCCATAATTATATTTGGACCCGACGGGTCCATTTATTACCCGAAAGTTTTGGGTCGATTCGGTTCTCTTCAGAATCAAATCGAACTGACCCATGGAAAGCCGCCCTAATTGACATTGTCCTAATTAACTTCTTATGCTCGCCAATTGAGTTTTGGAATGAGATTATGGATACATTGTGGAATTTTGGGTGGATGTTGTGATGGAACGTGTACATTGAAAGTAACATAGTTGTTATTGGTCATATTGATATTTGAGCTCATATGGTATACCGTAACAGTGTTGTAGAACAAGTCGTGCAATGCCTTGAAAATTCATCCTATTATTATTTATTAAGTTAGAAGAGAACCTGATGACGTCAAGTAGAATTTTGTTTGAGTTAACATGGAATTAGTGGAAAAATGATTTTAAATCTTATTTCAAGCGGCCAATTTTGGCTTGATCGTATGGATTAACTATTTATCGTTTCTTTAGTTCAAAATATGTGTTTGTCACTTCGAAGCAATGCCAATAGTCTATCCCGAACAATCAAGAATCATATCTTGAATATGAGTCAAAAATAGGACTTTGATATGTAAATTGATGCGAGTAGCCAATTTTAACTTGTTATTAAGACTTTGTCATGTAGTTATTTTTCGAATTGAAAGGTGTTATGAAATATATCTGACTTAAGAATATATAAAGGGCATTTCTCAATTTTCAGAATTCGTAGATGAAAACCTACATGCTCTGTGAAACGTGTTTATACATATATAACTGTTAAAGTTCTAACTTGGCTAAAGTTTGTTATTTTTAATTAGCTTACTTCAGGATACACAAACAAAAATGGAATTTTATTCTCCAATTGAGTCTCCTCTTTATATATTGTCCCTATTTGAGCCATATTTTTTAACAATATATTTTAAAAATAATAATTTTTTTAGAATATTATTAAAAAGTATGAAGTTTTTTTGAGAGTATGAAAAAAATTATTTTATTGAGAGAATATGAGATAAAAATGAAATTTGATAAAAAAAAAAGAATTTTAAAAAAAAGGGACTCAAAACTGGAGCATATATATATGGAATTGCATATTTCTGTCCACACCTCAACTAGTTCTGGCTTATGATTAAGTGATGAAAGAAAACCAGAATTTTGTCCCACAACAAGATCGGGTAGTCTCCAATTCTTTTAATAATTAATCACTCTAGTTTTGCAGTGAGTTAGAATTAATAAGGAAAACTTACAAGAAGAAATTTAGGTTCAATTTTCTTTAGAATATTGAAATAAATTGGTGTTTGAATTAATTAATTAGGAAAACTTACTATGCCCCTGTTTGATGGTCATTCTTTTGAGAAAATAGAGTTTTGAATAGTGATTTTATAAAGAATGTATGGTTAAAAAATATGAATTTTTTTTTGAATTTACATGTAAAATATTTTATTGTTCAAATATGTAGTTGAAAATAAGTATGAGAATTAAAGAGTTTTGAAATAAACTGGTTTTGAATTAGGCAATTTACTTTACCAAGATTCTCATGTGTGCTTTATTTATCACCAATAAGCAAAGTTTCAGTTATAAATATTTGTCTATAACGCTCACCAAGAACGAATCTAGGATCGGATTATAATGCAAACTAATACATAAAAGAAAATAAAATTCACATGAATTTTTTTTTCTACCAAAAAAATGGAGTATGCTGGGGACTGGACCGGACTCAATCTCCCCTACATCCGTCCCTAACGCTCACCACTTAGCCATCAAATTAATATTAATTATTGTTCATAAATATAAATACAAAATTTTGTTATTAACCCACCCTTATTATAAAACTAGTTTTTACACGTGCAATACACGAGTTGTGATATTTTTAAGCTAATATTAGCGTTTTGAATGTTAAGATGAAATATGAGATTGTATTTCAAATTTTCCAGCATAGAAAGATTTAATTGGTTTGATTTAATTCAACTTTAGATTTTGATTTCTTGTTGAATTAAAGAAGCTGCTGTTGTGAAATTGAAGTTACCGTTTTTTCACTGAAGTTACCAATTTTACACACAACATACCGGATTTTCATCTTACTTACCGGATTTAACAGCTTTCCAAAAATGAATAAACTTACCGGATTTACATGAAGCATACCGTATTTGGCATATATTGTTTTATATCTATACTCATTGGGCATGACAGTCGCTTTTATCTGTAAACATGCAACATTTTCAATACAAATTTAGTTTAATCGACCAAGCAAATGATAATTTGGGGGAGGGGGGGTGTTTAAAGTAGAAAACTTAGACGAAAAATTTAGCAGAACAATGAAATTAATGAATAGACAAGGTTCTCATAGTAAAAATAACGAAAACAACTTGTAGATAAGTTTTGATCTATATAATTCACATTTACTAAAAAAAAAAAAAAATAACAAAACAACTTTAGGTTGACTTAAAATCTCTTGTACTGTTACTATCTATTTACAAGAAGAGAAAACTAATATTGATATGCAGGTAGCTTGAGGCAGCAAAAGAAATGCACGTGTTGTACTCATAATTAAAACTGCTAAAAATATTAAATGAAAACCTACCTCTTCATATATTCTCTTCCAGGTTCCAGACATGTCCATGATCGATTTAGAGCAAATTGGGCAGCAGTACCTGAAGTCACCATCAATGGAGTTTGGCAAAAAAAAATCAGGTACAAATTCTTTTAATAAGCAAAAATAAAAATAAAAAATCTCGAAGTATATTGCAAGTAAATTGACAAATTACTTGTCACGCTTGATCATCTCGTGGTAACATTCACGATGCATGGTGTGTCCACATTTCATAACGGTTGTCTTTCAAAGAGTCAAACAGATATTGTAAGTACAAAAAAGGGATAGTATTACAATCTGACTACTCAAGATTAACAGTAAAGAACTCGAAAATGAAAATCAAGGAAACCTCGTAACATATAGGACAGTGATGTTGCATGGAGTTTTCTATACACGAATGATTGTTATGCAAACTAATTGAATAACAAGAGCCTGCATAATTATGATAAAAATGTAAGAAGAAATTCAAGTGTAGTGATCAGCTTAGAGAAGGTGTTAAAATCCAGCAAATTCTTAAGACTCGTTATATTTTCTCGATACTTACAATTTTACTGCAGAGATGAGGAATTCAACTGAAAAATAAGTTTAAAGACAAAGTAACAATGAAGTAACGCCAAAGAGCAGTTGCATACCACACTTCTTGCAGTGGAAAAAGTTCTCGCGACCGCCAACTCTAAATGATGAATCAGAATTTAGATCAAATTAGTTACAGAATGGAGAAAGGTTTCCAAAGCTTAAAAGGTTTAATTATAAGTAAATAAGGAAATTTTAAAAATATACAATTTTTATTTTGGCTCAGAATTTGATATTAGTAAATTCTTTTACTTAGATGTGTGTGTGTGTGAGAGAGAGAGAGAGAGAGAGCCTTATCCGAACATGTACAAAAACAACAAATAAATTTTAGTTATTTTAAAGCTTGGCCAAACATCAAAACAGCGTAAGAAACGGGCATAAAGTAAGCATTTATTATCTGATTACTAACCTGTAGATTCCACAAACGGGCATAAAGTAAGCATTTCTTATCTGATTACTAACCTGTAGATTCTACAATCATCACAATGAAACTGTCCTTTGTCAATCTACAGCAAGCATAAATTAGCATTGTTTACGAATTTAGAAGCGACTATAATCAATGGAGAATAAAATCATAGAAACAAGTTATTTTAGCAAGGTAGAAAGAAAAATATCTTAATTACATCATCGTCGTAGAATATACACACGTCGCAAAAGTATTCTCTCATATTGACGTTGCAATTTGTACAAACATGGGCAACCTGGACCAAAGGAAGATCATTTTTTTTTAACAAATCAAGTATTGATAGAAACAGAACAAAACAGCTTATAACTCAAGTTGAGAGAACTTACAGGCTGCTCCGCGTCACAAACTGAATAGAGTACCAAGTCGAAAAGCTCAATATTAAATTAGGAAAAATAATATTATCCTCACAAGTGAGTTTCATTTTTCAGGTTCTTTTCTGTTCCTCCAAGCATCAATAGAATCACTACTTTCTTAATCCATAGATGCCTATATATAGAAGGTGCAAGAGAATTAGCAAGCACATCAAATGAGTCATCCCTTTCAGATATCTTTTTGATGTTTTTCATGTCTTCATTTGAATAATGTAGATTGTGTGCCATTTTGTTGAGAAGAGAGACATTGTTGGCTATGAGGACAATCAGTACAAAATTGGTAAACAAGCTTTAAAGAATATTTGATAGAACGAAAGAGAAATAAATAAGCAGACTATTAGGCATACACATAGCAACTTGAATACTCCATTCACACTACCCTTGCTTTTTCCAATAAGGGCTTTGTATATTCCACCTCTTGCCACATTTTCACCTTAAATGCACTGTACTTCTCCATCTGAAAAATATTATGTGGAAGGTGGCAAATATGGAGAGTTGAGCCTTTTTTACTATCATCTTTTCTAGCTCCCGCTACAGATTGCCCTGGGCCAAATAACTAAAACACTACTGCCAATAATCCAATGTTAGAAGGAACCATTGCATTATACAATAGAGCATCCCGCCCCCCCAAAAAAATAGAACCAATGTTTCCCAAAATGTACTTGCACAATTTCCGTCGTGCTTTCAGGTTTGTAGATCTCATTTCATTGATTGCTTGGGTGAAAAATGGTTACCCTCATCTGTCACGAAGAACCAACATGAGGTTAAGACATAATTAACTGTTTCAAACTAAAAGCAGTATCAAGAAAAATACGTGAGCTTGCCATTCAGTGAGTAAAATAGTAAATAGGATTGTTCAAAGGAATTTTCTAACACAAAAGCCACTTTGAAAAACACTTGTTTAGAGGAACATGAGAAGCAATACTTTAACAATAGTTCTTTAAGTAATCAAACTTCTCCAGCATAGTGAGTATATTGAGACACATATCTCTAACAACAGATTATTGGGTCGGAATCCATGGACATCGTTAATTATTAACTCAGAGCACTGATTATTAGGTTGGAATCCATGGACATCGTTCCTTAACTTTAAGTAATTGCAGCAAAATATAGAATTAAGTAATTGTTAAACATACCAGTTTGCCCCGAAGCTATTGTGCGCATATAATTTCCAGTCATCCCCACAATCAATGAAGTAACCACCCCATATTCCTGATACATTTTCTATATCATTAACAGAGGCCTAATATGAGGAGTAAATTGTTTGTCCTAACGAAAGTAATCGATTTTCGGTTTGAGTAGAAGAATTTCAGATGACTCACATGTGTACTTGATGGCATAACATCCTATTTCAGGAACACTGAAAAATTATTTTTTCAAACCAATGACAGCAGTTCCAAATTTACATGGGAGAAGAATCTAACTACCAACTTTAAGACTACTATAGATTTCTAAGAGTATAGGAACACTGAAAAAAGTCAACAATATGCTAGTTACAGATCTCTTTGAAAGGGTATGGTTACAACAAGTATAGTCGATCAATATTATCACAAAATTAAAGTAGATTGAGTTATCCAATAGTTAAACACCAAAATGAGAGGCAATTTCTCGAACCTGGCTTTGAAAGTAGGATGACAATTCGAACTCGCTTCACTAAAAGTCATTAAGAACTCTGAACTGCACAAAAAGATATTTACATGATCTATCGTGGGCATCAATCCACTTGCATGTGCATGAAGGTAAGAACCAGGTAGTACATGTTCCTGTTAAACAGTTAAAAAATGAATATTGAGTATAACACATGCATATTGAGTATAAACATAGACGTATCTCTTGAAATGTAGATGGTGGATTAGCCTTATACAATTGGTGAGCAAAAATGAATTTAGTTCCTGTCCATTTTGCTAAAACAGAGGACCAGGTATTTGAAGTACATATATTTATTAAGGATCAAGTAATTTCATTATTCATGGCAAATAGATGAAATAATTACTCACGTAATTATATTATTCAGCGCCTCTCGTGGGGGTTCGGGGGCAACAATTTTGATTTTATGTATTTATGGAATCGAATATTTTCTAATGTTTTTGAATTAAATTATTAATAAGTGAAATTGTATTTATAGTTTGTGTAAAATGTAAATAAGTAGAATTTTTGGCAAAAAAAAAAAAGAAATAAAAAGAGAAGGCGCGGGTACGGAGCCACTGAAGAAATTCTGATTTTATATATGTATGAAATGAAACAAAAAATTGTAAAAAAAAAAAAAAGAAAAGAAAAAAAACCGAAGAAAAAAAAAATTTGCTCCGCACAAATGCGGAGTAGCCACTCCGCATCTGTGCGGAGTGTTAGCACAAATGCGGAGTCGCTCCGCACAACACGATAATTTCTCCATTAACTTCTGAACTCTTAATTTTGCTTAGCCTAGTATTTATATTGTAATTACATGAGTTTTGATTGCATAATCAGAATCAAACAAAATAACCCATAATAACAAAAAAAAAAAAAAAAAGTAGCAAACCTGTTCAAAAATTTCCCCCTCAGTTTTTCTTAAAGAAGTTGAACAAAAAACAACAGGATAGGAATACAAAATTGTATTTAAATACTAAACATGCAAAAGTCATAGAAGGAGAAATAACTTTTGCATAACTACTTATAGTGAGAAGCAATATAAAGGGTAAGAAATTTGCAGATTTCTGTGCTATAAAAATTCCTCTTGAAAATTTCTTATTCCTACAAGCTCAAGAGGACGGTAATGGAGTAAAATTGTAGAAGTTGAGGCAGAATGGAATAACCAATACACATGGATTTTAAAAATACCAACCGACTATACAAAAAGAGTATGGAAAATTGAAGTTCTCGAAAGTCAATAAATCCTCCTGGAAGGCTAATTGGAATTTTTCGCAACACATGCAATAGTGATCTGTCAGGAAAAATCACGAATGAACAGTGAACCTCAAACTCTCCGCACAGATGCGGAGTGTCTACTCCTCATTTGTGTGAAGTCGCTCCGCACAACACGATAATTTGTCCATCAACTTCTGAACTCTTAATTTTGCTTAGCCTTGTATTTATATTGTAATTACAAGAGTTTTGATTGTATAATCATAATCAAACAAAATAACCCATAATCACACAAAAAAAAGTAGCAAACCTGTTCAAATATTTCCCCATCTGTTTTTCTTAAAGAAGTTGAACAAGAAACAGCAGGATGGGAACACGAAATTGTATTTAAATACTAAATATGCAAAAGTAATAGAAGGAAAAATAACTTTTGCATAACTACTTACAGTGAGAAGCAATATAAAGGATAAGAAATTTGCAGATTTCTGTGCTATAAAACCTGCTCTTGAAAATTTCTTATTCCTACAAGCTCAAGAGGACGGTAATAAAGTAAAATTGTAGAAACTGGAGAGGACGATAGCAGAATGGAATAACCAATACAGATGGATTTTAAAAATACCAACCGACTATAAAAATATTAATTCTTTCCTCAACCGACTATAAAAAAAGAGTATGGGAAATTGAAGTTCTCCAAAGTCGATAAATCCTGCTGGAAGGCTAATTGGAATTTTAGAGAGAAGATGGGGAAACCGTTGGTGAAGTGCCGACTTGAGCATTAGAGGTGTCGACTTAGTATTCTTGGAAAACATAAAACATAAGAGTTTCAATCACATTTCTTCATGAGAAAAGCTTTCTCTATATTTGTAACCATGGAATTAACTATTAAGCTCTCATTTGACTCTATTTAAATTAAAACTTTTTATTTCTTATACTTATATTTTTATCACACATTCATATAATAAAATATTTTGCAGGTAAATCTAATTTTTTTCCTTATTCCTTAACTGCACATTTTTCAAAAAATCACAATTCAAAACATCATTTTCCTCCATTTCTCTTCATAATGATCATCAAACACGGGCTAAGTATGCTCGCCTAAAAAAGGATAATATTTTTTAAAGTTAAATGTAGATTTTTACCTCCCAATTTCAGCAAGATTTTCTTTCTTTTTGAGGACTTTAGTGCCTTTCAAAGTCAATTTCTATATGAGATAACAAGTTATCTTATTGCTAAAATACTAATACAAATAGAGAGGAAATACAAAAAGAGGCTAGGGTTCATGATTAATTGAATTACTGAAAATACAAGAAAATAAAAGCTTTAAATACTAACATAAGTAAAATGACTAATCTACCATTAACATAATATAAAACTAATATATTTAACATTTCCCCTCAAGCTCATGATGCTGTTGTAAGAAGAATTGAGAGTTTGCCAAACAAAAAAAAAATCGCGAAATAGAATGTGACTTTGTAAATAAGTCAGCAATCTACATGGTGGAAGGAACAAAAGGTAATGTGATAGTGCCAAGCTAATGACGATGTCTAGCGACATGATAATCAATCTCAATATGTTTGATTCTATTATGGAATACCAAATTGTGCACAATTTGAATTGCACTCTTATTGTCACAATATAATGGAGTGAGTTGGTGAAGAAGTACACACATATCTGCAAGTAACCAATGTAACCAAACTATCTCACAAGTAGTAGAAGTCATGGCACGATATCTGCTTCCGTGGAAGACCTAGACACAATCTATTGCTTCTTGCTTTTCCAAGAAATAAGAGAATTCCCAAGAAAAATACAAAATCCAATAGTAGAACGACGATCTGTAGAATCACTAGCCCAATGGGCATCAAAATATGCTCTCAATGCTAGTGATGAAGTAGATGAAAGAAGAAAGGCTATGAAACTGAGTGCCACAAAGATACCTCAAAATGCGAAGAACAACAACCCAATGAACTGTAGTAGGCGAAATAACAAATTGACTAACTATATGAACAGTATGTACAATATCTAGACGAGTGATAGTGAGATAAACCAAACTACCGACAACAGTACAATATAAACTAAGATCAAATAATGGAGAGCCATCAAAAGAAAAATATCGAGCATTAAGCTCAAGAGGCGTATCAACGGTCTTATTATTAGTAAGATGAGCACGCTCAAATATATCTACTATGTACTTGGACTAAGAAAGAAGATAACCCGCCGGAGAAGATGCAACTTCAATACTTAGAAAGTAACATAGTGAAACCCAAATCTTTCATTGCAAAGCAACGAGCAAAGTCTGAATTTAATTCTGCAATACCATCAATATCATCACCAGTAATAATCATGTCTTTAACATATAAGGAAAGCAAAACACGAGCAACAAATGTAAATCTATAAAATAAAGCTAAATCATGATGGCTAGGACGGAAACCAAGTGAAGTAATCACAGTGGAAAACTTCTCAAACCAAGCTCGAGGTGCATGTTTGAGACCGTAGAGAGCTTTTCGAAATTTGCAAACTTCATCAGGTTGATGAGAAACACTAGGAGAGGGAACCATATAGACTTCTTCCTGTAGACCTACATTCAAGAATGCATTTTTAACATTCATCTGAGATATGCTCCATCGACGAATAGAAGCAACTAAAATAAAGGCACAAAACAGTAGTCATCTTTGCAACAGGTGCAAAAGTCTCCTCATAATCCATACCATACTCTTGAGAATATCTCTTGCAACTAATTGAGCCTTATATCTTTCAACAGATCCATCTAACTTGGTTTTGATTTTATAGATCCAACAAGATCCAATTGCTCATTTTCTAGTGGTAGAAATATCAAGTTCCAAGTATGCATCTGATGCAGAGAAGTAATTTCCTTAGCCATAGCTTCCTGCCATAGTGGATCACAAACTGCCCCTCTACAGGACAAAGGCTCAAAAAGATGATGAATAGAAGCTAATAAAAAATGAAAGAACTAGAGTAACAAGAGTAAGCAAAGTCCAGTAATTGAGAGGACTTATGAGTACGCGTAGGATAATGAGGAGAATGATCCCCTGTCTCAGGAGGTGATTGGGTAGCCGTAGGTAGAGAGGGAACAATTGAAGTATTCGGAACCAAAGTAACGTGAACATGGGAACGTGATCAGCGTGAAAATCGCAGAATTAGTTTGAAATGTTGGGAAAATCCAAATTCAGGTTGTAGACGATAGAATCCTGACCCGAGTCTCACGAACCAAGAACCTAAGGTATATTAAACCCTAGACCGATTGATGTGCGAAAACAAGAATCATGATTTTGTGAACGCCACAAGGGATGCCTAATCTTTTTGATAAGTTCTAAGGGTTGAACACCACAAATATAAAAATATATTTGATAAGTTCGGTAGTTTATTCAAGAACCAAGGGAGAGAAAAATATTGTTAGTTCATTATCAAAAGTCTTAATCCTACAATGAAATAAAGATCCTACTTATATAAAACCTAAAAAAACCCTAATTGCACGAAAATATAATTCTAATATTGTAAAAGATGCTAAAAAATGTGGAATTCTAATTAAACTAGGAAACTGCCAAAAAAATGTCAAATCCGCGTCCAACTTTATGACATGTTTATGTGCGACTGAAACCCAAAAGTAACTTGCGCCCACGTAGACTTGTGCAAAATTTTGTGACAATTCTAGAATGTACTCATGTGCGAAAATCTAACACGATCTGAAAGTTATGCCCATTTTAATCCACGCCACTCATTTTCTTTCCAAATATCATCCAAACATTGAATCCAACTCGTTTCGACTCTCGAGCCATTCACGAAACTTGAACTTTAGCTTGACAACTTCTTCAATTTGGACTCTAAAACTCGACCAAGTGATTGTCTATCCCGAATCATATCATCCCCTCTCTTTTCGAAAGGATTCGTCCTCGAATTTGTGCTTTGTGATCGCGTAGGGGATAACCAGCCTGCTACCCAACTCATCACTGCATCACCTGGATCAAATGGAAAATTTTTCCTTACATGGCATATGATCAATACACGATACCCATCCATTTTGTATGTATGGATGTATTACAGCACAAACACAGTCACCCATAGATGTTGTATGAACTCCCACGTACAATGATCAACCTAAAAGAAAAAATTAAGCAAAACACGATTGAATTTTTTAGCTTTCCCCTCAATGAGATATGGGTCCTCGTACTCATAATGTATCGTCTCCACCATATCATGCTTAACAATGGAACTCTGCTCTTTATTTCCCATAATATTTTCAATCATTTGCTCAACACATTTTGCCATTATTTGCCCACTCTCTTGATGAACAATCTCTACAATTTTTGTATCAGTCTGCTCGTGCTCTGGCTCATTAATTGGTTTACTCTTCCCAAAATCAACTGCATTTTTCAATCCACCATCCTCCATCTCAACTTCCCTATTTCTGGACTCTTCATGTAATTTAACTTCAGTGTTTTTTTGGGGTGTGATCATCTCACTCTCTTGTTTTTTCCATTCTATCTCACCTCTTACTTTCCACCGATCTGCAAAGGATTGTTCTAGTGTCAAACTAGTTAGAGTGATGTTTTCCCCGTACTGAAGAAACCTATACATGTTCCTCCCCATATCATACACAGCCTTCCTTTCATGCCTCGAAGATCTTCCCAACAAAATATGAAAAGATTTTAATGGCACTACATCACACCAAACTTCATCACTATATCTCCCGATGGTTAAATTCAATAAAACCCATTTAGTTACATCTACCTTCCCACACTCCTTCAACCAAGTCATCCTACAAGGCCTAGGGTGTTGTTGTAAATGTATTCCCAATTTTTCAGCCATCGTGATACTGGCCAAGTTTGACATGTACTCATTATCAATAGCCAGACTGCATACCGTGCTACTCACAAAACACCGAGTTTGAAAAATAAATCCCCAATCACCATTCATCCTTTACATAGGCATAATCAAGAAGACCCAAGAAAAGAATTGGACAATTGGATGAGTGATATTTAAATTCAAAAAAGTGGTTCTTGAATTTTTGGATTGGAATGAATATAAACAAATTTTAGATAGATAATATGATAGTGTCAACTTCCCAAATAAATCAAGTAAAAACAAAAAGTTTGAATAGTAGACGTGAATAGTATTTTTTTTTTATATAAACTCGAAAATTGACTACGAGATTAAAGAAACAAACGGAAGTTGATTTGGATGCTAGATTAGCCCAAAAACAACCTTTGACTTTTTTTTTTTGAATTTTCTGGATCAAAGACTCAAAATTTACGACAGACATGAAGAACAAAAACAAAAGACTCAAAATAAAAGAAAATATAGAACCTAAATCTGGAGCCCAAGCTCTGACACCAAATGACGCGAACTTGGGAACGGGATCAGCATGGAAATCACTGAATTAGTCTGAAACGCCGAGAAAGCCCAAATTCAGGTTGTAGACGATAGAATCCTAACCCGAGCCTCACGAACCAAGAATCTAAGGTATATTAAACCTTAGACCCATTGATGTGCGGAAACAAGAACCATGATTTTGCGAATGCCACAAAGGGTGCCTACTCCTTTTATAAGTTCTAAGGGTTGAACGCCACAAATATAAAAATATATTTGATAAGTTTGGTAGTTCATTCGAGAAGCAAGGGAGAGAAAAATCTTGTTAATTCATTATCAAAAGTCTGAATCCTACAATGAAATAAAGATCCTACTTATATAAAACCTAAAAAAAAAAAACCCTAATTGAACGAAAATATAATTCTAATATGGTAAAAGATGCTAAAAAATGTGGAATTTTAATTAAACTAGGAAACTGGCAAAAATAGTCAAATCCGCGTCCAACTTTATGACATGTTTATGTGCGACTGAAAACCCAAAAGTAACATGAGCCCACATTGACTTGTGCAAAATTTTGTGACAATTCTGGAATGTACTCATGTGCGAAAATCTGACACCCGATTTGAAAGTTATGCCCATTTTAATCCACGCCACTCATTTTCTTTCCAAATATCATCCAAACCTTGAATCCAATTCGTTTCGGCTCTCGAGCCCTTCACGAAACTTGAACCTTAGCTTGTTAAATTCTTCAATTTGGATTCCAAAACTCGACCAAGTGATTGCCTATCTTGGATTATATCACAAAGTACCAGTATCTGTAGAACTATCAATGGGAACCCTGCAGGAATCATTATCTGAAATGAAAGTAGATGTGTATAGAACAAGAGGTGGGACAATTTCAGTATCAACATCAAATGGATCAATGTAAATAAGATCAGACTTAGTCATCTTATGATAATTAGGAAGACTAGTAAAGAAATGTATATGTTCAAGGAAAACGACATGACTAGAAACATATAATTTTTAACCAACTGGATCAAAACAACAATAACCTTTTTGCCTTGCACCATAACCCAGAAAGACACATATAATAGATTTAGACGATAATTTACTACACTCGACATGAGATCGAAGGACAAAACATGTAGAACCAAAGACACGTAAGGATGAATAATCGGGAGCATATCCATACAACTTCTCAAAAGGAGACAAACCAGAATTATGTGAGGTTGGGATCCTATTAATCAAATGAACAACAGTAAGCATTGCTTCTCCCCAGAATTCACTAGGAGTGGAAGAAGAGAGTAAAAGAGAACGGGCTATCTCAACAAGATGTCTATGTTTCCTTTCGGAAACACCATTTTGTTCTGGAGTGTTTGTGCAAGCAGTTTGCTGAATGGTTCCATCAGAAGCAACCAAATGTGAGAATGCATTAGAGGTATACTCTCCACCCAAATCATATCAAAAACATTTGATAATAGCAGAATGCTGAGTTTTCACAAGTGCTCTAAATGTACTAAAAATACTAAAGAAGTCAGAGCGATGTTTACAATAACGAGTGTAATCATCAATAAAGGAAACATAATATCTTGAATGCCCTTTAATGGCAACGGGAGAGGGTCCCCATATATCAGAGTGAACGAGGTCAAAAGGGGCAACAGAAACAGAGATACTTTTATTAAAAGGTAACGCAGAAAATTTTGCCAATTTACATCCACTACAATAAAAAATATCATGTGTTCAAATTTTCTGATGCTCCTGTAGAAACGAAGAACTTTAAACGAGATGCCGAAACATGACCAAAGCGAGAATGCCATAAATAAAAGGCAGAAGATAAATGTCTCAAATGAAAAGATGACAAATCAACACTAGAAGCTTCAATTTCTGGTACTTTAAGCTTATCCAAAACATAGAGTCCCCCTTGCCTGTGGTCAGCTTCTGAGACTGTGGATCCTGCACATAATAAATAGAAGAAGAAAAGGAGAATAAATATAGAGATTCACATAATTGGCTAACAGAAACAAAATTTAAGGTAAGACTAGGAATATGGTAGACACCATTGAAAGATAAACAATACGTATCAACGAAACCAACACCTACTATAATCGTAGGAGTACCATCAGCAGTCACAACTGACATAAAAAGACTTTGGAGATGATGAAACAAAAAATGATAAATTAGATGACATATGATGGGAAGCCTCAGAATCTAAGATCCACAAAGAAGATGATATACCTGAAGAACTAGAAGATGACAAACCTATAGAAGAGGCAGATATTGCACGTGGGGATATTGCGTTTGACTGTGATACTAGAAACTTCTAAAATTGCTCAAACATTAGTAGATCTATTGATGGTACAGTCACAACAGTATTAAGTTGAAGTGGTTGGTTTCCAAATTTCCATGGAGGAAGAACCTGTCTTTGCTACTGTTGTCGGGGCCGATGTTGTTGCTATCGTTGTTGGGGTTGTTGTTGTGTAGCCCTATTCAACAATAGAGGACATTGTCCCTTCCAATGACCCTTCTGCTTACAAAAACGACATTCATCATGTGCAACATTCAAAGACGACCTACTTTGATTATTGGCATGTGACCTCTAGGGTGCTGCGAATACAGATGGAGTAGTAGATGATGGAGTAGTCCCCTTGTATGTGTGAGATTTAAGGCGTATCTTCTCAGCTAACAATTCACTAACCATAGAATCAATATAAGGAAGAGGACTGCTATGCAAGATTGTCCACGAAGTCCCTCAAAATCATCAAGTAACGATAAGAAAAATTGAATCGGTCATTGTTCTTCCAATCGGGCGATATAAGGTTCAAATGCTTGTAATTCTACAGATTTTGTGAGTGTCAATTGATCCCATAAATCTGTCATGGTAGAATAAAATTTCTGAATACTCATATTTTTCTGTTGAAGAGCATGAATATCTATCTCTAACTGACACTATTTTGCAAAATTAGACTGTGTGTACAGTCTAAACAGGTGCTCCCAAACTTCTTTAGTAGTATCATACTTAGCCAATTGTGTGCTTATCGACTGCACAACAGAATTATTAATCTATAATAATCTTCGAATTATCAGATTTCCAATTATTTACCAACTCCACGTAATTGACGACCTTGTCATTTTTTGGTTTAACAGGAGTGCCCGAAACATAAACCCATATCTTTTTGCCCTTCAAAAAATTTCTCATCACGTAACTCCAATAAGAATAATTCTTCCCATTTAATTGCACACTAATAGATCGAAAAGAATCATCCCGACTTCCAGTCATTGCAAAATAAACAAATAATGACCAATGTGAAAAATACACAATATCAAGATGTAGAATCAAACCAAAATCAAACGAGAATTAACGGAAGCCAAATCTCAATCAGTGTCCAATTTTTTTTTTTTTTAAATACTTGTGCACATATACCAATGCAAACCAATTCCCAAATTTGAAATTATCCAACCAATTGAATTCAATTCAAGATTCTGACCCAAATTTCAAAATACATTTATATAGAGAAGAACACGTAATTGGTGGGTAAATCCAATTCAATCACTCTGTCAAGAATATGTTCCAAACAAGGAATTCGAATTTTGATTCAAACACCAGATACTTGACTTCTTCCAATTTATTAATTCAAGAAACCAACAATTTATTAATCCAGCTTACCAAATATCCAAATTGCCCAGACTCTTTTTAGTTTCCTTTCTGCATCTCTACACAAGTTCTCAAACGTCCAGATGCAATTTTCCCACTTCCAATACATCACCTCTATAAGGTCTCCTTGATGTCAGAATACAATCATGCCCCAATTGCAACCGAGCAGAAAATATTGTTTGATATGAATTTCTTCCGCAAGATCAATTGATTTCCTGAGACAGTAGCTCTAATACCATATTAAAATACTAATACCAATAGAGAGGAAACACAAAAAGAGGCTTGGGTTCTTGATTAATTGAATTACTGAAAATACAAGAAAATAAAAGCTTTAAATACTAACATAAGTAAAATGACTAATCTACCCTTAATATAAAATAAAAGTAATATACCTAAATGTTCTTTCAATTTGAAACGTTTTTAAGGAAAAATGATATTTCAATCTTTAGATTTTTTTAGAGTGAAATTTTGGAATCATTTTTTCGTCGTACAATGGGCTTATTTATAGTTGATTTTAGGGACATTTTTGTCATTTCATAAATTGATATTCTTTCATCAACATATTGAAAGTCATGACTAAGTCTTATTTTCAAATCTTATGAATATTTGTGCTTTTGTGACACTCATCAAGAATTTCATTCTTTGCATGCAAACATTGTATTTTAGTTGTTTTTGTCAGATTTCACACTTAAGTTTTTGTCCTGATCGAGGCCATCTGTGGCTCTTAATCTTGTTTATGGCCAAGGCCTCCAACCAGCATTCTAGGCACTTGGTGGTTAAGGCGTTCCCTTTAGGCCATCAGATCCCGATGACCAAGGCATGAATCTTCATCCTATGACGTGGCAACACGATCCCTTTTCATTGCTTACAAAGATTTTTAGGCAAACTATGTTATCATTGTGTCACAGAGTATTTAATGGGTTTTATCAGTCGCACTACACGTACAGAAAGGAACTCGCAGATGTTTTACATATGAGGTGGCAGGTAAGGCCATTAAAAGGAAAAATAGAAAAATTAGAAGGATACACGTTCCTTCCATTTTTAATTCCCATTAATTTCTCCTTTTAAAACCCTAGGAATCGCCTCATTCCCGACCTCTATCCAGCGATGACCAGTCGTCTGGGTTATAAACCATCTCCACCCGAAGCTATCTTGCTTTCCCTTTTCCTCGATTTCAAACCTTTGAAACCATGGATCGCCTGAAGCAGTCAGAAAGGTAGACAGCCATCGCACTGATCTCCACATTGTGTCATCACTACCGTCCACAAATGCCGCACTCATCTCCACCTTCGACCATCGGCTCAGTCTGCAGTCTCCACATTCATATCAACCTCCGGCCTTTGACATTACTTTGTGGATTTGATAAATCATAACAAATTCAAGACGGTCAATTTCAAAATGATGTATTTCTCACATGCTTATGATATCGTGTCAATATTCCATATGTTAATATTCACATTATCACAGCTATGATAAATTCAATATGTATGTCAAAATTATGTATTTCACACTGCAATTTATTCAAGTGTTATTTTATAGGTATAAATACTTTGTAAAATATGAATGCATATGTGGAATTGGTGACATTTGGTAGAAGATATGCTACTTGTCCTGTCCTGTAATGGTAAAAGAACACTGTTTGTTCTGGTGTTGAGAATAGATGAAATGGATGAAATTGCTTTAAAAACTATGGCGTGACAAAATAAATTTATGTCCATTTTCTCAGTGCATGTAGTAATAACATCTGATTGTTGTTGTTGCTTCTCATCCAGGATAGAAATGTTGTTGTCGTCACTATTGTAGAAGCGCGGAGCACTTCTTTAGGGATTGTCCGATGAAACGACAATGCCCATGGTGTGCACATGGATTGCAAAAATGTTTTGAGGTTGAAAGGAAGACCGAGAACAAAGGGCTATTATTCAAAACGTACAGTAAAAATTGTGGTTATTTTGATTGGGTCGTAAATGAAGAATCAAGCGGTAAATCGAGTACAATGACTGAAGCGATGAATCCTACGGCCATCGAGGAAGTTGAAGACTTGCCAACCATGTTCGACAGCCTAGCTCGAATAGCCAAAAAAGAGACATCAAGATTTCGTTGAATGTCACATTTCGCAAGGGAAAAGGAAGTGCGGAAGTGAATGGAAAAGGAAAGGGACTTGCTTGATCAGCATTTACAGATTGAACGGTTTCATTCAATTACGCTTTTAGTAAAAAGATTGCTATTATGGACCTACATATTTTCTATCGGAAAATTGGTGTAAACTATGGCCTTTTAATTACATACTTGAGTTATCTTTGGTAGGTAAATCAATTTACAAAGTGCAAAATTTACAACATGTACTCATGAAGAGAAAACTAATATTTACATCTGATAGTAAAAAAAACTTATGAAACTTCTTCCACTTTCCTAGACTAGAAATAAAGTACCTTGACAAGATCAGAAACTACACCCTTGTGCAATTTATATTGAATAGCGAAGTGAAGAATCCCATTTATGAATAATCCAAACAAAAATGTAATTAAACCATATATATAATTAAACAAAAATACTCTGGATTGCGAACATAACAAAGCAAAAGTAATAGTTAGAGTCAAGCTCATAATCATTATCATAATGTTTAATCAATCTTGGTCAAATTCTCCGGAATGCAAACATAACAAAACAAAAGTAACTCTATGCTGGAAGCTCATAATTCAATCAATATTTTGCCCAACTTCGAGGGTGCTTCCTCATGCCTTCAAATCCCATGCCATCAATGTGAATCGACGTCATTGGCGGATTATGGGAGATTGTGTTGGAACTGTATTCCTGCATAATTAGTTCACATAAGGATGTCAATTTACACTGGCAGATTTCAAGGATATTGTACCATGTTAAACAAAGTAATAGAAACATTATTTTTCTCCACCGTTCGCTGAATGAACTAAATACATAATACATTTGTTAGGAAGCATGTACACGATAAACAAAGCTAAAAAATGACAATTTACTTGAACAACATCGAATCCCATTTGACCCATTCCGATGACTGTGCATCCTTGATGCGACAGTCGTTGGTCAGCAAAGTACAGACATGGCAAACCTGAAATGTTAGTAGGATGCGAAACATGTGGATGATCAAAGTGTAAAATAATAAACTTGAATTATAAGGTGATGTACACCTGTTGAATTTGAGAATTTAATATACCTGCAGATGACTGTAATTGTTGAGTAAAAACCTAGCTCTCGACGTCACCCTATATTAAATACCAACATAAGTACAACCTTCAAACAAGTAAAAATGTATGTAAAATCTCTATACTGACCAACATTTGCATTCGATCCTTGGTTGTATCGATACAAACTTGACTTCGAAGGGCTTGTTTTATGACTGTGCTCGAGGTGGACAGTGTTAATTCTTCATGTTCCATGATCGTCTACGATGCAATTATCCTCATTTTACAATCTGTCTAACTTGTTGGTTGCGACTTCAAAGATGTGCTTGCATTACTGCTTCTTCGGCCTTCACAGCTACATGTAAACGTCACATATCTAACAATTCCATCATCTCCTTTTTTTGAATTCATTTTCCTTATTGGAAAACCTACAGTATAAGCATATCTCTTACAAAAATCAAACACCTCTTTTTCATCATCGATCGTCATATTCACCTCTGGCACTTTCTCTCCATCTTCTTCTAATGTTTCGTCCTCCACAATGTTCATATTATCCGCAACTATCACACCATCGAAATGTAGTAAATGATCTCCATTCATATCTTCCATAGTTTCATATCTTACAAAAAATCAGAGATAAAATTGAGCTAAAAAATACAAAACAAATTATAGCATTCATTTCATCTTTAACACCCTAATTTAGAACACTGCTTCTGCAGAGGACTCTCCCAAATCAACATTTGCATCATGTTTAGCTAACATAGACTGTTGAAAATCTACCATTTCATACTTAAGCTAGTTTCTGCACTTACGCTAATAGGTTATCGTTCCTCTTAGGGTCCGTTAGATTGCAAGGTGGAAAATAGGGTGGAAAGAAAACAAATTCAAGGGAAAATATTTGCCTAGAATTTGTTTTCCCGGGAAATGTCAATTGTTGCGTTTGATTGGTATAATTTTTCACCTAGAAAATGATGAGATTTTTCATCTTTTGATATTTGATTAACTTTGTTTGCTGTGGAAAATAATGATTATTTGTACAAAACTATCCAATTTAACAAAAATTTTCCGACAACATCTGTTCAACGCCGCCTGCGCCTCCCAGCCTCCTCCTACTCCAACAACTTCTCCACCACCTGCAAGCCCAACTCCCCCAGCCAACTCTCTGCCACCAGCTTCATCCCCACCACCGCCGCCTTCCAAAACACCTGCTCAATCCCAGTTTCTCCACCAATACACCTGCTCAATCCCAGTTGCTCCAGTTTCTCCACCAATTCCTCCTGCATCAATCCCACCTCCGACTAACTCCCCCATCGTCCCAACATGTGGGAATTTGTGAACTAGAAATTGGAGGAACCCCAACCTCCAATTGCAGAAAGCCCTCTATTGCACCCGCCCTTAAGAAACCCAATTTATCCTTCGAATCCGACTCTGAACTGGAGAAGGGGAGTGATGTTAAGAAACCTAATTTACCCTCCGAACCCAATTTATCCACCCTCCCCCCTTCGCCACCCACAGGTGGGTATTCTCCGCCGTCGCCGTCGTCTGGCAATGGTGGAAGACCCAAACGCCCTCCAGATTTCCGACGAGCTCCCACCACCAACCGGGCAGATCTGTTTTGTGATTTCCACCTTGGATGGAAAATGTATTCCCAGCAAATGGAGAGGAAATCCTTTTCCTTTATTTGGTGGAAAATCGGGCGCGTGAAGTGAAATGAAGAAAACGTTTTCCCTGGAAAATTTAACCTATCAAACACGTTCAAAAGTGGGAAAATGAATTTATTTTCCATTTTCCAGGGAAAAACGGGGCCTTATTTCCTTGTATGTATTTTCCTTGGCCTTTCCTTTTTCTCCTGCTACATTACCGATTTTTAAAATTTCTGTAAGACCTCTTTGTACACCCAGCCTTTTCCGGTTTTATTGGAATAAATAGAGTTAGCCATAGAAACTAATTAAATACTATTCATATGTGGGTTAGATTGAAACATTTATCTAATTTGATAGTAAATAAATATTTAGTAGGTTCTTGGATCTTTAGATTGAGAATTTGATAAATTTATATTATACATTTATTTTAAAACCAAAGATACAAAGAGAAAAATCACCCACTCAAAGCGATCACCGTTGTTTAGTCCACTATAGGATTAATTTTATCGTTTTAGAACACACATATTAATCATAATAGAAGTAGCAATAATAAATTGAGATATTCTAAATTACTAAAAATTCATATACTTGATACATTAATAAAAGAAATACGAAAACTCTACAAGAATATGGTCGTGATAGTGTTTGACCCTAAATATGGTATATAGGATGATTTCTTATTGTTTTAGCCTTCAAGTGGATGATTGATATGAAATATGGAGAAACGAGATCTTTAAGGCTAGAATAGGCAACGGGAAAAGTGCGGCAAAGCGTGTATTAGAGGTTGGTGTCAACTCTCATATTACGGATCAAATATGTATTGAACTGTGGTTCCAAAAATGGTATAACTAATTTTATAGAAATTAATTAGCTTTTGAGAATAGTTTATTATACTTTATAATCTTAATTTTTGAATATCTTCAGCTCTATATTTTTTAAATAAACATTATTTATTATTGTTCTAAATTATGCTGCTTATCGATTAGGGTGTGTTTGATAACACATCTTTTCCATCGAACTATGAATTTGTTTTCCATTTTCTACCATTTTGGTTGTTTGATGGGCACAATTTTCTTGGCAAAATATTTTCTTACTTGTGCCCACACGTGCACAATTGGTTGGTTTTTGTGGAAAACATTTTCCTACCAAAATGTTGAGAAAAAGTTTTCCAGTTGCTTTTCATTTTTTTTTTTTTTTTTTTTTTTTTTGGCAATAGAAACAAATTTGATAATCAATTGTAAAAAGAATTTTCATTTTAATGGACAATTTTCATGTAAAACGAAATCAAACGAATACTAAATTTTGAGAAAAAAAAATTTTTGAGAAAAACTTTTGGTAATGGTAACAAATTTCATAACCAATTGTAAAAAAAAAAAAAAAAAAATCACTTTAATAGATAATTTACATGTAAAAGAAAGCCAAACGTGAACAAAAAAAATCAAAAATTTCAATTTTTTTCTGGGTGCAAAATTATACCAATCAAACGCATTTAATTAACAATTCTCTGGAAAACAATTTTTGGGCAATTACTTTCCCTAAAATTCATTTTCTTTCCACCCATTTTCCACCCTTGCAATCAAACGCACCCTTAGAGTTAAACTAAATACTTTTTGGTAATAGTAACAAATTTCATAACCAATTGTTAAAAAAAAAAAAAAAAATCACTTTAATAGATAATTTACATGTAAAAGAAAGTCAAACGTGAACAAAAAAAATCAAAAATTTCAATTTTTTTCTGTGTGCAAAATTATACCAATCAAACACACTTAATTAACAATTTTCTGAAAAATAATTTTTGGGCAATTACTTTCCCTAGAATTCATTTTCTTTCTACCCATTTTCCACCCTTGCAATCAAACGCATCCTTAGAGTTAAACTAAATACTAGTAAAATAAGGCCAGAAGTATTTATTATTTTTAGATATATCTATCTAATCTAAAATAAGATAAATAATCCAAAGTCGTGTCGAGCACCTAATTTATGTACGACTATATAATATTATTAAACGAAATGATGGTCTGTTTAAGAACAAAATCAGGCCGTTCCATATAGTATTGTTTTATTGTTTCAAATATTTTGATATTGAATTTATTAAGAATGTGAAAAAAAAAAATTAAAAGTAGGGTATTACAAATTGAGATTTAATTATAATGGATAATTTAGATATATTCTTTTAACTTTTCATTCAAAAGATAGTCATCATTAACTGAATTATAATATAAAATGGAAGTTGGGTGTGGTTTGGTCGGATAAGAAAATATATAGTAATTAACATTATCTCCACGGGAAAAAAAAAATATATAAAATATCTATGTGTATTATCCCCATTAATCTCATCTACTTTATAATATCCATTATAATTTTGTAATAAATTTCTTCTACCTAATCAATCATTGTTCTATTTTCTTGATTTCTTTCTCAAATATGTTTTTGTTTACTAGATGAATTCTTGCATTTCAATTGATTGGTTCTTAGATACCAAACTAAATCCATCGGACATGGATGTGAGACTCGTGTCGATATTCAATGGGGAACTCAATGAACAAGCTATGTGATGCGAACCTACATAGAAATAGTAGCTACAGAATTCACGACAAATTAGAATAATCCAAGAAAACTGATCGTTTGATTTCCCGCAAGTAAACGGGATCGTGAACAAATAATAAAGTGATGAATAAAGTTTCGAAATCACGAGGACTACGTATTCAATCAAGTTCAAATTAATAGTAACGTTAGTTGAATAGCAAATAAATTTTGAGTTTTCTATACTAATCCCTAAATTATCAATTAAACTAATGAAAGTAAGTAAATGTGTTTTACAGCTATGTGAGATGCATTGCTAAGATGTCGAATCCCCCTTATTATTCTATTTTTAGTGTAACAATTAAATTGATAATTTGAAATCATTTATGTTGGTCAATGTTCCTAATTTAATTGAAAGTCTCTCTCGATAGCGATCAAATCTATTCCCTTCATGTGATTATTCCATCTTTCGATGAAAGATGGAAACATGATAAATGCATTAACGAGTACTAGAACACCTATTGAAACCATATAAAGCATAGATGTATAACTCTATTCTCTATCGAACCTTACAATGTTTATTATAATGTGCTTAAACCCTATTGTCTCTCTCGATGACAATAAAATTCACTAACAATTCAATTGATGATCAAGCTATTGAAAAGAATGATAAAACGATAATAAACATTCACAAATCAAATCAAATAAAAGTAAAAATAATTAATTAAAAACTAAAAATATCATAACAAGGGTTCATCTCATTCTAACAATGTATAAAATTAGTCTAACATATTGAAATTACAAGAAATCATATTTAAGTGAAAATATATCACCCGAATTTTTGATAAATTGAAAAGATGAAGATGAATCTTGAAATCTTGAATCTCTTCGATAGTTTCTTCATGAATCTCCACTTGCGCCTTCTCTATTTCGCCCAAAAATTAGGTTTGATTATTCATTTGATTGAATTCTTGCAAATCATCTTCAATCCTTTCACAAAAACTATGAATCCACCTCATTTGACGATAATAATTGATGAATAATGGAGTATAATATGTACATGAGAGGTCTCTAATATGTATTTTGCTATTATGTATTTGTAGCAGTCGAAAATTGGTGGAGAATCACGTCCAAATTGACTTCCAAAAGAGTTCCAATCGAATAAGGAAAGTTGCATTCGCATGCGGATTCTTTTGTCTTTGCACGACAGTCAGTATTTTAGCCATAACTTTCTCTTTTGATATCCGATTGAAGCAATTCAAAGTATGTTATAAAGATAACTTGAAGGTCTACAACTTTGATAAGTATAATTTTCTAAATTCAGACGTTTACTATACCAAAAATGAGTTTTAATCTTCAACTAAAAATCTAGAATATTACTTATGCGATTAGACATTGATTGTGATAATATTCCATTCCTTTTTGAGTTCTAATTCCACCCAATTGTCTCCTAAAAATCTTTAAAGTATCATCTTGTGGTCTAAATCAACTATTGAATTTGCAATTTGATCCTCAAACTTTGAATTTTGCCATTTTCACCATTTTTCGTTTATTTCTTTCAATTCCTTGTTCAACTATTGAGCTTTACCTATATAACATAAAATACAATAATTTATGATATATTTTGTCAAAAAAAGCCAAGAATCAAAGTTTGAAAATCTCAACCCAATAAATTATTGAACCAAGAACTAACACAATCGCTAACAATATCCTGACCTGTGATCACAAGACTTATGAACCTTACTTGAATTTGTAAAACTCCACAAGAATTTAATTCTTTATAAGTTCAAAATTAAAATAATGAAGAACGAGAAGAAAGCAATTTGCCTCGTAATAATGTATCTCAACATTATTTGTTTACAATGAATATAATGAGTCATATATATAGAGAACCCATAAAACCTAGCTAAAATGGAATTTAAACCTCAAAGATATCAAAAATATTCCATACAAGAGTTTTAACTAAAATAGAAGATTATGCGAAAATTGAAAAAAAACGTGTCCGAAAATACACTATGTGACGCATAGGTTCATTTAAGACTCTTAAGTGCAGCCAATGTAAATAGGTATGCGATCGCATGCCTAGAGAAACTATGTGGTCGCATAGTTACTTTCTCTAGCTTTCTCTTCCACTACTTGAATTAAGTTGATCCATCTGGTTTCTTCTCCAGAACCCAACACAAAACTCGTTCATTTGCTTGTTGTGCTCAATGTTTCATCCACCGTAACTTGAGCAAACAATTTCATAGCTTTCTTGACTCGCTTTGCTCGCCACCTAGTCATCGATCCTCCCTTAACGATCAATGGATCCTTACCCGGACTTGTTCTCGTATTATAGATCACATCTCTCGCATAATGGATCAATCATCCTATTACGCCCAAAGAATAACGCGGTAGTTGTAGTGCAGCTTTGGGGTGTCGTATCCACAGGGAGATGGAAAAATATTTAAAGGTTTCAAAAAGAATGAATTTGTCCTCTTAAAATTGTAGTAAATTCAATGTTGAAATAGCAAAGTTAAAATCAATAATTTAGGGTAGTGAAGCGTTGGAATTCCTTCAACCGGATCAGATCATTCACATCAATTATTCAATTTTATAACTCAATTATAGGCTTTCATCCCAACACTCTAATCGGAAGATATATCATTACAAATCAATTTAATTCAATAGTAATTCTAAAATCTAGACTTCATATAACGCATTTGCACAATTTTATTGAAATTAGATTCAAAGATCGACCATATACTTGAAGCATCAAATAGTAATTAAATCACACCAATAAAATAACTGAGATTACAATTCAACAATTAGTTCAATTCGTCGATAAAAAAAGTCTGACTGGATCTATGATTAATTTAGTAAAAGTTAAATCAAACTCAATATAGGTTCATGAAATTGAAACTCAACAAATATTTCGATTAAACAATGGAAAAAGTATGACTGAATCCATGAAAAATCTAATAACGGTTAAACCAATTTCATGATAAATTTATGAGAGGAAAGTCTAAATTCTAAAAGTATTCAACAAATAAAGATCAGATTACGTGAATAAATGATGTAAAATCACTGAATCCAATGAGTTCCTTCCAAGCTTCACCAAGATTTTGAGCCTTCAATGGAGTTTCTTGAGCCAAAAGGGATGAAAGAATGGTGTAAAATCAAGGCTCAAGCATTCTGGGCCGTTCTGGGGTGTTTTAAGGTTGATAAATCGTGATAAAATAAGTTACCATAAGTGGTTGACTTGAATTCGGAAATCAGAAA
This sequence comes from Fraxinus americana, assembly GCA_035079005.1. Lineage (NCBI taxonomy): Eukaryota > Viridiplantae > Streptophyta > Magnoliopsida > Lamiales > Oleaceae > Fraxinus > Fraxinus americana. The sequence goes on along the minus strand of CM068717.1, from coordinate 32,748,939 downwards.
TTTTGCCTTAAAAATACCCTATGCGATCGCAAGGCATAAACACATGCGGTCGTAAGGAACAAATAATTTCAACCTTTGAAGTCCCTGAATGCTTTTGTGCGGTCGCATGGGATTAACACCATGCGACCGCATGGTTATGTATTTTTCTCGCCGGATAGCTTTTAGTATTTTGGCCATAACTTTCTCTTCTGATATCCGATTGAAGTGATTCAAGATGCGTTGGAAAGTAACTCAAAGGGATACAACTTTACTTCAGATGTCAACTTCCAATTCAATCGTTTTCAATGTCAAAAACTGGTCTCAATATGATGTTGAAAACAAGTGTAAAACTTTTCAGCTTGAAAGTTGATATGGAATAATGTCTTGGATATATTTCACACAATTGACTCATTTCTTCATCTAATTGACCTCTAACACTCTCGAATCTTCATCACGAGGTTGGAAACAAGTTTGTACTATTTGTACTTTAGTCCCTGAACTTTCACTTTCCTCAATTTTGGTCATTTTTCACTTGTTTCTCTTTATTTCGCTACATTCATCACTTTATCCTACAAAACATGAATTGTATAGAATTAAGCTATATTCCAACATTTTAATCGACAATTGCTCATATTTTGACAGTCAAATAAGTATGTGAAAATGCACTTATCACATCCCCTCCCTTTTCGAAAGAATTCTTCCTCGAATTTGTACCTGCATCAAATAGAGAAAGATCGGAAACATTAAAGGTAGCCAAAACATTATACTCACTTGGAAGATCTAGTTTGTAGACATTGTCATTGATCCTTTCAAGGATTTGGAATGGACCATCTCCCCGTGGCTACAACTTCGACTTTCTTTGTTCTGGAAAAAGCTCTTTCCTCAAGTGCACCCAAACCCAATCTCCCGATTTAATTGTAACGTGCTTTCGTCCATTGTTTGCTTGAGAGGCATAGTACTCATTTTTCTTCTCAATTTGCAACCTTATCTTTTCATGGAGTGATTTCACGAAGTCGGTCTTCTTCTTTCCATTTAAAATACTCTTTTCATTCACAGGTAAAGGAATTAAATTCAAAGGTATTAGTAGATTAAAATCATATGCAATTTCAAAAGGCGAGTAAGAAGTAGTAGAATCTGTGGCACTATTACATGCAAATTCTATAAATGATAAACACTCCTCCCAACTCTTCAAATTCTTATAAACTATTGTGCGTAACAATTGTATTATAGTCATGTTAACTACCTCAATTTGTCCATCAGTTTGCGAGTGACAAGTAGTAGAAAATAATAGCTTGGTTCCTAACTTATTCCACAAAATTCTTCAAAAATGACAAGAAATTTAACATTTCTATTCGATACAATACTTCTAGGAATCCCATGTAAGCGTGTTACTTAAAGAATAGATCCGCTATATTGGTGGCATAATCGATTTTATGACATGGAATGAAATGTGCCATCTACTAAATCTATCTAACACCACAAATATATAATTCATTCCTTTCTTAATCCTAAGTAAACCCAACACAAAATTCATAGACACATCAACCCAATGTTCATTAAGAACGGGTAATGGTGTATATAAACTCTGTGGTAAAACCTTAGATTTCATCCTTTTACTAGTGGCACATCTACTACAAACCTGATCAACGTCAACATTTATCTTAGGCCAATAAAAATATTCACCTAGACTCTCTAAGGTCTTCTTCACCTAAAATGACCCATTAGACCACCACTATGTGCCTCACATACTAATAATTCTCTTATTGAACATTTTGAAACACATAGCTTATTTCCCTAAATAAACACCCATAATGCCTAAAGAATCTATCCATAGCACCATTATCACATGATTCGTATATATTTAAAAAATCTAGATCATTAACATACGTGCCCTTAACATAATCAAATTCTAACAATTTAGCACCTAAAGACGTTAGAAGTAAGTACGAATTTGACAACGCATCCGCTACCACATTTTTTTTTACCTTGTTTATATCAAATAACATATGAAAATGTCTCGATAAACTCCATCCACCTTATATGTCTCTTGTTTAGCTTGTCTTGACCTCTTAAGTGCTTCAAAGACTCATGGTCGATGTGAATCACGAACTCTTTGGCCACAAGTAGTGCTGCCATGTCTCCAAAACTTGAACAAGTGCATAGAACTTCTTGTTATATGTAAGATAATTGAGAAATGCCCCACTTAGCTTTTCACTAAAGTAAGTAAGCTATTGGTCTTCGTTCTTGCATTAATACAGCTCCAATATCTATTCCTGAGGCATCATAGTCAATCTTAAAAGTATTATTAAAATTAGGTAATGATAAAATTGGTGTGGTACATAACTTATCTTTAATAGTATGAAAAGCACGTTCTTGTTCAACGCCCCAATGAAATCGTACACTTTTTAAATATAATTTTCGTTAGTGGTGTAACAAGTGTGCTAAAATCTTTTATAAAATGCCTATAGAAACTAGCTAACACGTGGAAGCTTCTTACTTCAGTTATAATTTTAGGTGTTGGCCACTCCTTGATGGCTTTGATTTTCTCTCCATCAACTTCAATACCCTTAGCACTAACGGCATAACCAAGGAAAACATTATTTTTCATTCAAAATGTGTACTTTTTAAAGTTAGCATAAAGTTGGTCTTGCCTTAAGACTACAAGCACACATCTCAAATGTCATATATGTTCATTTAAATCATTACTATATACTAATATGTTATCAAAGTAAACTACTACGAATTTACCTATGAATGCATGTAAAACATGATTTATTAATCTCATAAATGTGCTAAGTGTATTAGTAAGTTTAACTGACATAACTAACCACTCATACAACTTATATTTAGTTTTAAAAGTGGTTTTTCATTCATCTCCTTCCCTCATCCTAATTTGATGATAACCACTTTTAATTAATTTTACTAAATATGCATGATCCATATAATTCATCTAGCATATCATCTAACCTAAGAATAGAATGACGATACTTTACCATTATATTGTTGATGGCCCTGCAATCGACACGCATCCTCCAAGTTGTACAGGTAGTATGGCACAACACATAGACTCATACTCTCCCTCACATACCCTTTACTCATCAAATCTTCCACTTACCTTTGAATTTCTTTAGTCTCATCGGGATTACTTTGATAAGACAACCTATTTGGAATGACAACTCCGGGTATGAAATCAATTTGATGTTCAATGCTTCGAATTGGTGGTAGCCCATTAGGCATATCCTCCGGGAACACGTATTCGAATTCCTGCAACAAAGAAGTAGCCAAACTAGGGAGGGATGTGTTAGATTCCTCAAAATTGAAGAATGACTCTTTATAAACCAACAAGACCATAATTTGGTTCTCAACTACTGTCATTTTCAACTCACTCCATTTTGCAAAGAAATTCACTTTCGACTTTTCTCTCTTCTCACAAGACTCTTTTACTTTTCTCTCTTGTGACTCTACTCCTTTTTCTTACTTTTAGTCATCTTACTTAGGGCGGGGCAAAACCCTCTTGAACCCGACTAACCCGCCCAACCCGACCCAAACCGACCGGACCCGACCCGACTATATTAAAAAAAATTTTTTTGACTTAAATTAGAAAAAAGCCCTAAACTACCCACAGTTCACACTCCACGGCCTTCACGCTCTTCACGTCGCATCGTCATTTTCATTCTGTCGTCTTCATTCTTCCCTCCTCCCTCTTCACTCTTCAGGCCTGTAAAAGTGGAGGTGAAGATGGAGGTACAGGTTGTGGGAATGGGTTTGGGTTAAGGTTGAATAATTTGAGGAGGAAAGCAGAAAATCCAAATTTCAAAAACCTTCGGAAATATGAGTTTGGGTTAGTCGAACAAGAGGTTTTATAAAACTACTTGCAGACGACGTTCTTTATTCTCTGTGCTTCCTCTCTGAAGATTTATATTTTCTTCTTTCGCTCGAAGTTCCGTAATCTAAAACGCTAGGTCCGTACAATTTCCTCTTGATTATACCTATTGCATTTGGAACTGGTCTAAGTTCCTTGGTCTAGTAATTACATTTTATTTAATTTTTGCTGTTTTGTTTGATTAATTCGTGGTCTTGTGTTTGATTGGATTATGAACTTCTGGACCTTATTTGTTCAGAAGGTTTATGTGGAGATACCAGATACGTAGCACGACAATAAATTAATTGAATGATTTGTGTTAAGGGTTATGATTTGGGTTAAGGTTGAATTATTGTCTCTGTGTTGTTTTTATAGGGACTGTAAAGTTCAAAGCATAAATGATGAAGAAGAATATATTTAATTTTCCCATGTTCTTATTTCACTGAATACATTGGATATTTATAGTACAATGTAGCTAACTAATTACGAGATTATGTTTACAAGACAAAATTCAAAATGTAGATAAATCAGTGCCTAACAATTACAGTTAAGATCTTAGGATCTTTTCAACTCCTCAACAATAATTTGTTAAGATTGTTGATTGATACTTGTTGAGTCGATCTCGCTTATAATTCTAATAGGGACATTTCCTGGATATAACAAGCATTAGACTGTGTTCAAAATACTTCTCAGACGAAACTATCTTTGGAGGTAAATACCTTTCTTGGATATAACAAGCATTAGACTGTGTTTTCAAATCTGAAAATGTGGATTGAACTGTTATACTACAGGAAAATTACTGAGTTACAATCTGCACTCTGTATGTGTTCCTCGAATAGCATATTATAGGCCAACATCTATTCTCATATCCCATATTAACTAGACTGAGAAATGGTTTACACATTCTCTGATACCACTAAAGTTCTGTCTACTTTGTTTTTCCTAGGCGTTGTACCATATCAATAATGTTTGCTGTAAATCTCAAGCTAGTGTGTTCGATATGATTTAAATTTCGTACTTTGGCGACTATAATATTTGTTGATACGTCGTCCCAAACTGACAAACCCAACCCAACCCGACCGACATTTGGTTGGATTGGGTTGGGTTTCAATCTTTACATGGGTTGGGCTGGGTTGAATTTATGTCAAACCGACCATGATGGGTTGGATTTGGGTTGGGGAAAAAACCGACCCAACCCAACCCACGCCCAACCCTAATCTCACTATTTTCTCTCTTACTCTTGTGTTGTGAAAGGTCAATCTCACTCCCATTTTCTCTCAATCTTTTTTCTTCCTCACTTTTTACCTTGATTTGATCTTCATACACTTGTTGTGGTGTCAACGGTGCAAGAGTAATAGCTTTCCCATCCTTAGTAAAGCTGTACCTATTTTTGTACTCGACATGAATCACATTTCTACCATATTGCCATTACCTCCCCAACCAAATATGTCCGACATGTATATGAACTACATCACATATCACTTCATCATGATACCACCCAATTGAGAAACTCACCAATACTCTCTTATTCACCTTAAACTCTCCACACTCATTCAAACATTTTAATTTATAAGGCGTACAGTGTTTTAGCATAGTTAATATCAACTTTTCAACAAGTGTTGTGCTAGCCACATTGGTACAACTATCTCCATCAATAATCATACTACATACCTTGTTGTCAATGTGACACTTCGTATGAAATATGTTCTCCCTTTGTTTCTCCAAGTCATCCACTTTGATTTGAGCACTAAGAGCTCATTGTGTAACCAATAGCTCTCACACCATTGCTAGCTTCTTCCAATTCCGACATGTCGTCGTATTCACCCTCACTATCACTAACCACTTCTCCATTGTCTCGCAAGATCATCGTCCTTTTGTTGGACATTGAGAAGCAATGTGTCCCGATCCCAAGCACGTAAAGCACTTGATATCTTGATTCCTAGATGGTTGGGAGTCTACCTTGGGTGTAGCCTTGCAAGCAACTTCATCCTTTCCCTTCAATAGCTCAGTCCTACCTTTTGAAGCATCCCCATCACCTTTTTTATTATCCCACTTCGGTTTCCAAGAAGTGTTAGAACCTGAAGAACCCGATGAATACCTAATTGTTCCCTTCCTCTTCAATTGTCTTTCCACCTTCATAGCTACATGTAGCATGTCTTCCAACTCCACATAATGCTGCAACTGTACCACATTAGCTATATCCCTATTTAAACCATTTAAAAATTTGGCAATGGTGGCCTCCCTATCCTCTTCAACATTTGCTCTAATCATCGCAATCTCCATCTCCTTGTGATAATCCTCCACACTCCTAGAACCTTGGTAGAGGCTTTGCAATTTTTGATGAAACTCCCGATCATAATGATTAGACACAAACCTCTTCCTCATGATAGCCTTCAATTCTTTCCGAGTATTAATAGGCATCTCACGGTTTCTCCTCCTAGATATTATTACTTGATCCCATCAAATAAAAGTATAATCGATAAATTCAAGCACCATAATTTTTACCTTTTTTTCTCCTAGTAGTTGTGGCAATCAAATACCAATTCCACTTCCTTCTTTCACTCCAAGTATGCTTTTGGATCACTCATTCCTTTGAATGAAGGAATTGTCATCTTGATATTGCCCATACTTCGATCAACATCATCTCCAATATAATCTATACCCCTCCTTTCATGCCTAACTCCTCTATCCCTCATTCTTCCTAATTTGACATCTACCAATACATCCCCATTAATATCACTATCCGCTTCCCAATCACCAACATAAGAATTTAATTCTTGATAAGTTCAAAATTAAAACAATGAAGAACGAGAAGAAAATAATTTGTCTCACAATAATTTCTCTCAAAATTGTCTGTTTATAATGAATATAATGAGTCTTATATATAGAGAACTCATAAAACCTAGTTAAAAACGAAATTTAAATCTCAAAGATATCAAAAGCATTTCATACATGAGTTTTAACTAAAATAAAAGATTACGCAAAAATTGAAAAAAAAAAAAACACGTCTGAAAATACACCATGAGGCCGCATAGTGTAGCCCTATGCGGTCTCATAGTTCATTTGAGATCCTCAACAGTAGTCTCAGTAAATAGGCATGCGACCGCATGCCTAGAGTAACTATGTGTTCACATAGTTACTTTCTCCAACTTTCTCTTCCGCAGCTTGAACCAAGTTGATCTATTTGATTTCTTCTCCCGAACCCAACACGAAACTCGTTCCTTTGCTTGTTGTGCTCAACATTTCGTCCATCGTAACTTGAGTAAGCAATCTCATAACTTTAAATCGCTTCGCTCGTGACCTAATTATCGGTCCTCTCTCAACGATCAATAAACCCTTATCCGGACTTACTCTCGCATCCTGGATCACATCTCTTGCATCATGGATCATATCACTATGACTTCACTTAATATATATTGGTTAAAAGAACTAATTTATTTATTTATATATTAAAGAGAGATTCATCCTTGACATATTAAAAAAAATGTTATAAATATATCATATATAAACTTAATATTTGGTATTTTCGTTCGAATGAAAACAGTCAAATAACTGATATGCGAAAAAATAGATACATTTTGCCTACACAAAAGTAGGTGAGAAGATTAAACAAAGAAAATCCTGTCCACACTTTATTTGAAAAACAAGTTGAAGAGTAACTCGTAAAGTGAGTTATGACTCATTATTTTCATTTGTTAGTTGAGCTAGCAAATAATGTTACGCTTTAGGATCTCATGTAAATAACCTTAGCAATTAATCATCATGTCTAGAAAATCTTCAAGTTGAATTGATGATGAATTAGTTAATAATCATAAAGTTGTATGGCAAGGTTTGAAGTATAATTTAAGCTAATCAAACAGCCTTTTATCTATATTTTGTATGAATAAAGAGTGGACGTTTTATTTGGAATGGAACATCTCGAATCAAAACTGAATTATTTTTTATCCGATACCAAAAAAAAAAAAAAAGGAGCTAAAATCGAGAATCGATCGTGTTCGATTAATTTATTGGTTATTGAACCAGAACTGTGGGTGCATGACTCTAGATACGATTTTTTAATTTATTCACTCCAAATTAATAACTCACCCGACAAACAACAAGTTTGCAAGACCTAACAAGTAATGAGTACCATAATAAATCAAATTTATTATAATGAATCATATCACTTTTATTCATAGCTAATGTCGATTGCACTTTACACAATAACTATGCCAAGTAATCCTTCTTGAGGGGCACACATAGAGCTACAGTCGAAATTGAATGCTATTCACTACAAGAAATTGCGGCTTCAGGGACGGAAATATCCGTCGCTGAAGCCCCGAATTCCGTTGGTGATACCCTTCAGAAACGGAATGTGTCAGTCGGTAAAAACCGTCGGCAAAAGCCCCGACGCTAACCCGCAGCGACGGATTTGTATGCGTCGTCGGTGATAGCGACAAAAAGCTCGTCGCTGGCAGCGACGGGAAAAGGTGTCGCTAATTACCAACACAAATGTCCGTAGCTAGATAGCGACGGCGGTTCCGTCGCTGAAGTGTCCGAGATTAACGACGATGGAATGACTCCTCCCTAAAAATAGCTACGGCTCTTCCGTTTTTGTTTTAGTCGCTAATTGCCAACAAATTTCTGACGGAACTTATTGTTTCTAAATAGGTACGGATCTTCCGTTCCTGTTTTCGTCGCTAAGTACCAACGTAAATTTCCTACGGGTTAATTGTTCCTAAAATAGCTACGAATATGCCGTTGTTGTCGTCGTCGTTGAAAACCAACGTCTTTCCTACGAAACTAATTGTTTCTATCAGCTACGAATCTTCCGTTTTTGTTTCCGTCGAAAATTTGGTTTACAATTTAAAAAATTAAATTAATTATTATATTAATATATTTCTATTGTGAATTAAAACTACTTAAGAAGATCAAGTATATAAAATAAAATAAACAAATACGAATATTTTCATTCCATTACTTCAATGTTCGAAGTTACACAAAATGAGATCAGTCAATACAAAAATTATATACCTGATCAATTAGCAAAAGGAAATTCTAAGACATTCAATGGTGAATTTTATAAACAAAATAAACATTATCTATGCCCAACCATTGAATATCATTGTGGTGAAATGACTAATCTTTTAACCCATTCCTCTCTCCCAACATTCGAAGTATGGTTTGTTCGAATTCAATGCGCTTATTCTCTTCTTCCCGCCTACTATCTTCCATTTTTTGTAGTAATCCATCATTTTCCCTTGTAAGTTGATCTATCTTCTCACAAGCAGAACGAAGTTCCTTTCGTAAAGTGATGCAATCTAATTGTTCGTCACATGGAACATTAGATGAACTAGAGAAGGTGACATCTTTGTGCAAAGAGTTTCGTTGAATATCAAGCCCATACACGCGACCACCTTTACAAGGAGCTTGAGTCGCTTCACACCATGCTTCAATATCAACTTCAGGTTCTGACACAGTTGACCCATATTTTTCATGCATTGCAACGTCATATTTTTCCTGTAAAACAAGAAGCAACTCAACTTTATAAAAGGGAAAAAAACCGTGAATTATTTTATATAGGTGAAACTAGTTAAGTGGTAAAATAACATGCAATCACTTTTACATAATTAGCAAAAGGCACTTTTAATGCAGCCACAGTAACTCCAATATTCCTCAACAACCAGATTGGACAGATCATGATTAACGTAGCCAACTTGTTTATCATGTCATTTATACAAACACGGGAAATTTGCAACAATCAACACCCATATTAAACTAGGCAATAACCAACATAAGCTTAAAGTGCTCAAGGTATGTCCAGTAGACTAGCACTACGGATTGCCTCAAATGTTGTTCTCATTTGGATCATGAAACTTAGAGTCCACATTGTCTAATCAAAACTGAATTTAATTCTACTTACCCACACAATTCGAGACTTGTTGTCTACGAAGTCTCCTTCTCCTTTGTTTCGACGGTGTACACGTTGAAATAACTATGAAGCAGTAGGTGGCTTACCTAATTTCTCATGCTGAAAACAATAAACAAATGAAGAGTTAACGAGGTCTTACACCAACATGCTGAATATGAACTCACCAGAACATACTTATTGAATATGTTAGTCTTTGTTAGAAGCAACTCATTGCTCATTTTAGACAGAACATACTTATTGAATTTATAAAATGACCAAGTTAAACATTACCAGCCTCTGCTTGTGGGCAGCAAATGTTATTGAACCAGTAGTGTGCTTGGTGATGCTTCCTGACTTTATAGTCAGCCGATTATCACGGCCAAGTGTAGACTTCTTCATCCATCCTTCATTGTTCCACTTTTTCTCAATTATATCATTCCAGTGCTCTATGCTTAACCATGGTGGTCCATATCCCTTCCAATCCATTATATTTTCAGACCTACTCTTTTCCCGAGCCTTCTTTCGAGCCATGCAAAATATATCTCGTAGTCGATCAGTTGAAGCAGTATTCCATGCCTTCTTCACCTCATTATCTTTATTTCTTGGCCATGAGTATTGTTGCTAGTGTAGGAGCCAACCATTAGTATAGAAACAACAATGAAAATTTATAGGGACAATAAATATATTTAGAAGAAACTTATATTACTTGAAATCTTTCCCACAAGAACTTTTTTGTGTCAACCGGCACCAAATTGAACGTAGGATAAGGTCCTCCCAAGTAAGCCTTCAAATTGGCACTTACATCACGTGATGCCGAGATAGTAATGAATCTGCAAGAAGAACTGAAAATACATAACCGAGATAGGAATGAATCTGCTAGCCAGCAAAGCAGCTGGTGAATACATGTGCTTCCACCTGCTACAGCAGCAGGTTTCTAATTCCAGTTGATCAGGTTCTATCTACCAATTTCTCGTTTACTTTCTACTTTTAATTTATTAATAGGGCTGCACAAATTATCAGAGTCCAGTAGGCATTAGTTTTCATTTTTGGGGTTAATCGTTCAGCTATGGTAAATAAATTACGCCGGGCCTGTAGTATCTACCAGTAGAGTTTTTATCCTGTCGGAATCATTAGTTTTTATCTTAGACTTGTTTAGAAAATGGAATCTCAGTATGAATGCAAAAAATGTCGAATTTCAGCCCTTACGGTCCACATGAAGAATATGCACCAGCAAAAATGTAAAAAATAGATGATAAATAGAACTTACCAAAGCACAGTTCATACAAAATAATCAGAATATTACTAACTTGATTCAATAATAAGCTAATCAAAATCAACACTGATCAGTTATAAACTCAACTGTCACTAGTTCCATTTCAATCATCAACACTGATCCACAATAAACTCAAAAGCAATTTTGGCTTCTCAAAAATCATGTTACTACAAACTGAATTTCATCCAACTCCAAAGATCTATTACAATTCTGAATTCAAATGATCCAATCAAACGACAAATCAGTAACCCAACAACTTCACTTTCATCCTCATTACAACAAAAAATGGGTAATTGTCAAGAATACAGGATAACCAGTTGGAGTCTTAACTCGTACTAGTAAACAAATAATCACAGGGTCATCACTATACATTACAGGAAATGACAGAAACTATTGTATAAGAGTCAAACAATAGTTTATAACCCAAATCATTGTTACTAGAACTTTCCCCCAAATGACTGGACTGCTCTTCATAAACTCCAGCCAACAATATGCTGATTTTACACGAGAGTTGTACTAGTTCAACAGTCTCCTATGTTATTTTGGCTCCAGTTCATACGAACATTTTTATTTAGTTCCCTTTTCATGAATCATCTATAATTCCAAAATACTAGAACAGGGCAAGAGCAACAAAATTCTTTTCAAAGCAAACTTTCTTTGTACATGGCCATGATGTTTATTTTTTTATTTTTTATCCTTATCACCAAATCGATTCACTGAAAGCATCATTTCAGCATACACAACATTTCTGATATCTACATAGAAAAGTAAAAATCAACGTGTCCATTTAGCATTCAAACGGAAATCCCCAAAAATAATTGGCAAATACATACCTATTGCCTCCCATGGTTAAAGAAATTCTACCAGATTCATCCGCAAAAACATTACTACCATGGTTAGGACCCCTTTTTCTACAATCTTCTCCATCAGCATCCTCGTCTGCAGAAAGAGACCCATCAGTATCCTCAGATCCATTCTCCATCCAGTCACTATCCTCCTCATCTTGTACTCTTTGAACCCTAGGCATGGAACTCCATCTTACTCTCGTAGTCATCCTGAACTGAAGTCGGTATGAGGGAAGATGGAGGGACAAGTAAATGTCGGAATGATGGAAAATGGAGCGAAACTGGAAAACGGAATGGCTCCAGCGGAAGAAATTATGGAGTAGGACTGAATGGTGGGAAAATGGGGGGGAAATGCTGTGTATGGTGGGGGGAAAGAGGGAACTAATGTAGGGGAAAAAGAGGGAAATAATGTATACATTGACGCCAAAAAATTGGAGGGAATGGTTCAAAATTTTGGGTAATTGTTGGACTGGACGGATCCAGTGGACAAGGCCCAATTTGCATTCTTTTTTTTTAAAGGTAATTTATATTTCTTTTTCGTAAGACCAGTTTTTTATGTGTAATTTTTTTTTTATTTCGTGTATTATCCCTGGATCCGTTTCTCTTTTTTGGAATTATATATGATATGTTGAACTTCATGCATTGAAATTCATTTTTTTAAATACAACGTCAAGAATCAACGAAACGTTTCGTATTTCCATGAATCAAGCCAACGTCAATTGAATTGTGTTACCTTCGAAAGCATATCAGTTTTAAATGGATAACCTTAATTCCTATTCAATTCAAAAATTGTGCAGTAAGTAGTAAGATTATCACCTTTCAAAATATATCACTTTTTTTAATGTTTTATTCGGGAGATAAATATACGATGAAATCATTTTTATAGAACGTCGTCTCCCTCTTCTTCCATCTCAACCTTATGTTGGATTTAAGTCCACTTGATGTGGGCTTAAGGGTTTGATGAAAGCCCAAAAACTGTTTGTGTGGATGTGTTGGTTGGTTAAGAAGACACACCCGAAAAAGGAACTGATAGAGAAGAAAAACAGAGAAAGGAAAAGGGAAAATAGAGGTAGTTTGCAATATTCAACGGTAAATTCTCTTTCGATCTCATTGAAATTTCATTATGTCATTGTCAACTTTTTCGTACTACGTATCTATCGGTTTGGATCGTCGATTCCCCTCTTGTATTTATTCATTTGTCCAGAGTTCCAAACTTTAGTTTGATATATTTTTTGTTGAGATCCAATTTTTTTGTGTGTCGGTGGTTTACCGTCACCTCATGGTTTTTCCAATTGCCTTGGGGGGTTTTCCATGTCAAGAATCGGTGTGTTGTATTTTCCTTAATCGTTTAGAACCAAAAATATACTTGTATTTTTTTTAATTAAATTTATTGGCCAATGAGATTTATAGGCCTGTCTGTTCTTGATTTTTTGCCTGCTGTTAAGCATTTTTATGGCCGGTGGAAGGGTACTCAGCCGCAATTCTTGACTATATCCAGCTCTCACGTGGGGCTACTAACGATTAATGAATCAATTATAATCCAAGGAGAAGAAGCAGCACCAGACAGGCGCTTAGTTTGGTATTTCCATGGACCGGTATAGGACGATTGGAAGTTCCTATTAGATTACAGACCAATTGTTCGATTACAGATATGTGGGCTAATACAAAGTCCATCTCCAAGCCCATCAAGTAGCCCAATGAGCAAAAAAAAGTTCGTCCCAATAGGAGGTGATGTAACCGTGTGATGTTTAAAATAATTCATAATGGAACTTTGTTTCATAATTATTATTTTATTACGTTATTATCTAACTTAAGTTTTAAAGTTTGAAATATAATTTTTTATTTAAAGAATAGAAAATTTTTATTCAGTAAATTGTTAAATATGTGAAATTTGCTATCTTAGATTTACTTATGTTCTAACATATTAATATATAATCAGAATAAAATATGGTGTTTCAATTTATTTATTTTTTCAAAATAATAATGCATTGAATTAATTTAATGAATATTTTAATATATTAATTCTTCTTCTCTCCCTAGTTCAATATGATTTTAATTGTAGTTTAAACGTAACTTTGGATTTTGAATTGAAGTTTGAAGTGAAGCTTAGGTTGTACTCTCTATTTTCGAATTGTTTAGTTTTACTTTTTTGTACAATTAGTTGTTGGTGAGACCGAGCCTTCCTAAGTATGCATTTTGTGGTGAATTATGTTGGAGTTAGGGGCCAAATAAATGATTAAAGTAAACTAGTATTTCACCCGTGCGATGCACGGTGAGATGCACATACTATAAATTAATACTACTCTGGATAATTTAATAAGTTACATGGACACTTATCAGTACGAACTCTAAAAACATTTAACTGGTATGTAAGAAATATTGATTAAAAGCAACATCGACTAATATTTTTCTTCGGTATCCACACATGTTGTCTGAGGAAACTAATTCTATTGGTCGTCCTAAAATGAAGGATTCTATGTATTTCAGCAAAAACACTCCAGAATTAGGCCTGAAACAACATAAAATTAGAATATATTAGTATTGTTAATACGAAAGTAAATTGGAAAATAAATTTAATAGCATGGTTATTAGTATGTAAATGCTTACCCACTATTTGTGCAAGGAGCCATAATTTGCATCTTCATATCTTTTTTTGAAAATTTTCTCAACTCGTCTCTAACGTGCAACATCCCAGAAAAGACCACTAACCCCTGAACTAATTTGAACGTTGATTTTGCTCCTTGTCGTAATTGGTCTGGTGTGTGGGTGTTGTGGCTACAATCATATATTTGAAATTTCCATCCACGTATATCCACAACATACAGATACCAATTGTTGATTGGGGTTGAAGATGGTATGAGTAGATAATTGCATTTCATCCATGGGATTCCACCTACAGGTAATACACCACTTACGTACTGATGGAGAACCTGATGGTTTGGCCGAGTGCTAGTTGCAATTCCTTGTGTCACACTGTTTTGCCATATCAAATGACGCTCACATTCACCATCAAACGAAAAATCTAGAATTGCACACTCTTTAGACACACCAGGAAATCCATCATGAATAAGTCTTCTCAACAACATTAACTCTGTGTTAAAAATCTACAGAAATAGATAAAGTAAATTAGATACATTAACTATAAATTTACGTTATTATTGTTATCAATTGTAAATTTAACTAACCGCAATATGGATATTTTTGGATGTATCTTGTATATCTTGTAAGAAATCTCGTCTGTACATTTTCCCACTTTTATCTTTCCAAAGCTCACTGCAAGCGACATGGTGCCTGAATTAGAATACAATGGAATGAAAATTCTAAGATGTGAACGAATAAAATGGAAATGGATTTCTTACTCTGGTTGATGCGTCTGTATAAAATATGTGAACGATGACGAAGATTCGGTGGTTTTCCTTCTATTCTCTTTGTATGTGGTTAATTGTTCAATTTGATGAACTTGTTGAGAGCTTGAAGGATGAATAGGTTGATCACCATGACCTCGACTCCGATGGATATGAACATCTTGTTGTAGGGAGTTTATAATGATGTCTATATTGGATTTCAAACCAGAAAATTGATCCAACACATTATTGTTCTGCTCCTGAATAAAAGACTTGATTGAATCTGCGGTGGTATCTACATAGGAGGGCATGGATTGAAATTGTTCATGATAATCATGTTGCAGCTGTTGTTGTTGTTGAAATAGTTGTTGTTGGTTGTCGAGAATTGTTTGGTATCGGACGTCATGTTTTGCAGATTCCCCAACCATGCGTGCTGTGAAATTATCGACCATAGTGGACACATCTGATTCTGCCTGTTGCTTATAGGTGCTAAATAATTCCTCCATGTGTTCTCTAGTGATATAACCAGACTGGGACGACGAAGATCCTGCTTGAAATTCAAATGAAGTACCTGGAATATTTGTCTGGTGTTCATGCGTGGTATTAGGTGGGATTTCTGTTGCTATGTTCTGAAATTCCCCACTGATAATAGAATCTAACACATGATGTTCATTATCCGGAGGCAGCGAGAGTGTTGTGTACCACATTGTTTCTAACTCCTCTTCTGTAGGCGTTAGTGTTGCAACTACTTCAATCTACAATGATCAAAGAAATATTGGAATTATATACTTTCACTTTTCTTAACAAACAATTTCATAACGCCATAAAATGCAATAACTAAATGTACATTGGAGTATACAATACCTGTTGGCTGGTCAAAAATGCTAGAAATTCCCTAACTGTTTTCTCAGTCAAGAATTTGTTTGGTTTCCACTTATGCATTCTTGGGCATTGTAATGTTCTATGTCTACGACGCCCAAACTGTTGTCTAATCATTGAAAATGCTTCTTATATCCAACACTGTAAGATAATTGGGAATAAATATTTAATGAAACAAAATATTTTGTAGATACGCGGAATTAAAATATATAATTTAAATACCTGAAATGCAAGCGGGAAGCCATGCAGTGAATACTTTCGTTCTGTTTGCTGAGTTTGCTGCATTCTATGTGGTCGTCGCAGCGAATTCAAGAGAACAAAATATGATACGCGGCCCCATGGATACATGAGAAATTGTTCAAGATGTTCAACCATACCCAGTGTTTTGTGATCAATGTACCTTCCAACTGGTTTAAAAATACACTCCACCAACATGACCAAGCCGAGTTTAAATTTATCATCCGCATCTTCACACATGTGAAATGCTTCGAAAAGCATTACCATAGTAATTCTTCTCATCCCGTTAAAATAAACCCGTCGAAGTCGGTCGTCACTGGAGTCAAGTTCGAAAGACACTTCATGACAGGGTAATCCTGTGATGAGACAGAATTCTTGCATACCAAATCTAGCAAATTGATCACCTAATCGTATCCATATCTCGTTTGTTTTCCCAGAGTCAACAATTCTCAATATAAATTCGTGTATCAATCTGCTACAGAATTGTTGTTGCTCCGCTCTATACACAGCTCCATAAATAAATCCAAATAAGCTGCTATTACTGGACAATAATAAAGCTTGTTTATCTTCGTCGATAAGTTCTATAAAATCTTTAATATACTCATGGATCGGAAATTGAGTGATGGTAGCGGAGAACCACGCATTTGGTGGAAGGATATATTGAAGAGACATCTGAACAAATTAATAATAAATAATAAATTGCATTTAAATTTTTGTATTTCATAAATTTAACCACATTGAAATTGAAATTGCACACAAAATAAATCAGGAGAAAAAAAATAATTCCAAGAAATGCCCAACTGCGGAGGCAAGGCCCAGCAGCCTCCGCACGTGGAGGCTTCGTCCTCCGCGTCCGGAGGCGGTGTCCTCCGCGTGCGGAGGCGCACGTGGAGGCTTCGTCCTCCGCGTCCGGAGGCGGTGTCCTCCGCGTGCGGAGGGAGTTGCCTCCGCACGCGGAGGACGCAGCCCAGCAGCCTCCGCGTGAGGAGGCTGCTCCCTCCGCAAACGGAGGCTGCTGCCTCCGCGTTCGGAGCCCAGCAGCCTCCGCTTGAGCAAGCGGCGGTTGAGATTTTTCCATCCATACCTTCGTGTGTTGCGATCTGTGATTTGCAAATGGGTATTTCTGACTTGTGATTTGAAAATGGGTGGTGTGCAAATTGTGATGTGAAAAATGGATAAGGAAGAAGATAAATATATTTATTTAATTTCACCAATAGTCCTTCTTTTAAATTACAAAATGGTATACATACTTTTATTTTGTTTATTCTTTTCCTTCTCTTTGGACAGGAACTTTTATTTTGTTTATTCTTTTCCTTCTCTTTGGACAGGAAAGCAAGTGATGTCCACTTTTAATTGTTCAAAAAATGAGAATGTATTTTAATTTATTAGATAATTAAAAGTGGCTCGTGTTATCGTATATTGGTGTTAAATATTACTTTTTCGAAATAAATTATTCTAAAATAAGTAACGCATAACCATCTTGTATGCATAGTCAATAAGCTCTTTCATGGGAGTATGAACTTCATCAATATACCTATCCCCCAGTCTCCTTTTGCGTAAATAAACTAGAATTTCTTAATCATATATATCAACATTAAAACAGCAAGGTTAGATTAGAGCTACACTGATCCATATATATCCAAAAGTTAGCTAGATTACTCCCCAAATACAGAAAAAGATGAGCCCAGAAGCTGTCTATTTGCACTCATTCCCTTTCAGATTTAAAGGAAACAAAAACAAAAACAAAAATAAAAATCATAAGTTCCTGATTCATGGCTCCAGCTGTTGTAGTATCTCCAATTCCAAGTTCCTGCTTTGGCCTGTATTCAAAATTACAACTACAGTCAAATATAGATACCATAAAGATGGTTTTACTATATAACAAAAATTGTTTAACATAGATAAAATATAGAGAAAACAGCAACAAAGGAAGCCCATTGATCCATTTTACAAAGGATTTAGAGGAACTATAGAGAAAACAGCAACAAAGGAAGAGACTGGGTAGTTGATGGAACCCAATTAATGTGTAATTTTCGATTGCAAGTGTTAAGAATGATTGCTAGCTCCATTCAGGATGAAGCTAGTGTTAGTAGCTCCATCCAGAATGGAGCTAGTGGCCAGCTCCATCCTGCGTGGAGCTAGGCTGGAGCTACTGCAGCTAGCTCCATCCAGAATGGAGTTAGAAGCATGCAAAAGAGCCTGCAATAGTGATTGAACCATGAATTAGCAATGGTAGCTATCACTCAAAACCATCTCTGACTCATCCTTGCAGTTATTAAAATGATTACGAATCCAGGAAAGTCTAGCATCTACAACTATCACAAGGATGTGAACGCAAAATTGTCAGCAATACATAAACGAGTGACAAAATTGTATGCTACCCATTCAGAAAAACACCAGAAAAATGAATTAAATCCAACTACATTCACAGATGTCCAAATCGAAAAAGGCCACTGAAAAGGTTAGCAAACAATCTGACTAGAAGACTAAATTATGTATTTAGCACATTATATATTCCAAAATACCCCATAGTTTTCGAAATTTCATAATAAGTACAGATGAAGTATAATACTTAGGAAACTACTCAAATGTGCACCAGTATGGTTACCTGTGCACACACATCTACATCTGTGATAGATGGCATGGACAAGTATATCAAGTTATTTTCAGTTTAAGATATGTACTCCTATTCAATCACCTCTATAAGCAACTAGGTTATCTTTCTTAAAACTGATGTTGTACAGTTTACAAGCATGTTCAAAAACTATAGTATGAGTTTACAAGCATGTTCAACAAAGATAAAATTAAATACCTCACCTGTCAGCCACTACCCAGTCTCTTTCACCAAAATATCACCTAGCTTCTTGTCTAGCCTGGCCATTCCTACATTCAGCCAAGGAAAACTATGAACAATCACAAGAACAAGAAACTAAAAACATGAACGAAAAAGGACGAAAAAATATATATATATATATATATATATATATATATATATATATATATATATATATATATATAGTACAATTTTCTCCTTCACTTGCACTTGTTGTGAAACCATCACTACTGTCAATGTCCTCCAGTTGTGTATTTTCTTCTACATCAAAGGTCCTAGATTCAGCCCCATCCACTTCTTCAGCCCCAATATCAGTACGAACTAAATCTTGGCTATCAAATTCTGAATTTAGTCGAATAGGTTTCTGGGTCGATGGTGGTTGATCCTCTTGGAATGCAAGTTCCACCCACACATTGCACTCTTCATTGTCCGATATGATTCCTCGTAAGTTGGGAACATTCCTTGCTTTTGTTTTCACAACCGCCCACCAATCAAGTCTATCTCTGGCCTTTGTTGGAAAACATGTGTAATATACTTGTTGAGCTTGTTGAGCAAGTATAAACACATCATTTGTTTGTAATTTCATCTTATGATTAAGCTCGACAAGACCGAATCGTCGATGGACTCTAACTCCACCATTGATGTCAAACCAATCACACTTGAATAAGGTTACCTTGTTTCCAACATCTCCTAAATAATCCAATTCCAGTATTTCAGTTAACATACCATAGTAGTCACGCTCGTAGTCATTATGACAACTTCCTAGTACTGACACACCACTATTCATTGTTGTTTTGTGGGAACCATAATCTAAAGTGTGAAACTTAAAACCATTGACAAAATATCCATTATAACAATTCACTCTACGAGAGGGACCCATAGCCAAAGCCTTTATGCGATTATCAACTTTATTATCATCGTCCAAAACCTGAACAAAAAGAAACAATATGCATTAGAACTAATGTCACAAAATAGTAGAACGGGGGTTAATTGAGACATTACAAAAAAAATCACTTACATATTCCTTTAACCAACACGAAAAATTTTCTTCCCGTAAACGATCAAATTGTGCATCGGAAAGTTGGGGATGCAACGTTCTCATATGCCTATCAAACAACCTACATGTGACATGAGCAATTGTAAATTGAGCTAAGCAAGCATACAGTTCATGATATATGTATTACAAATGTAATTATTAGAACTTACGCCACAAATGGGGTTATTTCCTCACAATTGAAGAGCACATACGTGGACGCTACTCTGAATTCTTCACTCGTCATTAATCTGCTATTATGACGTTGAATGCCAAAGGGTCGTCCAGGGTGGGTAAAAATTGATAGTCTCCCATTGGCATCAATAAGACCTCCATCATCATTCCTTAACACACGATTCAATCTTGTTTGAACATTTTTTTCAAAATACATAGAGCAAAAAGTTGATGTTTCCTCTATTAAGTATGCCTCCACAATAGATGCCTCAACATGAGCCCGGTTTTTCACTTTCTTTTTTAGGTGGTGTAGGAACCTGTGATACAAGAAAACAATATTAAGTTCGTCCCATTGTAGAAGGTAAATTAAATAGTGCAGCATGTGATACCTCTCAAAAGGATACATCCAACGATATTGCACGGGACCTCCAACCTTCGCTTCATATGCTAAATGAACAGGTAAATGCTCCATTGAATTAAAAAACCCCGGTGAAAAAATCTTTTCAAGCTTGCATAATGTCACAACAATGTTTTGCTCCAATTGCTCCATATGTTTCACCCTCAAAACAGTAGAGCATATATCCCTAAAAAAATGGCTCAGTTCAGTTAAAGCTTCCCAAATTGGTTTGGGCAACAAGTCTTTAAATGCAATCGGCAGCAATTTTTGCATAAAAATATGACAATCATGGCTCTTCATTCCATATAACTCACAATCACCCTTAACATAACGCGAAATGTTTGATGCGTAACCGTCAGGCATTCTTAAATTCCTAATCCAATTGCAAACTTCTCGTTTTTGTACATTAGTTAAGCTATAGGAGGCCTTTGGCATGAATAGTTTTCCTCTTTCATCTTCATATATATGAAGCTCTGGACGATTGCAATAAAGCTCCAAATCCTTCCTAGCCTTGAAGTTGTCCTTAGTTTTTCCTTTTATATCCATAATTGTGTTGAATATATTTTCGAATACATTTTTTTCAATGTGCATCACATCTAAATTGTGCCTTATGAGATTTTTATCCCAATAAGACAACTCCCAGAAAATGCTTCTCTTCGTCCAATTATGGCTATGACCAAAACCTTCGATTTCTTTTCTCTTCTCAGCTGTGCCATTTGTAATGTGTGGGAGGTTCTCCACTATACTTCACAACTCTTCCCCGGTAAGCCTATGTTGTGCCATATTCTTCTCAACTCTACCTTTGTAAAACTTATCTCTTTGTTTTCTAAATGCATGGTTAGGTGGTAGGAATTGACGATGACAATCAAAAAAAGATGTTTTTCCTCCATTTTTAAGCCTAAAAGATTTTGTTTGACCCATACAGTACGGACAAGAATTTATATAGTGTGTACTCCATCCAGATAACATGCCATATCCCGGAAAATCACTAATAGTCCACATCAATGCAGCTTTCAACTGAAAATTCTGCTTCGTTTGTATGTCATACGTTTCAATGCCTTCATCCCAAAGCATTTTTAGCTCATCAATCAGAGGACGCAAATAAACATCAAGATTTTTCCCCAAACTCTTCGGTCCTGGGATCACCATACTTAAAAACAAGTTGTCTTGTTCCATACACATCCATGGCGGAAGATTGTACACAATAATGATTACTGGCCAACATGTATATTGCACATTTGTCATGTTAAAAGGGTTGAACCCATCCGTACATAAACCAAGGCGTACACTACGTGGGTCAAGAAAAAATTGAGGAAAACTTCTATCAAAGTGCTTCCATGCCTCATTGTGTACGGGGTGTGACATTTCATTATCAGTTAATTGATTCTTTGAATGCCATAACATGTGCTCTGCAGTGTGCCTCGACATAAACAACCGTTGAAGCCTAGAAGCTAGAGGTAGATATCGTAGTACCTTCTGAGGTACCCTATGTCCAGATCGAGACATCTTCTCTTTGTACCGTGGACTCAAACACGTAAGACACTGAGTCATACTCTCAGTTTCTTTGTAGTACAGCATGCAATCATTCACACAAGCATGGATCTTCATAACACCAAGGCCAAGACTGGATAACATTTTCTTTGTTTTATAGAACGTAGCTTCTAACAGGTCACCTTCTGGCATAATTTCCTTAATGATAGATAACATACGATCATAACATGCTGTAGGCATATTAAACTCAGACTTCAGATTCAAGAGTCGTGCCATAGTAGAAAGGTTTGTATGCTCAGTACAACCAGGCCATATGGGTTTGTCAGCTTCTTCTAATAGTGTAAAGAAATTTGCAGCATGTTGATTAGGGGGTTGTTCCTCTTGAGCACAATAATTATGGTACATTTCAGGGCCCATCGCATCTATTACCATTGCTTTATGGCTCTCAATGGTTGGAGCTTGTGCAGTTGAGGATTCAGCCAAATTTGGACCATTGAAACTGAATGGTTCTCCATGTGCGTTCCACTGTGTATAGCCCCTTGTAAATCCATATTTGTAAAGATGAAACTTCACATCATCTCCTTTCAGAAATCTCGTGTTTTTACATATAGAACATGGACATTTGATCATATCTCCATCTCTTGTTCGAGACATGGCAAATTCAATGAACTCTTCAACGCCTTCAATGAATCTGTCCGAAAGAAATCGTTCATCTGATCGATTCAACATCCAACTGCGGTCCTAATGCCATAATCTCCAAATGCTTCAAGCGTACTAATTATACAACCAGACCAGACCTCATCTTATGACCAAAAAAAATTCATTAATAAAAACTAATAAAACTAACTGAAGTAAAGTTTTACAAAATATATAATAAGATCTTACCAAAATGAAATGAGGTAATTAGGAGCTGCCATACATAATCAATTTGTATTCCTTAAATAGTGTAGCTATCATCCACTCTAAAATTGAATGTTGTCCTTCAAAATGTTCAAAAGACTAATCTTAAGACACAAATCCTTTTCCAGGCACTTTTTATGTGCTGACAAATTTTTATTCTAATAAGCTTTTGAAATTTGTTCACTCTCGTGTTATTGTAATTTTCTGGTTTTCATTTCCTGAATTTGTGAAACTGTAATGCTTCAATCTTAACGCAAGACCTTTAGATTGCAAATTTCAATCACCATGTTCTTTAGGTTTATTCGTGTGATCACAAGTTATTATATTTCATGATAATCTGTGCATTGTGATGCTGAGCGAGAATGTATTGACTGGACAGACAAGTTCAAGTTTAATTCAAGGTAGATGGCAACTAATGTTCATGACAAGACCAGGAACACCATCTCCAATTCAGGTGAAATTTCTATTATTGGGATTACTTTAGTTCCTTTATTGGAAGTTCTCAATCATTGCGTTTCATCTTTGAATACTATATCTCGATTTTGTTTTCTCAAATTCATACTTCTGTCCTTCCTCTCGGCAACTGGAACTAAAGTTGCAAACTTCTTTCTCAAGTTTCCATTTCCATTGCACAATATATTAGTTTTTTTCTACTAACAAGAATGGATTAAAAAGTAATGACTATATGCTATAATTTCAGACATCATAGCATGGCTTCAGCTATAGGAGAGACAAAGTAAGCAAACTCACAATCACAGTCACAGAGTACACCGAGACTTGAGCAATTGAGCAGGCTTGAGGAATCACCGAATCAGGCTCAAGGGTTTCACAGGCCTGAGGCTTCGAGGTGTAAGTTCAAGAGCAATTGCAAAAAAAAAAAATCAATAGCAATTCAATGTAATTTCATAAGTTAAAAATAAAAAATGACAACAGTAAACAAAACATAAATCAAAATAAGTAAAACAGAAACCAAGGTTAAGAAAAACTTGAGTAGGCTTCGGGAATCAGAATCAGGGGCATTACCTTCTTCTTCAGCCGTTGAATCGCCGGTGGAAAAGTGAACTCGATCCCGAAGGTCTGCTGTCGGCTCTGCGTTTTGAGAAGTCAGGGGCTCGAAGGTACTGCGTCTTGTGAAGGTCGTTCATCCATCGGTTTGAGAAGGAGGCAAATCACGGGCTACCGTTTCTGATGCCCAAGTTGAGAGATTGAAAGTCGCCGTCGCCGACGCTTAGAGTAATCTTAGGGCAAGAGAAATGGGTCGAAGGGCTGGCGGGGGTGATGAAATTGACGCCTTTGTTTTTGCCAATATTTTTTATTTATTTTTAATTTCCATAAATTTAGTAACAGAAAAAGCTGTAGGTAATATTTTAGGTTTTAAAAAAATTAATTTGAATAATATTGCCAACGGATTCTCAACGAATAGATTCGTAGGTAAATTTCAATTTTTTTTTTTTTATATTTTACTTTTCATGGTTAGCACGTCCCGATTTTCGTTGGTAAAATTTTATATTTTATTACGAAATTTACCAACGGATCAACAACGAAATCTTCGTAACGGCAATATGTCGTTGGTAATTCCATTGATAAGACATTTACTTTATAATTATAAATTTTTAAAAAAATTTCGTTGAAAAGTCGTTGATAATTCGTTACTAATAGCAACGGGTTGACTTCGTTTGTAAAAAATCGTTTCTGTAGAGGTAGTTTCTTGTAGTGATTATACTAGATATTCGGTGGTATATTTGGTAGCACATTTTATTTATTCTATTTATGTTAACTATTAGAAAATATTTTATATTGTTAGTACATGATTTTTTTGACAAAAATATTGTGTAGAATTGAGCTCAAATCAAAAATGATGGTTTGGATTCAGTTTGATTCCGATAATTTTGTTGAAGTGAATTACTCCATTTACGAAATACCCAAAATATAATGTGTGTGCGCGCGCGCGTGTTGCAAAAGCAGCAGCAACTAGCTGCCGCTTCAGGCGGCAAACAAGTTGTTCTAGCTGCCTGCAAGGCAAGTGGGCACTTGCCTAAAGCAGGTAGGTGTTGTTAGGCATGTGACATGGGCCATTTTGGCCTGCAATGCAAGTCGGTCTCGTTTGGCTAGACAAACTACACAGGCTGGCTTGGATATTGGCTCGGGTTAGGGCCATCGCTCGGACATGAGGCTCGACTTGAGCATTTGCTCAATCCCATCTAGCCGCAAGCTGAGCTGGTTCGAATTTTTTACGGATTGAGTCACGGGATATTAGAGTCGACGAGTCGAATTGACATTCCTACAAACAAGCACTTAACCTTTAGAATCTCATGCAAAAATGTTTATCAATTATCCATCATTTCTAGAAAATATTAAACTCAAATCGATTCTGAATAAACAACAAGAAGATAATGAGAGCGTGAAGTTAGAATAATATTATTTATCATTATGATGATAAATCATCGATGATGTTGCGGTCTATGTAGAATAATTAGATTCGATAAATCAACATATATGAGAGAGGGGAGGACAAAAAAATGTGAGGGATAATAGATTGTGATATCACAATGGTATTAGTCTTCAAGTTGTATACCACTTTAGTTTGGCGACGCATGTGCTATAATGACTACATAAAGGAGTTAGGAAGTTTTATCAAGATGCATGCACATGATCATTACTTAGCTATTTAGGGAAAAAAAAAATAGATTTTTAAAAAATTTTAATAAAAATCGATAAAATGTGTGTTAAAATCGATAATATCTTTTATTCTCTTTTAGTAAGGATTTTTGTTATTTTTTTAATATTTTAGGGGTTAGTTTACAATTTCAATAAAATTGACGATTAGGTTGTATGGTTTTTCCATAAAAATAAGTGTTAGGGGGTCGTAGTTGACATTTTGATTATTGTTCAACTAAAATAAACTATTTATGTATGTCAAAATGTCAAAATTGAGTGGAAATTCCTTGATTAGTTAGAGAATTGAAATAATATTTAAAATAAATAAGCAAATGTAGAAATGGGATCGTAATTGTGAATATTTTAGGGGTTGTTTGAGCCTCATTTTTCGAAAAAAAATATTTTTTCAAACTTATTTTTAATCAGACATTTTCAAATTAAATAATATTACGTATAAATTCAAAAAAAAAATCTTAATTTTTTAACTATAATCTATACATTTTCCATCAATATACTATTTTAAAATAAATTCATTTCTTAAATTGAAATTCAAACAAGGACTTACACCCTGTTTGATCCACGTTATTCTCTCAAGAATACATCTTTAATAGTGTTTTAATGGAAAATATGTGGTTAAAAGTAAGAAATTTTTTTGAATTAACGTGTAATATTATTTTATTGAAAAATGTGTGTTCGGAAAGGAAAATAATTCAGTGACAGAAGAGGGCTGCCCACCTCGGTGACCGACCCTCACAAGGGCGTGGGACCGATGTGTGACCCGCGTGAAGTAAAAAAATGGGAAAAAAAAAAAAAAAAAGCCTCCCTCCCTCCAATGTGTGTATTCTGTTCGGAGGGGTGTCACACCCTCTGTTACTGAAGCACGGTACGTTCGGAAATAAGAGAGATAAAAATGTAATAGAATAGAATTTCGTCACGTCACGTCACGTCACGTCTACCATGTTTCATGACCTTTACCAAAATGTGTGAATAGTGAGTTCAAAACCCTATGTACCTAACATTCTAATGAGGGTGGGACGTTGATATGTCAAAAAAATGGTCCCACAATCACAAGTTGCAACGAAACGTGACATGACAAAATTTCTCCTCGGCCATTCCGAATCACAAATTGGACGTCCATTTCGTGACGATAACGTCTTTGTTAATCCTGCGTCGTACAAACAGACGAATAATTCCAAAGCTATATTGGGACCCACCTCACACATCCACTTGCATATCATGCTACTCGCACTCTCTCTATATATGGGTCGTCCACGTCATTTTCTTCCTTTCTTTTTTCCGATAAAAACGGGCAAGAGAATTTTTTACTTTTGCTTTTTTGTTTTATTTATATTTTTGGCAATTTTACACCTCGAAATCCCAATAAGAAAATTTTTATAATTATCTCGAAATCCAATGCCTTGTCACTATTTTACAGATATTAGTATTATTATTTGTTTAAATTTTAACGCACAACGTAAATTTAGGTCAACGTTAAACATCAATAATATTAAATAGTATTAATTCATGCGAAAAGTACTAAAATTTTCGATTATCCGGAAATCTTACTTTTTTCAAAAAGTATATATAGTGGAAATCGTGAGTATTATGTGAGATCTAATTTACCTTTTTATTTAAAGGAGAATTGGAAAGTTAGTTCAACGCATATATAAATTTTCAAGTGGAATTTTTTTTTTTTTGTTAAAAGTATGACACGTGAACGGTTTGTTTTGTTGATAAGATTCAAGTTCATAATAATCACTATGGGCGTGTTCGATAGAGATTAAAATTGAAAAACTAGCCGTTATTGTTGACTTTTATTAGACGAGTGAGACTCAATAATGACTATATTTTCAATTTTAATTGGATTTTAATCCGGACCAAACACGCTCATAAAGAGATTAAGAACTTTTTTTTATCTTTATATCAGTAATAAATAAATTTAAAATCGATTAGATAAGTCATTGATTTATATTTTGATGGATTTAACCATAATAAACCATTTTCATTTCTATACATGTCTTCTAATCCGCACTATTAGAATAACTTGGCTATTGTGGAAAGTGAAAATTCGATAGGAATCCCTTTTTTTTTTTTTTTTTTTGTTAGATATATAATCTTAAAACCTTTTTTCCCAACAAAATTTTACTTTCTCATTTTGATGCCAAGAACCTTCATAAATGATTTCTTCATCTTCTCTTGGTTCATGTTATAGTTCGACAAATGGCGGATTTTTTCTAGATCTTTCATAACCTCTTATTTGTCTCATAGATTTAGCTTGCTTTTTTAAGAAGTAACTTTTAAGTTCGTCAAAATCTACGTTAAGAGCTTGTTTGTCTTCCATTATTGGGAGAAAATTAGTGTAATGAATAGTATTTTTTTGGAGAATGTGTGGTTGAAAATTAAAATAACTTTATTGGTTTGTGTGTAAAATATTTTATTGGGTGAATGTGTGGTGGAGAATCTTACTGTAGCAAACAATTTTTTTGATTAATGGTAGACAAACAGAGGCTAAAGAATAATATTATTCTTCAATTGTGCTTAATATCGGCATATAATAAATTAAAATATATCATAATTTAATAGAAGAATGTGACACTGACACTTAACAGGATTGCTCTGGTCTAAGTATCTATTTGGTGGGGATTAAAATTAAATTTTAGAAAATTTTAGAAAAGATGATGAAATGTGTAGTTAAAAAATTGTGGATCTCATGAAAGATGTTAAAATTTTTTTTGTTAATTTTGATTTAAATTAAAATTTGAATTTTAACCCATGTTTGTCTCTCATTCTTTTAAAACTCTTTTTTTTTTCTATATATTTATTTTTAACCACGCATTCACATAATAAATATTTTACATTTAGATTTAAAACTTTTTCCTACTTTTTAATCACACTTTTTTTTTTTTTCAGAAATCCACTATTGAAAACAATATTTCTCCCAAAAAAAAAACCACCATACATGGGCTTAATTCCAACCAAATAGAGGCTAAATATCCAATCTACAAATACTACGATCTTTAAAAAAAAAAGGAAATGCTATTTGTACACTCCAAAGTGTAAATCATATTTGACATTTGCTTTGTTTTTAAAAAAATGATTGGAGAAAAAGTCGTTTATTTTGAAAAACTGTCAAATGACATGTTGCCACATGTCAAATTGACAAAGGGTAATTGACGCAAAACGTCCCTACATTTGAAGGTTTTTGTGGAGAACGTTCCTACCTTTCTTTTTTGACACAGAACGTCCATACCTTTCACATTTTTTGAGCTGAATGTCCTTTTCACCAATTTTTAACATAAAATGACCAATATACCCTCATATATAAATAAAACAAAAAACAAAAATAAAGAATAAATTACAATCTGCTCCTAAACTTTTTTAAAAATGCAAATCAATCCAAAACTTATGAAAATATTAAAAATAACAAAAACATACACTCTCTTCTCTTCCACCACCCTCCACCACCTCCATCGTCTGATGACCACACCTACTTTTCTCCACCGGCACAACCTCCGGATATTGGTACCAACACAATCTCCTCAACACCCTCTACAATTCCATCCTAAGAATTCCCCATATCATTAATAATCCGGCAGAAATCAGCAAGTAAAATCAGCTACTCGAAATATGGACAAATTGCTGGAAGTCTTACCTCTGACCAGCAGCAGGATCGCGGACCACCATCATCCGGTTGCCCACACCCAGATGACCTCAGCCATGTGGGCAATTCATCCAAAACAGTTATCCAATAGGTTCAATTTGAAACTGAAAATAACGCAGTCGTGACTATCACGCCGTGCATTAAACTTGGCTGATTCCGGCATCGTTCCTTTGACCCATGGTCGCGGACCACTCCATTCAGCACCCTCTCATCATGGCGAAGCTATTCCACCCATGGGTCCTCCACAATTTTGCCTGGATTCATTAGAATTTCAGGTCGAAATCCAACCACTACAGTTGATGAAATTGGGAGTAGTTGGGTGGTAATTGAAGGGAGAATTGGAGGGCTGTTGACCGGTGTCAACGTCCGGCGGCTTGGATGGCCGGAGGCTGCCGAAATTTGGACGCATTTGGGCTGAAAAAATGACAAAAAATCCTCACTTTTTTGGACCGATTTCAATTTTTAGAAAAGCTTAGGAGCATATTACAATTTATTCTTTATTTTTCTTTTCTTTTCTTTTTTGTTTTATTTATATATGAGGGTATAATTGTCATTTTATATTAAAAATTTGTAAAAATGACGTTCAGCGCAAAGAATGTGAAACGTAGTGACGTTCTGTGCCAAAAAACGAAAGGTATGAACGTTTTTCACAAAAACCTTCAAAGGTTGAAACGTTTTGCGCCAATTACCCAATTGACAAACTTAGTGTACAATTTGGTGTACACGGTATGATTGAAAAAAAATAAAAAATCTAGGCTACTATTTGGAGCAAGGTGAGCAAATTTGCACCATCTTTGATACTCATTCTTTTAAAAATGTATTTTTCTCTATTTCGATTACACATTTTTCAATAAAATAATATTAATCAAATTTAAAATTTTTTCTTAATTTTTAATCAAATCACAGTTTAATTCTTGAAAGAATAACGCGCATCAAACAGGCTGTTGATTTGAAATAGCCACATGCCATGCATATAAATGCACCAAGTCAGAGGCAAAACACTTCCATTTCTTTCTCCGAATTCTAACCACTAGCATCCTGCCACGTATCCTCTCTATTCTACCATCATACAGGGTTCCCATTTCCAAGATTTAAAGCTCTTCTGTACAGAATTTTACGGAAAGAGAGAAATTGCCCTTCTTGTTCATATATTTGCATGACTATTTGGTGAAAATACTTGTAGGAAGAATCATAGATTTTGATTTTTTTTTTTTGGATATTTCGGAGCTCACAACAATGGATAGGTACGAGAGTTTGAAAGACTTGGGAGCAGGGAATTTTGGTGTGGCTAAGCTTGTGAAAGATAAATGGACTGGTGAGCTCTTTGCTGTCAAGTACATCGAAAGGGGCAAGAAGGTAACAATTTAATTGTATCACATCGCTCTTGAAAGGCCAGCCTCGTGGGTTTATAAATACTTTGGATTCCCAGTTTTAAGGGTTATCCATTTTTTTATTTTTTTTGTATACTTATTTGGGTTTTTAATCTTCTCGGGGTTTTTGTTTTGGTGTTATATATGCAGATTGATGAGCATGTTCAAAGGGAGATTTTGAACCACAGAGCCTTAAAACATCCCAACATTATTAGATTCAAGGAGGTAAAGAGTTAAATTTTTACTCCGTTTCCTTGATCGATCACGAGAATATGTTTGGTACACGGTATTGAACAAGAAATGTTAATTTGTTTTTCTTTCTTAATTCTGTCGAGTATGGTCTCCAACATTACAAACATGGCTTAAAACTGTTGATCATACAAGAAGATTCATTGCTTTATTGGGATGATTCATTGAATCAGATGCCCCTTTGCAATTTGTGTGAGGGATTCACTTTTTGGGTCAAGTAAAAGAAGAAATGAGGCTTTAGAATGTTGAACCAAAACAGTAGAATTATGATTTCGAAGTATTTTTCCTATTTTGTACGCAGTATTGGATGAGAGACAATACAATGAACAAGACTTTAGCTTTTTCGTTTATTGTTTTTATACTTTTACAGTCCACCTTATGGTCCTTACAAAACAAGCTATCGTTGTTGATAGAATAGCTTTCTTATTGATTCCCGGAATGATTTCGGTTGGTCAGGAAAGCTACCCGATTGCTAGTTTATGTCATCACATTGCACAAAGGAGTTGGTCTTTTAGTCGAGCATTGATTGATCAGTGTTAGTGCAGGCCTTGTTAACACCAACTCATCTAGCCATAGTGATGGAGTATGCAGCCGGAGGAGAGCTTTTCGAACGAATATGCAATGCTGGTAGATTCAGTGAAGATGAGGTACATCTTTTCTTAAGAAATCTCTACCGAAGTAAGATGTAATTTCAGTTTATTTTAAGTGTTCGACTGCAGTTTTTCCCACAAGTTTTCAATTGTTTCAGGCAAGGTTTTTCTTCCAACAGCTAATATCAGGAGTTAGTTACTGCCATTCCATGGTAACTTGTTGTAATTTTACTCATTTAAAGCCTATTATGAATGTTGAATGTTTAGTAAGGTAGACTAGACGACATTCGACATAATTATGAAAGAAAGAGGAGCTAAAGTTTTATTCATTCTATTGTCTAATACTGCATAACAACACGTCTTTCAGCCTATAACATTCAGTTTTTAATGCAGCAAATTTGCCACCGTGACCTAAAGCTCGAAAACACATTGTTAGACGGGAGCTCAGCACCTCGACTCAAAATTTGTGACTTTGGCTACTCTAAGGCATAAACCTATGACTCTTCAATGCAAAGCCTAATCTACACAAATTAATCTTAGTAAATAACCGTGTGTTTAATTTTGCAGTCCTCCGTGTTGCATTCTCAACCAAAATCAACTGTAGGCACACCGGCCTATATTGCACCAGAAGTCTTATCAAGAAAAGAGTACGACGGAAAGGTAATTGATATTTATTATCTGATTTCTTTGGAGTTTTGCTGCTCAAGTCTTAGCCAACTGAAATAAAATTATTGAGTCGTTATCTTTTGTTTTAAATTAAAGATTGCAGATGTTTGGTCGTGTGGGGTTACATTATATGTGATGTTAGTTGGTGCTTATCCTTTCGAAGATCCTGATGATCCAAGAAATTTCAGGAAAACAATTAATGTGAGTCATTACACAAATTTATAAATATTTGTTGACTTTTTTTTTCTTTGTTTTTGTTCAATAATTCAAGATTGTTGATTATTGACAGAGAATACTTAGTGTACATTATTCAATCCCTGACTACGTCAGAGTCTCCAAGGAATGCAAACATCTATTATCTCAAATTTTCGTCGCTGGCCCTGAAAAGGTTGAAGTTTGAAATTTTATAGATTATTTAATTCTCAAAATGTTAGCAATGTAGAATACTCAAAAATGATTATTTTTCGCGCAGAGAATAAGTATTCCAGAAATTAAAAAGCACCCATGGTTCTTAAAGAACTTGCCAGTCGAGTTTATGGAAGGAGAAGAAGCTATACAAATGAAAAATACAAATGATTATCCTGCTCAAACAGTTGAAGAAGCATTGGCTATAATTCAAGAGGCTAGAAAACCAGCAGAGGGGCCTAAAGCTGGGGGAGGCATTTTTGTTGCTGGAAGTATGGATCTTGATGATATAGATACTGATGCAGATATAGAAGAAGATATAGAGACAAGTGGGGATTTTGTTTGTGCATTATGAGCTGATGTTGTTTGAATAAAGAGCACATTTGGTCTCGCTTAAAAGTATCTTTTTAAGTGTTTATTTGGATTGTATGCGCCAAAAGAGCCGGAAGAGCATTCTCTTAAGTGAGGGCAAACATGCTAGCCGTTGATTTCCGATGATATTTCGTGCCGAAGTTATAAAAATTGTGTTCGAGGGAAGTTTGACGATTGTGTTAGGTGTAATTTTCTTTAGCCCTCTTCTTTATGCTTATAAGCAATACCTACTGTGCTGATTGGATGAAAATGATTGTATTATACTTATATAAAGTATATTATAAAGTCTTTATCTGTTCATTTTAATAAGAAGATTTGGATATGACGTGTTAAACTAAGTAAATGTGCAGATGCTATATGCTCAGTGGATGGCTTAATAAACAACCTTAAACGGGCAATCCAATAACTAATCCCTTGAATGGTGACTGGTAAATCTAGTATTCTACAAATATATAATTGTTTAAATTCCCCCATTTGAGTGGAAGTTTAGCTTGGTAATGACGTCAATTGAATAGGCCAAGCAGTTGCACAGAGGCTAAGAAGCATGGATACGAACATGACAAAAATATAGGACATGATAAATGTCACGTTGAACAGTTGTACGAAACGTGTGATTAAATTATCATTCGAACATTAAAAATTTTATAATATAAAAATAACAGGATATAGTATATTGATTATTGACCTATCATGAATTGTTCAAGGAGTGTCGGTGTCTTAACACTATCTAAGGTTGTCCGTCTTGGTACTCACTTGCAAACCCTATAATGAAATTGACACTGCTCAACCTAGGTAACCAATCGGGTAATTTTCAAAATGCATATCGATGTGATCTATAGCATTGGCTAGTAAATCAAATCATGCCTAATTAATCATGTGTTACACGTCTACATTCAAGGATGAATCTTTGGGGATATGATCATACGAATTGTTGACCCCAAAAAATGAATCAACAGATGCCAAGCCCACTCACGCCAAGTCAAGTACGATTCCGACGCGTTCCTACTGGAATGATGACGTAGCATGAAGAAGATGGACGCGGGAGGTTCTTTGCGGTGAGAGACAAAATTGTTCAAGTTCCGACGGGTGGAACGAAAGCAATCATGCTAACAAAGATCACCCGGTAGAAAGTAAACTAATATTTGTAATAATAAACAAGAAAATGTGGAAAGATAGATGAAATGTTCATATATTTTCTTCAAGAGTTCAAGTGTATATTTGGAATATATGATTGTCTATTTTTTCCATCAACGATCCAACCTCTTCCATTTTTTAATTACAAAGAGGACCTATTTATACTGCATTGGTTGATGTGGTGACCGTTGGATCGGAACCACGCGACCTCATCTCCCTAATTAAGACTTCACATCACTCTCTATTCATACAATTAATACATTAATAAAGGGTCAGTCGCCCTATACAATAGGCTAACACACTGAGAAACTTTATTACAAGTATTACATCAATCACTTCTAATATATCTTCAAATCTATTACAAGAGATATCGTTGGTTTCATGAGCTTTGGACGAGTCTGAGAGCCTCAAAAAGATCTTTTGAGGTGGTTCTCTAAGTGGAGAGCTTCAACTCATTTCTTTACTTCTTTAGGCAGTGCGTCAGCAAGCACTTTGGCTTGTAGAGCAAGATTTTGGCTTTGAGGTCCGCTTCAGCAAGCACTTCGATTTGTAGAGCAAGGACTTCGGTTTTTAACCTCATGGATCTTTGTTTGACTTTTTTGTTGACTTTCTGCCTATATGGCTTGTCACGAGACACTTTTTCTTTAAGCCTTGGAGGCGAGGCATAACAATAGTTCCCCAAGTCTAGGCATAATTATTTATGTAATGCATGGACTTGAATAAAATTTTTGTAGGGGGTGTATTTCATTTAAAATGTACCTGACTTATGTAGACTTTATGTAATGTTGTCCGAGGTGGTTTACTTGGTAATACTTCACCTCCTGGAACAATTCTGGGAAGTGGGGTACTTGAGTTGGAGTAATTCCGAAGTTGTAACATCTGAAGTTGTATATATCCGAAGTGCTAGCTGAACTTTGTAAGTTTCTGGACTTAGGTACATTGAAGTGTATGAGCTGAAGCTCTTTAGTACTTTAGGCAGTTCGCTTTGCCTTCCACTTTCCTTCATGGGTCGAGTGGTTCGCTCATGCTAAGGCTTCCTTAACAACTTTAGTTGTTAAAGGCACGTGCCACATTTCGTGGAGTGCAGATGTAGTCCTCTTTGGGACCCAGATCCTCGTCGAAGTGTCTGCGCGTCTCATCATAAGGACGGATCATCTATTAATAGGCTTCCCCTATGAGTCTTTCTAATGAGGAGGTTCTTTTATTTTAATGAGCTTGCGTCTCTTCATATGAACGGATTATCTATGAAGAGGCTTTTCCTATGAGTCTTTTTCATTATGAGGCTCTTATATTTTTAACTTGACATAGTTAATAACTTTTCTAAGCATGAGGTTGAGCGGTTCGCCCATACGGAGGCATCCTTAACAACTTTATTGTTAAGGACATGTGCCACACTTCACGAGTGTAGATGTGGTTCTCTTTAGGATCCAACTCCTCGTCGAAGTGCCCACACGTCTCTTCATAGGGACGGATCATCTATGAAGAGACTTTCCCTATGAGTCTTTCTCATTAGGAGGTTCTTTTATTTTGATGAGCTTGTGCAAATTTAATTTCTCAGATTGTGAACTTTGTTTCCCGGATGAGGACTCCAAGATAATGCCACATCTTCCTTTTTCATGGAATTTGTAATACCCCAGACCAAGAAAGTTTAAGAGATTTGATAGGTACTACTCATACCAACAAGGTGCACCTTCTTTTCCGGAAGTCCATCGTTGGAAACTCCACAGTTAAGCGTGCTTGGCTTGGAGCAATTCTATGATGGGTGACCCCCCTGGGAAGTTTTCTAGGGGAGTGTGCGAGTGAGGACAAAGCATGCTGAAAAGACCCATGTTGGTACAGTGAGGACAGTACGTTGTCGATCTAACGGCCAGGACAGCCCGTTAAGTGGGACCCGGGTCGTTACAAATGGTATCAGAGCCGTTTGCCAGTCGAAAATCGGGAACTAAGTGCTATGCGGGACAAAGTGCTACGCCATACGACGGGAGCCACCTCTTGAACTCGTAGGAGCCACCTCTAGAATCCCAACGCCTGGCAACAGATCCTCAGATGGATCAAGCGCGACGAGGACGTCGCGAGTCTAACGGGGGGTGATTGTAATACCCCAGACCAAGAAAGTTTAAGAGATTTGATAGGTACTACTCATACCAACAAGGTGCACCTTCTTTTCCGGAAGTCCATCGTTGGAAACTCCACAGTTAAGCGTGCTTGGCTTGGAGCAATTCTATGATGGGTGACCCCCATGGGAAGTTTTCTAGGGGAGTGTGCGAGTGAGGACAAAGCATGCTGAAAAGACCCATGTTGGTACAGTGAGGACAGTACGTTGTCGATCTAACGGCCAGGACAGCCCGTTAAGTGGGACCCGGGTCGTTACAGAATGAGGACTCCAAGATAATGCATTTTCTTCCTTTATTCAAGGATGAGTCCCTTACATGCTGAAGCATAGGCAAGGATGAGCACCTTGCATGCTGAATTGCTGAAGAATAGGCAAAGATGAGGCCCTCATGCTAAAATGTTGAAGCATAAGCAAGGATGAGGCCCTGGCATGCTGAAGTGCTGAAGCATAAGCAAGAATGAGGCCCTTGCATGCTGAATTGCTGAAGCATAGGCAAGGATGAGGCTCTTGCATGCTGAAGTACTGAAGCATAGGCAAGGATGAGGCCCTCTTGCTGAAGCATAGGTAAGGATGAGGCCTTCTTGCTGAAGTATGGGTAAGGATGATGACATTGCATGCTGAATTGCTGAAACATAGGCAAGGATGATGAGGCCCTCTTGCTGAAGCATAGGTAAGGATGAGGCCCTCATGCTGAAGTACTGAAGCACAGGCAAGGATGAGGCCCTTATGCTGAAGTGCTGAAACATATGCCAGGATGAGGCTTTTGCATGCTGAATTGCTGAAGTATAGGCAATGATGAGGCCCTCATGCTGAAGTGCTCAAGCATAGGTAAGGATGATACCCTTGCATGCTGAATTCCTGAAGCATAGGCAAGGATGAGGCCCTCTTGCTGAAGCATGGGTAAGGATGAAGCCCTCTTGCTGAAGCATAGGTAAGGATGAGGCCATCATGCTGAAGTGCTGAAGTATAGGCAAGGATGAAGCTCTCATGCTGAAGTGCTGAAACATAGGCAAGGATAAGGCCCTTGCATGCTAAAGTGTTGAAACATAGGCAAGGATGAGGCCCTCATGCTAAAGTACTGAAGCATAGGTAATGATGAGACCCTTTTGCTAAAGTATAGGCAATGATTATGCCCCATCGCTGAAGTATAGGCAAGGATGAGGCCCTTGCTTTTAAAGTAGGTGAAATATTTGCGTAGAGGCGAAGTCGCATGGTTCAGGATTGAGGCCTCTTATTTCATCACATGTGACCACTTCTTTGTAGGTGTCCCTTTCAAGGGGCCTTCCTATTCAAACCCACTTCAATGGTCTCTCCTTTTCAAGGGTCATCCGCTTTAAAGTTATTTCTTTAGTGGCCTCCCCTTTTCAGGGGGTCATTCGCTTCTTCAGCGACCTCCCATCTTTTCAGGGGGTCATCCGCTTCTTCAATGACCTCCTCTTTTCAGGGGGTCATCCTATTTAAAGTCACATCTTCAATAGCCTCCTCCTTTTAGGGGATCATCCGCTTTTTCAGCGGCCTTCCCTTTTAAGGGGGTCATCTTATTAAAGTTGTTTCTTTAGGGACCTTCCCTTTTAAGGGGGTCATTCTATTTAAAGCCACTTCTTCAGTGGCCTTTCCCTTTTAAGGGGATCATTCGGTTCTTCAACAGCCTCCATTTTTCAAGGGGTCATCCTAGTTAAAGTCGTTTCTTTAGGGGCCTTCCCTTTTCAGGTGGTCATCATATTTAAAGTCACTTCTTCATTGGCCTCCCATGGGGATCATCCGCTTTTTCAGCGGTCGCCCCTTTTCAGGGGGTCATCACATTTAAAGCTACTTCTTCAGTGGCCTTTCCTTTCAGGGGGTCATCCGCTTTTTCAGTGGCCTCCCCTTTTCAGGGGGTTATCCTTTTAAAAGTCACTTCTTCTCAATTTACTTTCAACTGACTTCTTCCTATGGGACTCTCGTGGTTAAATGTATGGATTCCCACAAACGACGTCAATCTATTGATCCAAAAAAATGAATCAACAGATGTTGGGCCCACTCACGCCAAGTCAAGTACGATTCCAGTGCGTTCCT
The DNA here is from genome assembly GCA_035079005.1 of Fraxinus americana. Taxonomy (NCBI): domain Eukaryota; kingdom Viridiplantae; phylum Streptophyta; class Magnoliopsida; order Lamiales; family Oleaceae; genus Fraxinus; species Fraxinus americana. Next base: position 32,710,529 of record CM068717.1, on the reverse strand, counting down.
ACCGTAATGATGACCGTAGTATGAAGAAGATGGACGCGGGAAATACTTTGCGGTGAGAGACAAAATTGTTCAAGCTCCGGTGGGTGGAACGAAAGTAACCGCGCTAACAATGATCACCCGATCGAAAGTAAACTAATCTATGTAATAACAAACAAGAATATGTGGAAGGATAGGTGAAATGTTCATATATTTTCTTCAAGAGTTCGAGTGTATATTTTGAATATATGATTGTCCATTTTTCCATCAATGATCCAACCTCTTCCCTTTTTTAATTACAAAGAGGACCTATTTATACTGCATTGGCTGACGTGGTGACCATTGGATGGAAACCACGTGGCCTCATCTCCCTAACTAAGGCTTCACATCACTGTCCATTCATACAATTAATACATTGATAAAGTGTCAGCCGCCCCTATACAATAGGCTGACATATTTACAAACTTTATTATAAGTATTACATCAATCACTTCTAATAGATTTTCAAATCTATTACAAGAGACAATGTCGGCTTCATGAGCTTCAGACGAGTTTGAGAGGCTCGGAGAGATCTTTTAAGGTGGTTCTCTAAATGAAGAGCTTCAACTCATTTCTTTGCTTCTTTAGGCAGCGCGTCATCAAACACTTCAGCTTGTATTGCAAGGACTTCGATCTTTGACCTCATGGGTCTTTGTTTGACTTTTTTGTTGACTTTTTGCTTTTCGTGGCTTGTCACGAGGCACTTTTTCTTTGAGCCTCGGAGGCAAGGCATAACACGAATCATATTTGATTATCTAAAATACAACTTTAAGGTAGCAGATAAATCATAAAATTGTGTTCAAGAGAAGTCACATTAACATGGAGGTGTTCTTATTTAAATTATTTGTTAAAATCTATAACAAATTATTGGTGAAGAAGTATTTTTTTTTTTTTTGACGTAGGAACCCGCAGCCGATACCCGTCAGCGGAGCCCCGACCACCCCGAAGGGACGGAGGCCCAATCATTGTAAGTGCGCACTAGATAAACCCTGCTCCTTGTGTAGTAACCCGCAAACCACATAGGAGAGGTAAACCGTACTAGGCAAGCCCGATGCGACGGTCTCGACCAAGAAAGTGTTGGCGGAGGATTCGAACTCGTGACCTTTGTTCTTTGCATTCACCTGCTCTAACAACTCGACCACCCCCCGAAGGGGCAATTGGTGAATAAGTAAATTCAATTGTATGCAGGTTGTCCATGCCACATTTACAGCATTTTTTGATAAAATTTTGGCATTGGTATTCACTAATTATTACTTATTCAGGTGCAACTTTGAAATTATTTGTGGGAAATATTATTTGTGTGAAATTTATTGTACTTGGGTAATCTCAACGTCGCTCTTGGTACGCTGGCTTTAACTCCACAAGCTATTTTTATGATGAATAATGTCATTTGCAGTGAAAACTATCAGTAGTGATGTGAACCCAACCAAGAATTGATATTGGAAACCCACGAACAAGATGAAACCAACCCAAGAAAGCTGGAAATCACGTCGCGCGAAGATCAACCCGACCCGTTGTTCAACCCGTCTCAAGAATCGAGATTACGCGTAAGAAATTCGACCCGTTGATTACCCGACCAATAACCGTGAAGTGGAAACACCACAAAAGGACTGCGAAACTTTTTGATAAGCTCAAGATTATAAGTCTAAGCCACCAAGAATATGGAGGAAAAAACTCACAAATTGTATTGAATCTTTCAAAATAATAAAAGTCTTACTTTTACAATGAAATATATCTCCTATTTATACTAATATTAGAAACCCTAATAAAACATAATTAGGTCATAGAATATTATCAAAATTGGAAATAAAATAGAATCCTAGAGTAACAAGGAAATCTCGCGAAAATAGGAAAATCCCGCCAACTTGTTCTCGGTATCTCTCTGTGCAATCGCAAGTCCAAAAGTATCATGTACCCATATAGCCTTGTGCAGAATTTTGTGACGATTTCGGAATGTACTCATGGGCGAAAATCCGACATCCGAGCTGAGAGTTATGTCCATTTTAATCCACACCACTTGTTTTCTTTCCAAATATCTTCCAAACTTTAAATCCAACTCATTTTGGCTCCCGAGTCCTTCACGAAACTTGAACTTTGGCTTGCCAACTTTACCCATGTGAACTCCATTGCTTGAACCCTTGACTCGTGTAACCGGACCAAGTGATTGACTGTCCAGATCATAGCATCCCCTCTCTCTTCGAAAGAATTCGACCTCGAATCCGAACTTGCATCAAACAAAACAACATTAGCAACGTCGAAAATGTTAAATATTACAGACTTACCCAGTAGAAGTAAATTGTAGCTTTCATTCTCGATTATAGCAACTAAATGGCATGGTCCGTATCCCCTAGGATATAATTTTGACCTCCTATGAGTTCGTACCTGCCTCGTACGTATGATCACCTGTATTTCACAAAATCCAACGCTAACACCAACATATGAAAACATTAAATTGACCAAGACCAGTGAATTAGAACCACTTATTAAATTGGAGTACATGATGAGATTAGTAGACATTAAATTTACTCCTAATACACTCCACAAATCCATCTGAAGACATGTAAGATTATCGTGATTAAAGTATAGGCATTCATGCACCTAGTCACCCGTAATGCACCCCTATTGCCTATCATATTCAATTAACTCTGTGTGACATGCTAGAATGTTGTTGTGTAATAAGTGCATATCATAGAACATCAAGAAATTCTCCATACATTCAAGCTCATAGTCTAACCTATGTATAGAAATTTGATACGTTACCATGGCGTAGTTACATCTATCCTCCTTGTTACTCACCAAATTTTCTACGTGAATTACATCAAGTGGATAGTCTATGTATAGTGCACCACGAATTATTCTGCCATAGAATAATTCCTTGAAATACTGCAAAAAAGAATTATTGAAATTGGGGAGGGGATTGTTAGCTCTCACTAAAACCCTTTCACATTCGACTTTTCTCGCATACAAGCTCACTTTATAATTTTCTCTCCTCTCTGATTTTTCCCCATCTTCTCTCATGTGGCTCTACTCTTTTTTCCCACTCTCAGCCACCTTACTTCCTTCTCTTTTGCTCTTCTTTTTTCGCTCCTTATTTTTATTCTCGGCTCACTCTTCAATTTCAGTTGGTCATCTTGGACCTGTTGTGGTGTCAATGGCACAAGAGTAATTGTCTTTCCACCCATTACAAAGCTGTACCAATTTGTGAACCCTTCATGTTTCACTCTCTTATCATACTGATATGGCCTACCCAACAAGAGATGTCCCGCATGCATTGGAACCACATCACACAACACCTCATCATTGTACTGTCCAATACTGAAATTCACCAAGGCCCTCTTGGTAACTCGTATTTCCCCACAATTATTCAATCACTCCAATTTGTAAGGTCGTGGATGCCTCATAAGAGGTAACCCCAACTCCTCTACAAGGGTTGTACTAGCCACATTTGTACAAATCCCGCCATCTATTATCAGACTACACACATTACCCTTAATGTGACACCTGGTATGAAACAAATTCTCTTGTTGCTGCTCCTCATCATCCACCTTCATTTGTGTAGTAAGAGAACGCATCACTACAATGACTCCACAACCGGATACTCCACATAAGTTTTACCCTTAACTTCCTCCAACTCAGGCATGTTGTCACTCCCACTTCCATCATCTGACTCAATCTCTCCATTTTCTCGAAGAATCATCATCCATTGGTTTAGACACTGTGAAGCTATTTATGCCCTGAACCCAAACACTTAAAACATTTAATATCCCTCGACCGACCAGTTTGATTTTCAATGTTTTGTTTATTTTTATTCACCTCCTCCTTAACCTTAGGTACTTCAACCTTTTCCCTGGTCTCCACTCGATCATTCTTATCACCACTACTCCATTTGGGTTCCGTGGTAAACCCAGCTACCCCTTTTCGTCCGAGTTGCCTCTCCACCTTCATAGCCACGTGCACCAAGTTCCCAATTCCACACAATGTTGCAACTCTACAATGTTAGCAATATCCATATTCAATATTCAACCCATTCAGAAACCTAGCCATGTTGGCCTCACGATCCTCCTCTATGTTCGCTCTAATTATCGCCACCTCCATCTTCTTATAGTAATCCTCCATACTCCTAGATCCCTGAGAAAGTGTTTGTAATTTACTATGAAGATCCCGATAATAATGTCCATGTACAAACCGTTTTCTCATACAAGCCTTCAACTCTCCCCACGTCTCAATTGGCTTATCCAAATTCCTCCTACGGCTAGTCACCAACTGATCCCACCAAATTATAGCATAATCAGTGAATTCCACTACCGCTAACGTTAATTTCTTCTCCTCCGAGTAATTATGGCAATCAAACACCAATTCCACCTTCTTTTCCCATTCTAAGTAAGCTTCAGGGTCACTCCGACCTTGAAAAGCTGGAATGTTCAGTTTGATGCTCCCCAAATTTCCATCAACCCCTCGATCAAATCTACATCCTCTAGTCCTCATTCGTCCCATATCAGCTTCCAAATAATAATCATCACTTCCTACACTCACCGCCTCATCTTCCCCATCAAATTAAGCCATAAGATTCCGTCCTCGCCTATCTCCTCTACCCCCACGATTAACCCTTTGGGGCGTCCCTCACTGCTGACTTCCAAACAAAGTTTCATGCCTAACTATATCACCACTAAGACGTTCAACCGCCAAACCCAATTGATCAAACCTACTATGTATAGCCTGCATACTATCTATGAACTTCGCATAAAACCCCTTAGGTACCTCTTCCTCCTCGCCATTACTCATATTTCCCGTTTGCAATTAAGTAAACAATAAGAATTTAAATGAAAAGAAATAATAAAAAAAGAAACAATTTACCTCACGTGTTTGCACTCGTGTATTACTCAAGATTGACTTTTACCCGATAATGAGCTCTCCACTCTGCATTTTACCGCTCATCCTCATTTCTCAATCTTCATTTCTCAATGGCTCGAGAAATAACCGATCTCAATCAAATATGACTCAATCCCGCAACGATCACCACCACAATTACAAGTCTCGAATAATCAACAGAATTTTTGACACGGACTGAGGTAATGGACTTAAATGCAAGAAAAGAAAACAAAATGACTCGAATTAATATTGTTTTGTTTTGCATTGCCTCTAGACGTTCACGAAGTGTAGAGTTTTTTTTTTCACGTGAACAGTAATTTTTTTCCCCCTCAATAAACAACTAAATATAATCTAGAGGCAAAACAAACAATAAAATTACATGGGAAAGAATGACTCAAACAAGAACAATAAAAGTTGAAAAAAAAAAATTTCATGTGAACAGTACGTGAACAGTAAAAAAATTTTAAAATTCGAACAATAACAATAATTGACAGAAAGTAAATGATAGATTGCCTGAAATCTAGAGTCAAGCTCTGATACTAACTGATGTGAACCCAATTAAGAATTGATCTTGGGAACCCACGAACAAGATGGAACTAACCCAAGAAAGCTAGCAATCACGTCACGCGAAGATCAACCCGACCCGTTGTTCGACCCGTATCAAGAACCGAAATTACGCTTAAGAAATCTGACCCGTTGATTACCCGGAACAAGAACCGTGAAATGGGAACGCCACAAAAAGACTGCGAAACCTTTTGACAAATTCAAGATTATAAGTCTAAACCACTAAGAATATGGAGGAAAAAATGCACAAATTGTATTGAATCTCTCAAAATAATAAAAGTCTTGTTTTTACAATGAAATAGATCTCCTATTTATACTAATGCTGGAAACCCTAATAAAATGTAATTCAGTCATATAATATTGTCAAATTTGGAAATAAAATAGAATCTTGACTAACAAGGAAATCTCGCGAAAATAGGAAAACTCCGTCAACTTGTTCTCGGTATGTTTCTGTGTGACCGCAAGTCCAAAAGTACCATGCGCTCACGTAGCCTTGTGCAGAATTTCGTGACGATTCCGGAATGTACTAATGGGCCAAAATCCGACACCCAGGCTGAGAATTATGTCCATTTTAATCCACGCCACTCTTTTTCTTTTCAAATATCTTCCAAACCTTGAATTCAACTCGTTTCGGCTCCCGAGTTCTTCACGAAACTTGAACCTTAGCTTGTTAACTTCACCCATCTGAACTCCATTGCTTGAACCCTTGACTCGTGTGACCCGACCAAGTGATTGTCTGTCCCGCATCATATCAAGTAGTCTTCATACATGACATATATGTGGCGGTTTGTGATTTGATACTTTAATGTGGTCATTTTTTTATTGATTTGTGAATCAAATCACAAATTGCCACATATATATGCCACATAGGAAGACTACTGATAATCATCACTATGATAGTATGAATTTATTTTGAAAATTATGTGAATGGAAACAGAAAATATAGCTACTTTTGAAAAAAAAAATTCACAGTCAAATAAAACAAAATATTAGGAAAAATTTAGGAAAGAACAAGTTTTCCAGGAAAAGATAATTGAAAAATAAAATCATTAACAAAAATGATAATCTATATTTAAAAGGGTAAATTAAAGCATTAGTTCCCAACCTTTGTGTTCATTTGCAATCCCGTCGCCAACCATTTTTTTCTTCCAAGAATCATGCCTGCAACCTTATGAACATTAGCGGAATTCAACCAAATGGACTGTTCATGTTTTTTTTTGAGGTATATGACACCATATTTTTCTTTTGTTGCATTGCTTGGTATTAAAGGTCTCCAACATCTATTAATTGTAGCAATTAGACTTCAGTTGATATTGTTGTGCTAACAGAGAACAGACGGGAGGGGAAGTTTTCTTTCATCATCAACGAGAGATTGAAATCTGCTTTGTTGTTCACAACCATCGGCTTCTTTCTTTTTCTTCATCCAAATCCTAATTCTTTGCTTCCTTCCTAAGGTCAATCTACCTTTCTATTAATCCAAAAGTAACTACTTTAATTTAAGGGATTGGACCTAGTGTCCTGCTATAAAAAAATCTTCAATAATCATTTTTTTTAAGTTCGGTTCACTTTTTCTTGTTCCGAAGAAAGAATCAGTTGCGGGAATAATCAATTAAGAGCTTATTTGTGAGAGATTTTAATCCAATTAAAATTGAAATATAATCGTTATTGGGTCACACTCGTCTAATATAAGTCAACAATAACGGCTAATTTTTCAATTTTAATCCGATTTTACTCTCTACCAAACAAGCTCTAAGTGTTTTATAATTTTATATTTCAAAATTATTGTATGTTTTAGAATCATCGTTTTGACGTTCGGCAAAAAAAAAAAAAAAATTATTGTTATGTCGATGTACAATTACTAAAATGAATATGTACAATCATCGTTAGATGCTATAGATTATTCTATAATTTTATTTTATTTTTCTACAAACACTTAAAACAACTTCAAATTGTTTGAGAATCAAAAGTTGGACTCCACAATCAATATCAAAATGGGCCTAAACACCTGACATATGTTGATTGTTAGACAATTAGAAGTTTGGACTTTTTATCGTATATTTACCCTGAATCTTCAATTAATTTGCACATGTAGTCTATGATGATGATTTTACCAAAATGTCTATTAGGAGGATGGAAAAGAAACAATTAAACTCCTTAGGGTCTGTTCTCTTTACTATTTTCAAGTCATTTTCTATTTTCGATTTTTCAAAACAGTGAAAATGCGTTCGCTTTTCTATTTTCGAAAAACGGTTTTTAAAACAAGTTAAAAATTGAAAAAGAAAATTCAAAACGACAAATTTGTCGTTTTGAGTGTTTTCAGTTATAATCAAGTCATAATTTTCAAAACTCGTTTTGGTTGTTTTCAAAACAATTTTTCAAAATGCCAAAAGGAATACATTTTCAACAATTTCAAAATGAACACTCAAAACATAAAACCCAAAATGAATTCAAAATACAAAATTGAAACACAAATAGAACATCCCCTTATATTTTAGATAAACAAATACAAAAGCACGATGGAACATGCCCTCATATCAAGCATGTTAATAGATTATATGGTCTAAAATTACCATTAGGGACGTGATGCTCATTAATGAAAAGTTGATGCGAATGCCACAGAGAGAGAGATAGAGAGATTTCGTTTGGTATTGTTTTGCTTTGGACAATGCTACATAGCCAGGGTCAAATTCAGGCTCAAAAACAGAATACTCACAAAGACTTTTAATAATATAAAATTGTTTTTAGTTAAAGTACTATTTTGCCCTTAATGAGGTATTTTGCAAGATAAGTCCTATATCTTTTAGTTACTAGATAATTGGGAATTATTATCTTATACGATTTTCTCTTAGCTTTCCTATCTGTTCCAAGTATTCTCTATATTCAATTAATTTTTCATAAGCTCTAGGTTGATCTTTCTTAGTTATATATCCAAAAACAATTCCTTCTGAAACTTCTTCTTTTATATTTTTGAATTTATTTATAACATCTTTAACTCTTTTTATTTCTTTACTAGTTTCTACAGAGTTAAATTCTATATTATGTCTACAGGCATAATCTATATCAAAATATATTTCTTTAAGTTTTTCTTGACCAACAGGCACTATATCTTCAGATTTTTCAACAATACTTAATAAAAATGAAACATCTTTCTTATCTAAATATAATTTAAGACAATCATCATTAGAAGTGGATGCTTGTGAAGTGTTCATGAAGATCAGAATACAAATATAAAAACATGTAAATAACTTACAGTAATCAATGGAAATAAACAGGTTTTCCCTCCAGCATGTTCTTATAGTAGCTTTGCATGTATTTAATCACTCTTTTGAATCAGATGAACATTTAAAATGTTTTTGAAATCATTTGGGTCCACAACTGCTTCCGCAAAAGGCTTTTCAATTAAGGTTGCATTTCTCACTCTAGAGAACTAGCCGTGTTACCACAGACGCTATCTCACAGTATCCAGAGTCTCTGTTTTCACCTCTATTCAAACTCTTTTCAGAACAAGTTCTTACTTAGAACAAGATTTAAAAGATAACTCACACTCAAGGTGCTACAATTTTTGTTAGAAAACTGCCCTTTTTCCCCTAAAACATTCATCAAATACGGGTACTTTGGCATGGCTAACATCCATTCAAAAACAATGTTTTGAAAATCTTTTAAAATCTCTATTTGTACTGCCGATGAATCATGAGAAACTTAACGACATCCTTTCATAGAAACTTTGTTAAACCATAAAAAACTTCATCTTAATATTCATAAGATTGAAATAATACATGCTTGCTTACTATATTTACATACATTTGGTACTCACCTTATGAAGTTTAGAACTTCATAAGTGATTACCTTATTACAAGCTTTACTATCTTCAAGACTAGCTAAATATTTTTCTGAATACAAGTGGTGTATACAGATATGATATTCGGGATTAGAGAGGGGATATATTAAAGGGTGTTGGGTTTTGATACTCAATAAATCCGGGCTATGATGTTAAATCGGTATTTTAGTTGGATAATATTTTCATAGGCCTCGGCCGATGATTGAAATGATATGATGACACCACAATTTATGGAACTATCCACGTAACCCACTTGGGCCATTCGAAGCAACCTAATTTAATTAGGGTTGCTCATAGCCCAACCCGAATTAGGACGGCTCTTACCGGTTAATAGCCCACCTCTTCTTTGTGTTATTGGGCCTATGACCTAAAAGCCCAATCCATTCACTATACATACCTAGTCTAATGTCCAACAAGTGAGGGAAATCACATAGCCGTTCTTGCCTTTGAAGAGAATCGATTTTCACAGTTCTTTGTGCTCTCTTTTACCTTACTTTGTGATCTTGGTAGTGAAATCCCTTCTTCTTCTTAAGTTAACCTGTGTGGTTAACATTTCTAGCTATTTATCCTTCTTCCTCCATAGCACTTTGTGGGCTAATTTTCGGTTTTGAGCAACCAAGGAAGGAGGTGAAGGTTTGTGGTGATTTTATTGATTGTGGTGTTGATTTTGGAGACTGAGCCCGGTGATTCTTGGTGCAAAGTGTTGGTCTACATTTTACATATGGTATCAGAGCTTTAGGAGTGATTTTCGGACCCAAAATCGACCAAGAACAGACCTGGAATCGCGTGAACAGTGCTGCCAAAATTCTGGACAGGTTTCTTCAAGCAGTCCGAGTTTCTTCAAGCAGTCCGAGTACGTTTTTTGGGTTTTTTCAAGAAACCAACACCACAGGAGGCTTCTGCAGGTGGAGGCGATCCTCCCTGACCGGCGCGTGAAATTCCGGCCGGCGCGTGTGGCGGCGCGTGAAGCCCACGCGCAGAGGAGGAGGGCGGCGCGTGGGGCGTTTTCAGGCCTCGACTTCTTCAGGCAGTTTGTTTGTCTTGATTTCCTGAACGTACTGATATTTTTGTTTAAGTGTTTCAGGTTACGCAGGAAAAGTTGGACGATTTTGCCCCCGGTTGTTCGACGGTCGAGGCTGCAAAACGCTTACTGAATTACTTTAGACCATAAATTGTGGCTCTAAAGCAGTAATCTCGCAACTCTCGATAATTACGGACTCAGACAAGTCCGCTCTGGTAAATTGGCTTATCCCGTTTAATTCCGGCATTAGCGCGTCATCGTGTGGGGTGACATTAGGATTGAGGTTACCGTGAAGGGGTAACCATTGCTTGTGCTAGAAGTTTAGGAATTAATTGCTCTATTTGAAGTGTCGAATTTAACTGCAAGTTGGTAATTGCTTTTGTGCTGGAACTGTTGTTTTGTCTCTGTGTGAGATTCCTTTGCGTGGAAATTTGAATTTTGTTGACATACCTTCGTGTTGCATTGATTATCCTGTTAGAACACCTTGGACTTGACCCATTCAAACGTTCCCTTGATCTGAGATTTTGAGTCTCACGAAACCCTGTGAATCTAGAACGGTGTATATTGTTGCCTTAGGTTTACTCTGTGTGATCTACTTGTGCATTTTTGGTTGTTCCGTTTTTCAAAATGTCTTCACGTTTCGAAATTGGGATTTTCAATGGGAAAGGTGATTTTTCAATTTGGCAACAAAAGATGAAGGGTATTTTGGTTCAACAAAAGGTTTCAAAGGCCATTGATGGCAAATTTCCGGAAAATTTTACAGATGCACAAAAAGAAGAATATGATGAACTTGCATACACTTCAATTATTTTACATCTGTCTGACACTATTTTGAGAAAAGTTGGAAAACTTGATTCTACCAAAGAACTTTGGAAAAAGTTGAATGATTTATATTTGCTTAAATCCACTCCTAACAAGTTATACTTGTTTGAAAGATTTTTTTAGCTTTAAAATGGATTCTTCAAAAGATTTGGATGACAATTTGGATGTGTTTAACAAACTTGTTCAAGATATTGTTAACTGTGGAGAGTCGGTGTCTGAAACCTACAAGGCTATTATTTTGTTGAATGCTATACCTGATACTTATCATGAAGTTAAAAATGCTATTAAGTATGGTAGAGACACCTTAACCCCTGAAATTGTCATAGATTCCCTTAGGAGTAAGGAAATGGAGGTTAAAGCTAAAAAGGAAGATAAGAGAAATGGTGAATTGCATATGATGAGGAGTAGAATGAAGTTTAAGCAAATGAGTTTAGGTAGAGCTCAAGATAACAGTGATTCGAGTAGTGACTCGAGTGATGAGGGTGATAAGAAGAAGAGCAAGGGTTGGGACAAGTCTGGTGGTAGACGGTGTTACAGCTGTGGTAAGTCTGGACACTTTATTAGGGATTGTCCCAAGAAGAAGAGTAAGTTGAGAAGTGATGCGAATTTGCTTATAGGGTCGAGTGATGACCCTAGTGAGGTTTACTGAGTGTAACCTTAGATACTGCATTTGCATCTGTGTATAATCCTTTCTGCATGTGTGTGATTGCTCGTTTCCGCTGCATGGCTATATGTTGTATTTCAATGTGTTTGATATGTGCATTGACATGATTTGGAGTGATCTTATTACTTGGTGTAATGTGTTTGCATGCATAGTGGGTTTGTGATGCATTTGGCAGTGTGTGTGTATGTCTTTTGGTAAGGTGGAGTATAGATGCCTAGGGGTACATTGGTTGTACTGTGGGATGTGGAGTGTGGCATTTGGATCACGGTGGAGATGTGATCAAATGTTTGAATCCTTTATCTGAAAGAGACCCTGATCAGGTGGAGTGTAAGTGAGGCACTTCTATCACTTCTGTTAGGTGGAGACCCATTATCCACATAGGTTGGAGAAGTGATGTGTTGATAGAGGATTATCCCGAGAACTTAAGATCTATAGAGGCTTACCGTTAGACATGTTTGTTTGTTTGTTTGAGTGATTAGTCTAGTGAGCGGTGGGCGATGAGGTGAGATGTGTGTTCTCGAGGTGAGTGAGTAACACGGAATGGGATAGGATAAGTGTAGTGAGATCTGTGTGAGGTCATTTATGCATTTGTTGCGTATGTGTTGGCTTGTTGATTAACTTGTTAATTTGTTGTTCTGTGTGAACGGGTGTGATAAGATCTCTGTGTTATCCTGTGTGATATCTCCGTCGCATGTTTTATTTGCTCTTGATTGATTACTGCGCTTATTTGTTTCTACTTGGGTGTTCGTGACCTTAGCCCTAGTGAGTATATGGAACAAGTATGGTATGTGTTTCAGGTGGAGACACGAGGTAAGGTCTGTGATGCCAATTTTATTGGTTACCTTGATTGTGCAAGTGTAAACTGTGTGTTTTGTCTACTTGCAGATTTATTGGGATCAAGGTGGAGATTTGTTGGGTTTTGATACCCAATAAATCCGGGCTATGATGTTAAATCGGTATTTTAGTTTGATAATATTTTCATAGGCCTCGGCCGATGATTGAAATGATATGATGACACCACAATTTATGGAACTATCCACGTAACCCACTTGGGCCATTCGAAGCAACCTAATTTAATTAGGGTTGCTCATGGCCCAACCCGAATTAGGACGGCTCTTACCGGTTAATAGCCCACCTCTTCTTTGTGTTATTGGGCCTATGACCTAAAAGCCCAATCCATTCACTATACATACCTAGTCTAATGTCCAACAAGTGAGGGAAATCACATAGCTGTTCTTGCCTTTGAAGAGAATCGATTTTCACAGTTCTTTGTGCTCTCTTTTACCTTGCTTTGTGATCTTGGTAGTGAAATCCCTTCTTCTTCTTAAGTTAACCTGTGTGGTTAACATTTCTAGCTATTTATCCTTCTTCCTCCATAGCACTTTGTGGGCTAATTTTCGGTTTTGAGCAACCAAGGAAGGAGGTGAAGGTTTGTGGTGATTTTATTGATTGTGGTGTTGATTTTGGAGACTGAGCCCGGTGATTCTTGGTGCAAAGTGTTGGTCTACATTTTACAAAGGGGTTTCTTCAAATCTGTCTTTCTTCTTCCGCACCTTCTCCTTATATAGAGGCTTTTTCCTTTAATGGTTAGGAAACTTATCTTCACAGCTGTCCTCCATTATTTCTTGTCTGCCATCTTCTTTTGTTAGGTAGCAAAGCTGTCCTCCTTTTGAGCTAGTAAGTAGGTGAAGAGTTATTATCATACCCACTTTTCTTATCTTCAGCAGCAACTCTTGTGTTATTTTCTTCAATAGCTGGTAGAAAGTCATTATCTCAACCACTATCTTTTGTCTTTGAGTGACCACAGTTTTTCTTTAATAAAGAAACTTTATTAAAGTAATGATAAATGGTCACTGTCCTAGCTCCATTATTTTTCCATCCTTGATTCAAAGAATTCTGCAGGGAATTCTTCATCATCGAGTGACACTTGGCTCATATCTTCTACTACACAATGCTCGCAATGATGATCACTGTAATCCCAAAGTAATTTGCATAGTTCTTTTTCCATTTTTTCTGAACCACAAACTTGGTTGGAAATTATCTTGGATAATAAATGATCAAGATAACATATATCTTCTTCTTTTGTCTCTTTTTTGGCATTAGAGTAGATTATATGTTCTTCAGATGGGTAAACCCATATTTTTTCCTTCTCAGTTATTATCTGAGTTAGATGTTCAAATATTTCTTTGTATCCTTTGGCTCTTCTATATGGCATCATGTTAATAATATCTTGGTAACCATTTTTAACAACCTTTTGACTGGTTGGTAAAAAATGTTGATTTGTGAGCCCTAATTTAATAACATGAAATGCTGGCTGCATATATTGGAGATCTGGATCCCATTCCATCGTTGCCGAGTAAAATCTGATGTATATATTTGTAGTTTTGACAACTTCAGTGTATCTTTTTACTGCCTTCTTGACATCGGCTGGTAGTTGGGCTATTTCTTTGAGATCTTTGCTAGGATATATACAAAGTATATTTCCTAATTCAAAGCAGTTCCTTACCCAGGTTAGGTTTGGTGCTTACGGATAAAAGTTTATCTTGTTGTATCTTCCATAGTGGAGAGTCTTCATCCACTTTCCAACTTCTAGATACCAATCGGATAAGATATTAAAGACAACAATAAAGAAAATGACTTCTTCATAGTTATCCTTTTTGGATATTTTTGCCGAGTGGCATATCTTGACGATCTCTTTTGGATCAATTTTTTCAATATTTTGCTCAGGTAAAATATGGCTCTGTGAAGAGCTACCTTGACCATTTTTGATATCTTGAATATCTTTTATACCAGTAATAGGTTCAAGTTTTCCCTGTGAAGGGGTTCCTATTACCTTCTTTTCTTTCTCTTTATCCTCGAGTAGAGCGCTAGTATTCACAAGTCCCTGTGAAGGGATACTAGACTTGGTACAAGTTTCTTCTGCCACAAGGGCTATATTTGTTTGTTCTCGAAGACTATCTTTTATATTTTGGATTTGAGTTTCCAAGTAGGAAACTTTTATCTCAAGTATTTGGACTTTCGTCCTTAACTGTTCTAGCTCCATCCCTGCTAAGATAATCAGGAAGAAAGTTAGCATTTCCCTTTATATGCTCAATATCAAATTTGAAGTATGAAAACCAAATTTGAATTCTGATAATGTATCTGTTGGCAATAGATGGATCAACATTATTTTTTTAAAAATACTTTAACTTGAGTATTATCAGTCCTAATTAAGAACTTTTTTGGTAATAGATAATCTTCATATTTCTGCACTCCTCGCTTAACAGCAATGAGTTCTTTTCTATTCATCTCATATCTTGTTTCGACTTCTTTGAATGTTCCTGATGTATAACCTGCAAGTATTTCAGAACAAGAACAATTCTTTTCACATTTATATTCTTTATGATTCTTTTTTACCTTTAATACTGCACCCCAGTAATTATCTGAAGCATCAGTTTCAAGGATAAAGAAATCTTCTTCTTGTGGAATTATAAGTTTAGGCAAAGCTTTTAATTCCTCTTTTACTTTTTTTATATTTTTGCAATCTTGTTCATCCCAAGACCACATTACATTTTTTCTTAGTTTTGGGAGAAAATAATTTTTTAACTTGGCACAATTTTCAATAAATCATTCAGCATAATTTAATATACTAAGGAAGCTTTGTAAATGCTTCTTATCTCTGATTTTTTCAGGAAATTCTTGAAGTTTTTCACCAATATGAGATTGCAATTGCAATTCTCCTTCCTTTATAAATAATCCTAAAAATTCTATTTCTGTTTTGGCTATCTCTGCTTTCTTTTGAGAAAGTGTAATAACATGTTTTTTCATAATATAACAAAATTTCTCAAGATGTTCAATATGCTCATAAATATTATTTGAATGAATCAGTAAATCATCAACATAAGCAATACAGAAATGAGTAATTTGTTTGATTACCTCATCCATTCTTCTCTGAAATATCTGTGGTGCAATTTTCAACCCAAATGGCATTACATTCCATTCATATTGTCCTAAAGGATTGGGAGTACTAAATGCAGTTAATGGTTTACTTTCTTCTGTAAACATGATTTGCCAAAACCCTGACTTACAATCAAATTTTGAAAATATTTTCTTGTTTTGCACTTGTTTAATAAGGGTGTCCTTATTAGGCAAGTAATATCCATCAAATTTAGTGACTTCATTTAACTTCTTATAATTTATTACCATTCTGGCTTTTCCTCTTTTTATCTCGCTGTGTTTCCTCACCATAAAGGCTGGACTACTATGTGAGCTTTTACTAGGCCTAATCAATTTGGCTTCTAGTAATTCTTTTATCTGATTCTTAAATTCTTTTTGATCATCAACACTATATTTCATTGGTTTGACTCTAACAATAGTGTCTGGATTAATAAGTTCTATTTTTGCTTTTACTTTGTCTGTGTTCCATTTTTCTAATGGATTTTCAGAATATGTTTCAGAAATTTCTTTTTTCAATTTTTCTAACTTATTTTCTGTTGTCATTTTCAAAACTGTAACTGGTTTAGTTTTTTCTGTATTCCAACATCCACCACGCTGGGTTGAGGAACTCTGATGGTTAATTTTGCTATGTGCTATACTAACAGCTTTAGTTACTTTAGGCGTAAATATCTTATGTGCACAAGGGGTTGTGAACATATATCTGTCTACATATTGAGTAAATGGTGCATATTTTAGTAGGAAATTTTGTCCTAATAAAATATCACATCCAATTGTAGAAGACATATATATTGTGTCAACAAATACTTCTCTAAAAGTTATTAGAAAAGGTACTTGTGTAGCATATTTGCTATATATTACTTTATTTCCTCCTGCTGTTGTAGCAGTAACAATCTTTTTTGAATCATATTTCCAGTATTCACTTGGTAGTACATTTGGTAAACATAAGCTTATTGTACTTCCTGTATCTAAATAAGCATGAAATTTAATTTTACAGTTTCCTTTTATATTGAGTATAACTTCAATATATGGCTCATGGGATTAGTATTAATTACTCTTTCCATGATAACAATATTTTCATATTTTCATCTATTCTTGATATGATGATTGGATTATCATCAACTGTTATTTTTAAATATCCTTGACAAATTTTGTAGGGACTAAATTTTTCAAGGAAGTTCATTCCTAATAATATAGGTGAACGTTTGATTCCATATGATTCATTTTTATATAGAATTATTTCTTTATTATGTTCTTTCTGATCCTCTCCTACAAATATAAGAGGGAATTTAACATATTTCTTTATTTCAAGATTATTTCCCAAATAATCTTTAAATATATATGGTTCCGTTAACTCAAAATCTAGTAAATGACTAACAAATTTAGCATTTACATGACTTTGTTCTGCTCCAGTATCTATAAGGACAAGAAAATTTTTCTTGTATCCTTCTGGATTAACATATCTTGTTTTGATATAGTATTGCGAATTTGTTGATTCGATAATACTAAGTTTTTTAGCTTGGCTTTGTCTGGGGGAAAATCTTGCAATAAGGTTATTTCCTTCTAGACTGACACTATTTCTTCTTATCAATCTTCATTCAGAATTGATTTCTCTTGCTTGTTTATGAAAATCAAGCATTATTTGTTGAGGTATTGTCACTTCATGTTCTTGGTATTTTCTAGGGGGTATATATTGAGCTAATTCCTCAAAATCTTTATGTATAATAATGTTATCAGTTATTTTTCTTAAATTGTTGTGATGGCTAGTACTAAAAGCAAAAATTGATTTTATGCTTATACTAATAGCCTTACTTTTCCTTAACATTTTCAAATTTCCAATTCTATAGTATAGATTGAAACTTTGATCAATATTTTCATCAATCAGTGAAACCGCATAATTTGGTTTTACTGTAAATATTATCTTTTGATAGACTAGATTTCCTACAATAGTTCCTAGTAGAGCATCTACAGGATCTTGTAAGATTCTATTGTCCATGCAATATATTTCTATTGGTATATTCATACATTCTCTAAAGAATCATTTTACCATAATTTGGACCCCTCCTATCTCAATACATTTGAGTTTGCTTCTTATATTTTCTGAAATTTTGGATAATTTTTGTCTTACCCATTCTTTTGTGATTATAGGAATTCTTGCTTTTCCCATAGTATCTTCTATATTAATAGATATTTCTTTATAATTCATACTTACAATTGTTTTATTTACTCTTGGTAGTATTCCTAAGAATCCTTGGTGGAATACATCCTTTTCTTGTAAGTCTAATATTTTCTTTGTTATTCCTTTGTATTTTCTAGCATCAAATGTAATTTCTTGATTTATACCTTCTACTGAATCTTCAACTTCCTCAGTTGTTTCTACTTCTATTTCTTGATCTATTTCTTGTATTTCCTGATTCATATATACTATCTCTTCAGAGTCTTCTTCTGAAGATGATGAATCTAATTCATAAATGCTACTGCATTCACTACTTAATTCTTCAAAATTTTCAATTGGTTCTATATCACTATCATTTTGAAATTCTTCATAAATTCTAAGAGTCTTTATATTTTATTTATTTTTCCTCTTAGGACATTGGGGCGCTATGTGTCCTTCTTCATTACAGATAAAACACCTACATTTCTTTATATATTTAGGTTTGGGCTTCTTAGTCCAATCTCTTTTCTTAAAATATTTTTTATGAGGTTTAAAAAATCTTTTCTTAAACTTCTTATAGTTTTTAAACTTTCTTTTGTATTTTTTATATGGTTTGTATTTCCTTTTATAGCAACCGAATTGTTCAATTTGACCAATATCTTTGTAGCAACATAGAGAATTTCTTCTCATCTTATATGCTTTTTTATTTTCTAAAGCTTCTCTACACCATATACTTATCATTCTTTTCGTAAATTCAATTCCACATCCTAAACTATCTTTGTTCACTCCATCCTCTTCTCCAAGAGGTAATAATTTTTCATATTCTTTTAATAATTTCATTCCCCATGGAAATGGTAACTTCATAAAATAAGACCTTAATATAGGTTTATTTTCTTGATAATTTCCTTGGTTTAATATATAATATATTTCTTCAAACTTGCATGTGTATCTTTCAAGTTCACACATATCACATATTTTTAAATTTTCCATAGCTATCATTCCTTCATTATATTCTTCTTGTTTTCTAGTATCTTCATCTATTGTGAATCTATTTCCTAAAAATTCTGTTCTTAGAATTCTTTCTATTCTTCTAAGAATTTCTTGTATATTTTGCTCATTCGGGGCATTCCTATTGTCTATTGTTTCAGTTGTATTTTCTCCATATTTTATACTCTTTTTTATATTTTCTGGTAACTTTCTCCACCAGTCAGATACAATTCCTCTAAAAGTATGTTCTATAAATCCAAAGGCTGTGTATGTTTCCCATTTATTAAATTGTATAGCTAGGTCTGTACTTTTTATCCATGTTTCAATAGCTTTATTTTTATCTACACAATCTAGATCTAACCATATTCCAGTTGTATGGATTGGTTCATTGTAAGATTTCATTGGGTTTATTTCTTTAATGGATTGTTTCCTCATATTTCCTGTGTATCTTTTCTGTGTCTTTCTATATTGGTTAATATCCTCTTTATTAGGTATCGGTGTACCATAAGGATAATTTTCATATTCTTCATCACTACTGAATTCTGTTTTTATATTTCGACTAGTTGATGGATTAGTATTCATTTTTGTATTTTCTAATTTTTCAGTTAACTCTTCTAACTGTTTTTTATATTCTTCATATTCTTCACCAGTAGATTCTAAGAATTTTTGTTCTAATTCTTCTACTTCTGTTATCATATATTGTTTTATTTCATGATTTTTTCCTTTATCTTTTTCTATTATTCTAAAATCTTGTGGTGGATTAATTATAATCCTATCTTTTCCTTCAAGTTTTTTATCTAATAGGGCATTTCCTATTTGTAAATTATATTCTAGATTTTCTAATCGTTTATGTATATCTTCAAAACTTTCATTTGTACTATTTTTAGATAAGTAAGGATAACTAGGTTTCTTGTGTTTTTCAACTTTTTTCAAAAATTCTTCAATTATGTTTTCTTCATCAACTATATTCATCATGACTTTTGGTTCGTAATATTTAGATTCAAAATATATTTCGAGTTCATACATTTCTTTACAATAAAATTCTACTTCCTCTTTTTCGAATTCTATCATTATCTTTTGATATAAATATTCATCTCTTATATATCCCAATTCTAATTTTTCTAATATTTGTTTCCTTATTCCTCTAGGTAACTTTTTTGTTACAATTAATGTTAATATTTTTAATCTCCTGGGAATAGGTTCTATCATATAACTTAAGCCATCTTTTTCTCTTAATATATAGTACCAATTATTTTTAATTATTTCAATTTCCATGATCTAACAAGGCTCTGATACCAGTTTTACCAGAGTGCGCAGAGTCAGCGGAATTAATTTTGCACTCATAAATTTTTAGGGTCTAATTTGAAGTTTTTATATACTTGTAGATGTTATGGATGCAATTTATATATAAGGGGTATTTTAGGAATTTTGCTTATCTGTTTTTCTCTCTGTATATGAATAGTTCTGGATGAGTAGATTTATCCTAAAAGAATACACTTTTGCCGTGTTAAAAAAAAAAAAAAAAAATCATCATTGAAGTGTTTGATAAACTTTTGTTTCAAAATCGTTTTATATTTCACACTAAACATTTTAACGTTTGGCAAACAAAATTAATTTATTGCATGCTGGTATGCAATTACCAAAATGTATATTAACTACAATAATATCATTTTGTATTATTATTTTCATTAGTAATATTGTAAAAATTATTTTTCTTTATAACAATATGTAATAATATCAAATAAACATTTTTTCTTTATTTTGAAATGAAAAATAAGATTTCTATGAAAATTATAAATTAGAAAATAAAGTGTAGTCCATATAATATAATGATATTCAAATAAGTTTAAATTACCCTTAATGCATCGGACTTGGAGAAATTTGGCCTTAAAAAAAAATTTCTACGTATTTATTTTCAACCAAAGATTCACATAATAAAATATTTTACAAATAAATCCAAAAAATTTTATTACTTTTTAACCACACATTCTCCTAAAAACCACTATTAAAAACATTATTTTTCTCAAATAATAATTGTCGAACAAGCACTTGGTTTTCAATTTATTTTAGGAATATTAATAAATATATTATAGAAAATGAATTAATTTAATCAATCGCGATTAAACTTGGTATATCAATTTTATATTTTGAGATCTGTTATATGATTGTAGAAAACGCGTTTGATTTGTCATTATGAAAAATGATACTCAAAATAGAAAACTAGAAAATACTTTGGTTTGAAATTTTCAAAAATAATTATATAATATTTTATTCTATGAATTTGATTATTTAGTAGAATAGAATAATTTTATGCTAGTATATTATCAAGTAGTATATACATTTTAATGTGGAGACTTACAAGAAAAAAAATTTGCTACAGAAAAAATCAATAATAAATTGACTTTGCAAAGGAAAATAAAAATAAAAATTAATTTCTTGAATTGAGAATTATGAAATGTGATTGTAAATAATAAGATTACAGCAAACAATTCAATAGTAAGTGAACTAAGCTTACATGCTTAAATACTGCTAGGAGAAATAAACAAAGTTGATAATTAAAACAATAAAATAAATCTACGAAATCATATATGAGTAGTTGAGTAGTCATTTCACAGTTATATAGCAATGTGATATAGACTTGTCCTATTTGAGCTGTTTGACTAACATCAAATTGTATTGACAAATATTTTTACAAGCATTTTCATCTCCATTTTTTCATCTCGCATTACACACACTTGGTAGAGAAATATCTTAATAGACAATCTCATAATTTATATTCTCGGTTGTTTTCTATCCTTCCAAATATTCTAACAAGATCTTGGTTAGTGGATATGGGTCTCGGTTGATGATCGTTGTTAGCGTGATCATCTTTGTTTCAACTGCCAGAATTCGAATATCTTTGTCTCTCACCGGAAAGTACTTCCCGCGTTCATGACTACCTCATTTCTCACCGTTCTCCAGTAGAAATGCATCGGAATTTGCTTGACGTGGCAAGAGTGAGCCCGACATCTGTTGACTCATTTTTTGGGGTCAACAAATTACATAAAAAGGGCCATCATTTGCCGCTGCTCAAAATCCGCTTTTAGATGCTATAGATTATTTTATAATCAATGTTTTTTTTTTTTCAAACACCTAAAACAAGATCTCATTGTTTGAGAATTAAATGTTGGGTTCCAAATCGATCCCAACCGTGACCTCATTATGTTACAACTATGATTTTTGTTAACATCACATTTTAATTGCAGTGAAAGTTGGTAACTTTTACTTATTTTCGTACTTATGTCTCAAATAGAAGGATGATGATAAGAGTACGATGAAACAATTTGTGACACAAGTACAAAAATAGTACAAATTGAAGACATTTATTACAATTAAATTGCGATGGAGTTGACATAAATTATGATGTGACTCGTGAGTGTGGTTATCCATAAAAAAAGGGCGGTTATATTCACGCGATTTTTTTTTTAATAAATACACCACATTTTGATTATATTAAATGTCATTAACCTTTATTTATTATCACACTTATATCCTTCAATTTTTCTTTATCATATTCTTAATTTTAATATTTTATTAATCAGAAAATTTTGTCCTTAATCATAAATTTCGTCCAAAAATATTGTTAATGTGCTTTAAAATAAGGTCAAATATTTATTCGTATTTTTGCTGTATTATTTATTTTGCTTATTCGAAAATACAATGGACAAATGAGCCCTTTTACTATATCTAAAAGAAAATTTTGAAGAGAAATTATAATCTGAAACAATTTATGTTAATTTGAGAATAAGAATGCGATAGAACATGTTTGAGACATAAATGTGATAATATATAAAGGTTATGAACCTTCAATACAAATTAAATATAGTATAATTATTAAAAGAATAATGTTATCTGATGCTGGAGTACAAATTTAGATGTCAACACTTGATATGTGCAATTAAATCGATGTTTTGACTTTATATTTAAATGTACAAATCATTTAATGACTTCTAATTTCCATAGAGTAGTATTAAATAGTATTACTCTTTTTAAAAATTGTGGTGTGAACATATTTAGCCATCAAAAAATTCGTACTAACTGTTGTAAAAAGACAATTATAACCTTGTTGGTTAGAATAATAATATGACACTCAATTGGGCTTTCACTGGATCCACTGCAAATGTAGTTGAATTGCCAAGGGCCTAAAATCCATTATACCAAAGCCCAATTTATAAATGGGCCGAAAGGCTCGGAATATTATAACCCTACACATATATATTCCACCACCATTCCAAATCACTTCATCCAATCCAAGAACCCTAATTTCAGACGAAGGCTGTGTAGCGACCTTTCAGATAACATCTTTGCTACCTCCGCTGTGTTTCGAAGATGAAGGTATTTCTCTCTTATGTATACAAATACTGTATATATACATATTCTCTGATCTAGAATAGATTTGTATTTTTTTTAGTTATTTTAATTTGGATTTTGAATGTTTTGTAGTTCAACATAGCAAATCCGACCACTGGCTGCCAGAAGAAGCTCGAGATAGATGATGACCAGAAACTGTATGTCTCCATTTTCGATTTTATGCTTTTTTTTCTTGAATTTTCTGAGGTCTGATTGCTGTTAAGGCATATTAGGCACGTATACCTATTCATATACCTTTTCTTTTAAAATGGCTTATGCAAGTATTTGATTAAATGAATTGGTATGTGTTTAAATTTTTGAATTACGAATTGTTTTTGCTTGCATCTTATGGAATAGAAGTGCAATTGGCAAAATGAGATAGGGTTTATAAGTGAATACACAAGAACATTATATCTTTAATGCAATTACCAATTATCCACTTTTTGCGTTCTCACATGTTTAAGGCCTGTTTGGTACATATTCTCATTTTCTATGATAAATCAATTCTCATTTTTAACCACACATTTTTCAATAAAATAATATTTTCCATCACATCAATACTTTTTTCTTCTTTTTCAACCACACATTTCCCATCGTATCACTATTCAAAAATCAATTCTTCCCCCAAAAATCCCTGCCAAACACACTCTAAATCTGCTACTTCTGTGAGCCAAAGTGTTTTGTACTTCGTTCTGCTTATTTTTGAGTCAATTGCTTTTGTTACACATTTCAGTTGGACTGTATGTAGCACCTATTGGAACTATTTATTTATATTTCTTTGAGAGCTTATCAAAGTTGGCCAAAAAAGGCGGAAGATTTTGTTATGTCATTGTTCTAGGAGCAGATCTCCTCCTTACTAATTGTTTTAGCAATAAAATAAGCTATGGGAACCGATTCCAATGTCAATTTTTTATCACTGATTTACTGTAGAGTAGATGTCAATTTCTGTTTGAAATATAGACTATAGACTAAAATCTCATTCTCTAACCAAATATCAGTTGTATGTAAACTTTTAGGTAATATGCATTTCAATCGTTTTGCGAGTCAGCAATTTATTTTGAGATATTTTGTTTATGTTCTATTTCACTGGTTACTCCATGCTTAAGAAGCACCCAATATTTGAATTTTTTTCTTACCCAGCAATATGAATATGTAAAGAGATTCACTGCTGGTATTGACATATTAAAACTGTAAATTGCAGCCGCGTATTTTGGGACAAGAGGATCTCTCAGGAGGTCAGTGGAGATGCATTGGGTGAGGTGTGATATCTTTCTTATGTGTTAAGTATACTTGTTTTGTACCATGGTTATAGCACCCACAAAATGACAGTCCTATTCTAACGTGGATAAAACTTATTGTTTCACAGGAGTTTAAGGGCTATGTATTCAAGATTATGGGTGGGTGTGACAAACAAGGTTTTCCAATGAAGCAGGGTGTGTTGACTCCTGGCCGTGTTCGCCTCTTGCTGTACCGAGGTATGTATGGTTGATTACCTCTTCAATGTAGTGTTCTAATTAGTTGATTACTTCTCGAGGCAAAAGCGTAAGAGAATATTTGTTTGAACAGGTACCCCTTGCTTCCGTGGGTATGGTAGGAGAAATGGAGAGCGTAGAAGGAAGTCTGTTCGTGGATGCATCGTTAGCCCTGATCTCTCTGTTCTGAACTTGGTGATTGTGAAAAAGGGTGACAATGATCTGCCAGGACTGACTGATGTTGAGAAGCCAAGGATGAGAGGACCAAAGAGAGCATCAAAGATCCGCAAACTCTTCAATCTTTCCAAGGAAGACGATGTAAGGAAGTATGTTAACACATACCGCCGAACTTTCACCACCAAAGCTGGTGAGTTCAGAATTGCCCAACTTTGTGGTTATTAATCATGTCATAACTTGAGGCTTGTTCTTTTTTAATTGTGGGAATTCCAGTTTACTATTAAGGAGAGTTCAATTTTGTCTGTTCGTCTTTTGACCTGGTATACCATGTGATGACAGGTAAGAATGTGAGCAAAGCTCCTAAGATTCAGAGGTTGGTGACTCCCTTGACTCTGCAGAGGAAGAGAGCTAGAATTTCTGATAAGAAGAAGAGGATTGCCAAGGCCAAGGCTGAGGCTGCTGAGTACCAAAAGCTCCTTGCATCTAGATTGAAGGAGCAAAGAGAGAAGCGTAGCGAGAGCTTGGCTAAGAAGAGGTCTAGACTCTCTGCAGCCTCTAAGCCATCCACTATCGCTTAAGTTCATCAGGATGCGATTCTTATTTTTGGCTCGTTACTTGGTTTTTTTTTTTCCCTGTCGTGTTGCTGCACGGTAATTTTGACCATTTTTGTTGAGCTTTATTAAAATACTTTGTGTATTGTTCTGTTGGTTATTAAATATTTTGACATGTTTATTAGTTGAGCAATGCTATTTAGTCTCTGTTAACATCCGACCTCCGAGGTCGCCTAATCCAAGTTATTGTATGTGACGAGTGTATAATAACGGGAGTTCGGAAATGTAAGGTCAGCTCGGTTAGAACTTGGCTTGTGCAGTTTATCGAGGTTAAAAGGAAACATGATGATTGAAGATTATTGACAAAATATGTAAATTACTAATCAGTGAAATACACTTGGAAATGTCTTACATCAGTGTTCGCTTAATTCACTAATCATTATTAGTTTCTTTCTTTAAGTAATTCATTAATTATTGGGGATGAGCTGCATGTTCAAACTCATTATGACCTGACAAGCTGAGCTCGGTAGCCAATCTGATCACACCAACAAGTGTACTTCTTTAGCTCGGGATTACAGTTACTGATGCGTGATGCACATAGTACCTGTATATTTCTTCCTATAAAAAAGGGACAAGGGATCAAAGAAGAAGAGAGAGAAAAAGAGATGATATTACTATATTTCTCATATTTCAAATCTCCTAAAAAAAGGAAGCCGAGTACCATATAACATCTTGTAATCCTTTGATTATATATGAGTGAATTTGTATTTATTCTCTAAGTTGACTTGAAATCTATTTATCCATTTTGTAACGTCGACAGTCTCACTGGGGTTATAAACCCCAATCTAGGTGGCGGCAATGTGTCATTAAATAATAAGTGGAATTAAATGATTTATTTCATTCCACCTTTCATTTGACATTTCATCTAGAGCCACCTAGACAGGGGTTGGTGGCATTGTGACATTAAATGATAAGTGGAATTAATGGCATGTTTGATTCATGATATTTTCCATTGAACTTGGAAATTATCCCACTTTTTTGTTGTTTGGTAGCAAAAATTTTCTTTGCAAAACCTTTTTCACCCAACCCCTCACGTGACCCCTTTTCCATCTTTTAATTGAATTGATTTTCCCACTACTTTGGTAGGAAAGTGGTTTCCCGGTTTATTTCAACGGAAACAAATTCTATATCCAATTGTTAAAAAAAAAAAAGAATTCCCTTTAATAGACAATTTTCATAAAAAACAAAGTCAAACGAACATCAAAAGATCCAAAATCTCAACATTTTTCAGCATTGGATCAAGATTTTTTCACCAAAAGTCCATGTTCTCATATCTCCTTAATGCTAAATTCAACATAAAGTCTATAAATCTTGATCCAATCTGTTTATCTGGCTCCCCATCATGATGTAACACCCTATACTTTCACTCTCAACTTCTCAATGTCGAATAGAACTGTAACATGACTGAATAGTAGAATGTTAAGATTTTAACTTCTCTTTCTTTCTTAACACACACTAATACTATTGAATCATTCCTGCCAAATATGTCATAAGGATATTGGAGTTAATCAAGAACGTCTGCATTTATGTTAAGCTCATTGAAATGTAGAAATGAGATATTTTTATCCATCTAAAACTGAAAACTGATCATAAAAATTTCAGCAAGATAAATCCTGAGAGAAGCTTAATAGAAGTGTTTGGTAAGTATAGAACAAAGCAAAGAATAACAAGGATAACATAAGCATTAAGGAGATATGTTGAATTTCAATCATTTCTTCATTGAAAATTATACCAATCAAATACAATTAATTGATTGGCTCGGCCCTTAAAGCCAAGAGCTCTGCTCGGCTCGGCTCATGGAGAAACGAGCTACGAGCTCATGAGCCGAGCCGGCTCGTGGCTCGTTAATTATATAATATATAGATTTAGCTTTTCTTAGTTTTTTTTATTTTTTTTAATGTTTTTTTCACGAGCCCATGAGCCCCATAAGCGCTCGCCTCCCTAACGAGCCGAGCAGGCTCGGCTTGTTTAGCAGCCGGCCCGCTAGGCTCTTGCTCGCCCGAGCGGTTCGTGGGTCGCTACAGTACGAGCCGAGCGAAGAGCCACTCGGCTCGATTGCCACCACTACATTTGGCCTTTCATCTAGAGCCATTTAGACTAGGGTTGTGGGGGCTATTATTGATATTTGATCAGTCAAGTGTATTTTTATATTGTCTGTGTCTCCTTGGGTACCCAGCTCCCTCATTCATTTTCTTTTGCCGAGTCAAATCGATATTTAATGTGCTCGTTGAGAGTAACATCCTAAATGTTCAAAGGTTTGTATGTTTTTAAGCTTGTTTTTGTAAAGCATACTCTATATCCTCTGGAAAATGTCACTTTCTTGGTTATTCTGGAAAACTTCACCATTTGCATTTTCTTGTTTATTCTTTGCATATATTTTACTCTAGCGTGGATAGAGTATCTTAGATTCTTGGCTATTAAAGTTGAAGAACTTCGCATAATGCCAAAAAGAACGGAAGAAATGCAAAGTAAAACCTTAATTTGTTTTTTTCATAATTCAGAAGAAAAACCCATCCATATACACATGGCAAGAACATAAGTTGACAATTTTCTCACCTTAGCCTTTTTCATGTAACTTCAATCGTAATTTACTTCTCTTATTTCCTTAAAAGACATCAAATAACCTCTCTTGTGGTCGGCCACTGCCTACACTAGTTTCTCCCAATTCAATCATTTCCTCGACAAAGGCCTTAAAGAATGCACTTTGATTTCTACTAAACAGATTCTCCCCTTAGTCTTGGGATAAGTGAACAGCATTTGATCCGATTTTAAAAATCCTCTTCCACTCACCAAGTCCTTAAAATACTGTTCGGGATTGCAAATTAATCATACCGACAAAATAGAGTAATGTTATTTAACATCATTGTATTTAAATTTGACAACACTAATAACATTAAGGGGGTGTTTGACACCCATTTTAGTAGAAAAATATGTTTTTGAATAGTGATTGATGGAAGAATGTGTGGTTAAAAGGTAGGGAGAATTTTTAGGTTTATGTGTAATATTATTTTATTGATAGAATGTGTGGTTGAAATGAAGAAAGAGAAAAAGAATGAGAAAGAGAAAGAGAAAAAAATGGGTGCCAAACGGGATTACACATTCAGTTAAATACAAGAAAATTGACAGCACCAGTGACATTAAATTATATGATCAGTTAAATACAAGAAAATATGATTCACTTAGGCCCTGTTTGAGAGGGATTCTCAAAATTTTATAGTAAATCAATTCTCATTTTCAACCACACATTCTTCAATAAAATAATATTTTCCATCACATCAATAATTTTTTCTTTTTTTTCAACTACACATTTCGCATCATATCACTATTCAAAATTAATTCTTCCCCCAAAAATCCCTCCCAAACAAGCACTTAACATGACTTATGATATACTAACATCTAGACTAGTACTAGATAATATTATTTGACAAAATACTCACCCCAATTAAATCTAGTGAGAAAATCTGAATGGAGAAATAGGGTGAAATAGTAATGCGGAAAATTTATCCACTTTAAACCTTTTCATAGAGTCCAAGAAAATAGAAATAAAAAATTAAATTTGATTGATGATTTTCAATTCTTCATGCGCTAAGGGCATCTCCAATGGCATGCAAATATAGGGCCTGTTTGGTATGGATTTTGATTTTCTACAGTAAATCAATTCTCATTTTCAACCACACATTCTTCAATAAAATAATATTTTCTATCAAATCAATAATTTTTCCTTCTTTTTCAACCACACATTTCCCATCATATCACTATTCAAAAATCAATTCTTTCCCCAAAAATCCCTACCAAACAGGCTCATAGTGTAAAAGTTGGTTCAATGATACATCAAATATAGAGTTTTTCATTTAATCTCACTTTGTCTTCATTCACATTTTATAAAAATTGTTTCTCCCATCCATGTCCTTATTTAATATTTTGATTTTAATTGATTAATAATTATTTTAATATGATGATTATTTTTATTTAATATTTATTTTTAATTCTAATCAATTAATACGTAATAATTATTTCAACAATAAATTAAAATTGTTTGTTAAAAAGTCAAAAGTCAATGTAGTTTTATAATTTACAATATTAGCCCTCGTTTGACCCTCATTATTTGATTTTATTATTTTTGGAAGTGTTTTTTTTTTTTTTTTTGAATTGTTTGGTTGAAAATGAAGGAAAAGTTTTTGATTTATATATAATATTATTTGGTACGAATTAAAATTTTAATTTAAGTCAGAGTCAACAATTAATTTTCAACTACATATTTCACGGGTCCCACAACTTTACAACCATAAATTTTATCATTTTTTTGTCAAAATCTACTAAAAATTCGATTTTAATCTTTACCAAATAATGGTTAAATATAATTAAAGACTTTTGTAATAATATAATTTGTAAAATAAATTTTAGTATAAAATAATTCAAAATAAAATTTGGTATAAAATTTAGTTTGAATTGGTGTCCAATGATCTTTTTATACCAAAGTGTAACCATTGGAGAGGAAAACCCAACATACACAAATTTGGTGTAAAATTATATCAAATTTGGTGTACACCATTGAAGATGTATAATTAACAATTAACCAAGAGATGGGTTAGATACGAAAGTCTCACATACCATCAAAATTTTTCGAGAGGTGGGGAATGGATGGACATTTTGTCACCTCATGTTATTTTATTGGGGGTAATATGTTGTTGAAAATGAGTTTGGAAAAAAATGATTGATTGAATAATGAGGCTCAAACATGGACTTATGCTTATGGAATGGCCAATTTATAATATTATTTAACTTTAACAATTAAGAGCATTTCAAAAGACTTTATTTTTAAAAACATATTCTACAATTCAGAGAGTAAAATTTTTTAAGTACTCCAACGTGATCTTTATAATTTAACACTTAAATTTATTACTCTTAAATATTTATTGCTTTTTTCCTATTTTTGATTTCACTAAATTTCTCAAAATTATTATATTATTTTACTATATTGAAAAATGAAATATTTTTAATGCATTTAATTATAGAAAGTGAGTTTTGCTATCCAAATTGGAGAGCTTGAAACGAAAAATCTACTTTCAAAATTAAAATGTTAATTTAAAGAATCATTTGAAACATAATTATAATGATTGACTCTTTAAACTATGAAGTATTTTATGTTTAAAGAGTTTTAGAGATGCTCTTATAAGTTATAAAAATACTCTAATGATCAAATTTGAAAATCTTATTAGAACTTTGATAACCATCAATAAAATTAAGGGACTATTTGGACCGGATTAAAATCTAATTTTAATCCAAGTCAAAGTCAAATAATTAATATTAACCACATCTTTCATGGGTCCCACATATTTTCAACCATACATTTCAAAAACTTCTATCACAATCCACTGAAAAACTAATTTTAATCCCTACCAAACACACTCTGACTTTTTTTTATTAGGTCTATTTGGTGGGAATTAAAATTCAAATTTTTATCACAATCAAAGTCGACAACTAATTTTAATCACATATTTTATGGGATTCACAATTTTTTTTATCATAGATTTCATCAGTTTTTCTCAAAAACTACAAATTTTTTTTGATAAAAATTGATGAAATATGTGGTGAAATGTTGTGAATTTCATTAAATATGCGATTGAACGTGACTTTATTGTTGTGTGACAATTTTTGTTACTATGATACAATCTCTTTACTCGGCGCCAACCATTGAGCTCATCGGAACCTACCCTACCCCTAATCCCCCACTCCACCGCTTCTTCAGTTCGCCTTCACACACACGCACACACATAGGGATGGACCCAGCAGTCGGCGAGGGGGCACGATCGTTCGTTCTGGATCCGTCGGAACTTTTGTATTTTGGAACCGACAAGCCGCAGCTGGCAGCAGTAGAGAAATAGTGCAGGGGCAATCTGAACGCAGAGGAAGTGAAGAGGATGAAGTGATATTGGTTTGAGCCCCTTTTTTTTTAAAATAGTGGGCTTGAATTGTTTCAGGCCCCTTTTTATAACATTAAACACATTGGTAATGGCCCAAAATCCAAAACCCTGATTAAATATGTAATGAGATTGAACTAAAACAAATAAAAAAGAGGAAATTACAGCCAGCCCTACCTTTAGATTTCCATTTTCATAAATCACATATCAAGTTTAACTTTTCAAAAATCAGATTTTTATATTTAATTTAATATTAATTATATTATTTTCATCCCAATTAAATTAAACAAACCAACCCTAATTCCTAAAATGCAGTCACACGCCAGTCTCTCCTCCAGCCCAACCGCCATTCTCTCTTCCTGCCCACCGACCGCCGTTCTCTCCTCCTGCCCACCGACCGCCGTTATCTCCTCCTGCCCCACCGACCGCCGGTGTTTTATTTTTCAACAGCGTCGCCCGCCCTTTTTTCACTTCCAGATCTGTTGATGTGCGAACGACGAACGACGAACGGTTGATCTGCGAACGGCGTCGCGATGCCGCGAGTCGACCGTCGCGAGTCGACCATTCGCCGTTCGCAGCATCGCGACGCCGTTCGCCGTTAGCAGATCAATCGCCCGTTGCTTCCAGATCTCGTCGTCGTAGCCGTCCGCGCCGTTCGCCGTTCGCAGATCTCGCAGCAGCGACGTCGCGAGTCACTGCTGCGTTTCTCGAAGCCGAAGGTAAATTCCGTTGCATTTCCAAATGGCGGTGGCATTGTAGTTTTTCGCACCGATCCGCTGTAGTTTTTGTGACTTTTGATATTTTTGTGCACATATCTGTTGATAGCCATCCGGCGGTTAGGTGGTGATGGTGCTGTGGCGTCGGTGATGGTGCTGTGGCTGTGTTGGCGACATTAGTGATGGTGGTTGTGGAATGTGGTTGGTGGTTGTGCGTGCGATTACTGTGACCAATGCTGTGACCTGAGCTGTGACTATCAATAAAAACCTGAGTCATGCCCAAAAAAATATTCTGTGACCTGTGCTGTGACCATTTGAAATAAACTTGTGACTATCAATAAGAATCTGAGTCATTTGAAAATAAAATGGGACTATTAACAAAACTGTGACCTGAGCGATGTGCAATATATGTACTGTGACCGATACTGTGACCATTTGAAAATAATCTGTGAATATTAATAAAAATGTGAGACGTGAACCTTATTGTGTTATCAATTATTATAAATAAAAAATCACGTATTGTGACCTGTGACCTAAGCTGTGACTTGTGACCTGACCTGTGACTTGGGCTGTGACCGTACAAAAAATTGATGTCATCGGAATAGTCGTCGGAATCGGAGCAGTCGCCGGAGAAGTTGCCGGAATCGGAGACGTCGCCGGAGTGGTCGTCGAAGCAGTCGCCGGCGGGGGCGTGGTGGTGGTGGGGGTGGGTTAATTTTATTTATTTATTTATTTATTTATTTATTTATATCTTTTTATATATTTAAATAAATAAATAAATATTTATAAATATGTGTATATATAGGTCAAAAAATCTGATTTTTGAAATGTAAAAGTTGTTTTGTTATTTTTGAAATAGGGTAAAGATAAAGTAGGGAAAGTGAATTTTTCCCAATAAAAAATTCTCTAAATTTTCACTCTCTCTTATTCTCTATGCATTGCCCGTCACCGTCGTGGCCCATGGAATTGCTTGTGAGTCTGTGATAGTGTGACCTGTCATGCCTCCGACTTCCTCCACTGGAATTTTTAACGTTAGTCTATAATTTGTGCAAAGATTGATTTGGTATTTTGGTTTCTGTGGGCTGCTTCTTCATTTTTTGTATGCAAAGATTAAGTAGTGGTCTACTATTTGGAATTTGTGCAAAATTGAAGTAGTAGACTTAAATTCCTTTTTTTTCATTTTTTTTTAAATTTTTCTTGACTGATTTTTATTCTGGTCTCCCCATGCCTATTGGGAAAATTACTTAGATCAGGTCTTTAAACTTGAAAGTGCAAAAATCAAGTGTGAAATTTTTTTAATCAAAATTCAGGTATTTAAATATTATACCACCCAAACCCTAATTTCATTTCATCCTCATTTTTCCCTCATTCCCCTCTCTCCCTCGTCTCTCTCTACTTATTGTGCGGCTGCTCCTCTTCCTTCCCCTCCCCCTCTCTCCCTCGTCTCTAAGTCTCTCTCTGCCTACTGTGAACAGTGGCAGCGCCGCGACGCTGCTGTTCACCTTTCACTTTCTCTCTCTACCCCAAACGCTATTCCTTATCTCTAGAATGGAAAAAAATTCCGGCAACTTTCGGCCACCAAGACCACCGGATTTGGATACCATTACAAAGTCCTTAACAACACCTTTAATTTCCACCCAACATCCATCAATTTCATCCAAGTATGAGGGAGAAATCAACAGTCAAAATCAGCTGCCC
The DNA here is from genome assembly GCA_035079005.1 of Fraxinus americana. Taxonomy (NCBI): domain Eukaryota; kingdom Viridiplantae; phylum Streptophyta; class Magnoliopsida; order Lamiales; family Oleaceae; genus Fraxinus; species Fraxinus americana. The sequence continues at coordinate 32,676,677 of CM068717.1, read as the reverse complement.
AAAAATGCTAAAACCGTCGGAATCGCCTTCTCCGGTCAACTTCACGGTGGTGGGCAACCACCGGCCAACTCCCCAAAGCCAGATGACCCTTCCCATGTGCACAAATCATCCCAAAAAGCATCACACAAAACAGAATTAACCACAACAATATCTGCAGTCGCGAACGAGAAACCAGCAGGTCCGAAAAATGCAGTTTTCGATGCCATCTGGACGACCCACGGTGGCAGACCAACTGGGTCCTCTTCTCCTCCCCAAGATGCACCTTGCCCAGGTATGGGTCAACCTCGATTTAACTCCCAACAACCTGAATTTGACCCAGAAACTCTCGAACTCGCGACAGGCGGACATATTTACTGAAAATTCTGACCTGACATGAAGACCCATGGTGGCGGACCACTTGGGCTAGGCTCGCCCTCATATGGCGCACCTAGCCCAACCATGGGTCTTGACCAATTGAGCCTGAAACGTGACCAATTCTATAATCTATGACCAACCATTTTGTTGCATGTGACCTAAAAATTATATAATCTATGACCGTGAAAACATCTGTGACCAACTAATTTGGAAATCTGTGACTGTGTGACCTATAAATTTTGATCTGTAACCAACAAATTAATTGTGACCTAGAAATTTTTTTATATGTGACCATTAAAAAAATTGTGACAAACTAATTTGAAAATCTGTGACCTGCAAAAAAACTGTGATCGAAAATTAATTTTTAACCGGTTAATATTTTTGCAAGTTTGAAATTTAACATCTGATTTTCGCAATTATCAAAGTTAATACCTGGTTTGTGAAGAAGAAACCAGTTTGGGTCCTTTTTTTTTTTTTTTTTAAGTTTTGGACATTTTGTTTTGAATAATTTTTAATATTATTTAATTATATATTAATAAACGATCTCCTTAGAGTAGACGGTCAATCAACTGTCAATATTTGATCCGCGCATGCTGAAATGTTGTGCTGGGTCCGTCCCTCTACACACACCTGCCTCAGCTTAACCCCCATTCTCCAGTTGAAGTTAGCATTTCAGCTTCACGTTCCTCTTCGAAGTTGATATTTTGTAGATCCAAAACCATGAAATTCTTTACAATCCAAACATCCTGACGCACATTAACCAAACGATCAATTTTACTCTAGGAAGAAACAATGTCCCTTACGTTTCAAACCCTTTTCACGAACAAGAATCCTAGGTCATCTCATACCACTCTTTCGCGAACCCATTTATTAAAATCCTCCAATTTCGCATGTTTAATCCCGAATTCGAAAATCCATTTCCCAAATTCCCAAAGTTTGCTTACCTACAATCACCTTTTGTACGTTAGAAAAGTCAAAGCATCATTTCAAGATTCGTTTGAAACAGCACGGAAGCAAGATAACAGTAAAGGAAGCATCAGTGGTGAGTATAATTTCGATGCACTTCTTTCAATTCTTGAATTTCTTTGCCTTGCATCCTCGGCTGTGAGTTCGATATATATTGCGGTTATCTATGGGACGCAGAAGGGGGTTGTAGGGTGGCTCGGGAGCAAGATTTTGGTGTGGCAGTGTGTGGTTTTGGTAAGTGGAGTGGTGGTCGGAGCTGTGATAAGGCAGCGGCAATGGAGGAGGATTTGTGGTGTTGGATTATCGAGGGCTTCTGCTTCCGGGGTTAATTTGTTGGAGAGGGTGGAGAAAGTGGAGGAGGATTTGCGAAACTCGGCTACAATTATTCGGGTTTTGTCTAGGCAGCTGGAGAAGCTCGGAATTCGGTTTCGGGTCAACCGAAAGGCTCTCAAGGACCCCATTGCTGAGGTAATTTGTGATGTTTTTGTAGTTCTTGTTCTTGTTGGCATTCAGTTAGTAAATCATTTATGATATTGGTTAGGGAAATGCTATACAATTAGGAATATGATTCGTGGGGATAAATTTTGGGGATATAGATAGGATGAACTCTTAAATGAAAAATCTAGCTTATGCTTATCTTTTTCTCATTAAAAGAGCTTCTCTTTATATGTATGCAGCTAAGTTTTATATTATATGGCCTCTTGTTTTATAGAATGATGAGTTACTAATTTAAGTGCGTGCTTGTGTTTTGGGAATTTATGGATTGCTAAATTGAACTTGACAAGTTGATGGGTGGTGTAAATAAGTAACTCAGATAATTCAAGAGGTTTGCTATTGGTTATTAGGAAATGGAAGGTGAATAAGGTTCCCTTTTTCTCTCGTTGTTCCTCTCCTTTGTCCTTTAAGTCTAATCGTCTATTTGTTTCTTGTTAGTCCATGCGATCTGTAAGTTACTCAGGTTGTTCTAGAGGTTCCAAGTTCTCAAATTAATTTGCATCAACTTCACTTAGGCCATGTTTGATAGCATGGAAAATGGTGGGAAAAAGAAAATATTTTCCAAGATTCCATATTTAGTGGTGTTTGATGACAAAAAGTTGGCATTGAAAATCTGACTTTTTATTTCCATCTACGCGCCATTTGCCATGCGTGGGAGGAAAAGACTTTCTTAGCTTTTATGTGGGAAAATTAATTCCCAGTTCTGTCCCTTTTTTTCTTTTTTTTCTTTTTTCTTTTTTTTTTTTTTTTTTGGCAATGAAAACAAATTTCATTACCAAGTGTAAAAAAAAATTTCACTTTCATGGATAATTTTGATGTAAACGAAAGCCAAACGAACACTAAACTTTGATAAAAAAATGATTTTTTAGGAAACAATTTTTTTTTTCCTTTTTTTTTTTAACTTTTTAGCAATGGAAACAAATTTTATAACAAATTGTGGAAAAAATTATTACTTTAATGGACAATTTTCATGTAAAATAAAGCCAAACGAACACAAAATTTAAAAATTTTTCGGGTGGAAAATTATACCAATCAAACACACTTAATTAACAATTCCCTGGAAAACAATTTCTAGGAAAATATTTCCCCTGTAAAACATTTTCTTTCCACCCATTTTCCACCCTTACTATCAAACGGACCCTTAGATCATCATCAACAGTAATGTCTTTATCACTATCGTTATTATCAGTAAACAAATTGCTTCCTTAGAGTTCATTGAGATAAAATTTGACAATTTCAAACATTATTATATTGAACAGGAATAAGTTGCCTCCACCGACTACATCATGTTCAAAATAAATATTGAATCGAAATTATAATTGAATTTATTATTGTTGTTTGTAAAGATTGAATTGATAAGATTGCAAAGCCAATAGGTAGTTTAGAAATTATAGGAAGCAATGGCCATTAATTTATTCACATTTTCTTTTGTCAATACAAGTTATGTGCAAATTGGTGGTAACTTGATTGTGATATTGTCTCTTCCCTTCGTGTTTTTTACCTTATTTTCTTTCTTCTTCTCTTCTTTGGAAGTCGTTCTTTCATTTTGTTTCTCTCTCTAGACAAATTCAATGTAAACATTTTACCCTTTCTCAAAACACCATTTTTTACTTTATTTTGATTGATCGAATGCCTGGCCTAATTTGGTTTGTTTAAAGTTTAGTTTAACGAGGTTATACAATTTGGAACATAATATTTTCGAAGTTTTCCTAAAATTCTTCTGAGTTTCCCTAGTGTTTTCCAAGAGGTTACTAAACATAAAAATTGGAAACTTTCTCAAGTTTTCAAAACGTTCTCTTAAATTTTTGAAGAAATTTGGGGTACTCCCACTAGAAGATTAAGTACGAATTACATTATAGAAATTGCAAGGCATTTGGTTTTTAGTCATTCTTTTGATGAGCTGTATTTGCTTCAAAACCAAAAGTTCACTTCAACAAAATAAGAATTACTAAATGAGTTGGTACAATCATATTTCTACTAACAAAAATAACCTAAATAAGTCCTATTTAGAAGAAACCAAATATGTTGCCTATGACCTCTGAAAAGTTCTGCCCTTTTGAATCGCTGAAGACTGAATTTTTTCTTTATAAAATAGATCTTTAGTTTGTTGATTACTCTTGTAGTCGAAAACTCATTTGCATGCATGTTCTGTTTTTCCTGGGGTTCAGGCCTGGGGGATCTGTATAGGGATCTTCAAACATTCTGGGACTTAAATTTCTGCTTGTCATATACAGAGCGCAGCATTGGCCCAGAAGAACTCTGAGGCCATTCGATCATTGTCAGTGCACGGTGACATTCTGGAGAAGGAGCTCAGTGAAATTCAAAAGGTTCTGCTGGCTATGCAGGTAGATATTGTCATATTGAACTCGTGAATTAAGAAAAGTTGCTGATTGCTGTTGGATGTTCAAAACTAAAATATTATCACTTCATGTGTCAAAAATTTGATAATTCTATTAACTGCTTGATGTGGGTGAAGCATACAAGGAGCCCTTCAACTGAGCCAGATTTATCTCAGTTTACTAGGTCATTTAGTGGCCAGGAAAAAAAGTTACTTTCTATTCTGCCATTTTGTTGATATGATAGAAAGATACTTCTAAAATTAATCATTTATACCATTTAGAAAAATTACCCCAATTTCGTCCATCTTAGACCGCTAAGTCCTAGAGACATGTTTAGATCAAGACAAGAGCCTTTACTTTGTGAATGTTTCCACAACGTTCCCTTTCTTCATTGAGAACTTCTGTCCAAGTTGGCCCTTTAAAGATGAATTCTTATAACGTTGCAAAATTTGTTGGTACTATATCTATTTTGAATCTTTTTTCGGTTGAATCGTTTTTTTAAACATTCAATTTTACTTAATTTATTATTTTAATCTTGAAGTATATAACTGGCAATAGCTGTCTACATAACTTAGCATCGTATGAAAATATTTTGGTTCATTAATTGAAATAGGTAGATATTTTACAGTAATCATATTTGTATGGTTTCATCCCTACCGCTGGTTGTTGAAAGATACTAATTTTTATATATTTGTTCATTACTGTCTTATAATTGAACTAGAAGTAGACCCGAATAAAATTATTAACTTTGCGTGTAGAATTAGTGGAATAGGATATAGGCAATGAAAATGGTTAGTTCAATATAAAAGAAGAAGTTAGTATATATTCAAGAATTTATACTTTCTACAATATTCGAAAATCAAATTTGATGGTCTTAAAAGTTTTGATATGTCCAAGAAGGAGAAATTGGACTTTGAAACATCTTTCTCATATTTTTATCAAATATCGCTTTTGTAATTGATATATATAAAGTTATCGTATCTTATCTTGGAAATAAATTTTCCTCTCTAATTTATTGAACTGCAACCAAGTTGAGGTTCCATGGCTTATAGTCAATCTTTCCTTGTTCTTTTCTCTTCAAATTCCTGATTTAAATACTTCCATGGTTTGAAGAGTCTAAAAGAGAACCACCCTATGATTCCAGGCACTTCATTTAAGATATGTTGAATGACAAACTAAAATTACTCAAACCATTACCTTTAGATCCCTATAATTCTATAACCAAGCACTTCTATCTAGTATTTTGTAGCATTTATATGATCACATATTTTCTATAGGAGTCCTGCTTCCACAAGATAATTGTGGGAGGGGGCAGATGTTAAAATTAGAAAAAGCAAAAAAGACGCTAGCCTCAATATGGTACCTTTTTTCTGATGTTAACAGGCAGCATGTGTTTTGACTTTGTTTCATTAAATGCCTCATATTTTGTACACAACGACCTAAAGTGTTGGTACTTACATCTTAACAACGGCACAGGATAATTTTACTTGTCTTTCGTGGTTTGGTTGAAAGAATGAAATTGACAGTCCCCTTTGTCCTCTTTCAAATCATTGAATCCATACCATCGAACCAACTATATTGGATAGTTTTTTAAAATATTTTTGACAGGCGTATCCCATTCAAAGATATGGATGGTGCTTCATAAAAATTGACAGCCCTAGTGATTTGGTGACAATTTGCTAGTAACCAGGGGGACAGTTTCATTTAGAGAGACAGTAATCAACCCCCCAATCTTTTATCTTGATTAATCTAACCGACATTCTGGAAGGAGTTTTATAGTGAGTTTTTACTATTCAGAGATGTCCTATCAGAAGGATTTGTGCTTTAATGTTCTGTGGGAAAGCTCAAAGATATATCACTTGTTGCCTAAGATATAAACCTTGCAGCGAAGGGTCTGTTAACTTTGTTCCTACAAGATCAGGACATTTTTATGTTTCTATGCAGCTTCCCTTGGTAATTGGTCAAGGCTAGCTCCTTTTCAATCTGCTGGTGTATTCATTGGCACTAGTCAAATGATCATATTTTACTTTGGCATGTACAGTCTTTTGTTTTTCTAGTTCTTTCCTTTTTGTTCTTACTGGGAAATGACGTACTATTTGATGATTTGAAAGTTGAAAACTTCTTGTCCTGGCATCTCAAAAAATCACAATAATCTCACATTCTTTTACTTTTCAAATGTTGAACATGTGAGTGCTAGGTTGACTATATTTTCGGTAATTTTTCTGAGGTCTGTCAAATTAAAAGAAGTTACTTTAGGCTGTTTGGATTACCAAAAACTGTTAGCTCGCTTGCAGATTTCTGTAGTCCAGCTGAAAGAAATTGACAAAATAATGCCCTTTTCTTATTTTGTGCATGTTGTGGTTGCTAAGAATGTAATTGTTTTAATCTTCGAGTAGATCTAGATCTGATAATGAACGTAATGCAGTGGTGGAAAAAGATTAACGTAGCCCCCACCCTTAAAAAAACCAATAAATGTAAAACCTTTTGCATTGAGACCTTGTGTCATAATAATTCTTGGGGAACCTGTTCTAAAATTGCTCAGATATATAGTTTCAGCATCATTTACTTGAGCAATCTTAATTTTGCCTGTTATGTTGATAATTACAAGTACCATATTCCCTTTAAAATTTATGAGTTGTAATCACTAATGTGGTGTCTATTACGCATTTGAGTTCAATGTAGGAGCAGCAGCAAAAACAGCTTGAACTCATTCTTGCAATTGGGAAAACAGGGAAGGTGTGGGAGAGTAAACGTGTAACAAAACAAGATCAGAATGCATCGGATGCCTCAAATTTAGCAGTCGACGGAGCATTGCATTTTGAAACAAATCAACTCCAAACTTTGGCCAGGCAGAAGGAAGCCAACAATGATAGAGCCTAGATTTTCAGCAGAAAGTAGAAACTTGGACTCAAGTTCTCATTGTCTGGGAGTGTAGGCGTCAGATCATTGGTATTTTGGGGTTAGACATTTATGCTTGAAATTCGACTACTTTACGAGATTAAAATGCTCGCTCCCGTTCGTCAACAAACGATTACTTTTGGAGGAGGAAAGATGGAAATGAAATTAAAGATTTTCTTGATATTTGCAAGAAGCTACTGTATTTGTATCAATAAATTGATTTTGGTGTATTTTGATATATGTTGTGTAAAACTGCTGTAACATATCAGATTTTCCTTGTAGAATTACATTTGATCATAATGAATTTGGCCGAATTTGAAATCCATAATTACTAAAAACAGGAGCTATTAATTTTGATCAATATTAATTATAAAAATCAAGTCCCCATTTGTATGCCTTCCCTATTACAACCATTGTTTTACAACATATTTGTTCAAGTATTATTGAAGAAAAATAAACAAAAATTTTGTTTACTGTAATGCCCACTTATCCAATACTATGTAGTATGAATCATAAACTCAGGATATTTTGAAGTTCGCTCCTTTTTTCCATGTTGCTGATAATCTTTTAATGCTCTCAGAAAGGAGAAAACCGTCAAATATCAGCCTTACTATGCACCATACTTGCGACTATGTGCGTTTTCCTCGACCGGATGACTGTGAGATATTATTTTATTGGGAGAATGTGGTTGAAAGTAATATTTGAGGAAAAATGATTTTCAAATAAGTTTGCCAAACAAAAGCTAAAATAGTAGAAGTCAGAAATAGAAAGTATTTCTGATTTGATTATTTGCAAGATACACAACCAAATTCGTACATAACTATATTACAGAGAGCAGCATACGGACTTGTAGCAAGCTCAAGTAGCATACACCAGAGAGGGAAGAACAGTAGGTCGAATGAACAAATAAAAACTATACTATTCGTACCTCAAGGAGATTGAGGCCAGTCGTACCCCTCGTCTACAGCATTAACATCATCGTAAAACCACATTTCAAAGTCCCCCACAAAATGGTCATCTTCCCAAAAGTCATCTAACATCTCATCATCAATCTCCCCTGCGACAAAATCCCAGGCTAGGTAACCGGAAGTGCTTGAATAATCCGACCAATTATCCCAGCCAGTCATGTCATAACAATCCACAACTAGGGGTCCGATCACCTTCAAATCCGGGAAATTTTTCACAAAATCCTTGTCCAAGTTTACACTCCAACAACCTTGTACATCTAGTAACTCAAGCTGTTTGCAGTTTTTAAGAATCTCAATCACGCTTGCCGTATTGACAAGCAAGTAGGCGATCTCAAGTTGCCTAAGTCGGGGCATTGTATTAGCAATGGCGAGGGCTTCATCATCTTGGGAAAGCTTGTGGATCGCCTCCAGTGGGTGCATTATTCGCCGCAAACTAGTAAGAAATTTACAGTGCCGCCCTATTGCTTCAAGAGCTTGAGCTCCTATGCTGCTGCAGTAACTCAAATCCAAAACTGTAATTGTGGATAGCATGCTGGCAACCTTTTCCACGATCAAATCATTTATTTCACTACTTGGCAGTCGCAATGTCTGTAAATATTTGGCACTTGAAACCAAAACATAGTCAATAGAACATAATTCAAAATGTGAAGTGCAGATTAACAATCTCTAAAACCCTGTCAAAGATTACTCAAACCTTTCTAGAATTCAAACCAAAGTTAAATAATTGGACAATGATGAGTAGATAGTACTCTAATGTAAATCCCAGGAAATCAATAAACGAAGAAAAGCGATGAGTTCACATGATACTTACTGGTTTGCAATGAACAGAATGCTTTCATCCCCGGAGAGACCGGAAACACAAAGTTTACGGAGAGCACCACAGCTTCTACGAATCAACAGTCGAACCATTCGGTCGACAATTTCAGGCTTGCAGTTACGGCTCCATTCTTCAATGTCTATATCTAGCCAACAATAAGGCCCCATTACTGCTCTTTTCCATGACTTGCAAACCCTAGGTACTACCGTCAGTACCTCACAAAGTGAGAGATTCTTGAATATTAGCCCAAGTGTATCGGGTATTAGTTCATCCCAGCGATGAATGTCGCTCCCATCCACCATGTATCTTTAGCTACTTTCCTGATAAGATGACCAAGAAAATCAAGAAGCTAAACTTGGTACAATTTTAACGCCCCCAATGTAAATTCAATACTACATTAACCAAAATAGTCTATTCCCTTCAATTTCAGAAAATTAATACCGAATCCTTGGAACATTACGAAGAAACATATAAGCTGATAATCAAAATTAAGGACCCGTTTGGGCTTGATTGAAATCTGATTTTAATCTAAGTCAAAGTCAAACAATCAATATTGACCACATCTTTCATTGTCCACATCTTGTCAACCACACATTTCAAAAACTTCTATCACAATCCATTGAAAATCAAATTTTAATCCCCTCCAAACCTCGAATCTAAACAACATTTAGGCCAAAAAGAGGGGAGAGTATAAGCAACTCAAGAAATTCTCGAGTTTTGCAACATATAAGAGAAAAAAGGCACAAAGTTATGGTAAAACTACATTATAAAATAAAAACATATCGGATTTGAGGGAAATTATAAAAATTTAGAGCATAAATCTGGCTAAACTGGGTAAAATTACATAACCCACAAAATTATATAACAAAATTTCAAGAAATGCATAGATCAGCCATGGCTAGAAAATGCTGAAAAATACAGCTATAAACAGAGCTAAACATACAAATACACACAGCCCTATTGCCCATAAATCAAAAGTAGAAATTAAACAAATACATATTCAAGAAACCCATTCATAGATAACCCATATTTACCAAGCTTTTCGCACTCTTGGATCTGTGAAAAAACAGACCAATTTATCCGCCTAAAATAAAGGGTTCTAAGATAATTGTCTCTCTTAGAGTTAGAGAAAGAGACTGAGAGTGAAAAGAGCAAAGCAATTCAAGGTCCAAATTGTGTGTTTATATGCAGGAAAGATACTCTCTTTTTCCTTCCTGTGAAAACGTGAGGTGCTTGAGAAATTGTATTATTGTTTGTACTTTGAAACTTTTACGTGTATCTGAGTGACGCACCACCGTAGATTTTTTTTGATTAAAAGCTGTTTGAATAGACTGAGAATTGAATGGATGATTGGTGTGTGAGAATCTTGATTTTACTGTGCTCTTTTGTAAATGGATCATTACTAATTTTGTTTCAAAAGGAGGCTCTGTACTTGCACAGATATTATGGTCCGTTTGATTGTATAAGTGAAAATTGGTGAAAAAAATGAATTTTAAGGAAAATAATTGCCTAAAAATTATTTTACAAGTAATTATTAATTAAGTGTGTTTGATTGATATAAATTTTCCACTCGAAAAATTATAAATTTTTGTGTTCGTTTGACTTTGTTTTACATGGAAATTGTTCATTGAAGTGATAAATTTTTTCACAATTGATTATAAAATTTGTTTCCATTGCTAAAAAGTAAAAAAAAAAAAAAGTTTTTTTCCTAAAAAATCATTTATTTCATCAAAATTTAGTGTTCGTTTGACTTGTTTTACATGGAAATTGTCCATTAAAATGATTTTTTTTTTTAAAAAAATTGATTATGACATTTATTTTCATTAAAAAAAAAAACGCAGCAGCAGCCTGGAAAAAGTTTTCATCAATTTCCAAGAAAATGGGTCACGTGAGCACCCAGGTGGAAAACCAATTCTCAAGAAAATTATACCTATCAAACAATTAAAAAGGTGGAAAATGGAAAAAAAATTCTAACTTCCAAGGAAAATAGAGGCTATCAAATAGGGCCTTAATGAGAAAAGAATTCGAGATGTCACTTGGAGATTAAAAATTTTTAACAGATTTTGATTGAAATCGTAATATGTGGTTAAAATTTGTGAGATTCACAAGATATGTTATCAAAATTAATTGTTGAATTTAACTTATATTAAAATTAAAATTTTAATCTATATCATATTTAATTAGTCGAACTTTGTCGCGTACAACACTCTTAGTAAGTGTCTGCAATTAGGGGCGGACGCAGACCTTAAAAGTTAGGGGGACACAATCGAACTTACAAAGAAGTTGGGAGAAATTTTACAATCGAAAATTTACGTCCAAAAAAATCATACCCTATGTAATTTTACATTCGAAAATTTACATGGGATATGACTTTTTCGAATGTAAAATTTTGAAAATTTTTAATGTCATATTCCATATAAAATTTTCTAATAAAATAATGAAAATTACATTGAGAAATTTGTATCGCAAAAATAATAAATGTTAATGAAATAATTGAATTTTTTTAAAAAAAATGAGAGTTAGACGTCTTTTTTTAATACACGCGTTTAACGTATTTTTAACTATTTTTTATATCTGTTTGAACTATTCGATATGTCCATAATATAATTCTCAAAATAAGTTTTGAGATGACATAAGCAATTTGTAAATTCAATTAGCGTACGATCGTCAGAGAATTTTTAAAATTAGCATGTTATCGAAATTCAAATTTATTGTGATTTTGCCCCTGTTTGGTGGAGATTAAAATTAATTTTTTAGCAAATTTTAATAAAAGTAACAGTTATTGATCCCATGAAATATGTTTTTAAAATTAATTGTTAACTTTGATTTAGATTAAAATTTAGATTTCAATCGATACCAAACACGATTTTATAATTTAAAAAAAATTAAATTTCTCAAAAGTTGGGGGGGGGGGGGGGAGGGGGGCACTTGGACCCTCCAAGACCCCCTAGGTCCGCCCATGTCTACAATTGTAGTTGTTGCACTACAAATTTCGATAACATCTTCTTGTCCATAATCCGTATGTGCTAATTGAGTGGTTTGGATCTTATTGCCTCTCTTCCTCCTCCTCGATGTTGTTTGTGTTGAAATTTGGCTAAAGCGCATGGCTTACTGTCTGTGTTGATTTGGAATCGACGACTGTTTGTGTGTGAGATGCTTGATGTGATGAGCACACCTGGACATCACACGTGGTGTGTTGGCAACGTAGTAGGTGCTTGCAGTTGTGAGACATGATTTTTTTTTTGGAACTTTTCTTCGATGTTTAAATTTTCAAGCATTTACTTTAGAAATTTAGAGTTTGTTTGATCCCCTTTTAAAAAAAAAATGCATTTTGTAATAGTGCTATGATGGAAAGTGTGTAGTAAAAAAATAAGGAAAAATTTTGAATAGGTGGTTGAAATGATGTCAAATCGCTATTCAAGAATTCATTTTAATAGAAAAATGAGGCTCAAACAAGTGCTTAGTGTGTACTCGTGTTTTTTATTAAAAAAAAAAACATTAAATTGACAAATAAGGAGAAAGGTTTGAACCCAATTTTAGGGATTGTGAACCTTCATATGACTTTTTATTGAGGTGTAAATTATGGGTCATCTCAAACTTTACGATTTGAATTTATCTTCAAAATATCTGGAGATATGCAAAAAGTATGATACAATAACTTAACTGAAAAAAATTAAAAATAAGTGATCTAATTTATCTAAAAGACTCTTTAAATTTAAGATACTCTTTATTTTATAGAGTTAATTCTTAATATTATGTTTTAAGAGACTCTTTAAATCTTTAATTAATATTTTAGTTTAGAAAGTGAGTTTAACTCTCCAAATTTAGAAGGCTTTGGAGAGCCCATTTTCTATAATTAAATACATTCAAAATAGAGGAAATTACATAATTCCAGGTATTTCAACTTCAGTGTACAAAAATCAGGTGAGAAAATTCTTTAATTAAAATTCAGGTATTGAATTAAAAATTAAATATTGTATTCACCATATCTAATCTCAAACTCTAAATCATTTTTCTTCTACCTCTCATTCTCTCCTCGTCTTTCTTTACCCTCTCCATTTTCATCTACCCTTAGATCGTCATCGCTATTGAGGAGCTCTCGTCGCCGGAGGGTCGAGCAGTGGCCTCGTCGCTGCTGTGCCTGCCCTCGCAGCAGGCGATGTGAGCATCGACAACGACATCGCCTTCATCGCTGCTAGAGTTTGATAGGAGCACCCGCCGTCAGAGACACCTCCAAACGCCGTTACGACTACAAGGCCCTTTGATATGAGAGTATCGTAACGGTATCGCAGAGGCATCGTCGCTGCTGTGCTTCGCCCTCACAGCAGGCGATGTGAGCGTTTGCAGTAGCATTGCCCTCGTCGCTACTACAGTTAGGTAGGGGCTCTATGGGAACCTGCTTTTTTGTGGTGGTGACGGCGGTGTGTAGTGGGTGCTGTGAGGTGGTGTGGGGTGTTGTTTGGCAGTGTTGCCGGTGGTGGTGATTGGTAGTTTGTGGTTGCGTTTCAATCTGTACCACGGTTGTTGCTGGTCAGATTCGCTTGCGGTGGTAGCGGCAATGTCGGTGTGCGATGGTATTTGATCAGATGTGGTGTGTGGTGGGTTGACAATGGTGGTGGCAGTCGACGGTGGTGCAGGTGGAGGATCTGACGAATCTGGTGATTTTGGTTTTGTGACTAAAAATATAATCTGCGATTTTAAAATTCGGTAATCTGTGACTAAAAATATAATTCATGACCAACCATTTTGTTATTTGTGACCTAAAAATTATATAATCTGTGATCGTGAAAAAATCTGTGACCAACTAATTTGTAAATCTGTAACTGTGTCACCTATACATTTTGATCTGTGACCAATTAATTTTGAAATTTGTGACCGACGAATTAATTGTGACCTACAAAATTTTTGAACCGTGACCGTAAAATAATTTGTGACCTATAAAAATTATTATTTGTGACTGAAAAATAATATGTGACTATCTAAATTATGAATCTGTGACCATATTGTATAAATTGTTGAAATCGGAGTAGTCGTTGGGATAAAACTACTGCGAAAAAGAGTGGTGGCTGGAACGGTCACCAGAATAGTCACCGGAACAGTAGGGGTGGTGGAGGTGAGGTGAGTTAATTATATTATATTAGAATTAAATATTTAATAAATTTATTTAATAATTAATTAATAAAACTATTTTTAATTAATAAATAAATACTTGAGTTTTGCATTGAAACTTGACACTTGAAAATTGAATTGTGTCAAAGTTAACACCCGACTTTTGAATTTTTCCCATAAAAATATTTCAATTTTTAATAGAGGAAAATTATATAATAATTAGGATGGAAGCTATTAAAAATAAAATATAGAAAAATAATATATATTTTTTGCGAGTAGTAAAATTAAGTGTTAAATTAAGGCCCCGTTCGGGAGGGATTAAAAGCCAATTAAAATTGAAAATATGGCCGTTATTGGGTCCCACTCGTCTAATAAAAGTCAACAATAACGGCTATATTTTCAATTTTAATCCGATTTTAATTCCTCCCATACAAGGCCTAAATACAAACAACATGTTGGAGTACTTTCAAAGTTTTTGCTTTATAGATTGTAGAATATACTTTTTAACAATGGAGACTCTCCTGGAGGAGTTGAGATTTGATGTTCAAAATTGATTGTCCGGCTTGTTATTTACCAATGATTCATTGAAACATCATTTTACACCAATTTTTAAGTACAAGTGGCAGTGAAAGAAAGTTGGATATGTTAATTTAATGCGGTGTGTCAAAGAATCATAAAGTGAAAAGTAAACTGGACAGTAATGTAATTTAAGATCCCGAGCATAAGTCTGTACTTCAAAAATTTACATAAATAGCACTAAATACATGAAAAAATGAAATTGGACAATTTTTATACCTGTTTTATTTTTCTAGCACTATTTGGCAATTTTCATATGAAAGAAGCTGAGAAAATGAAAATGTAGAAAACTTGGAAAGAGTTTGACGAATTTAATTTAACAATCACTTTCTGTAAGTCCAATATTGTCTAATGTCAAATTTATAGAATAATAGGGGTTACTCTTTATGACCAAATTCTAATCTCATTGGTGTTCGAACTACGTAGATAACCCAAACTCAGAGGTTCCCCGCTCGACGAACAAAAAAGGTAGCTTTGTTTGAGATAATGGACGTCTCGTTGTTCCGGACCATGATAAAAAGCTCCTTATGAACAAATTTTATTTTTGTTTCTTGACTTGATTAGAAAATATTAAAAATAAAAATTTTAAAATATTATTTCTCTAACTAAGGGCAATGATTATAAACCCTAATTAAGGTGAATCCAAAGTACAGTTTTTTTAATTTTTCAAGCGCATGTTTGGGCACCATTCTTTTCAAAATTTCATACAAAATCCGACCGTTATGAACAGTGAAGAGGACCTAGCTCCAACCGTAATCATCGACATACCAAAAAGTAGCTATATTTTTCTATTTCGGAATCCCAAAAATGCCTTGCTTAAAGATTGAACGAAAAAAAAATTAAGGGACACAATGATCTTTTTCTTAGTCTATTTAATTGATTTGTAAAAAGCAGTCAATAATGGCTACAACAATTGGGTCTACATGATTGTATAACGACTTGATTTCTTATTGAAATTTGTACAAAATGACGCCCAAACAGACGCTAAATTTAAAATTGAAATAGTGATTTGTGCAATTAAGACGGACTCGAGAAGAAATTAACACTTGGGGCTTGGGAGAAAAAGTCAGAAACCAAAGCGATTGAATTTCTATTTGGTTGTATAAAGCTAATTTAGATGCTTGAAATTAGGTTTTTAAAATGGGAACCAAACAGTTCAGTTGTACTATTATATTTGAAATCGATGGTTCTACTTATATGATTTCTATTAGTATTCTATAATCTTCGGAACTAGAAACCACCCAATCCTACAAACTAGTGTCTTTGCGTTTCTTGAAAATATCACTCCTAGACTAGCAATTAGTACAACATCACGTGTGAGTCTAAGATAACACCTCTTTGGGTAGTTTGTAATTTTATTGATAATTTAGCCCCCGTTTGAGCCCCATTTTTTCTCATTTTATTACATTAATTTTTTCTCTCTTCATTTCAATCACACATTCATCAATAAAATAATATTACACACAAATCTAAAACTTTTCCACCACACATTCTCCCATCAATCACTATTCTACAAAATTTCAACTCCAAAAAATGGGGGCCAAACAGGGGCTTAACAATATTTAAAATTAAATCATAATCGATTGAAAAACTGAATATTCTCGTTGTTGAGTCAACAAATTGCGCCTTTAAATTATCTACATAAAGTAAAAAGCAATTTACTTGTAATCTTAGATGTATGCACATCATTATAGTTTGAAGGTATCATAATCCTCAACAATCCTTTTAATTTTTCGTATTATCTTTTCATTCGAGCACATTCAATCCTAGCGAGTCATTGAGTAAATATAACATGGCACGACTGATTTAGTATGGCATTTCAATTTACTTTAACAAATTAAATTATCGCGAAACTAAATTGCTCGATCCATTTTGAGATTAAAATCAGTTTTTTAGTATATTTTGATAAAAATTGATGAAGTTTGTGATTAAAAAATTGTTGATCCCGTAAAATATTTTGTTAAAATTAGTTTTTAATTTTGACTTTAATTAAAATTTTAATTTTAATTTTTACCAAACAGGGGCTAAGTACGAAGACTCAGACAAGAAGTCCACAGTATAAAAAAGGGTAATGCACCAATTAAAATGATATTTTTGTTCTTCCAAGGTCGTTATATCAGTTAATAGACTGAAAGGATAACCCCAATTCCTCCACCATCCATGGCTTCTTCCACTATGCTCCTTTTGCCTCCTCATCCATTTCACTCTCTCTCTTTCTGCTCACGCACACCTCTCTTCTCTATCAAAACCTACCCCAGAACAGCCGGCGGTGGCAGACTCTCGGTCTCGGCCTCATCTCGTGCTTTACACGCTCTGATATTTGACTGTGACGGTGTGATTCTAGAATCCGAACACCTCCATCGCCAAGCATACAATGATGCCTTTACTCATTTCAATGTCTGCTGCCCCTCTTCGTCTTCCTCTCAGTCCCTCGTTTGGAGCCCTGAGTTTTATGATGTGCTTCAGAATCAAATTGGTGGTGGGAAGCCTAAAATGCGATGGTTATATCTGATTTCCCCCTTTTCTATTGTTGAAATCTGCCTGCACTTTTGCTCTTGCTCTTGTTTTCGTTTATTTTTGCTGAAAATGGGGGTGTTATTTTCCCTTTCATTGCTTTAATTAAAGGTATTTTAAAGAGAATGGTTGGCCGACTTCGAAAGTTTTTGATGCGGCTCCGGAGACTGATGACGATAGAGCAAAGTTGATTGACATTCTTCAGGTATCCATTTTTGGATTTCGCGTAAATTCCTACAGATTTTGATTGAATTTGACTAGCATATAAATGCATGAACTTGGCCTTAAGACCTCCCTTACTTCCTTAAAGGGAGGTCAGATGCTCAATTTCTGGGGACGCCACCCAAGTAGCATGAGCCTCTAGTGCATAAAGAAAGAGTGACAGGAGAATATTTCATTTTCTTAAGTTGATTTTTTGTTTTGAATTATGTATAATGTGCATGTAGTGAAGCCATATTTTATCTTTCTCAAATCATACTACAATTTAGCATATAAGTCTTGGCCAGAAACACAACGTGCTCAGGGAATTCGGCATTAGAATTGGGAAATTATTTTAATTTTGAAACAACTACATATTAATTCAGATTCTCAGGTTGCAATTCTATTCCACCAAAGTGTATATTTGCACGTGACAGTGTGTTGTGGGAAAAGTAGACTTTTCGACTTCTAAAGACAGGTTTACCTCTCCTGTATAAGTCAACATCTTAACATGAAGTCTTGAGATCAGTTGATTGTTGAGGTCGAGAGCTGTATACTTACCTTATTATTGGTTTAATGTAGAAAAATTAGACCTCTTGACTTCTAAAGACAGGTTTCCCTCCTGTATAAGTCGACGTCTTAACCTGACTTCCTGAGCTCAGTTGATTGTTGAAGCAGTAGCTCTGGATCGAGAGCTGGATGCTTACCTTATTATTGGTGGTAACAAGTCAGTAACGCCCTTGGGGGAGGACCAACAGCTGGAAACGGCTGTTCCTGTAGGCCGAGGAGCAGAAGGACGAATCCACCAAAGAGGCTCGATTCTTGGGGCATCCTGTATTAGGAAGCAGGTCATAAATATAGATAGAAAAAATTCTTAGTGTTTACGATGTATGCAGATTATGTTCTGCAGGACTTCTAACTATTTGGTCATCCCTGTTCTGACCTTCGAGTTATTTGTTATGTGCATTCTCATGTATGCTGTTGTACTGTTAACTTGTATGCATATCGGTATATTTTGTTGAAATGAAATTGTCTATTATGAGTATATGGTATGCTAAATAAGCATATGGTTCCATTTGCTGTTTTCGAAAGATGCAGAATTTATGGAGAAAAGCATTTGATACTTTGTGCAGGACTGGAAGACTGAGAGGTACAAAGAAATAATCAAGTCTGGAACTGTAAGGGAACACATGTAGTAATTGATTGTTGATGTGAGAAATAATTTTTATTTATTCGTTTCTTTTTTAGCTTTGTAATAATTAATTGAAACAATGAGCATTGTAATTACGTTGGCAGGTTGAGCCTAGACCGGGTGTTTTGAGGTTGATGGACGAGGCAAAGGCTGCAGTAAGATGAATCTTAACTTGTAATGCTATTATGATTGTTTGGGCCTGCACCTTTTCATCATTAGTTTATTTGGGTATAATGGTACTACTTATATTTCCACCATTGATATTATGCATTCCCTTTTTCTGTATATGAAAAACAAATTAGTTGAATTCCAGTTTTCCATAAGAAATTCTCTCTTCACAGAGTTTTCCTTTTCCTTTTATCTTGTAGGGTAAAAAGCTAGCTGTTTGCTCTGCTGCAACTAAAAGTTCAGTTATACTGTGTTTGGAAAATCTCATTGGAATGGTAAGAGTTCTAATTTTACTTAATTTTTCTTGCAGGAAATGTTCAGTATTTTGATCCTTTAACTGGTTCTCCAGTTTGATCTTAACAACCCCAGTTTTCCTTGTATAAATCTTGAAACTAGTAGTGCATGAACTTTTAAAGTGACACTAAAGTGTCTTGAACATTTTTTCAAAGCTTGAATTAGTGGGATCATTAAACTAATTTTTAGTTCTCATGCAATAATTTTTCTTAGGAGAAGCTGAACTTGAATTTGTTAAAATAAAACTTAGATTGTTTTTGTTGTATTAAACTAATTGTTACTTTTTGTGTTTAGTGATTTTAAGCGAATTAAATTTATATAAATACTGAATTAATAAAGGAAATGATAAAATAAAGAATAATGCTAGTGGTACATAATCTTTGGCCATAATGGTTCACATAACACTCACATGGGGTACCCATGTGAGTTTTATGTGAACCCCTGTGGATAAAAATTATGTACTCATAGCATCACTCTAAAATAGATAGCCATCCATCAGTATCATTTATGTACTAATTGTTACTTTTTGTGTTTAGTGATTTTAAGCGAACTAAATTTATATAAATACTGAACTAATAAAGAAAATGATAAAATAAAGAATAATGCTAGTGATACATAATTTTTGGCCATAATGGTTCACATAACACTTACAAAATTATGTATCCATAGCATCACTCTAAAATAGATAGCCATTCCTTTTATATTTGTTGAACTAAAATAAGTTAATTTCCTCGACACCTTTCCTTAATTTTTCTTGCAAACTTTTTGAGCGGTTCAGCATATATAAAACTGCAAAAATCCTTCACTTATATCTTGGACACTATATAGTTCCTTTCCATGGATAATCATTCAATCGAGCCTAATGGGATATGTAAGAACTTGCCACATCAAATCTTGTTTCGATACAAACTAGCTAGGTGAAGTTTGTCCAGAGCTAGTCCAGTCCCGAGCACAATCTTACCTCTAATATTGTTTCTTTCCAATCTTGTTATAGGAACGGTTCCAAGGTCTTGATTGCTTCCTTGCAGGTATGCTCAGCAATCTGAGAGTAACTTTGTGTACTATGGAAAATTACTTACTGAAAAAATTGACATTCCAATTATTGTGAATCTTGTTTTGCCTCTGAAAGTGACTGTATATAAGAAGCTTATGTGGTGTTACTTTGACAGATAAACTATTGCTAGATGTTGGAATTGGTTAAGTATAAAACCATAAAAAGTGACTTTCGTTTCAACTTCGGTCAAATATTCGGACTTGATCTGATAGTCAAATTATGTAATAAAAGACTAACTTGTTCTACTCGTCGAGTAAATCGTTGTGGTATATTTGGAATGTCAAATTTAATTCCTGGTGAATGAGAAATTGATATCCAAAATTGGAAAGGAAAGAGAAGAAAAACTGGCTGAAAATTATCTAACTCCGATGCTCGTCTAGCGCACGAGCGGTGAGGCTATCGCTCGAGTAACATATGAGTGACCGACTTTCTGTTTCTGAGCGGCGTAAGGGCGACATTGAGCGACAACAGAAGCTGCGACCCTTGGCAAAGGTTGTTGAGTTTTGATGCATGTCTCTTCACTCACAACCTCTCCTTCTCTATAAATAAAACCCTTGGGACGTCTATTACTTCATCCAACGATATACAATCATAGCATAACATAAAATTTCATCTTAGCCAAAACTCTGTATAAAAAAACTGTTTTTCATTTCATTCAAAGGGAGTACAAAAATCCTATTTTTTTGGTTCATTGTTGTTGTGTTTTGGAGTGCTACAAACACAAGAAAATAGTCGTTGTATCTTGGGAATTGATTGCCACCATCCATTTCTCTTGATGTTACTTTGTCTTATTTATTGGCATTTTTCTTTGGTGTTTTATTACTCATTTCTTTGCCGTTACTTGGTCCAATTTTGAGAAGGTTGATAATTTCAATTTTGGTTTTAAAGTCATCACTCAAATCCATTTTTTTAATCAACACTAGCTACTCAAGCTCATTATGAATAATTGTATCCTTGTTAAATAATTTCTCGTACCTTTCTAGGTGATGACGTGAAAGAAAAGAAACCCGATCCTTTGATTTATATAACAGCCGCTGAGGTATTTGTTGTGGCTATGTATCACTCTAGTTTCTTAGATGGAAACCGCTGATTTATAATTCTGCCCTTTACTGTAATGGTGCTGTGCTGTGACAAATGTTGTGGTTCACAGAGATTGGGGGTATCAGAGAAGGATTGTTTGGTAGTAGAAGACAGCGTCATCGGACTACAGGTTGATTTCATAAAAGTGATTGATTTAGAAATATGATATGAATGCCTTCTGATATTTGCTACTAATGGTTTAGGCCTCGGGACACTTAGGGGAGGTTGAGAAAATAAGTTTTCATGAGATGAAAAGCTTTTATATTCTTTCCTTGCTTATATTCTTTCACCTAGAGAAACTTCGATATCCACCTATCAGTATTCCCCCTTTGGGCGCTATGCTCAAACTCGAGTCTAACCTCGGCTGCTTTCTTCAGGCTGCAACCAGAGCAGGAATGTCCTGTGTGATTACTTATACGTCGTCCACGGCTAACCAGGTAACGCATTGCCTTTTGTTGATTAAATTATCACACTCAAGTTAGATTAGGAGTTGTTTATGAAACTTTGTGCCGTTGAAGACTAAATTTAAACAAAGAAATGTGTCACGAACAACATAAGCTTTTATATGAGGCGGTTCAATGTCATACCAAAATAGCAAAAGTCTGGAGTTAAAAAACTGTGCATTTCTCAGGCATTTGAAGAGGAAAAAGAATTTTGATCTCCATGTGAACGAGAATTTTGAAGACTCCTACCCTCTTTTTAATAGCTTAAATTTATAGATGAGGTAGTTCAATACTAACAATCGATAAGGATAATCACTAGGAGTCGAAAAAACAAATATAGCTAGATCAAAATGGAGTTGATCAATTTTTTCTTGTACTTCAAGATCGACTAAATGACTAATTTGGTCATTTTCTATTCTAATATAGGATTTTAAAGAGGCGGCGGCAATCTACCCGGACTTGAGTGAAGTCAGGTAAGATAACGATATAGATTCTTGTATATTTCTGATATCATTTAATCAATTTTGTCATCCCAGTAACTGGTTTTGCCCATACAGATTAAAAGATTTAGAGTCATTGCTTCAAAATGTTGTTACTGCTAATTAAGGAGCCTGCTGTTCATGCAAAACTCTCCGCAAGAATCGTATATGAATCGAGATATCTTTATATTTTCAGTTTGAATTCCTATGTTGTTGTGTTCATTGAATATGGTATCTATTCCTGTGAGATCGACAAACTTGTCTACAAGATGTACATTTAAGGCAACTCAGTTTCATTGTTTAAATGTGATAATGTCCTGTCCTGATAAATTATAGTGGAATAAGAATTCCTCAATTTACATGGTTATCTGTTACAATTTGTAATATTTTCTCACTGTTTTTGCGACTTTTATTCAATTTTCCACTGTCATTTGATGGATGTTTTGTTTCTGAGTTTTTCTAAAATAATTTTTCTTTCACAAGGATTTGTATTATAATGTCATCAATTTGAAAGATATGTTAAGAGAGGCGGGGGCGGATCCAGGATATTAAGTTAGCTAGGGCGGTCGCTAATGACCGCAATAATAAGATTGTTTATTAATATTTAATTAAATAATGAATTTCAATCAATCTATAAATGCACTAAAACGGGAAAAAATCATATACATTTGAAAAATATAATCCAATACAATATAAAATAATAAGAAAAAAAATACATTTTTCAATCATACATGTACGAAGTTTTAAATTTTTTACGAATTCAAACGAAATAGGTTATACGTAAAACATGATTAAATAGTAAAGACAAGCTCCGAGTTTAGGCGAAGGTTATGCAAAATTTTGAAAATAATGATTTTTAAAATTAAAATTATTTTTCAGCTCAAAAGAAAAAAGTATTTTTCGAACTTTTAAAATAATAAAAAAACAACGCTTAGATTGTCCAAATTTGAATTTTATAAAATAAATTAATAAAACCTAACAATAAAAAAAATATATATCATAGAGTAATAATTTGAGTCGATAAATTTTTTAAAGAAATTATTTGAAAAACCAAAACTAATAATATATAATTGTTTAGTTATTATTTATTGTAATGAAAAATTAAACAAAAAATAGAAAAGTAAATAATTGAATCCTATACCTCTAGTACACAAAATAGCCCCTTACCATATGGGCGGCCGCCCGTGTTGGAAGGGAGGACATCTTTCTATGTGGGAGACTTGGGTTCGATTTCCTTCAACAACATTCGCCGGGTGCTGAATCCGCCCCTAAAGAGAGGAAGACTTTGATATTTGGTATGTTTTATATAGATTTTAAAATTAATTGTTGACTTTGACTTAGATAAAATTTAGATTTTAATACTCATCAAATATGAGCTTATTTTGTTATTCTGTGCTAATATTGAATGCGATAACATGCAACTATAACAACCATCAGTTAATAAATTTGACGACGATATCAAGGCAAGCGATGTAATGATATATTGTCTTCTTGTTTTTAATATATTAGTACAGGCCAACCACACAACAGTCTGTTGTAGTCTAGTTGGTTAGGATACTCGGCTCTCACCCGAGAGACCCGGGTTCAAGTCCCGGCAACGGAATCACCTTTTAATTCTTTCTCTTTCTTATATTTTATTGGGCCGGACAATTGTCGTTTGGGTTTGAGACTGACCCAATTAAATCAAAGTTTTTTTTTGGAGCAAGTCCAGTGAATTTTTTTGGCTCACCTATCCAAATCCCTTTTTACGGACTATATACTCAGAACAACCACTTTGTAGATTTGCAGCCCAATAAAAGTAATACTAAAATGAGGTCGTTAACAAATGTAGCACAATTTTGTGACATTTTCACTCATTTTCCGTTGAAATAAGATGAAGGCTGCAACATCGATTGTTGCCGACTGACAATATTGTCGTCAATAATCGTTTGTGGAGGTAGTCAATGATCATCGACGATATAGTTGTCGATAATTATTTTAGGATAACTGACATATCAATTTCTCTCGGTAATATAATGTAGAAAAATATGAAATGATATTTGATAAGAAACGTGGTCACGCACCCATGCTCGTAATCAATCAACAAAGAAAAAAGGAAAAATAGAAGAAAAAATGCGAGTCTGGGTGCCTTCATGTTGTGTAGTTCCACAATCATCACCTAAACTCAAGAAAGGACTGATTGGTGAAAATCAATTTAATCTTAGAATATCGTGAAAATCAATTTAATCCTCTAATCGGAAGATATATCGTGAAAATTAATTTAATTTACAAATGTAATACTAGAATTTAGACTTAAGACATATTCGCACAATTTTATTGGAATAAGATCAAAGATCGACCATATACATCAAGCATAAGGCAGTAATCAATCCGCCAATAAAGTGAAATTGAGATTAAAATTCAACAACTAGTTTAATCTAACGATAGAAGAAGCACGACTGGATCTATGAAGGATATAATAATTGTTAAACCAATTTCAATAATAAATAATTGAAATTGAAACTCAATAAATAGTTTGATTGAACAATGGAAAAAACATGACTGAATCCATGAAAAATCTTGTAAATATTAAACCGATTTCAATATAAATTCAAGAGAATGAAAGTCTAAATTCTAGCATTGTTTGACAATGAAAAGATCAAATTAAATGAATAAAAGACATGAAATCACCAATTCCAATCGAGTTCCTTCGTAGTTTCACCAAGATCTTTAGTTCCTCATGTGTTTCTTGAGCCAAAGAGGAGAAGAGTGGTGTATGGGGGCCTCCTCCATATGTATTTTACTTTTAAGTATTTGTAAGAGTCGGAAATTGGATGAAAATCACGTCCAAATTGGTTTCCAAAAGAGTTCTAATCGAATAAGGAAAGTTGCTTTCGCACGCGAATTTTTTGTCTCTACACAGCAGTCAGTAATTTGGTTATAACTTTCTCTTCCGATATCCAATTTAAACGATTCAAAAATATTTAGAAAGATAACACAAAGAGCTACAACTTTGTTAAAAATAGCTCTTTTTCAATTCAGACTTTTACTATGCCAAAAATGGGTCTCAATCTTCGGCTAAAAATCTGGGATATATGTTGTGCGAATTGGAAATTGATTTTGATAATATTTCATTCCTTTTTGACTTCTAATTGATTCCAATCAACCCTTAGCACTCTCGAACCTTTATCGTGAGCACCGACATAATTTTTGTGTATTTGCACTTTAGTCCCTGAACTTTCACTTTATTCCATTTTGGTCATTTTTAACTTGTTTCTCTTTATTTCCGCTACATTCATCACTTGTCCTGCAAAACATGAATTGCATTGAATTAAGCTATATTTCAACATATTAATCAACAATTGCTCATATTTTGACAGTAAAATAAGTATGTAAAAACGTACTTATCAGAGAGTTAGGCCGGTTTCGGTGATATGTCTATTTTTTCTTTCAGCTCTTCCATTTTGAGGTGAGGTATGAGGACATGAAAGTCTTATTTCAATGCCAGATTGTTGAGCTAGGTTGGTAAAAGATGGGGCTCTTAGTTGCTGGCAGTTGAGTGTTCGATTCGTAGGGCTTTTGGAAGGCAGACTCTCTCCTGGAAGGTAAGGTGCAACATGTGTTGACTCGCTCGATATTTTGACAGATCAGTGAATGAGACTCTTGGACTCAGGCCAGTTTGGGACACATCCCGCGATTTATCGATCTGCGTCTTGAGGGGTCAAGGCGTAGATCTCAGAATTAGTCGTCGAAGGTGGACACCTGGGTATAAAAAAAAAAGATGTGTGCTTGACATTTTACATTCACGAGGCTTTCTTGTACATGGTGTCAAGTAATTCATTTTGGAATGGCAACGCATACATTGGACGGGTCCATCTGTGACCTAATTTTGTTACCTCATTTCGTCTTCATACTAAAAGTTTGGGATAGGCTCGGAGCGGGGAGGGCCCCTAACCCGTTTAACATTCTATTATTTGCAAAATACATTTTATCTTTCTTTTTTTTCAATCATATATTTTTTAATAAAATAATATTACAGTCATACCCAAAATTTTTCTTTATTTTTTAACCATACATTCTCGATCAATTATGGTTCTAAATTAAGTCATGATAATTCTAGGACTCTTAAAACAAAATATGCCAAATTCAACAACTACTGCATAATAAAAAATAGTCCCCTGTTGGTCATCTATTTTATCAAACATTATTTACTACAGTAAACAATCTCCACCACATATTCACTAAATAAAATATTGTATACACAAACCAATAAAATTACTTTACTTTTCAACCACACATTCTCCAAAAAATACTATTCAAAACTCTATTTCTTCTTCCAAAATGGGATACAAACAAACACATAACGTTGTATGAACAGTATTAAGTTTACTAAAAGACCAACTCAATTAATAGCTTCTTTGGTGTGTTTAAAAGTTAATTTTTTAAAAAATAAGTTAAGACTTAGTTTCTAGAGAAGTTATGTCAGTATCAAAAGGAAATTCGAAATCATGTTTGACAAAATAAGTAACTTAAATAGGGGGTCGAAAGGTTGCTCACTAAGGAAGCTAGAACAAGATTAGGACGTTGTGCAAGAATAGCGTGTGCGACTAAGAGTATTAAAAATAAAAATATCCAATTATTTTGCTCTGTGTTATCACTCAAAATTGATATTTACATTAATGTTTGGCACATCTACCACTTCGTGCACCTCTATAACTATCACTTGAAATAAAACCTCGGACCGACCCCTTTCCCATCTCCCATTCTATGATTTCTTCAAATGCATTGACACTCATAAAAGAGGAAAAGTGAATTCAATGAGACTAAAAATTCAATATATGGAGATTAATTGCAGGATCTTGAAACAAAATGTATACGAACTATTTCATTTTTGTGTATGCAAAATTGATGCTATAGCTAATCGAAGCAATGCAACAAAACAAATTTTAAATTCGAAAACGTGGAGAAAGAATTTTGGATCTCGTGTATGGTAGAGAACATACATGCCTACAAATGATCGGTGGTCAACAATTTTGATGATTCTAAAGCTCTTAACTATTTTTCCAACGTTTTAATACATAGGAGACAAAATTGTATGAAAATGAATTTAGGGATGAGAAAAAAACTCGTTTAACCCGATATCTGCGAGTCCAATTCTGAATGGAATGAGGATTACCCGCCTAATCGGATCAACGAAACGGGACGGGACAGGGGTCGTTGTCGCACATAACAAATACGGGAAACATGATCCCCACTCCACTACCTCATCTCGTTTAAAGTCAATTTCAAATTTAAGTTTTTTATCAAACGAAAAGAAAAAAATTATCATCATTTTTAAAAGAAACATAGTTATTCTTAAAAAATTGAAAAAAATAATAATATTTACTATATATATATATATATATATATATATATATATATATATATATATATATATATATATATATATATATATATAGGGTCTGTTTGAGCCTCATTGTTGTTGTGAAATGCTTCTAATAACTTAATTGGTTCTAAGATGCTTACGTGCACTTTCATGAATACTTTTTACCAATGCTTTATTC
This sequence comes from Fraxinus americana, assembly GCA_035079005.1. Lineage (NCBI taxonomy): Eukaryota > Viridiplantae > Streptophyta > Magnoliopsida > Lamiales > Oleaceae > Fraxinus > Fraxinus americana. Next base: position 32,649,190 of record CM068717.1, on the reverse strand, counting down.
TCAAGAATTCTTGATATTTTCAGTGATTGCACACTATCAAGTCTGTCCTACTCCTCGTGTACAGATGAGATGGAATGTGTATACCAGATATTATATATGCACTTCATTTTACTGTTTCGTACATTTTCCATATATTTTAAAAACTACATTTACAATTTACGCAACACTTCTGTATGAAGTGCGAGTTCTAATTACTGGCTTTGATATTCTTTTTCTTAGCGCTGCATTTAGCCTCAATGGTGCATTGATTTTGCTCTCACTGGTTCTGCTTTTGTGTTCATCAACCGACTAGTTGAGACCTTCTTGGAATGCATTAAATCTTTATGGCATTATTAGACTACTTGGCAGGGGTATAATTATTTTAAGTGGGACAAATTAACTCTACCAGGCCTGGATTAATCCTTATCAAAATTTAAAAACACTTTGATGTCGAAAATGATTTTGTCTTAAATATTGATTGTTTAACAAAAGTCAAAATGTTTTTTTTTTTTTGAAAAAAAAAAAAAAAAAGGAAACTTAAAAAAAGTTATTTTAGAGAAGCCCAAATTTGAGCTTCTCTAAAAAGCTTTACTTGCTTTTACGAAAATTATAATTTGCATTTGATAAAACTTTAAAATCATCAAAATATACACACACACACACACACCCACATATAAACTTTCTAACTTCTAACCCAATTAAATAAATATAAAATTTATATAAAAAAAAAACACTTCTTGAATAGATTCACAAGTCACAACCAAACAATCATCAACTTTTTAATAAAATCTCTACCACCAAAGCTTAAGCCTTACTCAAAACAGCTATGTCAAATTGACCCTCAAGCTTATACAAAATTTTTCGGGTGTCCAAGAAATGCAATGCATATTATTTAAACTCTAGTCAAATCAAATGACCTAAAATATATTTTGCAGAATTAAATCACTTTTCGTTAATTCAAATAAAGGGAAAAAATGATTTATCGATCTTCTTCTACGCCGTTGATATTGTTACTAAAATCTTGAACCTTGGATCTGTAATTTCGTCCGGACAACAATTTTCTTTTCCAATGTGAGATTCTCTTTTTCATTTTCTCCTGTACCAACTATATGTGACAGTGACAACTCCTCATCTTCCTCAGTCAAGATTTTGAAGTTGTGATTGGTTCAACTGAAAATTGAGGTTCTAAATTTTTGTTTGCAAGGTAGATGGTATTTTTGAATATTGTATTCTAATTACTTTATCCAACTTACTCTCTTGCACTTATATACCACTCAAATGACACTACTTTGATTCTATTAGTTCACAAAATTATGAAAAATTACCAAATTATTTAAAGGTCAAGTAAAGGTTGAAATAAATACCTTGCACATTGCAGGTTCTCTTTGACATAGCTTGCCATTCCTACCACTTTTTATAATCGGTGTCAACATTTATTATTTGAAGGCCCTCTTGTGGACAAACTTAATCAGATTGATCAACAACTATTACTTGCTCTACATGTGTTTATGTGTGTGTGCAAATTCACATGTACACGAAAGTGAGTGTTAATGTGCTATATGCACTTATAGGACTTGAAGAAAAAAGATAACACGACAATTCATAGTATAAGAATGGACTTGTGACACTGAATGTTTTTAGCTTCGTGGGACTTGTGTGCACATGTACGTTCATGACTACGTGCATATGCACAAATATAGAGTAAAGAAGGAAGAGAATATCTAAATAGTTCATGGTCCGGAGGAATGCTACTCATAACATTTTTATTATTCATAAAAGTGTAGAAGTAAAGAAAATTTTCATGAGCGGAGAAACTTATGTGTTATGGAAGTATCAAAGATATGCTCACAAAAAAACCATAAAAGAAGAAATGTATACATACTTCATGCTACTTGAGGCGCCTGCTTAGGGACGCTTTCCAATCAATGCTTGGTGGTGTTCCCCAACAACTAGGTTTGTGCTAGACAAACTACAAGATTTTTAAGTGTCCTAGACACATCGGTTGATTATAATTTAGTCGCGTTTAGTATAAATTAAAATAAGATTTTTATGAAGTATGGTGTGGTTGAAAAGTTACGGATTTTATAATTTTAACTCGAGATTATTTGTAGATTTTAATCTACACCGAAAGGACTTATAAAATAATGAAGACTATAACATTTAAATCCCTTAGGCTGTGTTTGATTTGCAAGCTTTTCCAGGGAAGAAGGAAAATATTTACCACCTTCCAACTTTTCCTTGTTTGATTTGCAAAAATTGCCCAAGAATTGCCTTTTCCACCTGCAGGCTTCACACGCCTCTTTTCCATGCATGAGTGGAATTTGTTTCTTTAGGTTTGGTTGGTTTTTTGTTTTCCTATTTTGTTTTTTTTTTGCCAATTGCAAAAAATTTTAGATACAATGGTAAAAAAATTATCATTTTTATTGACAATTTCCATACAAAACAAAGCCAAACGAATGATATTTGGTATGATATATTTTTTAATTTTTTACTTTTTTTGCAATTGGAACAAATTTTAGACATAATGGTAGAAAAACATATCACTTTTTTGCACAATTTCCATGAAAAACGAAATCAAATGGATACCAAACTTTCAACATTTTTCAGGTGAAAAATTATACAAATTAAACACAATTAATTACAATTCTCAATAAAATAATTTTTAGGCAATTCAATTCCTTGGAATTCATTTTCTTGTCATCTATTTTTCACCTTTGCAATCAAACGGACCCTTAATTTAAATTTTTAAAAAAAATTACCTTTTAAATTTGGGAATCAATAATATTTCTGCTAAAATCTTTAACCATTGAGAATTAATTTCTACCGATAGCCACTATAGGGGATAATGAATAGAACTTGGGAGTGGATACTAGATATAATTATTTATTCAAATTCATTTTCTATAATTTTGATAATGAGTGGATACTAGATATAATTTGTTAATCAAGGATATGTTACCGAGTATAATCCCCATAGAGGCTCCTATAGCTTGTTATCTCTAATCGATTATCGGCATTCATCTCTATTAGACGTAAAATAGATAGTGAATTTATTTTTGTCTTTTGTTGAATCTTTTTCATGGCTCGGTGTTAACCATGTCACATTTTTTTGTGGGGTTTGTTTTTTGGTGGGTGGCGATGCTGTTGAAAGTTAAATTGATAAAATCATTTGGCCGATCTCCGGTTTAATATAGGCACGCATAGTATAAGTCTTTATATTAAGAAAGAATGAAGTCGGTCTTGAATCTTTTCAACTTTTCTTTATATCTAGATATTCACATTGTTTAGCCCATATTTGGTCTGGATTAAAATTTAATTTTAATTTAAGTCAAAGTCAAATAATCAATATTAACAACATATTTCATGGGTCCCACAACTTTTCAACAACACATTTCAAAAATTTCAATCACAATCTACTGAAAATCTAATTTTAATCTCCACCAAACATCCTCTTAGATGTTCAGTTTGCAAGAGGCCCAAAAGAGAATGAAAGTCATCCATTTGAAGAGATTCAAGTACATTGAACAGCTGAATAGCCATAATATCGTGTTGTCTTCCTCCTTGAGTTGAAACTGAGCAATACAGTAGAGGATGCAGTATTTGCCGTAGTAGTCCACGTGGGGAGAGGGCCCAATCACGACTCAGTCTCGTGAAAAGTCACAACCACTGGTTATTTTTTGATGACGAAAATGTTGAGATGATTGATGAATCCGCTATTTAAACTTTCTTTGGGTCAGCAAAAGAGTATTCTAGTAACACAGATCATGGCTACATCTTATTTTACGAAGGGCTCAGGTGCAGACCCGGGGGGTCCTGGGGTCACGTTACCCCCCAACTTTTGAGTTTTTTTTTTTGATAAAGTCATGTTTGGTATCGATTGAAATCTAATTTTTAATTTAAATCAATGTTAACGATTAATTTTAATAATATATTTCATCAAATCCATAATTGTTTTAACTTTTATCAAAATTTACTATAAATTTGATTTTAATCTCTACCAAATAGGGACAAAATCACAATAAATTTGAATTTTTCTCATTTCTCTTGCTCTCTTTTACTTTTTTCCTACTTTCTAACAAAATATTAACCCTTCTATTTTTTAAAATTTGTATATAATGTCTCTACAAATTATCACATTTACTACAAATATTCACTTTCCAATCAAATTTTCAAGTAATTGGAACCTAAATTTTCATTTTCTCCTATCAAACTGTGTATATAAAATGTGTCGAACTCATTATATCCATTTAACGAAATGTATTTATTTGATTGATTATTAGTTATATGTTTTGCCTTTCGATTACTTGAATTGATTGTTTGAATCAAATACATTATAAGATTTTTAATATGCATTTTCTTATGATGAACAAAACATTAATAAAATGACTCTCCGAAATCAAATGGATGAAATTAGCAAAATATTAACGAAGAAATGTTTTTTTAAATGTAAATATGTATTGTCTCAAGTCAAGTATGAATCATTTAAAAATTAAAGTCAAGTATGAATCATTTAAAAATTAAGAACAAAATATTAGATTTGTACAAGATTTGATTGTGCCCTAACCTAAAATGTTTGAGTTGGATAGGCTTGTTGCTTCTAACACTAGCTGAGAGGACATGGGCGGACCTGCAATGGGGCCTAGTGGTGCACGTGCCCCACTAGGTTTTGAAGTTTTTTTTAATTAAATATAAAATGAAAAAATTCTGAAAGCAGCCCTCGCCTCTCCTTTCTCATCTCCCAAGTCCATCCCGTGGCTAGTAAAGGTTAGTTATTGATAGGTTTATTTCTTGTTTCCAAATAGCCTGTGGTCTCGTATTGAACCTCTTAATTGATTTCAAAATGAAGTTCCCATCTGAACAAGAGCAGTTGAGAGCTCGCCAAATTAGTGCACAACAGATATATAAAATAGAAGAGCTTTGGAAGACAAATCCTGATGCAACCTTGGAAGAACTTGAGAAACCAGGTGTAGATGATGAACCTCAATCTGTAGCCTTGAAGTATGAAGATGCTTATCAGGTGCCATTAATGAGCTTTTAGTCGATCAGCTGCATGTTAAACTGCGTTCAATATTGTTGAAGCTGCATTTCTGTTTCTGGCTGTTGCTTTACATTGATGAATGTACCATATTTCTTTTGCAGTATCAAAATGTTTTTGCACCCCTTATCAAGCTTGAAGCAGACTATGATAAGGTTTGATTACATCTAATTCTGTGGCCCACCCCAAGAAACCCAAACAAATGGATAATAGAAGATGGCGAGTCCTCCACACATTGATCAAACTTTTTTCCCACTTTATGTCTGTAATTTATATCTTGAGATTTTGTTCAGTAATAATTACCTTTTCTAATGTATGCTTTGCTAGAAGTTTCAATTTTCATTTCTGTTTCACAGATGATGAAAGAGTCTCAGAGCAAAGATAACTCCCACAGATTTGATGATGCATCTCGATTAACTCCCACAGAGGTTAGACAAAGTATTCTCTAATGATTTCATTAATTTCTTCAGCATCTTTGTATACTTCTGTTTTTCTTTGTATAGTCGTATTTTGCCTGAAGACAATCTTTGTAAATTTTACTTTCATTTTTTCGTCACTTTGTGAAAGTTAGATTGTGCCCCCCTAGTTTCGAAAGTCTGCGTCCGCCCCTGTGAGAGGAGATACAATTTTAGCCTGGGCCAGTACTTTTCCAATTTTTGGTCTCTTTTTTTAACATTTTGACGTTCTTTGTTCTTCACCATCACCTTCCTATAATTTATTGGAAACTTTTCTTAATTTCAAGCAGGTTGATATGACTTGGAGAATGTATGCTTGGGTTGTTGCCATGTACAGTGATGATGGAAGCTAACAGTTCACTCTTCCAACAATAAGGAGAAAAAGATGTATTTATTTATGTACTCCTAAATATTTTTTTCCAGATTCATAGGAAATAATTTCCAGCTTTTGTGGCTGATGTGTTTTGCAGGTTGAGGTTTCTTCTCATTGTGATTGTGTATATGTAATGGATTTGTATGAATTTTGGTTAAATTTCATGGAGTATTACGAATGCCCTGTCTTTATCCTCTCAACTATTATGCTTAACGTGTTGCCCATAGCGTTCTACAGTAGAATAGGTTGGGAAGAGAGAGTAAGACTGGGTTGGACTGTGTGCACCTTATTGCAAGTTTGCCTCGTTCTCTCTGGCTAGTTCACTCGCAGTGCCTTTGATGCCCTCTCGTCTTCGGGAAAATCAAAATATCCTTCACGTTGGTTTGGCTGCTGCTCAGCCTGCTCTACACGAAGAAGTATAAAGTTGTCAATTTTTCTACAAAGAGCAGTGCGAATCAACATTTGTAATTGCATTTCTGCAGCCTCTTTTTTGAGTTTTAGGCATTATGCGCAAGTCAGATTATTGAAATGACTTCTGTGAGGCCTTGTGGTATTTACAATTTGCTGTCTGAGCATATCAGGATTTTCTGCAGCTGTACTAACACCATTTGTAATGAAATGGCAAATAACTGGTTGTATGATAATAATTCAACCGGATACTTGGTGTGAAAATATTGATATCCTATGAGTCTGCCTTCTTTTTTAAAACTTGTAACAACTTCATAGTGGAGAGCTTCTTGTCATGCTCTAGTTGCACTATAGAGGAGCTGAGTGCCGCATGCTAGCTTGAAAGAACCAACTTTATCTACTACGCTTCACGAAAAATTACGTGCATTTTATGGCCAAAAAACAAGATGAGAGGGTTTGCTCGTTAGTTAGGAGCCAAAAGATAAGTCATTTAGTGAGCTCACTTTTATTTAAATACATTCTCAATCATCTAATCCTCCTTACCAAACATGGCATTAATGTAATGTGGCAGCTTAAATTCTATTAAAAGGAAACTTGTATAACACATTGAGAGATGTTAAGATGTCACATTAGCATTACTACTTACAAATGTCCATAAATACATAAGAGTTGATCTTTAACACCAGTACCAAGTCTGCCTATCAGTTCTCGCCACTACAAGTATAAGCTTAAACCAATCGATCAAATCTAATTTAAGAGCAACCTGTGCAACATAATTATGCAATTTGACCTGTTAACTGAGCTATATGGAGATTTTACAAAGGATAAAGTGATGTGGACAAGTTTAAGATGCCATAGGCATGGAGGTGTCTTCATCCAACAAGGCTTCAAGGTTGATCAAATCATCATCAAAATCAGCTTCTGGATTGTTCAAGATCTTGTCACAACCAGCCTGCAGTCAAGAAAATCAGATTAAATTTCAGAGTCGAAGTGTAATATACACATTATAAACTCGATGTTGGAGGTTTATTTGAGTGACGTTTCAAATTCTCAGCTCTTCTGAAAGCATGGATTCCCAAAACATGATCCTAAACATTCTTAAACAATTCTTAAACCACTCGAACAAAGAAAGTTTACAAGCGAAAGATTGGGGAGTTTCGGAGCCAAGAGAGAATCAATCTTATAATCCAATGAGTAAGAACGACAAGAAAAAAGTTGCAACTACCTAAATTATCTGTTTGGGATAGGACATTTTTTTAGTTTTATACATATGCAACTAGGGCTGGGCAAAATGTCCGAACCGAACCGAATCGAGCGGGTTTTTTAAAATGAAATACCCGAACGGGTATCCGAATCGAGAACCGAATGGTTTGGTTCGGTTCTCGGTTCTCGACCAAGAACCGAACATTTTTTTTTTATATTGGATAAATTAATTTCTTTTATTTTTTCTAAACAAATTAATAATTTTTTTCTTATTAAATCTTATTAGTTGAACAATTTAGAGTTTATTTATGTTTGTTAGTTGTGTTTTTTTCAATTTTTTCTTATATAGTTTCTTAATAGTTAGTATGGAAAGTCAACCAACTAATAATTACATTAAATAGTTGGTAAGTATTATCAATACTTTAAAATATTTTATATTTGTGACTTCTAATTTATATTTCACTTTTATGTAGATTTGAAGGTTTGAAGCAAATGAATTATTGATATGAATATCGAAATTTTATTAGTAATATTTACTTTTTGGTATTTGTATTTGACAACTTATTATTTATATGTTATTAAATTAGATTACGTTAATTTGTAAAAGTTAAGATTGAACTTGGTATTTGTATCTACTTTTTGTTATTAATATTGATATCCACTTTAACGTATATTTATGTAGTATTATTTTAAATGTTAAAAAATTTAATTATAGTACGGAACCGAACGGAACCGAATAGAACCGAACCGAATCGAACCGAACCGAAACCGAACGGTTCCAAAATTATATTTGGAACCGACGGTTCCATTTACTAAATACCCGAAAATTTCTGGAACCGAAAAAAACCGAACCGAACCGAACCGACCCGCGCCCACCCCTATATGCAACGTCAACATTGAATTTTTATTTCTATTTTCATTTTTTCCCCTTGAATTATTTGTGCTTCTGTGCGGGTGGGGTGGGGGGCAGCGGCGGCAGCCTAAAAGAGGCTTTATATTGTTGATACAGATTGTGAGTGCCCAAGTGTTATACAGATAAGAAACAAAATAGTTGTACCTTTTTTTCCTGCATCTCTGAGACAACATTCAGTAATCTGCGATATTGATCTCGAGCCTCTGGATATTGAACCATGGATTTCACCCTGGCTAGAGCCTTAGTCAATCTCTCCTCTGTTTGCTTTCTACCTTCTTTAAAGAAATCATACTCATCCTCCTTTGCTTCTGTTAGTTGCATGCTAGTGCCTGCAGCAGGTGATTCGGGTTTGAATCCACTCAGTCCCCGTCCTTTTCGTCGCCAACGCAAAATGACCTTATCCAAAATTCCGACAGACCAGATTATCTTTTTATAGTTCTTCCTCACCTGGTGTCCTCTCACATGGGCCTTTTCCAAGAATAGCCAAAAATTAGAATTTCGGAATAGAACCTTATAACTGAAATATTGAAGAAAGATAATAACATGATCATCTTGAACTTTTAACATAAGTAATAATGCATCACACCTGAATTTTAATAACTCGCTGCCGGATTAGCAAAAAGTCCTTTCTTCCTTTCCAACTGCGGAATTTATTTTGTATCCGTATAGCTGCAGCAGTTGGTTTATCGTGTGGTCCTGACCTGCTGGTTTTTACAGCTAGAAGTGAAAGAGCACGTTCATCTGACATTCCTAATTTACCATCCCCATACTCTTTTAGCTGCTTTCGCTGAAAGGATTGCACTCTGAAGACTTGATAAATTCGAGTTGCAGCTTGAGTTGCATTTCGCACAGCAGCTAATGAGTCTTTCATTGACAAGCCATGCGGCAAGTCACCATAATCGACTGGAGTAGCAGTCCGCTCAGAAACTGTTTCTACAGCTTTTTCTCCTCTATCACCCTCTTTGGTTTCCTTCAAGTTAAGCAAAAATAGGTGGTAGCTCAAGGCAGATTCCGCAAGATAACCGGCAATTCCTTTGTGTCCATTGCTGGATGCTAGGTCTGCAGGAGTTCTTCCAGAAGGGTATTTGGGGGTGGGATCCGTCAATGCTCCTGGAGCTGAGCCTAGGGAGATCAGGAAAGCCACTGTACGCTCTCTGATATTGCAAGTATTTAAGCAAAAAGACACCAAAGCAAAGGATAAAATTAAGATTTTTCAATAGATGCAAGTTCATGTCAAATGATTTAATACTGAAGAAGAACATACTCGGCTTTGAAACATTTTTATGACATGATGTATGACATTATGATTCATACCTGCCATAATATGCCGCCCAGTGTAGCGCCGTCCATCCATTTGCATCCCGGAAATCGACGCTAACACCTGCAGCTATTGTGGGTGGTATAGCCCAGTAATAACCTAAAGCAGCTGCAAAATGCAACACACCTTGACCACCTTCATCTAAAAGACTGGGGCCTTTTCCACCTTCAGTGACCTTCTGGAGAAGCCAATAATGCAACTTCTCCTTTAAAAGCTTTTGCAGTAGCTGATCCTTTATCTTCTCTGGTGAGAATTCATCCTGTGTGGTAATTAACATTTGTTCCCACTCAGCTTCATCATTCAGTAATGCACTGATTTTACTGCACAAATCAGAATTTTCAGCTTCGCTATTGACACGAGAAGTTTGGGGGGTGAAAGATCCCAGAGACAACAATTTCCCAAATCTCATGTGTAGAAGAGTTTCATCAGAGTTGGAACTTCCTAATTTGGTAACATCCATGTCTTGAACGGCGCTATTCCGGAATTCAAATTCTCGCACTTCACTGCATGCTAACCTGTTCGAACATGTTATGTAAAATGGAACCCTTCCACTCCCATGCAAGGGAGTATGGCAACGAAGAACAGAATCTGTTATAACCTCTGCAGGAACTTCCAGTTCACCAAACATGCATGCCCATTTACACTTCTCCACCTCTTCTTGACTCTTTAAGAATCTTCCCATAATAAGCACCTGACCGTAAAACACAAAAGTTAAAATATACTATCATCATTACTTTTGAAGTAATGTACAATCAGCGTGATATTTAGCAACTGTAGTTAGAGCTGAAACATCTGAGATATCAAAGCGCTATTTTGGACTGAAGCATTTGCCAACGCACCTTATTTTCTGAACCAGCATATGCCCAGCTTGGCGAGAAATCTATAATGCTAAACAGCTGATCTTGGGAGAGAGAGGGGCCTAATATGTAGTTATCCAAGGGCACTTGGGCAGAGATGCCAGAATCATCAACTCCAACTTCTCTGTCAACAGTCTCCCAGTATGCCCCTGAGTTAGGCTGCATATGTGACTCTGTAACATCTCCAAGTTCTTTACTCATCCAGCGGTCAAAGCTGTCAAGCTTTCTCAGTTCTTCTCTTAAAACACCATCTACACGAGGTTGTCTTAAGGCTGGATAATTGGCCTTGTTTTCCATATTCAGGTTGCCATCTGACTCTGATTTTAGGGAACTTCCTACTTCCAGATTCAAAGATTGCATTTGAAGATTCTGTACGGGATGTTCACTTTGTTCAGCTGGATATGTATCATTAGGCCCCATGGAGTCATGCAGCTCAATGTGTTTAACACTATTTTGGTTGGAAGCAGTATCATATCCAGAATCCCGATGCAACTTATGAACCATAGACCAAGGTAAGTGTGCAGAATCACGTTCAGTAGTCTGTTTGAATTTCGAAATCAGAAAAATTATTATTGGCAAAAGAAATCATTTGCGGAGTAGTTTGGTGAACAAGCTCACAACCTAAGAAGCCCCTGTTTGACAACCATTATTTGAAAAAATCTTTTTTCCACATGCTCATTTTTAACCATACATTCACATAATAAAATATTCTGTATGTAAACCCAAAACTTTTCCCTATTTTTTAACCATACATTCTCCTGAAAATCACTATTCAAAATATTGTTTGTCCCAAATAATGGTTGTCAAACCGGGGCTAAATCTAGACATTAAACTTTATAAATACTTGCAGCTGCTATTAATTATAGAATCATGGTTTAAAGTTTTATTTTCATTTCCATGAACTGCAAAGAAACCTGAAAAATGAAGCTTTTTTGAATATTTTCATACATGCACAGAAAGTCCATTAAAAAAATTTGCATTACTTTTCAGCTAAAATAATAATGGCTATTAAATAGCAACTCTATCTCATCATATTGAGATGAAAATGAATTTATATAATGTGGGTTTCACTGTGATTGAATGTCATACAAGGAAGCTCCCAAATTAATTAAATTTAAAAGTTTATAGTTCCAAAACTATTTAGTGGTTCTTTTACTAAATTTAAAACTAAAATGTTTCGAAACGTCTTGAAAATTTTGGCCATAAATGAAAGCACCAAGATTTTTTTTTTGCAATACCTTACATAAATTCAAAACTTTCACCCAGATGATGATATTGTAACTTAAAGAACACTATAAAATTAATAACTCCTAGTTCCTGAAGTAATTCCGCAGTATTGCTTCATGCAAATGGGATTCAGTTTTTAAACAACAAAACCAATGTCTTTTAAGAACGACTTCTGATGAACAACTGTACCTACCATATAATAAAATTATCAGAGTAAGTTAACTTATCCAAACCTACTTCTAGCTAAAGCATTAGCCATCCCATGAACCTATAAACTCGAAAGGTCTTCCTCAGCCTCAGGTCACCTATTACCTACTTATACCATGTCACATGAGATCTGGTAAAGGGATGATATAGAGGGGTATAGTCTGCTAACTTACATGGCTCACTCACTATATATAGATTTTTGGCTAAGCTTAAAAAATCTCCAATAAGTAGATAAGAAAGTTACTGTTAAGGTAAAATTACTTTCAAAAAAGTAACTTTTTTGCTTTAAAAGTAAGAACTGAGGTAAGTTATCGAAACATGTACTGAGAAAAAAATTTATTCCAAAGAAACTTTACTGTCTTTGAACAAATCCAAACATGCTGCATGTTTGACCGTTGACTCCTATTATAGTAGAGAGTAAGCACATATATAATATTTCATTGGTACCAAACCTGCCACTCTTCAAAGCCGTCCAGATTGCTTCCAAAGTCCGGCTTTTTACCAAAAGCACCATCAAAAACTTGCCCCAGGAGTTCATATTCTTGGCCCAGCATCATGCTCATCATACTAGGTTGGGACGAAGAAATGGATGGCTGAACATTGAGAGACTCATAGCCTGCGGTACTGCTTTCCTTGACATTTTCCCAAGATGGGAAATCAAGGTCTTGGTGAATCTCATGTGCCAAACCATTATCCATGGGGGTTGTAACTCTCTCTCCTGTGACTGATTCAAAAGTCATAACAGCACTAGCTGTAAGTTGTCCTTGATAATTATCTGCAAAGGTACAGGATTATTACCGATACAAATGAACATAAAAGCAGAAAATATACTCTGCCATTATCTTTCAGCATAAAATAGCTATATGAGCATATCTTCTTATTAACATTTTTAATTTTTTGAGGAACATACTAATATAGTAATAAATTCACATCAGATACTAATATCTGAAAACTTTTTCAAATTAAAATGTAAAAATGTATATACAATATGGCTTATACTGTCCAATTGACCACAAAAGTTGAAACAACTTATCAATTTTGAACTATGGAGAAATGCTATGATAAAGAACAAAATAAATGACCACAACACATTACTTGGTGTAGGGACTGGATAATAAGGAACAGAACTATCTCCCAAATTCTGTATCACAGGGGACTGTAACTCATTAAAAGACTGGAATCCTGGACTTGCTTGGTGGCTGTATGCTGCATTTGCAAACATTAATGTGATGACCAATGAAAAAATTATTTCTGATAGTAACTTTTTTATATCTTCATTATAGATTCACACATTGTAATTAATTTGCGCTTAAAACACAACAAACGTACAAAACTAAACCTGATTCAGCATCTTCGTACTCTGAAGCCTGAGCACTGTTCAGGCTAGTAGTATCTGTAACTTGTGATGTTCCTCGATAGTCACATCGGTAAAACTTCGAAGATTCAGGGCTATCCACCTCAGAATTGTGTATATCTTCTTCAGTTTCTTGGCTACCACGAATAACTTCAGCCTCCCTATTGCGATTGAAATTTGTTCTGTTTCCCTGCAAAATAACGTTACATAGATTTTTGAAATATGACAGCTCTATAAACATACAAAGACCATGGAAAGATACAAATGATGAAGACCTAGATAGGAATTTGGATATGGGCAACGGTCACCATTATTTTAGATTAGTTATGTCATTATTAGAATATTCTGAAGATGTACTATGTAAATTGAAAATCTGGAGAAATTATATCAAGCGTTTTAATTAAGGCATTATTATTGATAAATTACAAAAATGAAAGCAAATCTCGGTATTTTTTTTGTTAGAAATTATAGTGGTAGCCTAATGCTAGAGAATTGGAGGGAGTCGATGAGTCATGTCTTTTTCCGAAGGATTGAACAGGCAGACCGTGTCATGTCAGTTTTTTTTTTTTTTTTTGTCGACAGGGGTAATGGCATGAGTGCATAATAACATAGAAACTAACTATAACTATGATTCAACGAACAGAGTCTACAGATAGTCCTTGAATTCATAGAAGTTACTTCGGCTATGAGATTTTATTTCATAATTTAAATTCTGCTTTAACCCTTCAAATTGTTGAGGATATATCAAATCTCCTGCAGTTTAAGTCAAATTTGCAAAAGACAACCAACTTTTTTATTATTGGACTTGCTGAAAACTCTTCAACTATATGAAAGTCAACTTGACAAAACAGAATGACTGGATTGGATCATTACCTTTACGTCCCGGTAGTGTACAAGAACTATGTGAGATAGCTCCCTAGGCAGAAATCAGCCATATAAATAGAATCAGTAATCCTCCGAGGGAAAAGCACAACAATAAGAAGAACAATGAGTAGAAGTTGTGAAACCTTGAATCCCAAGTATTGTGATATACATTCATATAAGGTCATTTGTGGCGTTTAAAATGTGATTGCATGATAGACTCAGATATTTTAGTACCTCATTAAAAGAATCCCACACATCCTTAACCAGTGTAGATGTGAAAATGCACGTACATGACCAACACGTACATAATTTAGAAAAACAAAAAAAGACATTTTACAGGTGCACGCACACACATAGTGGTAGCATAAATGAAACAAATGAATATTCACAATTTTTGAGAAATTCTAATTCAAATTAAAGGAGTGCAAGTGGTAGTAGAAGACAAATTTTAGCATTCCTACAAGAAACTCTTAGTCAACATACAGGATTACAGAAAACTGTGTGAGAAACTGAATCATGAAATAAACATAACAGTAACAAGCATGCATGTTCATAAGTAAAATTAAGCCCTTGTATGGCTCCCATTTTCTAAAACTTATTTTTCAACAAACTCAATTTCAACCACACATTTCATGGGACCCACAAATTTTATCAACTTTTAAACCACACATTTCATCTACTTTTATCCAAATCTACTAAAAAATTAATTTTTAGCAAAAATGAACAGGGGGCTAAATGTATCCACTAGCCTGCCTCACTGTCTTAACTATAGCTTCTTTCCAGAATTCCGAATTAACTTATTTCATCACATGTTTACAGTTCTGCAAATAAATAGATATCATCCAAGCATAAACCACAGGTGTAAAGTGGGCCATGTCACGTTCAGCTGTCTCATGATGTGCCTGTCACGGTTCAAAATTTTGCCTGTTGGCCCAGGCCAGCAGTGAGACAAATGTGGAAGAACGAGGGAAGGGAAGGAATGTGAGACTTTTCTGGAAGAGAAAAAGGAAGAAAGGTAAAAGTACAGCAATAGTTTGTGTGTTTTGCTGTACCACTTGTACCATGAGTGGATTTTCCAAAATTTGGCTTCTTTTTAGCACAAACATAAGCCAAAATATCAAGCACAACAGAGAAAGCCCACGTGGGATGCAGGCCAAGCATCCTTGGCCACCCACAGCCAGGACTTTTCCTCAGTCTTGCTGGCACAATAGGTAGCCCAACCCACTTTGCACCTTTAGCATGAACACAGAGAAAAGAAGGCCAGGTACCCATGGGAATATTATTTGGAGAATTTTTCAACAAGAAAAACAACAATTTCACAATTTATAGACTCTAATCGTTTCCAAATGAACCTAACAACTTATAATAGTGGGACAAGTAAAGTTTTAATCATTTTGTAGCACACATCAGGGAAATTCTAATCCTCATGAATGAAAAGGATTAAAAAATAAAAAGATGCAAGCATGTAACTTGTAAAATGCGAAACTTGAATAATTATTATCTTTCTTAGAAAAAAAATTTCAAAAATTGAAGGTCATAATCTTTTGCATTGGAAAAAAGTTCAATAAAAGCAGACAAAACTTTAGAACTTACTCTTCAAGCATCCAGTAGCTACGCCTTTGAAAATTTTCATCATCTTCTCCATGGGCATAGTAGCAATGCAATACATCAACGCTTCCAGCCTGAAAAAAAAATATAGAGCTCTAGATATATAAGTTTTGAAGCATCAACAGAATAAACTGCCAGTGCAATTTTTCAGATTCCTACCAGAAAAATTAAAGTCCATAAAGCAAAGCAATATCACCCGGCACTTACCTTGAGCCTTTCATGAGCCTCCTTCACTGTCTTTCCATCTTTCTTCTTCCTCCAATTATGACCATCTTTCCGGAAGTATCTCAGCACCTTCCGGTCAAAAAGAAAAAGGGAACCACCTAAAAGTACACAAGAAAATCATCACAATTTTTTCTAGCCTACATAACTTGAAGGTGAAGTATGGCAATGAAAGAGGACCACTGAATGGAGTAACCTACAAAATGAGCAGATGTTTAGGAAAGATGCATAGGCTCATTTGATACACCCAAAAAAAAATGAATTTTGTGAAATCCAAATTGCAATAGATTGATGATATAATCTCAGTGCAGATCAGAACATCACATTAGAAGATAGGAAGCACAAGTTACATATGTCCCTTGAAAGATGAATAAGCAGTACTTTATCAAATCATACTAAAGAAACAAGAAACCAGTCAAAAACAGGTCTAAATCTTGCAGAAATTAACTCAACAGAGTAGACTTGAGGGAACAAAGATAGAGCCAGGTGTTTTTCAGAGCACAAACTGATACTGATATTATGTTAAAAAAGACATGAGAGCCATACTTGCAGGTCTATTAGGAGGCTCCGGAGTAATGTGGAATTTTTTATAATTACTAAGAATTTCACAAATCTCAGTAGGACGAAGCCAGCGGTGTTGTGCTTCCAAAAGTATCTGCCCAATATCTGCATTAAACAACAGTCTCAGTTAATCAATCCAGAGATATGAGTTCAGAAGGCTTTCTCTTGTGGAAAGAAGGGGAAAATAGAATAAAACAAGCGATCAGTTCATGTGTGAATTTAAAAAGAAAATATAGGGCATAGAAGGCATCACGTCCTAGTTTAGGCAACAGTTTAAATTACTCATTTTAAAGTCAAATCGTTAACCCCTCCAGAACAAAAACTTCACCATTTGGCATTTTCAATAAAAGAATACTTGGAGAATTCAGATTTTTGGTCAATGTATTCAACTTTCTCCTATTATCATGAAATCATATTCCATGTTCCCATATCTCCTTAATGCTAAATTCAACATAACGACTCTACAAATCTTGATCCAATCTGTTTATCAGGCTCCCCATCATGAAGTAACACCCTATACTTTCACTCTCAACTTCTCAATGTCGAATATGTTGTTTAAGGTATATTAGAGTAATGATCTGAGTAACAGCAGTACAGTTATTTTAGCAACATGAATAGAGCAGATTACATGAAATGAAAAAAAAATCAGCAATGAAGACATTGGTAATGCAAGACACATAAATAGAACTGTAACGTGGCTGAATAGTAGAATGTTAAGATTTTTACTTCTCTTTCTTTCTTTCTTAACACACACTAATACTATTGAATCATTCCTGCCACTATGTCATAAGGATATTGGAGTTAATCAAGAACGTCTGCATTTATCTTAAGCTCGTTGAAATGTAGAAATGAGATATTTTTATCCATCTAAAACTGAAAACTGATCATAAAAATTTCAGTAAGATAAATCCTGAGAGAAGCTTAATAGAAGTGTTTGGTAAGTATAGAACAAAGCAAAGAATAACAATGATAACATAAGCATTACACCTGCCTCTTTAGTAAAGGTCCTTTAACTTAGTTGATATTTCCAAAAACTAATCAATGAAAAATTTTATACAATTTTTCACCAACAAAAATATCCATACTTTTATTCAGAAAATGAAGCTAGATATAAAATCAAACATGACAAAACAAAACCATGATACATGAAAATGTTGATTCATATTTTCAAAATTATTTCTTCTTTTTATTTTATGATCATTATTTCTGCACATTCAATTACAATTCAGTAGAAAATAAATGTACGGTTTCGACCCAATTCCATTTAGTTTAGATAATTATTACTTCAAATCATGTATATAGTCCAAGGGCTCAAATTTCATACAACAGGGCAGGTACCAACATTTTTAGAATGATTGAAGGGATCTCCAAGTCTCATTACAGTTAAAAAAAAAAAAACATTGACAAGAAATAGAAATTAACAGCTTAAAAAGAGAGGGTTAAAAGAAAAATTACCTAATTGAGCATTGAGTGCGTAGCGCCGAGTCTCCGCCATCCAATCATCAAATAGAAGCCGATTTTTCAGCCCTTGTTAATTAGTCAATATGTACAAATGTGTATTTATAATTCATTTTTCATCAGATCAAAACTAACGAAAAAACTCGAAGCTTTAAGAATTAAAACCTAGAAACCAAAAATTAAGACAAATTAACAGAAAAAAAGGATGAAGATCTACTTGGAAACAAGTTGTATGTGCAATCAAGAGTAAATGAAAATCAAAGAAATTAAATAAAACGCAGATTAAAAGCGTGAAATTGAGGAAGTAGCAGAGAAGGAGAGTGAATTGTTTAACGGGGCCGCCGAATTGGAATACAGTTCACAGGTTCAGAGGTTTATGTATAGAACAAATTGCTCTTTTGGTCTCTAAACTACGAAAGAGAGCAAGTTAGTGCTCAACGTTGTAAAATAAGTGAACATTAATCCTAATTAAGAATGCGTGTGCCATATTTCGTGTTGGAAAATGCTTATTGCGTATAATTATTTACATAATAATGATATGTCAAAATATAAGTGGAGAAATTATTTGATTGATGAGATTTTGATCCAATTAAATCTTATCACATCATTTATTGGTAAATCATTATGTGATATACAAGTCGGGTTACGTTGACTATTTTTCTTTTGAATAATCCTACGTATCCTAGGTAACAACTGACATAGCTGATTCATTGTCCAATTAATTATCATGCGTTTTTTGATTTCTTAAAAAATGAATGGGTGGTTCACTGTCACTTAAACTAATACTTATTATTAATTATATATATATGCCTAACAACATGTCCCTTACCGCTCGAGTGATTAGGCTCATGATTTTCATGAACATGCTTGTAGGGCTGGCTCATGCAAGCTAGCCTGATAACAAAAATTAGTTTTTGATATCATTTTAAGATTTCTTTTAGTCGATAATTTATCATTTTAACAAATTTGGTTGGATAATCATCTAAAAGGACTTGTTCTGCACGAAGTTTAATATCTTGGGGATGACTTTGCACTCTCTCACACATTAAGGGTCAACTTGCTATATCAATTGATTGGGGACCAACATTGCTATCCCTTATATGTATAACGGACTTTGTGTTCGTGCATAACGGCCAATTTGACGTTATTTTTCTGCGAGGGTTCATCACAACTAGAGTTTGTACGTTGTGTTTAAAGTTGTGTACTGCTGAAACTAGAAGACAAATTGAAATTCCCAAACACTACCGCGTGAACTTAAAAAACAAAAAAAAAAAAAACCAAAATAGAACCACGAATCTTAGCCCATTAAAATTTTAATACATTTTCGTTTTCTTCTTTTCAACCATACATTTTTCAATAAAATAATATTGCATCTAAATAAAAAAAAATTCCTTCTTTTTTAACGATATATTCTCCCAAAAATTATTATTCCAAATATATTATTTCAAAAAAAAAATAAAAAAAATTGGTGGCCAAACAAGGGCTAAAAGTGCCTACATAAAAACTAACCAAAAATTGTGAACTCAAATAAACTAAAATCTAGAAAAAGAACCAAGAATTGAAATTTAAGGAGAGCGATAAATCAAATTTCCTTTTTTTTTTTTTCATTTCCATCCATATTTTGATAATCATAGTTGAACGTGCATTGTATTATTTTGAAACACTTTATAAGTATTGTAAAAGTAATATTTGATACTAATTTGTTGGGAGGATTTGATGAGTCTCAAACAAAGTAAAGAAAATAAAATTTAGAATAAAAATTTAAGAGAAGAAAATTGTATTTTTAACTCAACTTCTATAATTCAAATTTTTTTGTGATGATGAAATACTAAAAATTGATAACCTTTTATACTGCATGTGATACATAAGAATTAATTATGAATACATAAATTTAAACACACATTGAAATTTCTAGATACATAAATAAAAATAAATTCCTCTATAATAACTCTAGATTCATGTACATCAAAATTCATCAAGTCAAGATTTATTGGGTTTAGATTAATGTGAATGTTAATCAATTGAAAACTAATAGCACGAAATTTATACTTGACAAGATTTTGTAGCATGTATTACAAATTGAAAAACGAAAAGTAAAGTATTATTGAAATAATTGAATCATAGTAGGCTAAAATCGTTCAAAAAATAATTCTCATTGGAAGTGATATTTAATATATTATAAGTAATGATAGAACATATGTGATGTGACAACTCATTATCCATCATATTTCTTTATTTCTCACTTCTGTAGTACAAATTGAACTGTCAAATCCTATTATTTCAGATAAACTCTCACATTACCCATATTTCATCATTATAAATAACATTATTCATACATTATAGATAAGGTAGGACAATACTTGGACACTTGGATAAATACCTTCTTTTTGTGATCGTATTTCTTTTATTGCTAATTCCTTCTACTTTTTTTAAAAATTTACACTCTCAAAACTTTCTTCTTCATTTGATTGGAAAATAATATTTGTAATTTGATCTTTAATGTACAAAACATAAATAAGATTGCATCTATTTTCTATTACGGTTCTAATCAAATAATTTTTACATTTTTCTTATATACAAAAAAAAAAAAAAAAGGAGAATAAACCCCTATTTAATAAGCATTAAAGAGAATTTTCTTTTTTTTGGGAAAAATAAATTTTGAAATGGTGATTTTTTAGAGAATGTGTGGTTAAAAGTGGGAATTTTTTTTTTAATTTACATGCAAAATATTTTATTATGTGAATACGTGATTAAAGATAAGTTTAAGAAAAAAAATGTTTTGGGAAGATGGTTTACAATTTACAAATGAGCAAAATTTCAAGACAAATAAATCTCATTGGATAATTCCTTAAATAAGAAATATGTTTATCATTCTTAACAAATAAAAAAAAAATACAATAAAAAGACAAAATTGTTTCAAGCACCAACAGAACATGAAGCGTCCCATCTTTCAAACTTTATCAGTATGTTGTCTTTATCAGTATGTTGTTATAGTCAAAAGTAGAAGTATTTTACTCAACCAAGTCCATAGGAAAAAGATTGAAAAGTTGGATCACCTTACAGTATGAAGAAGCATGTTTACACCTACATTTGCAGCTAAAAGCCATACGTAACACAGGTAAGCTTAAATACAACTCGAGTCGCCCAAAAGTAATTCACGCATGTCATTTGGGGTTAGAAAAGTTGTTCCACCAACAATTAATTCAATATCGGGCCTGCCGCTCTCAATCAATGCCTCCTGAGCTTCCCTTACCTGGCAAAACATGGATAATAGTCATCAATCATCATGTTGCTAATGAAGAACCAAAAAAGAGGCATAAAATTTGTTTCAGCCTACAAACCTCAAGACCATTGATGCCTCCTATAACAAAGACCAGAATAACATTCTGGTCTGCAAGACTCGGTTTAGCCTGCAGGATTAAAAGAAAAATTTACCTTACTTTGGAACTTTGTGAGAAAAATGAAGTGATAGTAGGCAGAATGGAATTACCTGTCCAATGCCAAACCGGCCAAACCCACTTTTAAAAAGTCGTCCAACAGTTGAGGAATGGTACTCTAAACCGGGCATGTCATGCTTACCCAATACCCTTGTTAGAAGTTTACTAAGCAATGTTTTACTTGAATATGTATCATAGTTGAATGATATCCCCTCTCTCAGAGGTGTATTTCCCTTTGAGCTGGATAACTTGTGGAGGAATTTGAAAAGATTGTCCACCCTATCTCGAAGCTCTAGCTTTAGCTGCACATCACTAAACACTTGCTCTTTCTTTGTATCTTTATCGGCATCTTCATCACCCCAACTGTCCCACTGATCATCGTCAAAATCAGCATCATCCAACTGATTAGAAGGACCTTCCTTCTTCTCATCCGATTTCATCTTGTTTAAATTGGATTCAAGCTCTTCCAACAAACCTTGGAGGAACTTTAGTTTTGCCATGGCTGGGTTCTCAAGAACAGCATCCACGATAGCTTCTTTCATGAAATGCTCCTCCTGCCAAGAAAAAGGACCACCAGAACCAGACGTTGGGAAATTTTCCCCAGCCAATATGTATCCAATAATGGTCAGAAGCAGTGCATCTTGAAGAGTAACTAGTCCTTGTGAGGCCACCGTTTTGTTATGCTTCTGTGCTTGCGGACCCACAAAAGAACTCTTATTAATGAGGTCACTAATTTGAGCAGCAAGGCTTTGGCTTGTGTCTCCAGCATTTACGTGCAGTATCTTTTCTGCGCTACTAAAAGCATCCCAACTAGCAGAATGTAGTTCATTTAAGGCATGTATTGTGGCTGCAGCTAGCTGAATGATTCCTTTATTTCTCACTAAAGATGACTGCCGTTTAGCCAGTGGCTTAACCAGAGTTTGCAATTCTGAAATTGATGGAAAACCAGGACGAATTTTTGTATCCGGAGATATTTTTTCTCGACGTAAGCTTTCTTGCAGCCATTTTTTGATCAAAATTGCCCCATCCTTTGTCCTCCGCTCAAGTATTGCTTCGAGGTATGGCGTTCTGTCAAAATTTTCTGCAGAAACAAAAGATCCATGGAGGATCTCACTCTCAGAATGTCGCAAGGAATTTTCATCTTTCAGTCTATCACTGAGTTTCACCACCTCAACAACATTAGTATCCAAGTCAGTAGTATTCCACCCACGCAAAAATGCTTGTATACTTTCTAAAAGCTGAAAATTACTGTTTTTCGACTCTTCTTCCCTTATAATATTTTCTAATGGAATCTGAACATCAAGAGGAGCACGCTCTAGTTTAACAGGGCCCTTTTTAAGTTGGCTTTTGGAGGCTCTCACATGATTTATAGATGTTGTCCGTTGTCTACGGGGCAGAGATGAGAAGATGCGATCCACCAGTGAGTCCCCATGACAGCAAGGAGTAAGAAGATCAAGTGTGCGGTCAATTAGTAAAAGCCCAGCTGATCTTTTACGACGACCAACATCATAAAGACTAGACATGTCGGTCAAAAGTTTTCCTACAGTTTTCGAAAAATCGCCGAGAGAAAATATTTCAAGTTTCAGATCCATCTGCATATTTAGATAAATAAGAGCATCTTGAGGAATGAAATACAGTATATTGTGATACAGACTGAACTAGAGTATCGGGCATAATGAAAATAACGTCATTGATGAGAATTCAAAATAGCCGACAGATGAAAGAAATTGTTTTCAGCAAGAGTGCTAGACGTCTCTGGTTGTGTATTTCTTTCGAAGTTCAGAAGGTAAAGGAACTTGCCGTTTAAGACCCAGAGATATGGACAAATTCAACACATATTTTAAGTACCACAAATATTATCCAAAAGAAGAGATCATACATTTTTTTGCCACCTTCATGGTTTGATTTATGTCATACGATTCTGAATCGATTTATCACGTTATGTTGAAATGTCAATTAGACTCAAGGTGTCAGAGCAAGCTCTTATTGTCTTGTTTTATCAGGATTTCTCATGCTCTGAACTTTTACATTTATTAGCATTAACAGGATTATCCCTCCTATAAGAAATGAAGTTCAGACGAGTAAATTCCTAAAATTCAGTTTTATAAGAAGAAACCAACTGGTTAACCAAATAAATTAGCAAAACCAAACACAATCTTTAAAGAATGGAGCTCAGACAAGTGAATTCCAAAAAGACGAAGCTTTAATACCTTCAAGACCAAATGATAAATAAATTGAGCAGTAAGGGTTGCCCCAGGAGAAATGTCATCAGCATCGGTAGGCGTCCCTGTACTTAACGGAGGTAACCCAAAGCTTATGGAATTCTCATGCTCAGTTGATAAGCAGGCTTCAGCAACTGATCCTTCTGAAGGTAGGACAAATACTCGTGGAGAAAAAGGACACAGAATCAAAGGGAAGTGACGCACAAAAACAATCAACTTTTGTCCTGCATCTTCTGAGTGGCCAATTGAATCATCTTTGTATGATGCTCTTGCATTTGAAGTGTCATCTAAGGCAGAAACGTCATCTTCAATTGAAGATAGTTGTGACCAGCCTTCTTCTTCAGGAACAATACTTTCCGTGAATTCACTGCTGCATGGCTCACTGGATTTCGTCGAGCATTTCTTAGCATTCTCTTCATAATCTTGAAGGAGCAAAGATTCATATTCACGAAATGCATCAGGGCCTAGAGGAGAATCAGGATATGCTGAGTGAGCCACCTGCATTTGTTAAGATGATGAATTCATTGTCAAAAGTAGATAAGCAAAGAGAGTGATAAAAGGTTGCAAGTTGCAT
Source organism: Fraxinus americana (assembly GCA_035079005.1). Lineage (NCBI taxonomy): Eukaryota > Viridiplantae > Streptophyta > Magnoliopsida > Lamiales > Oleaceae > Fraxinus > Fraxinus americana. The sequence goes on along the minus strand of CM068717.1, from coordinate 32,624,916 downwards.
AATCTTTTCAAGATGAAAAATGAATTTATCAAGCAAAGGAAAGATTTATAAAGATGAAAGACATGGTGTCCTCAATGACATATCATTAAAGGAATACAGGAATATCACAATAAATGTCCTCCAGAAACTATGAAATCCATTAAAGCTGGACAACCAAAATAACCAACTGCCTCAGCCCACAAGGAAGAAAAGAATACATCCCGTCCACATAAGCAATGAAAGGCCAATTTTTTAACCTAAGACAGTTTTTTGTTTCCTCCCCTATCCAAGTAGACCAAAAAGTCGTCATAGAAGCCTTCCACAAATCTTTACCATAATGAGCACCTACAGATCCACAATTTTATAAGCTGAAACTCAGACAACATATCTATTTTTCTTTTTTACGTCCTGGAATAAAAATGTGGTAGGGAGAAATGATGAGAGGAACATCAAATTGGTAAGGACATTAAACCTTCCAAAATTTGCCCATCATAATTGTATTTCACTCAGTCTTATAATCCTGAAAAAGGAAAATAAGCAGATAGTACTGACATTGTGCCAGTGTAAATAAATTGTTCTTCTACAGATGTGAACAGATATTCGCTTGCAAGCTGATCTTTATCCTATAAGTAAAATATTTAAGGAAACCTTCCCCAAAAACAGTTTGATAGAGGCATTTTTTTACGTTAAAGCACATAATTAATATAGAGAACCCCAATGGTCACCTGTTCGAGTCCTCTCAGGGCCACTGAGGTGAGTATCCGGCCGTAAACTTCAGAGCCCCGTGAGATTAGTCGAGGTGCGAGCAAGCTGGTCCGGACATTCACGATTATCAAAAAAATAAAATTAATACAGAGAACCAAAAGTATCACACTTCTATCGGTAAAGATCAGTGGTGATTTTATGTTTTTATCATCTTTGTTACTTTTTGGAAAGGTTTAATCAGTGTCCACTAGTACTAATGCCCTGTTTGATAGGCAACCCTTTCTATGGAAGTTAGAAAATGTTTTCATTTTCCAACCAAATTGAATGTTTGATAGCAAAAAAATCCATGGAATTTCTTTTCCTTCTTTCACTCCACGTGCCATGTTTTCCCATTTTTCAATGAAATGGTTTTCCTTCGGTTTTGTTGTCAAATAATTTTCCAGCCTTTGCTCTTTTTTTTTTTTTTTTTTTCTTTGACAATTGGAAAAAAATCTAGACACAATGGTAAAAAAATTTATCACTTTTATTGACAATTTCCATGCAAAACAAAGCCAAAGGAATTGTATTCGGTATGATAATTTATTTTTCCTTTTTTGCAATTGGAACAAATTCTAGATCCAATGACAAAAAAAATTATCACTTCAATAAACAATTTCCATGAAAAACAAAGCTAAACGGGTACCAAACTTTCAACATTTTCCAGTGGAAAATTATACCAATCAAACACAATTAATTACAATTCTCAGTAAAACAATTTCTAAACAATTCAATTCCCAGAAATTCATTTTCTTTCCACTCATTTTCTACTTTTGCAATCAAACGGACCCTAAGGTCTTTTGTAGGTATAGTAAATCTAGAAAAGGCAAACTGTAACACAAACGACCAATCTGAACTTCGAGGAAAAAGGAATACTGCAATAAAATGCAGTTTGCATGAAGCCATCCTCACTCATTGCCAGGAAGACAAAAAAATATAAGCATCATAAAGAAGTTTTGGTTAAAATAAGTATAAAGGAAGCTAAACATTTTGAGTACGACTGAACAGTCTCCTTGGACTTGAGAGGCTTTATAACATCAAACCACTTGATTGTATTGAATTTCAAGAATTCAAATCATGTTGGAAAGAAAATATCTCAAATCCTCAAGCATGAGTTATTTTGTTCATCCCAAAAGCAGAGGCCAAGGCTTGGTAACAAAGCAGAATCAAGCCCCCATAAAAGGACCACTTATCTTCTTCCTTTCCAATCACCACCTCTACCCACCCTCTCATAGTATCATGTGACCAGCAAGGTGCCCGAAATGAATTCAATGGGTTGCCCGAGAAAAAAAGCAATAATGTCAATGATTTGGCAGGTGCCATAATAGTAGCTACTTAATTAGCTTATGTGGGTTAGTTAAGTGTAGCTACTTAATTAGCTTATTTCAAAACTTTGATCTCCTAAAACAGTTTATCGTCTTTTTATAGATGCTGCAAGGATTGTTTTCTGCGCACGTGTCTTTACTCTCAACCTAAGTTGCTCGGACTTGGGTACGGATATCGGGTACAGGTACGTATTTAAGTGTCGGATCTTTTATTTTTTTAAATGGAGGATACGGGGACACGGCTAAAAAGAGTCCAAATTTCGGACACGGGTACTTGGGTACGTCTTTGAAACTTCGACTAATTTTTTTTTCCCAAAAATTCATATGTAAATTAATCAAAAATATTATTTGATTATTTCTATTTTGTCAAGTTTTGAAAAAATATTAATTTCAAAAAAATGCTATTAAATTGTTCTAAAAAATTTATGTATGTTGATTTTATAATTATTTGTCAATCATTTTGGCCAAAAAAAAATCATATTTTAAATTGTTTTCAAATTTTGTAATAACATTAATCATGAAATTTTTTTAAACTAAAATGATTTTATCTAGATCACAAGAATAAAAAACATAATTAAGAAATAATAAACATCGTGTAATTTGCTCAACCAATAAGGGTGTAAAATTCGGAAAAAAAAAAGATAAATAAATTTAATCAATAAGGCTATAAGACTGTAAATATACTTTAATTATAATAGATAAATTTCTTTTAAACAAAAAAAAAAAGTAATGTTTTTTTTGTTAAAAACAATGTTATAAGGCAAGCCCAAAACTTAAAAACAAAAAAAGCCCAATCCAACACCCCTCCTCCTCCTTCTTTGTCGTCTCGTCTTCTTCTTCTTCACATGACTTCCAGACATCCAGATCTGCAAATTGCCAGCAGCCATCCTCCTTCTCCTCTTCCTCCTCCTCATTCTTCTTCTTCTTCTTCCCTATGCGATTTTGGCTCTGCGATGGTGATTTAACAGGTTCCTCTCCTGGCCGTGTCCAGTTGAAATTAGCTGCGTCTGACCCGTATTTCGTACCCGTACCCGTGTCGTGTCGACAAGGGTATGCCGACCAAAATGAAGAGTCCGAGCATCACAGCTCTCAACTAACCCTTAGAAAGATCTAATGAAGAAGACCCCTTTAACTATCACATGATAAAGCATACGACATGACTATTCATTAAAGTATCGTGAGGCCTACATTACCAAATGCTATTTCATACAGGTTCTGATATCATCTGGATACACTCATTTGCTTGTGGAGTCTCTATAGTTGATTTTATTTAAAAAATAAACTTCAAGCAGACAACATGATTTCAGATGGTGTTGGTGAGTAAGAAGCCATCGCCACAATATGTGAAATGATAAATACTAACCCAAAGTCAGAAAACCGTGAGCTACTATTTTCTAGGTTATATACAGAAACTGTGACGGAAAGAGGAAAAATTTCCCTCACACAATATGACATCAAATCACCATCATGAATTTGGCACATTTCCAGCTCAGGCTACAAATCTTAATTTCACTCAAGTATCACGCTCTTTCTATCTTTCAAGCTATAAATTTTCTTTCAGGTCCTTACAGGTAGTAACAAAATTAGCCTCTTACTGAGGTCCATTGCAGAAACTGGCCAAGCCTTTTGATTCAATAAGTTGTAGAGTGGCATAAGGTTCAAAATTTCATGAACAGTACTTTCGAAACATTGGTTGTGATGTGAAACACAATTCTAGCACAATATGCTAATTAATTCAAGATTAGCACATAATCTTAGTATTTCTAAAGAAAATCAAAAAATTCAAAGACTTGAAATCAACTAAAACAAGATTCCTGATGTTGTAACTCGAGCAAATGAAAACTGAACAGGTAGGAAAGCAAAGTATATAAGACACGAAACAGTCACACAAGAAGGAGAATTGAAAATATAAAGAAACACAAAAAAAAACTAAAATCCCAGTAGAAATCAGATGAATACCTCTGAAATAGATGTAAATATAACGCAGTGGCGAACAGTTTGAAGTTTGCTCAGGCAGCGTAAAATATATCGATGTGCATCACTCAGGAGGCATGATGTAATGACCACAATCCTCCTTGCAGGATCAAAAGTTGTGTTCCAGTCAACAACCTAGCGAAAAGGTGGCAATGAGAGACATGTCTAACAAGTAAGAAATATTAACCAAGCAGACAATAGATCCATCATAAGTAACTGCATCATCATCAATATCGTACAAGAACTTCTTTACATTGACCAACAATTCTCTCTCTTCCCCCCCCCCCCACCCCACCCCACGCCACCCCAAACCACAATTTCACTCCCCTTTCCCTTTCTTCTCTCCAAAGATTACATTTCCCTGAGAAAAGTGTCCTAGTCCGGCTTTAACTCCCCAACCCCACTTCCCAGTCCCTGAACAATTGTAGCAACGCACAGAAGACCAGGTACAGACATAAATTTTGCAACATTATGGGAGAGGTGCTGACATATCAAACGGAGTATGACGGAATCCCTTCGAGATAGACACAAAACTATTTTCTCAAAATAATGGTAATATAAACAGAAAGTTCTCTAAAAAGAATACCCTACAATAACACAGGCTACTCAATGAAGCATGGTATTACTAATGAGGATTCCCTATAATTTAGAAAACTGTTGTGTAATCTATGAACCATGAAGATCCGAAGGAACTGTGAGGGGTCCTTGAAAACATATAGTTAAAGAGAATGTAAATTAATAGAACAACAAATAAAGATTCTCACCCCATCAAGAATGGACATATTCTCCAAGCTGCAAACAGCACGAGCACCGAGCTCAAGAAACAAAGGGAACGCCCCAATAAACTGAAAACTCTCTGTACTTCCAGCATCTAAGTAAATAATGGCATCTTTAATGTCATCTGATATCTAAAGAACCAAAAAAATTAGAGAAGAGTTGCAAACAAATCCATACAGTTTCCCTAAATCACTTCAAAAATAAGAGAATTGTCCAGTGATAATTTCTTCCAAAAATTTTGCGAAAATTATGAGCAAGCAAAAAAACAAACCAATTTCATTTGAAAGGTAAATTACAAATAATGTAGTGAAAAGGAGATAAAATCTTACTTGTCTGATTGAATCGAGGCAACATTTGATCACATCAACCGTGGCCATGCTTTTCAATGGATTCAGTAATGACAAAAGATCTAGCTCATTACCGACATAAAGATATAAGTAATTGATTTATCAGTAAATTATATGCAGAATTTTAATGATCTCAGAAGATAAATTGAAATTACATAGACGGACATGAAACTAGGGTTTTATGAATTAATACTCAGCAACTCATGAAAGTTGCAGATAATCAAGAAGAAGAACCCAAAATCGAAATGTAATAGAAAATGGAAATAAATTCTTACTCAGATGAAGAAATCTGAAAACCCTTCCTTGTTGAAATTGAATCTTTAAACTTCTCTGTTGAGGTGAGGGGAAGGTGAAGACAGACTATTAGTCTTTTCTTTTAGCAGAGGAGAAAACCTTCCTATAATTGGTGATAATCCAATGCTCAAATTTCATACAAATCCTGGTAGCAACACTTCTAAAAAGATTATATGGATCTTCAAGTGTCACTGCAGTTAAAAAAATAAAAATAAAATAGAAAAATAAAATAAAAATTAGCATTGACAAAATATAGAAATAAACAGCTCGTAGAGAGAGGCTTAATAGAAAAATCACCTAATTGTACATTGAGGGCGTAGCGCCGAGTCTCCACCATCCAATCATCAAATAAGAGCTGATTTTTCAGTCCTTGTTAATTACTCCAAACATATTTCGTATTTACAATTCATTCATTATCATATCAACTAAAAATTCGAAGCTTTGAGAATTAAACCCTAGAAACCAAAAAGAAATGAATTGACAGATAAAGATGAAGATCTACTGCAAAAAAATTGTATATTTCATCAACAGTAATTGAAAATCAAATAAATTAATATAAAAGAAAGAGTGAAAAGAGTGACATTCAGGAAGTAACGGAAAAAGGAGAGTGAATTCGTTAACAGGGCAGCTGAATTGGATACAGTTAACAGATTCAGCCCCCAATTTGCTGTTCATATTTCTGGAAAAAAATTGTCTTGTGAATTTTTAGAGAACGTTCTGTTAAAAAGTATCGAAAAGTTTTGAATTTATGCATAGAATATTTTATGGGAAAAATTCAAAATCCAGACATTAAATATGCTTCCTTTCACTTTTAAGATAATATGTCAAGCATTGAGATTTTATTTGTGATCGGACTCCTTAAAACACATCTCTCTATCCCTAAAACACAAATTCGTCACAACATTATCATTTAGAGTCGCCTTTATCTCCGATACTGATAAAATTTAGAGATTTCAGGTCACAAATTGAAGAATATCGTCACAAATTGATAATATCAACAGTTTAAATTACTCATTTTAAAGTCAAATCATTAACCCCTTCAGAACAAAAACTTCACCATTTGGCATTTTCAATAAAAGAATACTTGGAGAATTCAGATTTTTAGTCAATGAATTCAACTTTCTCCTATTATCATGAAATCATATTCCATGTTCTCATTTCTCCTTAATGCTAAATTCAACATAAAGTCTCTATAAATCTTGATCCAATCTGTTTATCTGGCTCCCCATCATGAAGTAACACCCTATACTTTCACTCTCAACTTCTCAATGTCGAATATATTGTTTAAGGTATATTAGAGTAATGATCTGAGTAACAGCAGTACAGTTATGTGAATAAGTATAGCAGATTACATGAAATGAGAAAAAAATTCAGCAATGAAGCCATTGGTAATACAAGACACATAAATAGAACTGTAACATGACTGAATGGTAGAATGTTAAGATTTTAACTTCTCTTTCTTTCTTTCTTAACACACTCTAATACTATTGAATCATTCCTGCCAAATATGTCATAAGGATATTGGAATTAATCAAGAACGTCTGCATTTATCTTAAGCTCATTGAAATGTAGAAATGAGATAGTTTTATCCATCTAAAACTGAAAACTGATCATAAAAATTTCAGCAAGATAAATCCTGAGAGAAGCTTAATAAAGTGTTTGGTAAGAATAGAACAAAGCAAAGAATAACAAGGATAACATAAGCATTACACCTGCCTCTTTAGTAAAGGTCCTTTAACATAGTTAATATTTCCAAAAATAATCAATGAAACAAAACCAAGATACATGAAAATGTTGATTCATATTTTCAAAATTCTTCTTTTTATTTTATGCTCATTATTTCCGCACATTCAATTACAATTCAGTAGAAAATAAATGTACGGTTTCGATCCAATTCCATTTAGTTTAGATATACAACAGGGCAGGTACCAACATTTTTAAAATGATTAAAGGGATCTTCAAGTTTCATTACAGTAAAAAAAAAAATCAACATTGACGAGAAATAGAAATTAACAAAAAGAGAGGATTAAAAGAAAAATTACCTAATTGAGCATTGAGTGCGTAGCGCCGAGTCTCCGCCATCCAATCATCAAATAGAAGCCGATTTTTCAGCCCTTGTTAATTAGTCAATATGTACAAATATGTGTATCTATAATTCATTATTCATCAGATCAAAATTAACCAAAAAACTCGAAGCTTTAAGACCTAGAAACCAAAAATAATGGCGAATTAACAGGAAAAAAAAATGAAGATCTATTTGGAAACAAGTTGTATATGCAATCCAGAGTAAATGAAAATAAAATAAAACGCATATTAAAAGCGTGAAATTGAGGAAGTAGCAGAGACGGAGAGTGACTTGTTTAACGGGGCCGCGAATTAGAATACAGTTTACATGTTCAAATTGTTCTGTTGGTCTCTAAACTACGAAAGAGAGCAAGTTAGTTCTCAACGTTGTAAAATAAGTGAACATTAATCCTAATTAAGAATGTGTGTGTCATATTTCGTGTTGTAAAATGCTTCTTGTGCATAATTATTTACATAATGTTTTACATAATGATGAGGTATCAAAATATAAGTGAAAACTTTCTTTGGAAAAGACATGCCTCTCCATGTATTTTAGACAGTTTTTCAACCTCGGGGCCTGGGGAAAGGGGATTCAAAAGGGTGATACTCCCTCTGTCCGTGGGGGTCACATTCCTCCTTCGTCCAATGTCTTCCCTCCTCCATCAAAGTATGGAAGAAGACGTGATTTTGGGTAAAGGAGAAGTTGCACGAATGTGAGGGTGACACTGTCCCTCACGTGAAAGCTTTGACCTCTTACTCCGAAGCCTGTGAGTGTCGTATTTGTTTTTTATTTTCTTTATATTGATAATCTTGATGCTAACAGTTGTGTTCGTAGTTTTACAGGATCGGTTGAGAGCTTCAAACTGAACGACAGCGACTGGGAGACTCAAACTGACATATACCGTCGACCTTCCTCCTCTCGCGACTTCGATTGTTTGATCATCTCCCCGAAATTTTTTGAAGAATTTTGTATAATGGCCAAAAGAGGTATTGTTCCCTTAATAAATTTCATCTCTTAACTTATATGACAGTTACTAGCCCTATTTGTCTTTGTAGAAAATTTTGAGAAGCGGAGGCACCCTATTCTGGACATAGCCACCATACCTGCTGTGACCTCCACCTCCGAGAAAAAGGGGCTGAAACCTTCATTTGTTGTAGCCAAGCAGGTGAGGGACCAAGTAGAATGGGTCAGCAGGAGGCTGGCAGCCAAGAAGAAGGGTGACCTTTCCTACAGGACAAGGGGAAGAAAATTGTTGAGGAGGTCCTCAACGGACATCCCTCATCGCTCCGAAGTCCCAATTGGGAAGAAGTTGTTGGCGGCTTCGATAGCTGCAGCCTCTGGGGGGGGCAGAAAAGGCCAGTTGCCATAGAGCTCCAGAGGCAAGACTCTGCAAAGAAGGCGAGGTCTACAAGCGACTTCATCGCTTTCGAGGCTCCTCAACAATTCAAGCTCGTTGTGAAGAAAAAGAGCGATGAACTAGCTCTGGAAGCTCTTGCCCTACTTCCTCTAGAGGTTCAAACTGCAACAGCCACCTTCCATAAGCACTGGACAGAGAGATTTCAATCTTTCGTGGAGACCAGTGATACTGTGGACCTGTTCTCCACAATGTTGAGTCAAGTGGGGAGGGCCTTTAGTGTGGCCATGGAGGCTAAAGCACTCTTTAAAAACCTTTAGTCCAAAAATAGAGAATTTGTCAATAAAGTCTGCCATCAAAGCCAAAGCGGAGGCTGAAGGGCTAAAGATGAAACAAGTCGGGGAGTCTGTGAAGCTCGTTTCTGCCTTGGAAAAAATTGAAAATTTGAAAAAAGAGGTTCACTTGTCTCAAAGTGAAGTAGCCTCCATAACAAAGCAAGCGGATAAATCCGATACCTAGCAAAAACTAGCAGCTGAGGCAATGGAAAAGACAAATAAGGAAAATGCTACTTTGAAGCAGCAAGTGGGGAAGTTGAACTCCAAAGTATTTGGCCCAACTAAGGAGGTGGAGACGGCAAAACAAGAAGCCCAATTTGCTGGGGATGACGCCGTAAAACACTACATCGCCAACTTCCATTTGACAGAGATATACCAGAGTTTCGTAAAATACTAGCAGAGGTATGCCTACGCAGAGATGGTTTTTTTATTTTGTGTTGCATATTTTTTATTTTATTTTGTGTATTTGGTGCATTCATGTCTTATTAATTGAAAAATAAAAAAGGGATTTTTTTAAAAACACAACATGATATATAATATACTTGAACTTGTGTATTGTGACCAAGTATGAGTTTAATTAATGTTATGTAGTATAGTTTACACCACTTAGTTTAGGTTTACATAGAGTACTTAGTATAGGTTTTTCATGTACTATCTACACTACATACACTATGATCTTGTAGGTGAATCTTGACCAAGAGTGTGAGATTTGGGATGGTCGTCATTTGCTGGTAAGATGAGCTTGAACATGGATCGACTTTAATTTAGTAGACCTAAACTCTATTATATTCTTTTAAAAGAAAAAAAACGTTTCATCTCATATTACTCTTTAGAGCCTATTTGACTCAAATAATTAAGTTTAAGGGGTTTCTCATAACCTGATACCATATGCTCAATTAACTTGGAGTTATCGGCCCAAAACTTGTTCAATGGACATCTTAGTCGTTTAATGGAGAAGAGTCTGCACATAAGATGTGAAAAATTGAAAAGAAAAATGATAAGTTTAAAAAAATAGAAATTGTGCAAAAATTTATATGTACTCAAAATCAGGAGGAGAAAAGAATAATATAAATGAAAAATGAGCTTCATTTATGGGTCCTAATATGTATTATTGGTTTAACTTTCATTATTAGGGGAATAAACTTATGTGATATTGATGTTTAATACATCATTTCTCACAAATTTAAGGTTTAAAGTCTTATAAGAAATTAGTGACACTTTACATACACGAGTCACCTACACGATTTACTCAATTGAGACTTGAATTGAGTATGTGGGAAAGTCTATTGATCGTTGATTATGCTTGTACATGCGATCAACTTCATCTTTAAGTTATTATATATTGTTGACATAGATCCCTTCGTCATTTGTGACAAAATCATGCATTCTATATCATTTTGAATGCTTATCCTTTTTTGAGTTTTGATATTTTGTGATATTAATGTTTCAGTTAGTGTTTTGATTAACATTAGTATTACTTCTCAATCTAATTAGCATATTTATGGTAGTGTGTTTCAATTGTTATATTTCTAGTTTCACGTGCTTTTACACCTAGTATTTGAGTTGTTGATTTTAGGAAACATGTTTAACAAGAAATGCAAGAGACGAACATTCATTTTGAATTTGGGTAGATTTGTTTTGTTTTACTTCCTTGACCTATATTGCATAGTTTTGTCACAAATGTCAAATAGGAAGTTTTTTACGTTTTAAGTTATATTGGCTATTCTTTAGACAAAGTGATTGTTATAAAATAGTTGTAGAAGTCAATGAGTCTTTTAGGATGTTGTATAGATGAACTAGGAGCCTTTGGGTTCGAGTATTGAATATGGAGAAAGAGTCGTTGGAATTATGTTAGCCTGTCACCAAACTGATGCTCAAGCGTCCAAAACAAAATCATTGTCGCTCGCCTAACGCTTGAGTGACGGTGTTTTCCAAGAAATCCTAATATGTGATTTTTAAGAGTTCTATCTATCATGTACAATCCCAATACATCTATACTATAAATAGCCAAGCCCCACTTCGTGAAAACTATGGTTGATCATTATTTTCTACCTTCAAAACATCCTTTGGAGACCAACCAAAAATTCTACATTTTGAGATCAATGAACCTCAAGTTGGGAAAAATATCAAAAAACATATAATCAAAAACACCAGTTTCTTGAATATAATGAGGAAGGCATTTTCTCAATAACTTTCAGATGTCGTTGAAGATTGATGGAGGTTGGACTAAAAGTACATGAAGAGTACAAGAATAAAGTGTTCTTGGTGATTTATAGGAAATAGACAATTTCAGAAGATCGGGAGCATGTGTGAAAAAACACGTTCCGGCGAGTCTTGGAGATTGTAGGAATTAGCTTTGCGAGTCTAGTGGGTTTTCTAAGCTAAATTATATTGTAAGTTCTTGTTGTCTATATTAGAAGTTATAACCTGGTCTTGGAGTTTTTAATCCTGTGAACGACTTTCTCCGTCAACAAATCTTGTGTTATCTACTGCTTTATTTATTGTTGTGGCAATTCAACATATGGTAAAATGGACTCGATTGACTGAACATATAAGCGTGAACATCTCCACGAGACTTGAATTGGTTCACCAAACATGGATTGGAGTGTAAAGATGGGTCGAATCGACAAGATTTGCCCAGTTGCTTGTTGAACCCAATATATATCATGTTGTGCATAGATCCATAATTTATCGTGACGAGCCTCTATCCGGGGATTGGATTGGCCTCTCACATTTAACATCTCTAAATGTAGCAATTTTGTCCAATTAACTTAGAGGTCCTCGAAGAAACCCGAAGTCAACAATAACCATTTTGCCAAGCTCATAATTATGATATATAAACGAGTTGAGATCTATTGTCCACCCAATTAATTATTGACACGTTATCAATTTGGTGGGTTAGTGGTGAAGTTAATGAAGGTAAATTTAAGATGACATGTTAATTTAAAAATGATGTGTCAATAATTAATTGGGTGGACAGCAAAAATTGGATAGAAGATCTCAACTCATAAACAACTATTCAGCAAAGACAATTCTTAATCTACCAAATACTCGTTGCATTCAAAACACACAAAAATACATGTAGATATACTGGTTCTTTCCTTGTACGAAGCAAATTAGAACCTTGCACAATTTTGAATGCTCTTCCAGAGTTTTAAATTATGACAGCTACAACTTGATCAACATAGTATACCTAGTCGATGAGCAGAAAAATTTGAAACATGTCTGAGGAATGCCGGCATTGCAAATAGAGAACATCAAGTTACATGGAAAAAAAAGGAAGCTATTCTTGCATCAAAAGACATTAAAACCTGAGCATTTTACACTACAAAGGGACATGATTCTCGAAACCTGACCTAGTCCCCTTGAAAGTAGCCTATTCTAATGAGAGATGATTCTTTAATGGGATGTGTACGGAATGTGTTGTAAATCTTCTTGTTGAGACTTCCAAATTGGAAGCCATAAAAAACTTATGGTCGGCTATTCTTCAAGATGTAAATTTAGTTGTCAACAGCCTTCATTAGCATATTACTAGTGATCATGCTTATTTTATTGAATAAAGCTACAAGTACAGAGAATTTCAACATAATAAAAATACGTCAGCACCCTGTTGGCCTTTTTTTTCCTTCCAATGCAAATCCACCAAGTGTTTTTCCCGTCAAAATTCTGTTGAAATTCCCGCAGCATTGTTCTTTTTTATTCCACCTTAAGGACTATCTTCATGAACTCATAGACAAAATAACTAATGGCAGCCAATGGTAGAACCTGAAAAATTAAAACATAAAGAACAACATTGATTTAACATGTAAAAAAAGAGAATGTGTTGATAAGTATTTCACCAATTGTATTTGTCTATGTATAAGAAAATGTTCTACATCAAGCAAGTTGTTGGGAATTCAATCAAGCAATGCATACTCTAACAGCATGATAACAACCAACTAGTACAGCATCATACGGTTCTAGGCTCATTAAAATACAAGACATAGTTCTAACAGCTCAAACCATTAATAATAGTTTAATAGTCAATCTCAGAAATCAGCATTAAACTATGGTAATCAGACTATATCAATGGCATTAACAGATTACTTGAAAATGGCAGAATACTATCAAAGCATAAAACTGAAATGGGAACTTTACAGAATCAGAAACCATGAAATAACAGGGTAAATCGAAGGCAAAACTTAGAACAAAGACCGAGAGGAACTTCCCTTTTTTTTTTTTTTTCGTCCACCAAAGCAGCCTTCTTCTTCTCCTCTTTCGGCTGAAATGCAGGCTCAGGAACAGTATTCAATGTCACGCAAATCGCCTTCCAAAGGGAGCAAGAGAACCGGCAAAGAATCCCTCAACACTTGGCTTGGATCATCGACCGAAGGTCTACCAAACATAGCCAAGAATCACGCCCAAATCAAACCTATCGAACCCCAGAGAAAAACCCAACCTCTTAACCTCTGTTCCAGGTCTAAGGGTACACCAGGAGTTTCACCAATACATAGGCAAAGGTTGATTTGTGGGCAAGGAACCAAGAAAAGAGAAGAACCAGCCTCAACTGTGAAGAGGCAGAGAGAAACCAACGAGAGAGAGCTAAAGGAAGAGTCTCCAAGAAGCTTAACCACGTGAATATATGGAGTCAAGACAACCAAGGAAAAAATATCTCACACAAGAATTAATCCCATCCATTGATCTCAATCCAACGGCCTCACTAAAACCAAATTAACACAATCCGGGTGAAACCAAAGCCACCAATAGGTAAGTGACACCTAGGCAACTAATGGTCCAAAATATAAGTCATAAGACAAATGACATAAATAGCACCAACCCAATAGTGTTAGGAGGACCAATACTCACATTCTTCACCTTGGTTCTCATAACACGCTCTCTTGGTTGCGAATTTGCACATTGAAAAACTGTTCATCATCATCGCCCACTACCTGCAAGAAAAATTAACCAGTGTCAATATGTAACAAAGATAAGCACAATTTAAATTTACCTGCAGGTAGAATTTTTGTTCCCACATCAGAGGGATTCCTATCAGTATGAATCTTAACAAGTTCGACTTCACCTTGAGAAAGCTTCTCACGTATAAAATGATACTTCACCTCAATATGTTTGGATCTCTCATGATAAACAGGGTTCTTACTAAGTGACAACGCACTCTGACTATCCGTAAACACAGTAGGTGTATTATGCATGAAGTTCAATTCTTTTAAGATTCCCTTTAACCACATACATTCCTTAACCGCCTCGGTTATGGCAACGTATTCAGCTTCAGTACTAGACAGAGTCACTAAGGGTTGTAGCTGAGATTTCCAAGTAATACAATTATCACCTAGGGTAAAGAAGTAAGCGGTAGTTGATTTCCTACTGTCTCTATCACCAAAGAAAGTCCGAATCAACATAGCCCTTAAGAGTCAACTCATCGCATCTTTTCTCATACACTAAGCCTAGATTTTAAAGTCCCAACCAAATATCTTAATAACCATTTCATACCCGCCCAATGCGGCTTCTACTGTGGTTGGACATAAATCTACTTAGAAGACCGATGGAAAATGCGAGATCAGTTACCGGTAGTAATCATAGAAAACATGATGGTAACCTATGGCATTAGCATACGAATATTTTCCATCTCTTTTAATTCGTATTCGGATTTAGGCGAATGATCACGTGAAAAATTCATATGGCTAGCAAGAGGCACATTAACAATTTTACCGTCTTTCATTCCAAATTTAGTTACAACTTTGTTCAAAGTACGCTTCTTGTGAAATTGTTAACTTGTTCTTAGCCCTATCCCTTGTTATCACCATCCCTAGAATCTTTCTAGCATTCCATAAATCCTTCATATCAAATTCCGATTTCAAAAGATCTTTTAGTTCATTAATTTGAGACTTGCTCATCCAACCTAAGCATATCATCGACATAAAGCAACAAGTAGACTTCACAACCGCTTCTTTACGTCATTAAAATACAAGCAAGCATCAAATTCACTTCTTTTAAACCCTATCTTCAATGCAAAAGCATCAAATCTCTTGTACCATTGCTCTTGGGCTCTGCTTTCAGCCCGTACAAAGATTTCTCCAATTTGCACACATACTCGTACTTACCCCCTAGCCACAAACCCTCGTGGTTGGCTCATGAAGATATCCTCTTCCAACTCTCCGTGTAAAAATGCAGTTTACATCGAGTTGTTCAAGTTCCCAATTGAATTGAACGACAAGAGCCAACATCGACCGATCGTCTTGTACTTAACCACGGGTGAAAATATTTCATTATAGTCCACACCCTCTCTTTGAGTATAACCCTTAGCCACTAATCTCGCCTTATACCTCACGTACTCATTAGGGCTTAAACTCTTCCTTCAACTTGTAAATCCACTTACATGGAACTAATTTCTCGATCTTTAGGTTTCTTAACAAGTTTCCTGTGTTTTGTTATCACTCAAAGATTTCATTTCTTCCTCGCATAGCTTCTATCCAATTTTTAGAATAATTTCCATTAATAGCTTCTTCATAACTAGCAGGGTTCTATTTGTTCAAGAACTTCACCGAAACTAATGCAAACTCAGTCAGACTTAGGGATTCGTACCTAGGGTTCGGCCTAATCTGCCGTCTCGCCCTATCCCTAGTGAGTTGATAATCTTGATTAGGTGGCTGATCATTAAAATGTTCAACTTCAACTTGTTCAGTGTTATCTTGAAGTTCAGTCACCTGTTCAGGTTCAATTTCAGTCTCAGTTTCAGGTTCAGTTTCGTGATGTGTAGGGTCATCATTATCATCATTCCTAGGTGTCGGTGAATTAAGATTAGCTAGCTTCACCTCGGTGCCAACACTCCTCTCGGATTTGTTAGCTTTATCAGGTTTCTGTTTTAGACATGGCATTTCAGATTCATTAAAGACCACATTCCTACTATTAATAATCTTAATGCCTTGAACCCCTAAAACCCACAACCTATAACCCTTCACACCCTCGGGATACCTTAACATCACACACTTGACAGCCCTCGGCTCAAGTTTCCCTTCAGATTGGTGTGCAAATGCAAAGCACATCCAAACACCCTCAAATGACTCGTATTTGAGGCTCCCCGTCCACATCTCCCGCGGGGTCTTAAAACCTATACCGCCGGACGGAGACCTATTAATCGTAAGTCACAGTACTAGCAAACCTTTCAGCCCCGTAACCTTCTTTGGCAAGGCCCGAGCTAATCAACATACACCTAACTTTGTTCATTATGGTTCTATTCATTCTCTCCGCGACCCCATTCCTCGTTCTGTGTGTACTTAACCGTTACGTGTCTTGTTATTCCTTTCGCTACAGAATTGTCAAATTCGAAATTGCAATTCAAGCCCATTATCGCCTCTTAATGTTTTAAGTTTCTTTTCCAACCGATTCTCAAATCGACTTTAAATCCGTATTCTCGAATTTCCCAAAAGTTTCCGACTTAGCCTTAAGAGGATAAATCCAAACTTTTCTTGAGTAATCATCCACTAAGGATAAGAAGTACTTACTTCCACCAAATGTGGAATGCTTCTCAGACCCCATAGATCGACATGAATATAGTCCAATGGACTCGCCGGTCCTATGAGAGCTAGCTTCAAAGCTAACCTTGTGAGATTTACCCAAAACACATGTTTCACGTAAGTCCATTGATTCAATATCATCCTTTCCAAGCAATTTTTGATTACTTAAAGATTTTAACCCTTTAAACCCAATGTGACCCATTCGTTATGCCAAAGTTCGGTTTTGTTTTTACCGACAAAGAAGAAGACTTCGAATCGGTGTTGTTTCAGCTTTGCCCTCTAGATAGTACATGACCCATTCCTCTTGGGTCCTTTCCATAACTATCGTGAGATCCCTTAAAAATTTTCAGAACGTTATTCCCGGACTTAAAAGTATATCCCTCATCTTCAAGAGTACCTAAGGAAATGAGGTTCCTCTTTAAATTAGGGACATACCTAACCTCCCTGAGTTGCCTGACAACCCCATCGTACATCCTGATGGCTATGTCACCAACTCCAACCACATTCTGAGAATTATTATCTCCCATGTAGACCTTCCTAGACTCAATCTCTCGATAGTTATAGAACCAAGACTTTTCAGGGCACATGTGAAAGGTGCACCCCGTGTCTAGGATCCAATTGTTGTCAAATTCCCCCTCAGACACATTTAGGACATGTAGACTATCAAATTCAGAAACAACAGCAGCATTGTTTTGATCAGTGTTATTTAATTCTCTTTGTTTCTTCTTCCAGTCAAAACAATCTTTCTTAAAATGTCCTAACTTTCCACAGTTATAACATTTTTTACCACTTTTGTCTTTTGATTTCGATCTCATTTTAGACCTTCCCCTTCCCTTTTTGTTATGGAAGTTAAATTCTTTCTTTTCGGTTCTTCCCCTAACAAACAAGGCTTCTTCTTTCACATTTGTTCGGTTATCACGTTTCAGTTCAAGTTCCCTCGATTTCAACGCATCTATCACAATAGATCGCGTGAGAGTATCCCTCGCCATATTTAATTACATTTCGGATTTCTTTATATGATTCGGCAATGAATTTAACAATATGACGGCTAAATCCTCATCGTCGAACCTCTTATCATTATGAGCCAGACTTTTCACAATTATGCTAAAATCGCTCAAATTCCCTCTAAATCCTTCCCCGGTCCATCTTAAAACTAAACAATTTTTCTAAGATAAATCTTGTTAGGCAAAGTCTTAGTCAAGAATAAGGCATCTAAGGCAATCCATAATGTCCTAGCATCTCTAGCATGATCAAGTTGTCTAATGATGTTATCAGATAAGTGCAAGATTATAGAACTATATGCAATTTCATTCATGTCCTCGATTTCATCAAAGTTTAGCTTTTTAACTCGTCGAGAAAAAGTCAAAGGATCACTTCGAGAGCTTTAGCAACTCTCTGTTGGACCAAAATGGCCCTCATTTTCTGCTTTCCAAATCGAGTAGTCCCCCTTTCCATCGAATTGCGATAATTCGACCTCGAACCCATACTAGATTCCTCGTAAAGGGTGGCTCGTGACTCATGGACTAAACAGAAAAGGTTTTGAAAAATGTTTTCACAGATGATCAACACACGATATGAATGCAGTTAAAAACAATGTCCGTAAATGAAACACGACACCGAATCAATTCGATCACATAAACTTTGATGTGATGTGTGTGCCGGTGTGATTCAAACTTAAGCAATGCAGTATATTATACAAATAAACGTGCCAGGTATAAAAATGGTAAAAGTACCAAACTTAACCTACGGAGAGTTTGGAATAATCTTACCAACCAACACTTTGAGAAACAGAAAATATACCACCAAGTCAACCAAGTCCTCAGCACTAAATTTTAATCACCAACACCAACAGGTCAACAACATGCACAACACAAATTCACAATAATCGATCGAATCAAAAAACCTAGAATGTCCAAAACACTCAACCCTAATCAAGAAGGATAAAATCGAAACCCTAGACCTAAATCTAGATCTGATACCATATGTTGTGAATTCAATCAAGCAATTCATACTCTAACAAAGATGATAACAACCAACTAGTACATCATACTCAGCCGGTCTAGGCTCATTAAAATACAAGACATAGTTCTAACAGCTCAAACCATTAATAATAGTTTAATAGTCAATCTCGTAAAATCAGCATTAAACTATGGTAATCGGACTATATCAATGGCATTAACAGATTACTTGAAAATGGCGAGTAATACTATCAAAGCATAAAACTGAAATGGGAACTTTCACAGATCAGAAACCATGAAATA